>CM053583.1:162925915-162943471 GCA_028627135.1 Pseudochirops cupreus
CAGAATGGGGTTAATCCTCTCATGTAGAAGAGGCAAGGGATAACTGTTACAATGGAGGGCAAGAACAGGAAGGCAAAAGGGAAAGGGTCAACCTTACTCTCATTGAATTTGGCTTAGGGAAGGAATGACATACACTCTAAAGTGGGTGCCTTCCCTTAATAGGAGAGTAGGGGAGATGGGGATGAGAGGGGGCATGATGGAGGGGAGGGCGGGGTAGGGGAGAGGGTTGCTGGAAGCACACACTTCTATAAAGGGGTGGGTGGGGACAGGATAGGAAGGAGGGACATACAATCAATCTCTCACAATATGTCCATTGTGGAGATGTTCTGTGTAACTACACATGTACGGCCTGTATCGAATTGCTTGTCTTTCCAGTAGGTGTGGGTGATGAGGTAGGAAGGGAAAAAACCTAAAATGCAAATGAATGATGTTAACAAGAAAATTAATTAATATAACAAAAAGAAAAAGAAAAGAAAATTCAGATTCCTTTCCTCACCAGGCATTTAATATTTTCCTACTCTTCAGATACCTTGAAAATCAATCCCTTGAAGTCACTTCCTTTAAATATACTTGGTCTAATCCAGCTGTTTTTCTTACATCAGTTTTCTTTAATGCTATTTCTATTTTTTCATATATTGCAGTATATCAGAAACTCTGACATTGAAGGCCAAATACAGAGGCTCCATTGTCATTCATGAAGAAAAAGTTTATGATAATCTTTATAGCTCTTTTCCATTTCTTATGTATTCATTGTCCCAATTTCATCTTTTAAATTCTTCAAGATAATCAGATTTCTTTGATTATTCTGTAACTTTTATATCTATATCTATATCTATCTATCTATCTATCTATCTATATGTATGTATGTATATATATATATATATACATAGTTTATTCTTAGTATTTTACAGTTTATGAGACAACATTGCATGTAAGCATCCACCATTTTCTTCCATGATATTGTGTGTGTGTGTGTGTGTGTGTGTGTGTATGTGTGTGTGGTAATGGTGATGATAATATACATAATTAATCTAGTAAAGCTTAAAATTCACTCAAATTTCTGAAACACCCTGTATATTTTTAATTAAAATAAATTTTATTTTTAATTGTATTTAGCATCTCCTACTCTTTCCATTATAGCCTTCCCTTCTTACTTCACCTCTCTATGAGGTATTATAAATTAGGTTATGTTCTAAATCAGTAATGCCTTTGGATGCAAATTTCTCTACTTGTCAAGAAATTCACATGATGAATACCCCAAGTGGTTTCTGGGTTCTTTTATCTTTTTCATTAAGATAATGGATCTATATCAATTAAAACTTACTTAGGGGACTAATTATAGTCCGTGTTGATAGCTGTTATTTTATCCATTTCCCCTTGTTCTGGGGACAATATCTTCAAATATCCCAGGATGGAGTTGTCTTCTTGTCATTTTAATTTTTTTTTTATAATTTGTTCTCGATTTTGATCTTCTTTTAAGTCAATATTTTCTCTATAAGGAAATTTGATTTGGAAATCACTGTCACATTGGCAACCAGTCTGTTGAAACATAATTAGTCTGGTTTATTTTGTGTGATTTTATTTGATGCTCACAGTGTCCAGTACCACCCATCTCTATTCTCAAAGAAATTATAAATAAGTCGGCAAAAGGTTTTTATATAATGTATAAACTTGATCTCTCTCAATTCTTATCCCTTAACTATATTGCTCAGGATATTTTCACCGTCCTCTGTTGGGCTTTTGCTTTGAAGTTAATTAAAGTATATGAAGTTATAAAAAATATCTGAATTTACTTTGGAACATTTTATCAAGACCTTCTGTACCACCAATCCCTAATTTGCCTCTGTAAGGCATCCTTTCATTTAGGTGCAACTTCCTTCTATCTTATGATTTTATTAGTAATTAATGAGTCAAAATTAGTGCAATCAATTTCCTCTAGTAATATGTCTGCTTCTTGGTCACTGGGCAAGGACCTCAAATTTAGAATGTTGACACTTTATTTTAAGCTAGATGTGGTAGTTACACAAGACAGTAATCCCTGTAACTGAGGAGGTAGAGATTGGTGGCTCTCTAGAGCTCAGGAGTTCTGAGATGCTCTAGGACAGTGCTTCTCAACCTTCCTAATGCTACGACCCTTTAATACTTGTATGTGGGCATATCTGCATGTGGGGTGGACCTGCCTGAAGATGGATAGAGGAGTGGTGTCTCTGTTCCTAAGACCATCAGAAATCTGTATTTTCCAATGGTCTTAGGCAACCCCTGTGACCCCTGTGAAAGGGTCGTTTGATCCCCAAAGGGGTTGTGACCCACAGGTTGAGAACCACTGCTCTAGGATGTACTGATCACGTGTTTATATTAAGTCTACAATCAGAGTGGTGAAGTTACAAGGGTCTACCTGATTGTCCAAGGAGGCAAGCTGATCTAAGTCAGAAACAGATCAGATCAAAGCTCCTGTGGAAATAGTTATACTGTACCTGTGAGAAACCACAGAACATTTAGCCTAGAAGAGATGAAGAAACCAGGGGGAGGAGGAAGAAAAAGAAATTACGATGATGAGGGGGAAATTAATGTTTTTATGTGTTCTTAAACCAGTGATTCTTGGCACCCACTGTCCCCCTCTTTTTTTTTCTGATACTGTCAGAACTACCACAAATGAAGAAGAGGACTACATTAGGATTGTAAGTCATTTTGTACTTTACTTCTTGGGCTAATTTACCAAAAGAATTCATCATCACTGTGGTGGGATCAGTATCTTAACCCCCAATCCTATGCAGCTTAGACTAGTTTTTCTTTGAAATGTATTAAAAACCATCCTTGAGACAAGATTGGTTCAGGGGCCTGAAGGGTTAAGCTGTTAACATCATTTCCTGTTTCTATGGATGTGAAACAGCCAGGAGGTACTCCAGGTGTGCTTAGCTAGTGGACTTTTGAGGTTCATGTAGGCAGGGATGTTCCCTGAGTGGAATCAACTCAAGGTGTCCCCAGTGAATATACTTGGTAAATATCTTCCTATGATGACCAAATAAGTTTTTTGTTAGTGGTCAAATGACCAATGACTGTTGCATTAATAACAATATTGAACATTACTACAAGGGAACTTGTCTGAGTCAAGCCCAACACAGGACAATCTGGTACCAGTCAGTCTATTTATAATGAACCTCTTCCTTTTCACCCATATCTAGATTGAACCTCAGAAAGCATACATACATTATTTTTGGGTATATATTCAACTGGGATGACTAAAAGAAAATTAAACTTATTGATTTTTGTATCTATCTTCCCATCATAAAAAACATTTTATGAGAATATTCCACACACATATTGAGACAGAAAAGAATGCTCTATACTTGATGAAGACATGAGCAAAGAAAATAAAACAGGTTCTTTTGCAATATTCTGTAGCAGATTTTATTTTGACAGTCATACAATTTACTGAAAGGTTAAGGAAATACAAGATCCCACTACTCTAAATATCTACTGGGTATCAACATTTGATTTGATCAATCAAAATGCCCTCAACAAGATATCCTTTAAGGACACAAACTATTTGATTTTTTGTCTTTATATCCTTAGCACTTAATAAAATGTCTGCCTCATAATAGAAGTTTAAGAAATGCCTGTTGAATCAAAAGAGCTGAAAAGAGATAACTTTGTTCAATAGCCCTCTATTTGTTAATATCAAGTGAAACATAAAACCAGACTAAGTAGGCTTAGTAAAGGTATTTTCCACTATCATGTAAGATATCCAATTTATAGTCTAAATTATAGAGGAATTCTCCAAGGATAGTGAGTTCCTCCAGATGAAATTCTCCAAAGAAGTCACATGATATAATGGCAAGTATGCTGAATTTGCTGTCAGAAGGTCTGGGTTCATATAATGGTTCTGTTCCTTTCTACTAGTTCCCTTGGGCAGGCCACTTAACCTCTTGTAATGGTAATGGGATTTGGAGATGCCCCTGTATTGGCTTGCTTCACAGAGCTTGTGAATCCCACTTGTGGGATGGACTTGTTGACGTGAAGAGAGAGGGCTGAACTGGGAGGAGCTATGAGTTGGGAGAGAGGCCCAAGCCTAGAGAAGGCCAGAAGGACTTTGGGAGAGCAGTATCCAGTATCGTAGAGCCTGAGTTGCTGAGAGAGACTGCTGAGTGCTTGTTGGAGCTGCCCAAGACTTTTGAGAACTGCCACCTGGAGCTGCCAAGAACTGAGGAGGCATGGCTGTGGTGCTGGTATTTTGTCTGTCTGTTTTGATGTTGTTTTGCCAGATTCACCTGCTGGTGAAGGACAATGCTGCTGTTATAGAAGTCCTGGAATGTTGCTGTTGGTTCAGAAGCCCTGAAGGAGGATTTTCCTGTTGTATGTTTATAGAAATCCTGGAAGAGGGCCTTGCTGATGTTTTTAGGAGTTCTGGGACTGTTCTACAGGCAGAGAGTGACTTGATGAGGACACTGGCTATGGCTTTGTTGAGCCTTGTCTCCCCAGGAACTGAGATTACTGAGGGCTTGCCTCCAGTGAAGACGAAAGAAGGGCCTTTCCTTTGGTAGTCAATGCTGAGGTGATATCTTAACCTTGTTGTAACTTAAGGGTAGATGGCCTTTTGTGCTGCCCTGTCTCTTTTGAGATTAAGGGGCAGGAAGCCTTTGATTTTTTTGTGCTCTGTGATTGACCAAATGAATGTACTTTGTTTATGATTGAAGACCAATCTCCCTTTGAGAGGAAAGACTTTGTTGACTGACTAAATGTACTGCCTAGGAGTGGGCTACTGTGACTAATGTACTGGCCAGAGGTGGGACACTTGGACCTTGATACTTTGCAATTGAATTGAGAACTTACTTCCTAAATGAACAGATTACACTGTATTTTTACTTTCTCTGTTTTGTGAATGTTTGCTGAATAAATGGAGTTTGCTCTGCTGGTAATCTGAACCTTGGAAGTTGCCTTTGCTTAGCATTACTCCTCTCAGCCTCAGTTTCTCTTCTGTAAAATGAGGCAGTTAGGCTAGATAGCCTCTAAGATTCCATTTTGTCCTGTTTCTCTCTTTCTATATTTGTTCTGTTTTTAAATTCCTTGTTATAGATGATATTGCATTGATTAGATAAACCCCCAAAATAAGTCTTTTTAATAAAATACTTAATCAACTTAAAAGAGTTCAGCATAACCAACTACAACTTTGAAAAAGCAAAATGCATGAAAAAAATGCATATTTCCAAGAATGATACCCAGTTGGATAGAGAACACATAGTACTATCTATCAGTGCATAAACAATTGTATGAGCAATGAACTTGTCTGGGACTTAAATAGGAGAGGAAGAAACTGGATTGAGTTTGAGAATTTGTATGGTGTTTTAAATGATGGGAACTATCAGAAACAAAGGACTGTTTTTATAACACCAACATTCTTACAATGAGAAGCAATGTTGCACGGTGGACTGCGTGTAGACTCTAGAACCTTCCATTTGAAGGTAAAACATAAAGGTTTGCTGAAGTCAACTTAGACCAGCTTGAGAGAACTGAATGTTAAATTTTTAGCAGGAGCATTTACTCTGGAAATTGGCTAACACTATAAAATAGGACCTGATTTTTTTTAATTGGCTGTCTAAACTTAAGAAAGTGATGGAGGAAATGTTATTTAATGCAGATTAAACTTTCAAATATGCTCCATTTTTCAGAAAGCTGGCTGTTAAACAATTAACAGCACTCCCCTTGAAGTACTTGGTTTAATGTTCATCAGGCTCAGTTTTCTCTGACTGTATTTAGAATTAAAGACCTAGTCCTTCAAAACTTTGGGTCAATTTATCTTGTGCTGGATTTGGAATCAGTGCACTGGAGTTTATATCTTAGCCCTCCCACTTATGAACTGTATCAATTAATAAGTTAATCAGAAACCATTTATTAAGTGATTAATATGTGTAAGGTACTATGCTAAGTGATGAAGATACAAAAGCAAACACATCACCTGCCTTCAAGGAGTTCACATTCTCAAAAGGGACAGAGCATATAAATAACTAGGTACATGCAAGATATAGAGGTATATGAAGGTAGGGAGAGACACAAGATAGGTACATAGATACATCTATAGGTACATAGGTACATCTATAGGTACATAGGTACATCTATATCTATCTATCTATATTGTTGTCAATCAACAACTAGTTAGGCAATGCTCATTTATTAATTGCTTATTATATATCAAACACTGTGCTAAGTAGTAGGAATATAAATAGAGACAAAACCATGGTTCCTACCCTCAAGGAGCTCACTTTCTAATGGGGGTGCCAAGCAACAAATGACTTAGTCCACACCAGCAGAGGAGATAGAAGTGAAACTCAGAAGGAAAGCACTGATGGGGGATGGAAGGAGATGGGAAAAAGCCTGCTAATGTTGAGATTTAAACTGAATTTGAAAGGAGGCCAAAGAAGACAAATGTAGGTTAAGAGTGAGTGTTTTCAAAGCATGAAAGACAGCAAAGCTGAAGGATAGTTCAATAGTCCCAAGGGTAAGGTGATGAGAACCTACCAGAGTGGTAGCTGTTTGAGTGGAGAGGAGACATATACATATTTTCTGAAGCTGGAAACTACAAAGCATTTCAACAAATCATATATGTGGAGTGAGTGTAAGAGAGAAGTCAGGGCTCACACCAAAATTGTAAGATGAGGTACCTGGGAAGATGGTGGTACCCTGGACACCAATAGGGAAATTTAGAAGAAGAGAAGATTTGGGGAAAGGTAAAGAGAATAACATCTGAAAAAATATTTGGACAGCATTCCGTAAGATATTTAAACACGCATAGGACTAACAATCCCCAACAAGATTAATAGTCAATACTTATGTTAAGTATATTATGTCTTTTTTGTATCTCCTTCAGAATTTATTATGTTCTAAAATGAATTGAATTTCTAAATTCTAAATGAAATAGAGAACATGGTATGGATTTTCAATATCTTTAGTCTAGGGCACTCTCAGATGAGGAAATTCCCTCAAAAAATGCAGGCCAGTAGCTTCTCAAAGACTAAAAGTGGTAGTAGTATTTGACCAAGGTCACACAGCCAGTATGTTTCTGAGCTGGGACCTTGAACCCAGAACTTTCTGTTTTTGAGGCCAATTCTTTATCCATTGTATCATTATGCCCTCTCTTTTCAAAAATGAAACAAAAAACAATGCTTTAAAAGTGACCTAAATATATTGATTAATCATTTGAGCAAGTATTTAAATATTAATAGCTAAATGTTTGTTAACTATTCAGAAACTAACCAAGAAAAAGAAAATCCTTTTAACATAGCTTGATCATTGGTAAATGGAGTCACTCACTTAATCATTTTGAGGAAAGAATGACTTTGAATGCAGTTTACGTTAGCTACCAATCCATACCTTGTATATTAGGGCAATATATGACTAATTTTTAAGAGAAATGTTTTCTCTTTATTTAGTATGTATGTAATACTTTAAGATTTGCAAAGCACTTTACATTTTTATCTCATTTAATTCTGTAAGATAATTTCTATTATCTCCATTTTAAAGGTGATGAAACTAAGGTTGAGAAAATTTGAGGGATTTGCCCAGGGAGACATAACTGTAGTAAGGGACTGGAGAATTCAAAATTAGATTTTCACGACTGGGTTTGTAAAGGCAAGCAAGTACAAGCAGCTCTCCAGAGGACTGCTGCTGTGAATAGCTTTCAAGGTTCTGATTACACAGTATAGTGAACTCTCTATTTCAACAGTAAATTAAAGCAAAACATTCACAGAAATTAGAATACAGCATTCACAATGTTATGGCTTAACAACTTATCACTAAAGTGGCCACAGAGTTTTCACCAAAGCAGTCACATAGTTTTAAGCAAAAAATAACATTCGTTTAGTAGCACAATCACTTAGTAAGTCTTTAATTCAATTATCCTTAAGAAGGCAAGCCTCCTTAATTGACACAAACTACAAAGGTCAAAGCCCTCCACTCCTAGGTCACATTTTCTTAATCTCTTCAATCAAAAATCCTCTTTCTCCTTAACTCAATCATCTAAATATAAAGGTCAGAGTTCTCTACTCCTAGGCCACAGTGAGTTGTGATTTTCTCAGTTTGCATTGAATACCCAAGGAGAGGTCTTTCCATCTTGACTCCAGGCAGGCTCTCAGCTTCCATGATTCTTCTTCCATTGTTCCAGCTTCTGCCAAAATCTATCCAACTGCCACCTGAGTTCAAAGGCAGACCACTCTCCATTCTTTGTCCAGCTTTTTGTGCAGTTCCTATTCCATATTGAACCTCACAGTGTCTGATCCACCTCAAGTTCTCCACAGTTTCTGTCCCTGGGAAGACAAAGCTTAACAAAGCCACAATAACATTCATCCATATTGCTGGCATCTTCATCACTTTGCTTTCTACCTGAGAAATCAACATAGACATAACAACAAGGTTTGAGGAATCAATACAAATCATAAGTATAGTCCCAGGACCTCTAAAATCATCAGCAAGACCCTCCTCCAGGATTTATGTAAACACACAACAAGAAAATCCTGTTTCAAGGCTTCTGAACCAGCATCAGGATCTCAGGGCTTTCTCCTTAACTCTATCATCTAAATATAAAGGTCAGAGTTCTCTACTCCTAGGCCACAGTGAGTTGTGATTTTCTCAGTTTGCATTGAATACCCAAGGAGAGGTCTTTCCATCTTGACTCCAGGCAGGCTCTCAGCTTCCGTCTACTATCAGCAGAGGAATCTGACAAAGTAACATCAAAACAGACAAGGTACCAACATCACAGCCATGCCTCCTCTCACTTCTCCTCTTTTTTCCTTTCTCAGTTCTTCTCAATTCTCAGTTCTCATTTTTCTTCTCAGTTCTTCTTAGTTCTCAAATCAGTTCTCGGTTCTTCTCAATTTTCAGTTCAGTCCTCAGTTCAAATTTCTCTTCCCAGTTCTTTTTAGTTCTCAGTTCAGTTCTCAGTTCTCTTCTCTCTCTCCAGCAGTAGCAGCCCGGCTTCCAAATCCTCATTCCCAGAATTTCCGGCCTCTCTCAACTTGGGCTTTTCCTTACATATGGTATTAGCTCTTCCCTGTTCTGCTCCTCCCTGTTACTTCAACAAGTCCATCCCACTGTGGGATTCACAAGTTCTGGGTCTTAGTACTTGACTTGAAACTAAGTGCTAAGTACTGGTTTGATTGCAAATACAAGGGGCAGGAAGATCTTCAAATTCCCATTACCATTACAAAGTTCATCATTGTACAATGCTACCTAGCCACCATTATTTCTAAGTGTGTGTGTGTGTGTGTGTGTGTGAGAGAGAGAGAGAGAGAGAGAGAGAGAGAGAGAGAGACAGAGACAGAGAGAGACAGAGACAGAGAAAGAGAGAGACAGAGAGAGAGACAGAGAGAGAGAGAAGGAGGGGAAATCTATATCTATATCTATGTCTGTCTATGTCTTGTCTTATTCAGAAATGGAAAGCTTAATGGAAAGGCACCTATCCAACATTGCCCACCCATCCAGGATTACTACCCTACTAAAAAGCAGCTTTAAAAATATTGATTGCCTTTGTCTCACTTTCTCTGATAAGAAATATGAGATTAGTTTTTGTTGGCTCAATTAATCTGGCATCTGTCTTGTGTACACCATAAATCATTCCAAATGCAAACAAGGGACCTTGTAGCAGCAGCAATATTGATCCCTGTGGCCCTTTGGGTTAGGAGGAAAGCCTCTTTAATTACTTTGGCTGACTTTCATTCCTTCTAACATCTTGGAAACTCCAGCCACCATGTTTTAGTGTTTGTTATCACTTAGCCTAAATTTACAGCTCTGGTCTTTAGAGACTGGCCAGTCCATATAGGCTATTGAGAAGCCCTGCCTCCCTCAGCCTACTGGAACTCAGCTCAGTCTGGAACACTAAATGAACTTCCCCCTTTCAGATTCTTCCAGGGTTTGGTAACCTCTACACTTTCCTTTGCCAGAGGTGTTTTGACCTTTAATTAAAAGGAAAATTTGTTGTCTTCCTTTCAGAAGACAGCAAATAATGAACTCATTAAAATGAGGTTAGTGTTCAGGCCTTCGAGCAATAAGAGCTGAAGTCTCATTAGCAGCTAACAATGCAGAACACAGCACATAAATAAACTTAATACCGCACAGCAAAATGCCTTGGTGCATTCAATTTGAGCAGAATCAAATGTTTACAGTCAATGATGTCTGGGGCATGAAGTTTTAATGTACTTAATAAAGGAAAGCAAATTGCTTCCTATTAGCCATGAAATGTTACCACAGAAATTGCCCCAAAAAAGTTTATTATGCAAATGAAAGGATGCAGTGGTAATTAACAAGGACATTGTAGGAAAATATCAGTCTCGCCTAATAGAAGCAGCAATTATGAAGGATAAAGACAAAGCAACTCAAAAAAAAAAAAAAATCACGCCAAGGCATTGATGTAAAGTAGGGTCAAAAGTAAAAGCAAGATTCCAAAAATGATTTCTCATCTATGGCACAAGGAGAGAAGGAGGGGATGGAATGTCAAAATAAAGAGTCAGTTCATAAAATGAAAACCAAATTTGGGGTCAATTAAACATCTCTTGAGCAAGAAATGCCTGGGAACTTTTTTTTAAAATGACAATTCATTTTAGCAGTAGTATAAACATTACTGTATTTCCTAAACAGTTTGTGAAGCTTTTTCATTATATAAAATTAAATAAATCAGTAAAATCACAATTAGCAGCTTTATTATAATTTTATATGCTAAATGAGTGGAATAAAGAGCTGAAAATTCTGCCTGTACCTAACTGAATTACTATATCAAAATATTTTTACAAAGAAACTGGTAATACATATGATTTTCTTTCCATTTTAAAAAAATCCTTTGAGAATCTTAGCATACTATTCATAGAGAAGGAAAGGGAAGGGAATAAGCATTTATACATCACCTACTGTGTTCCAGACACTGTGCTAAACTGATCCTCACAACAACCTTGCAAGGTAGTCACTATTACTAACTCCATTGTGCAGTTAAAGAGAGACAATTGCACATGAAATTACTTGCTTAGGGTCACACAGCTCATAAGTGACTGATTCCAGATTTGAACCCAGATATTCCAAATTCCAAGACTACAGCACCATTGCACCACCAGCTAAGGTAATTTCCTTTTGAAAATGAAAGTGATAAAGGGGAGAGAGAGCTGACCTCAGCAAAAAAAAAAAAAAAGACCTAGATTCAACTCCCAATCGTGGCACATATAGACTGTGTGACTCCAGGCAAGTCATTTGACCTCTAATACTACAGGTAGCTCATAAAACCTAAAGATGACAGGAAAAGGGACTAAACTATAGTAAGACAGTGAATCTTGTCATTGGAACTTCCCTCTATCACAGGTCTTCATACAGCCCTAATCTCAAACATCTTTATTTCAAATGTATTTAAAACTGTGAGCCTGAGAAAAGAACACTGTTTTGGAAAGTCCAGAAGACCACATTCAAGCCATGGCTCTTCCTCTTCTTGGTTGTTTGACTTGGGCAAGCCAAAACCTCTCAAAACCTCTGTTTCTTCATCTATAAACTAAGGAGGCTTTAAAGGATCTTTAGGGGATTCTTACACCTCGTCAAATATTGTCATTCTCTGAAGATGTTTTTGGGGAACAAAAAACCAATTCCTCCCTCTGTTCAACTTTGTTTAAAAATTCCTGTTTCTACCTTTCCAGTCTTCTATAACTTTGAGATAAATGCAGAACAGATAAAGAGTATTTCAAGCCAAATGATGTTTTGGAAACATTTGCCTCATGTAGACTCAGCCAATTCACTAAATGGTGCCCTAGAGGTTGGGAAGAGTTAGTGAATTTCATGTACCTGATTAGAAGAAAGGTTCTTGGTAATTACCTGAAAAGAGAAGCATTGATGTTGACAATAAAAGTCTTCAGGACTTCCATTCCTATGCCTTACCCCAAAGAGTCACTTTTTTTTTTTTAGTATCTCCTTTAAGGTGGTAATGAAAAAGAATTCTTTATTTTTTGTTTACACTTGAATAAATATACCTAGAGGAGTACAGATTTTTTTTTAGTAAAATCTTTGTTCCTTTTTTGTCAGCCAGTAATTTGCAAACATGGGAATCATTTAAAGAAGTAATACAGCAGCAACATTCCTTGAGCTGACTTCCCTAATGGGAATGTCTCATTAGCTTCCCTCTCATATATAAGGAAGGAGTTGGTAGGGAAGTAGGTGTTTATCAAATGATACTAATCCCTATTTAGTTGTGAATGTGAATTATAATTGGTCCTCAAATGGAGCTGGGGCCACAGGAGATAGTGAGCAACTGAGTGTTTTTATTATTGTCATTTCCTTGAGGATCTGAAGAGAGGCTAAAAGCTGATGTTTCTACCACTTGGAAATGTCCATTCATTATAAAATTTTTTTACTACAACATAGTTTTTTAATACAATATGGGCCATCCTATGACTTCTGTGTATGCATGTAGAACATGAGTAAGCATACTTTATACTCGTTTCTTGATCTTGTGTTGTCACAGGATAGCCATTTTAGCATTAACTATTAACAAATTAACTATTTAGCATTAATAATAGTAAAAGCACTTAGTTAAAGCATGTAGTTTAAGCATTAAGTAATAAGGAGACAAAATACATGAATGGATGTATTAAATTAGCTCGGAGGGGGAATATATGTTTGATCCATTTTAAAGTTAAACCTGCATTTTTTACATTTTCTTCATCACTTTTTCAAGTCAACACTCAACAAAACAATAAATCAAGTCCTAATTTATGGAATTTGCTAGTTTCTAAGGTGTAAATGCTCACAATGAAAATTCAACATTTGCCTTGCCCAAGCCAGTTAGAACTAGCTAAAGCACATTCTGAAATGGATTCACAATGTTAGATTAGTTCTTGAAAATATTTCATGAGGCATACTTCAAAACTCAAATGTAAGTGAGTCCACCTGCCAATATTTATCTATGAGTTAAGTGAAACCTTTTAAAAGTTCATGGAACTTTAAAAAAGCTATTCCTTCTTGAGACATACATGAAAAAATCCACACAAAACATAGGAATTAGTAGCTCATGTCTCAGTAGGTCTCTTCAGTCCATTTAGAAATTATCACAACACAAGATTTCTTTTTCTTTGAGATCACCCAATTTGGTCACCTCAGGTAGGTTGCTTGTTTGCAAATGAGCTTTTCACCACAAATTGCCTTCAGATCTTGTCTAAAGATTGGACTTGTACTAATATCAAAAATAATACTAAGGTTTTAGAAACTGGAGGTGAAGCCCCTGACAAATCCTGAAATCAGAAGGAGGAAAAGATTCTGGGAAAATATTTGACAAGTTTGACCTCAGAGATGGTGAATTTGAGGTGCTAACCTGATATCCAAATAGAGATGTATAGAGAGATGGAGAAAAAGGTTTGAAGGCAGGGTAAGAAGAAAGTATTAGAGATTTAGTTTGGGGAATCATCTACTAGAAGTGATAGAACTTTAGGATGAACTAGGCATGAGTGTGTGTATAAATATTTTCATTTGAATAATAAAATGATTAATAGGACATATCCAGTTGGGAATGTCTTACTCAGCAGGCAAACAATCTGCACCAAGGGAAAATCCTTCCAGCTTTCACTAAAGCACCTAACTTGGAGCAGGGTTTGGTAGGTCACTATATACCTCCTACACAATGAAATTGTTCATGATAACATCTCATCATACGAAATCAACATGACTTAAACCAATACTGAGTGAATAGAACTCTGCAACTACAGGTTAAAGTGGGGAGCCTTTAGAGATCATGCAACTAGTAAAATGACTGAGAGGATAACCTGCTTGTCATTCATATTTTTGGTTGAGCAGAGGAGTTTGAGGTCACCTTTGGACAGTTCAAGTCTCTAAAAATATCTAAGACATTTTGTGTTGATACTTTACCTGGAACAAGTTAGAATCCTTAGCAAGAAAGAAATGTATACTATTTTACCTTGACCAAAACATAACCTGGGCACATGGGGCATCCTTGGTCCTCCATCCAGCATGGGAAGCACAGAAGACATCCTGTGAACAAACTGTATTTCTGAGGTACACCTAGAAAAAAATAATTCAAGGTAACAACAACAACAACAAAAGAGCTCAAATTTCATTTTAGACAGTTAGTAATTCTCTAAACATAAACAGAAGATTGAAGTTTTCAAAGACCAAGTTTACATCTTGAAAATGGATATTATAATATTTGCCTTTTTCACCTGAGAGGATTGTTGTAGATTTGAAAACTTTTAGCACATTATGTAAATGTCAATTGTAATTAGTACCTCCACCTTCAGGAATAGCCTTACAAGTAATCTAGATTTGTGGATAAGAAAAACAATTCTTCCAAAATTAAAGTATTCCCTGTCTGTTTCATATAATATGAAAATCTTTCAATGGGAGAACTATCCTTTCATTCCAAAGTTAGAAATATAGTGTTTAAAAGGGAAATAATACTTTGGGGAATGAATGCATTGGTCTAAATGAGATGTAGTAAAAAAAAATGACATTGAATAATTTCATAATTGGATGAGAAAAGGGACTGGAGATTGGAGGCCATATGTTGGGGAAATAGAAGGGGCATGACACTAAGAAATAAACGGAATAGGAAAGGGTACCTTATGATCTCCATAACAAATTTCACTGACCCCATAATTTTATTACTATTTGTCTGTTCCCAAATAGAAGCTGTTGAAATTACCTTATACAAGTAATTTTTACCTTTGTGGGCCTTAATTTTCTTATCATAAAACATGTGAGCATGAACCTAGATGATTTCTAAAATTAATTGCAGCTTTATATCCTATGATCATATAACTCAACTTGGACTTACCCTGTTGTTGTTGTTTTTTTTTAAGTTTGTCTGTTTTGAATAAAAGTTGGACCAAAGCATGAAAGCACGATGGTTTTACTCGAGTTTAGCATTTACTGGAAATAACAAAAGACAACAAACGCTTATATCTTGCATCTTCATAAACTAAAGTTTTTGTTCTATGTCTATGTATTGAACCTTTCCATCAATG
The DNA here is from genome assembly GCA_028627135.1 of Pseudochirops cupreus. Classification (NCBI taxonomy): domain Eukaryota; kingdom Metazoa; phylum Chordata; class Mammalia; order Diprotodontia; family Pseudocheiridae; genus Pseudochirops; species Pseudochirops cupreus. Next base: position 162,940,906 of record CM053583.1, read on the forward strand.
CACTTCCCCATCCATAAAAAAAGAACATTGATTACATTTTCCTGCCTATCTCATTGTAATCTTGTTAGAAGAATTAAAATGCTTAGAAAAAAGCACTTCATATTCCAAAAAGAAAACCAATATATATTCTTAAAATGTTATTATATGTCTAAATGCAGGTTCTAGCACAACCATACATGTGTGTATATAAACATACAAATGTATACATTAATATATACGTGTGTGATATACACACATATACACTTGCATGCATATGTGTGTATATGTATGCATATGTAAAACATGACTAATTGAGATAATACTTGGAAATGATGAGCTTATAATAGAGAAGAACCTGGAATACATGGTATCTTTAAGTAAATACAAGATATAATTTTAAAATATAAACACAAAAAACATGAAATAAATAAAACCATCTGTAATGGTTAACAAAGGATTTATTTGTTATGCAAATAATACCAGTTTGCTTTAATGAATAATAAAATGTTTTTATCAGTTGTGGTATATTGATCATACTAAAGAGCTGAAAACAGTATGTTCTCTATAAAAGAGTATGCATTCCCTTCTGCATTACTTATTCCATTAATGTTCTTAGTTAACAAAGTGCATGTTGATCTTTAATGAATTTGAAATTAACAAAGTACAAGTTAATATAGTTTTATAGGATAATTGTCTTTAAAAACCTAGATTTTCAAAATTGTGTATGTGTATGTGTATGTGTGTGTGTGTGTGTGTGTGTGTGTGTGTGTATTTAGCCTTTATTTTGGCAACCATTCCCCTATTAAATTCTTTTTTTTTCACTTATTTTTTCCATTAAATTTAATTTCCTAATCTTTGCCCATATCTGATTTTTGTTTTAATGTAGTTTAAGCAATATAATATTTTAAGCAGTCCAGTCTTACTTTTCAAAACCAATAATTGATTCTCTTTTTCTCTTGATTTAATTACCTTTTGTTCTTCCTTACACATAATTTCTTATTTGATATGCCCCCTGCTATTTAAGCATATTTTCATTTCTTTCCAGGATTAAATACAAGTACACACATATAATATACTATACTCTTACTAACTTCATTATCCTGATAATTTTTCTCTCAAAATATATTTTCTGACTAACTTGCTCTTCTTAAGGCAATGTACGTTAGTGGAAAGGATTCTAAATCTGACATCAAAATTCGAAATTCATCAGAGAAACTTAACAATTGTGTGGCCATAGGAAAATCACTTAAACTTTTGAAAGTTCACTTTCCATTTCTTCATTCTGAACGCCAACAAATGACAATAATTCTGGTACCTTATATCTGTCTTATAGGGTTGATACAAGAATAAAATGTGATGAAATATGTAGGCTGTGGTGTAAACTTTGAAGTGCTCTACAAAATATCAACTATTATTATTGTCTTCTGCCCCACCCATATTCATATTTTCTTTCCTCCTTTCTTATTACGCAAAGCCTGAAACATCCTCTTTCTTTTTTCTTTTTTCTTTTTTTTTTTTGGAAAGCAGAATTTTTTCACACACATCTGAAATTATTGTTTTGAAATGTGAATATGAAAGAACTGGGTAAGACCAGAAGGTATATATTATATGATTTATAAGAACTTCTTTCATTGTGCAGTATTTGTAATACACTGATTATTACAAGCATTGAAATAGTTCTCAGGATAGAATGAAGGGCAACTTCCACAAAGATTTACGTAATGAAGGAGTTTAAAATTATAAAAAAATTATAATTTAACAAAATATAATTTATAAACATATTTTTATTATTTTAATATATGTTGATATTTATAATTTTAAAACAGGGTTTATAATTTTGAAATAAAAAACATTTTGACTGCTCTTTTTTAATAAGATCAGCTCCTTGGCATGTGATTTCTTTAATCTATTTAAAAATTTAATTCTGAGAAGAGGTCCATAGTTTTCAATATACTTCTAAAGATGTCCAAGATAAAGAAACAGGGTAAAGAAAACTTGCTCAAATGCCTTCTCCTACTGTGGAAGTGACCCTGGCCTGTCAAAGCCTGTCCCAATGGGGCACAAACTCTGGATGAATCTACCATAGTAGGCAGGATTCAGTATGGTTTGGTGGTAAATGTGTAGGCATTTCGAGGACTCACTCAGCTAAAACACATCTTGGCTGACTAAGATGATGAATTCTCTGGGCATGGTGACCTATGAATAAAAAATATAAAATTGCCCTCAATAATGTGACATTTTTGTAGTGACAGTGGAAGAAGAGCAAAACAGAGATACTGATAATCACCCAGTTTTGTTTTGTTTTGTTGATGAGTGAATCTCTAGACATTGTTTTAGTCATTGGAGTTAGAGATTCTTTGCCAATGACCTAAGAGTGGTCAACCTACTGGAAAAACAGAGTCATACCAATCTTGGCATTGTTAACATAGATGAATCTTTTATAATAAAGGAATTTGGAACTAAAGATGGATGAATCACAAGTTCTCCTTGGAGAGGCAAATAACAGAAATGATGGAGTTGTTCGCCCAAAAGGAATAGGAAAAATCTTTTCATGGGATAATTGGTCATCTTATATTATAGGATCCCC
>CM053583.1:162943971-162961596 GCA_028627135.1 Pseudochirops cupreus
AAAAATGATATAGTTACAGGGTACAATAATTTCATAAATCAGTTTCTATTACAAGAAAATAAAAAGACCCCATAGAACACCTCAGTCAGCACCACCTCCACCACTACCACCACCACCAAAAAAAACATGAAATTTACTAAGGACCAAAGGTCACTCTAGTTTAGACTATAAGATGATTTAAAGAAACTTACAAAAATGAATGGAAAATCATGCATAGTATCACCCTCTAAAAGAGAGAAGCAGGACAAGGTAAAAATCATTGAAACATAGTTTGGTGAGAAACCCCACTAAGCAAGGTCATTTAAGTATGAAAATGGAAGGAGGTCAACAAACAAAAGACTAGTGGGAATGATCTGCAAGCTTTTTCCACAAAACTTTTTTTTCCCCCAATCAAGGTCAGCAAAGTTATTAAATAGCTATATACTAACATTAAAGTCCCATATGTGCTTATAGAAGGTATAACTTGCTCATTATGTAGATACAGATAGATTTAAATTCATAGATACAAATCACAGACAACACAGATGGATGATTAGAGGTCTAAAAATTAAACAGCAGGAAGACAATATGCTAGATTTTCTTTGGAAAAAATGCAAAGCTCTACTAATGACCAGAAATTTCTACTAGAAACAAAGGTACATCTATTTAATAGTGATAGTTCCAAATCACTAAATACAATGTTCTCTAAAGACTTAAAAATAATTGCTTCTCGGAGAGAAAAACATATGATAAGTATGTGGGCAGGCAACAACATGATAAATAAGGAAATATTAATAAGAACTAGAGAAAAGGATGTCATCTGGGAAATATATTATGGAAAAGGGATATTGTTTGGTAAGGAAGCAAGAGAAAGGGCTAAGTAACAGACAGCTTGAATACTCCACTTAAAATTTCAGGGGAAGATCCTGTGGACATACTATTATTACACTCATTTTATAGATGAGGAACTAAGCAATGAAATATTAAATGGCACAAACAGTAAGGATCTAAGGCAGTATTCAAACTCAGGTCTTCTCAGTATTCTATTGGATATAGTCTATCTCAGGGGCGGGAAACCTGTGGCCTGGAGGCCTCCTATGACCTTCTAGGTCCCTTAGTGCTGCTCTTTGACTGAATCCAAACTTCATTAAAGGGCTGCACTTGAGGACCTACAGGGCCACATGGGTCCTTGAGGTCACAGGTTCCCCAGCCCTGCTAAATGGTCTACAGCAGCAGTTCTCAACCTGTGAGTTATGTTCAATTTGTAACAATGAAAATACATCCTGCATATCAGATATTTACATTACGATTCATAACAGTGGCAAAATTACAGTTATGAAGTAGCAACAAAAATAATTTTATGGTTGGGGGTCACCAAAACATGAGGAACTGTATTAAAGGGTCGCAGCATTAGGCAGGTTGAGAACCACCGCCCTAGTGTATTCATTTTGTCTAATTCTACTTGTAGTGGTATTATTTCTGGTATTTACCAACCAGACCAATCTTATGTCAGTGCAATGAACTTCATTGTCAAAATCCTTTATAATTTATTCTACTTGAGAATAGATGTGTTTTTAAATTTCAAATAATTGTATTTTAAATGATGTAAGTATAATATCCCCACTTTCATTTTCATCATAAAATTAAATCAAAATTAAATTTGACAATATTTATCCCTTCAGTGGATTTTCTTCTATTGGTCCTATCATCTTGATTCTTTGGGGTCATATATGAACATCTTTTAATCAAACAAACAAATACATATGCATGTGCAGGAATTTTTCAATAATTTAGACACAAACATAGTTATCAGGAACGTAAAAACACACATAGTCAGCTATGGAACTATGACCAACTAGGGATGAGGCATCTCAAATAATATTTTCCTACAACTTGCCAGTCTGATTATGACCCAGAAAATGATAAATGATTCCCGTATGGGCCATGACTTCATGAAGTAGTATAAATATACATGTACAATTTTATTTTTATTGATAACTTAGGATCCCGGAATGTTGGTCCAGTGCTCTTAGCACTAAAATATGTTATTTTTCCTTCATAAATATCAAAAAAAAAACAACAACTCAATTCTGAGTAGACAGATCTGGCAAAGAAAACAGATCAAGTGGATTTCAGCATTCTGCTATAGACATTGAAATCTACATGAAAGGAAGGAATGATGAGGAAGCCAACTACCATGCCTTTTCTGAAGCAGAAAAAAAATGACAAGACTGATGTAAATCTTTTTTGATCTTTCCAGTAAATAAGAACTTGAAGAAAAATAATTTTAATAATTTTAAATACTCCATAGGTTTATAAACATCTCAAAATAATTATGAGACTGTATAGAATTCATAGAAAGTATTTCCACAGGTAAGTAGATTCAAGAACATTATTTTAAGACTTTCCCTTCATCTAAGCCCATACCTGTAGATGGACAAGTGTTTTTTAAATTATATATTTGTTTTCTTTTTTTTTTTAATTAGACACGATCATTTGGAAGCTACCTCACTTAGATAGAGTAGTTTGTTTTGAGGGAGGGGGTGAATGGGAGAAAAATTGTTTCAGTAGCCTTATAATCCCAGATTATTTCACATCCAGATCCATAAGAAAGTATCTAAAAGTGTCTTCCTCCTCTCTCCAAATTATTGGTTTTGGATTACATCCATCACCATGGAAAGTTTCTATTCATAAGAATGAGAGTCCCAGGAAGTGAAATCCAAGGAATGTCTCAAGCCTGTAATGAAAGTAAATGTATATAGTCCTGTGCTTTGGGGAAATAATGCCTCTTAGGTGCTCATAGTATGCCTGGAATGACACACCGAATTTCCATCAAGTTCAAAGAATATTAATGCACATATTAATTTATTTCACTCAGGCACACACATTTGAAATAGCGGCATTCCAATACTTCATATTTCTTTTTCTAAACCCGTGTTAATTTCTTATTTATTTCAGGCATTACTAGAGACTCAAAATTTACTGCGCACTCAGGTTGCAAATTTTACCTTCAACCTTGGATTTTCAGGGAAGTTTTACCACACAGGTAAGAAGGAACTTTGCGCTCTCAGGCAGCTACAAATAGATCTTAGGACTTTAAAAATAACACTCCATAAGCAGAGATACAATGGCTAGAATTTTAATGGGGAGGGCCTGGACACCTTAAAACAAGACAATCTTGGCTGTGAAGTCAGTAGAGGATTGTCCACTTTGGCAAAGAAGCTCTTAGCATTGAGGCCTAGAGGGACAGAGTGGTCAGAGTGGTGATGATTCTTCTGCAGTCAGAAAAAAAAAAAACAAAACATTGTCACTATTCTGTATATGATTGTATAACTTGTCCTCCCAGGCATATTCAAAGTGAAAAGAAATGTAAAAAGAGTATAGTGTCTTTAAGGTATCAGAGATGATAGATATCTTTGTAAATTTATCTTGAGAAAATAGTTGGTAATGAGGTGAGGATTTATAGACTCTACGAAATTGAATGGGCCTAGAAGGTCATATAGTCTACTCTGAATTTCTGCATACAGTTACTCCACATGTCATCTCCCCTTTTTACTAGCCTACATTCAAATGAATGAGTTTTTCAGCCACAATCACTCTAAGAATTCTCAAAATTCTCTCTCTTGTATCTCTGTCTCTGTCTCTCTCTGTCTCTCTGTCTCTCTCTGTCTCTCTGTCTCTCTGGGTCTGTCTCTCTTTGTCTCTGTCTCTGTCTCTCTGTCTCTGTCTCTCTCTGTCTCTCTGTCTCTGTCCTCTGTCTTTCTGTCTCTCTCTGTCTCTCTGTCTCTCTGTCTCTCTGTCTCTCTCTCTCTCTCTGTCTCTCTCTCTCTCTCTCTCTCTCTCCTTTCCTTCCTCTCTCCCTCTCTTCTTTCAGATTTTATAACCCTCCTCCCATCCCATCCTCCTTACTACCACATTTACTTAGCCTCCAGAATTTAACTCCTTTGCTTTGAACATCAGCAATCTAATTTCTGGAGGTAGTAAAGAGAAATACTGTGTATGTGGATAATGTCAAGTGACTTGTAACATTTCCTAAAACAGGGCAAGACCATAAAGGATTATATTGAGGGATTTCCTACAATTTGTAGTAAACAATGCATCTGGGTTCAGAGCTCAGTGTTTCATTTATAGGCTCACATTGTTATTTTATCATGTTAACTTAGTGGAAACATTTCAAAGTGTTTTCCTTGCTTGCATATAATTTATGGACTCATTATAAATAACACATGCAAAGGTATTCTTTAATTGCCATATTTGCAGCTTACTTTCCCAAAGAGGCTTTTAATATAAAATGCTCAAGGTGGTTTATTAGAGGACTGAAGAATATCATATTGCCCTTTCCCTGATGCCTTTCCTTTATTTCTTTTTTTTTGTTGTTGTTTATTTTTAGTTTATATCATTCGTTTCCACGAGACTTTGAGTTACATATTTTCTCCCCATCTTCACACTACCAACCACCCCACAACAGTGATCCCACTGTATACCCCCTCCCTCAATCTGCTTTCTCCTGTATCCTCCCCCATCACCCCTCTGACATTCTGGTAGGGCAAGATGGATCTCCCTGCCCCAGTGCCTGTATACCTTATTACCCAGTGGCGTGCAAATAATAATAGTAGTAATAATATATACATATATGTATGTATTATTTGATTTTAGAACTTTAAATTCTAGATTCTTTCTCTGCCTCTCTCATCACGCACCCCCACTGGAAAGACAAGCAATTCAATTCAGGCTGTATATGTGTAGTTATGCAGAACATCTCCACAGTGGACATATTGTGAAAGACTGACGATATTTCCCTCCTTCCTATCCTGCCCTCCTTTTCTCCTTTGAAAATCTTAAATCCATTTCAAGCAATAATGGTGAAATTATTATTTGGGCTTTTAAATAAATCAAATACATGCAAAAATGCATAGAAACACCCAAATACATATAAATACAAGTGTGTGTGTGTGTGTGTGTGTGTGTGTGTGTGTGATACTATTTTTACCTACAAAGATATCAGCTGTCGTATTTTCGCAAACCACGCAGGATGCTTAGAATCTTGAAACTAGAGTTGTTTGTTGTTTGTTTGTTTTTATTTTGTTTTGTTTATTTATTTTTGGAAAATACCATTCTGAAATACTCTTTTAAGGAAATAATAGTTCCAGCTAAGAACATCTGACTCTAGAATCCTAAACGCAAAACCTATTTATGCAAAATGAAGAGAAGATCAGAGCAGATCTTCCTTTGTTGCATGCATGCAAATTCACCTTCAAAAGGCTACTCTACTTCCTTTGACCTTAATTATCTGAATACTTCAAGGAAAATTATCCTTTTGGGATATGTCATCTCATTCATTTATTATTTGAACATATTGACTGGGCATTCACAGCTCTCTACCTTAACAATTTGCTGGGCAGATAGAGTTTATTTGTTATCCAGCTTTCACTTTCGAGGCAAAGTATGTAGTATACTTCTAGTCATAAGAGCATCAAGAAGTGCTTGCTCTCAAGAACTGAGGTTTATCCTCCAAATCAAGGGTTCAGATCCACTATGACTATGAACACAACTTGTACCTCATATGCTTTCCTGCTCACTTTTACTCAAAGGAAAAGAGTTATAAAGATATGAAGCCTTTACACTTTCCTCTGTGTACTACAACAAGGTACTCTAAATATGTGCGTGTTTGTGTGTGTGTGTGTGTGTGTGTGTGTGTGTGTGTGTGTGTGTGTGTGTGCTTAATGGGGCAGCTAAATGACGCAGTGGATAGAACACCAGTCCTGGAGTCAGGAAGAGTTATCTTCCTGAGTTTAAATCTGGAAGCAGACACTTACTAGCTGTGTGACCTTGGACAAGTCACTTAACCATGTTTGTCTCAGTTTCTTGATTTGTCAAATGGATAAGGAAATTTCAAATCGCTGCAATGTCTTTGCCAAGAAAACCTCAAATGGGGTCATTAAGAGTCAGACATGACAGAAAAATGACTGAACAACAAAATTGACACCTCTGATGATCTAGTGGATGCAACCTTTGGATCACTTCTCCAACTAAGGTTTTAAATGTATGAAGTACAAATACATAGGATAACAAAGAAAACTAATTATATTGAAATATGGTTATTATTTTTTAAGTTCATGTACCTTAAGTTAAGAACCCCTTTAGTAGACCTCAAGGCTACAAATTTAACAAGAATTTCTTTACATTGTAAATAAATGCGCTTAGCTTTTATAAAATTTATGCACTAATAATTCATCTTTCAATTTCAGCATAGAAAATTATAGAATTATTGCTGTCTATTTAATTATCCTGAGTTCTACACTTATTTTCTTTTATCACATTTATATTAAATACAAATTGGAGTTAACCAGACCTATAATAAAATGGAGAGCATTAAATCAAGAGAGTTAGTTTATCTTTGTACAATTCAGATGTGAGGTTGAGAATCAGAATTATTACTTTTATATTTGCATATATTTATATATATACACATACATACATACACATGTACATACAAATACACATACATATATATGATTTATAAATTTGTTTTTCTGATATCTGTGAAAATAAAGCAACTACCATTTATGCTGAACAGAAAAAAAATCATTCTACCTTGAATAAAATGTAATTGTTTAAAAACAATTTTAAAAGCTAGATCACCTTATTCTAATCTCATAAGCTTTATCACATGAATAAGCATATTCAAGTATTTTATGGGTCAACAATAGGAAGAGGAATTTGACATGTTCTGGATGGCCTCAAACAGCAAGACTAGGAGTGAAGGGTGGAAGCTGAAAAGTGGCATAATTTAAGCTTGATGTGGGGAAAATGTTTATCACAATTAGTTATGGAAAAGTGGAAGTGGAGACCTCAAGAGGTTTCAATCTTCCTGATAGTAAATATTCAATCAAAGACTGAGGGGCTAGTTTTCAAGCATGTTAAAGTAGTAGTTCCTTTCAGGTGGAGTTTTAACCAGATGAATGCTAAGGTCCCTTTTAACTCTCAAATTCTGTAGTTTTGTGGACGTAGGATATTTATTTCAAGTGCAATTACTATTTCATTAGCTTTTTTTTTAAAGGACTGAATGATATCAGGTAAACATTAATAAAAAAAAGTCAATTCTCTAAACAAACGCAGATCTTATTTCTATCAAGGATATCACCATCCCACATCCTTTGAGATAGCTAGGTTCATGAACTCTTTGTCTTTGACTCTGCGCTTCACCACTATATCAAATTAGTATACAAATCTTGTAATTACCACTTCCCAAAGTCTCTCACATATATCTCCTTATCTCTACTATCAATCACTGCAGACTGTCAACATTTTTCACCTAGGCTACAAGGTAAAACAATAGCCTCCTAATTATTCTCTCTGTGTCAAATCTTTCCCTATCCCAATCTATGTTACACATAGCTGGTAAAATGAATACTTTTTAAAATAGATTTTTTTTATTTTTAAAAAAACTAAGAGTAGTTACTACATTTATCAATATTTTTGTGCTTTTAACATTCTTTTTTTTTAATTTAAGTTTTAAATTCTCTCCCTCCCCCACCCATTGAGAATGCAAGCAATATGATATTAATTGTGAAGTCATGCAAAACATTTCCATATCAGACATGATGGGGGAAATAAAAGCAAGAAAAATAAAGAAAGTGAAAAAGTATACTTCAATCTGCATTCAGATTCATTTGTTCTCTCTCTGGATATAGAGAGTATTTTTGATCATTGGTCCTTTGGTATTTTCTTGGATTATTGCCTTTATCACAGTAGCTAAGTCTTTACAATATTGATCACCGTTACAGTTTTATCGTTACTGTGTACAATGATTTCCTGGCTCTGCTCACTTTAGTTTGCATCAATTCATATAAATCTTCCCAAGTTTTTCTGAAACTATCCAGCTCATTATTTCTTACAGCACCACAGTATTCTCTCACAATCATATACCACAACTTGTTCATTCATTCCCCATTTGATGGACATTCTCTCAATTTTCAATTCTTTACCACCACGAAAAGAGCTGCTATAAATATTTCTGTTCATATGGGTCCTTTTCCCCTTCAGCGTGAATTTCTAAAAAGCAGAACTCATCATCTCAACTTCCTATACATCTCACCCATTGTTTTGGATTTTAACTACAGACATTTGGTTTACACTGTAAACATTACTAGATAATTACCTTTTCTTGTGTGGGCTTTGTGACAGTATGTGGACAGGAATAGACAGTGCGTTAAAGAAACTCACTTAAACCTTCACAAGATGATCTGATTCTACAACACATAAGCTTTCCGATTCACAATTCTTCTTGTTATCGAGGAAATTAATGGCTTCGTTCACTATCTCACAGCCTGTTGTATATTGGTTTACCATTGTTATTATCCAGTAAAGCTTCTGTGTGCTTTCATCCTTCAAATGCTTTATGCCATAAGCTAATAACATTAAAATATTCCTAAACATGATTCTGCTGACAGTGTTGTTGTATTTAGTTTTAAATACTTTGTTGCACTTACAGTTGGACTGACATACCTCTTCATATTTAAGGTAGCAAGAGGAAAGGAAAGCTAATAGATAGATGAAATTTATAATGTTTATTTGTTTGAGTGTAAGTAAAAAAATAAACATCCAAAGGGAGAGAGAAACAAGCAAAATATCAAGTCTTTTATAGAATTTGATATATTTCTGCCAAGAAATTAAGAAAAGATTACATTATTGCTTTTTCCATCTTGTGGGATTACAGCCTTTCTCCTTTATAAGAACTGGTTTTTGTGAAAACAGTTTTTACTTTTGGCAGTTAAAGTGAATCACTGAATTTACTTTGATCAATATTTACTTTAGATGAATAAATCTTGAGGTTTTCCCCACACCAGTTTCGTAAAAATAATTGCAATAATCAACCTGGTTAAAAAAAAAAACCAACTAATCAGACCAAGAATATTATACAAGCCCAAAATAGTTTACTTATTTAAAACAAAGGAAAACTGAGTCAAATTGCCATAATATTCTTCCTGTTCTATAGGGTACAGATTTTTATTTTTATAGGTTCAAAGAAGGAATGGACTAGTAAAAATCGAAAATAGTTGGGTAATGTTAAGAATGTTATAATGGTTTGTTCTTTCTGTGTTTATATTCTAAAAAAATGTTATATCTGTGTTTTTTCATTCTAAAATAATTAGTCCTCCTAAGCATCCTTGTGACTTCACAAGGACATGTTTTTCATGTTAGTTCTGGTTGTTAATGTTGCTCCATGATGGTGTTAGTTTCATTCTTCTTCATTGGTATACAAAAAAAGTGAAAAGTAACCTCTACTCTTTATATAATATCAGGTGCTATAAACATTCTTTGTTTTCACACACACTATCTCATTTTGATACTTACAATGTCACCGAGTCATATATACAGCAAGTATTACTATTTCAATTTAATAAATGGACAAATGAATGTCAGCAGTTAGATGACTTACCCATGGTCACATAGCTAATAATACGGCAGCTCCACGACTCAAATCTAGATCTTCTTATTCATAAGCCCTTCCACTTACATAGTGCTTTACAGTTTATAAGATACTTAGGATCATAAATCGAATGGAAGGGACCTCAGAAACCATCTATTGCAAACCCATCATTTTACAAATAAGAAAATTGTAGTCACATGTATCAGAAGTGGGATTTGAATTCATTCTCTCTGACTCCACAGCCAGAACTTTTTCCCATGATATAATACTTTCATACATATAAGCTCTAAAACATCATCTCATCTTTCCAGGTAATTTCTGCAGTGAGAAAATAAATTACAGTCAAGAGACTAGTTATAGTCAAGTAACCAAACAAGTAATTTATCATTATTATCATCATATCAGAACAATTATTTTGCACTCATTCCTCTACTGTACTTTGTAAAGCACTATTTGTCATTGTTGTTGTGTCATTTCAGGCATGTCCAACTCTTCATGACCATTTTTGGGGTTTTCTTGGCAAAGATACTAGAATGATTTGCAATTTCCTTTTCCAGCTCATTTTAAAGATGAGGAAACTGAGACTGACAGGGTTAAATGACTTGCCCAGGGTCACACATCTAGTAAATGTCTTCCTGACACCAGTCCAGCACTCTAACCACTATGCCACCTAGCTGTCCCATAAAGCACTATAGCACTATGTAAATTAAACAGGCATATTTTGTACCTATGCAAATGTGTACACATAGCAAAAGAAAAAATGGATAGCATATTTTGAAATAAGATGGAACATAGTAAGCTTTGAATTATGCAACACCACAAATTCTAGTTTTGAAACTGCTTTCTTTAAAAAAAATTTTTTTATATAGACCTGCACTCTGGACAGGGGCTACAGCTAGTCTGAAAACTGTGACTTGGGTCAGTGCCATTGTAAGGGTTAGAGCAGAGTGTTATACATGATCTGGAGTGTGCTGTCATCATGGCCATATGGGCCAATGTGGATTTCAGTTGCCTTCAAAAAGTGATTTCTACCCAGATGACACTCAGAAGCTCAGCAAGGATGTGATTGCATTCCAGAAACCCGGTAAAATTCTCTGATGTGGTCAAGTCACTATATGTCCTCCTCTGCCCCTCACCCCCAAAGGCAACTTTCATAGTGGAATACATTTCATAACTTTATAATTTTGGACTTTCACTACATAGACATTTGAATTAAAAGAAGGACTTTTTCCTGTATGGAATTTGTGATAATCCATAGACATTTAAATGCCTCATATGATAACCTGGTTTTACAACAAATCAATCATGAAACATCATTGGGTACCTCCTATTTTCCAGGCACTGGGGATAAAATGTAAAAGTCAAACAGTTTTCCTCAATGGGTTTACATTCTAATGAGGAAGAAAATACACACACACATACACACACATGTATATATAACATAAAACATGTATAAGGTAAACAAAAAGGGATGCTAGCAATTGGGGTAGGACCAGAAAAAAAAAAAACCTCATATGAAAAATGGTACTTCAGTTGATTATAACAAGCAACCCAGAAATTCCAAGGGGAACAGATAAGGAAGAAGCATTTTACAAACCTGGATACAAATATGAAAGATGAGGCAACATATATTAGGAATAGTGAGAAAAGCAAGATGCCTGAATTGTTGTACATGAAGGGGAATAATGTGCAGTAACACTGGAAAGGTATGATGGGCTATCTTGTAAAGAGGCTTAAATACCAGGGTTGATATTTGATCCTAGAGTTACTGGGAGCCAATAGACAATATTAGAGATGAATGTGATATAACCAACTATTTAGTAAATTTACTTTGGTGGCTATGTGAAGGATCGATTGGAATAGAGAGAGATTTGAGTCAGGGAAAGTGATTAAAAGGATATTTCCATTGCTGAGGCAAGAAGTGATGAAGGTTTGTGCTAGACTGATGGATATAGGAATGGAAAGAAGAGGATATATGTGAGAGATAGAAACAACATTTATCAATGAATTGGATATATAGAATGACACTGCAGGTGTGGAGCTAGCTTACTAGAAAAATGCTGGCATCATTGACAGCAAATGAGAAATAGGGAAGGGAAAATGGTTAGGGGTAGATTGAAGATAATGAGTTCTGTTTCAGAATTTGTTGATTTTTAGATGTCTGAGATACCTGTTTCAAGATATCCAAAGAGCAATTGATAGTATGGGTCTGGAGCTCAAGAAAAACAGTAGGGTTAGCAATATACGCATTATCTACAAAATGATGATAATTGAACTCATGTAGCTTCATCATGAAGTCACCAATTTGGGGACTGCAGAGTGAAAAGAAACTCTGCAACTTTTACACTGGTGATCACTCTCTCCTGGATCTGCTCATCTATGTAGATTTATTTTGTTTTATACTTTTCTCCTGGTTCATTTCCTACCTATCCAACTATTCCTTCTCAGGATACTTTGTTATGTATTCATCAAGGTCGTTCCCATTAGCCATGATAACCAAAGCTTTATCTTATGCCATCTTCTCTTTTCTTTCATTAGCTCCCCTTGAGTTCAATCATCCCTATGCACAAGATCTCAAATGTATATATCCACTAATCTCTCTCCTGAGTTCCAATTTCACCTCATCAATGGGCCTCTTGGATATCTTGAATTGGATAATCCATGTATGTGTCTCTGTGTGTGCATATCTGTATACATATGTGTGTATCTATATGTACATATGTAAATATTCATCTATATCTATGTTTTGGTGATACACACATGGTTATTTACACATTGCTTTCCCCATTCCACTGGAAATTCCTTGACAACAAGGATTCCGTTTTTGCCTTTCTTTTCCCCCCAGCAATTAGCATGGTGCCTAGCACATGATAAGTGCTTAATAAATATTCGTTGACTTCATGAGTGACTGATCCAGCACAGCAGATTGAGATGTGGCCAGACTGGCAGAAAGAGAACTAAATAGAGCAATGTTATTAAAAAAAAAAAACTAGAGAGAAGAGAATATGCAGGAGTTGAATATGGTCAATAGAGTCAAATAGTGCCAAGAAGAATGAGGAACAAACAAGCACAAAAATATTCTGATTCATAACCTTATCATATTGAGGAGTTTTAATTACTTAAATGACTCATTTAAGTAACAATGACTCATTCTGCACCTCTTCTGACGTGAAGGCTATTTGTGTTTTCCAGCTGTTCTGTTTTTGATGACACTTCTTTGTGCACCAGAGAATTTTTCCACAACTTAACAGTTCAGCTCATCCTGGACACATTTCCCTCAAGCATGATGCATTTGTTTATCTGACCCTGGGAAGGAGCACAAGGGAATAGGGTGTGAGCGTATTGTGTACATCTACCCCCTCCTCACAGCATCTTTTTATCATGACTCCTTATTGTATTTCCTGTTGGATTGGAGTCAGTCTTCTGATTTTAGCTGAACCTATGGTGAGGAGGCAACCTAGGAGTTTATCCTTGATGCACCTGTCTCACACTTAATCTCATCATCTTGAGACGTTTGAAAATCTCTGATGTAAAACCTTTGCTTATTTGCAGCTTAAACCTTTGAGGACATAAAAAAATTGCTATGTATTGAATAATGAATTTTTAACTGTATCATGGAAATTTAGTGCTCTGAAATGAATGCCTCTATGTGGATACTCCCAAATATATTTTCTTGTATTTATATAAAGATAAAAATCAGGGCTGGAGAAGTGAACTAAGCTATATTTCCTCACACCTGGACAATTCTACATATTTTTCTAATGATATAATTACTTTACCATTTTTTTCTCCCAAATAATAGCTCTAGCCACTGAGGTTTTTTCTGACTTTCTCAGAAAAAAAAATGAAGGAAAGGAATTACCTTTTTACTTAAACTGAGTTGCTAAAATAACATTAATTAATATTCTAGAAACCATAAAAAGTTGTGAAAATACTATTGACAAGGTTGTATTTCTAATAAAGATTCAGAATACAAGTGATTAAGGGCATAATAGCTCCAGAACAGAAGTGGGTGTTTATGGCAGTGGTGGTGGTGGTTTTAATATATAGTAAGCTGACTTCCCAATTTCAGGTTCAAAGAGAATTTTTCTACCTCCCATAACAACATTTCAAATACATATAGATTGAGGAAAAATAAACATATATACGACCACTACCAAATCCCACACCCCCAAAAAAACTGTAGTGGTAACAATGACATTATCTACCATCTAAGTTTGCTATTGAATGGATCTAACTTTTCCGTGTGTAAATATAAAGTGATGTTGATAGGTTAAATCAATCAAATGCCCCCCTCTCCACCTAAACTAAATGGAATCTGTCTTCATTGAATCAAATCAATCAGTTATTCCAACTAAGTGTGAAAAGATATTGATCAAATAAGAGACTACTGATGAACCATTGACTAAACTAGAATAAAGATTGCACAGGAAGGGTGCTTGAATTAGCTGAGGAAAATCGGTCATGGCTTTTCAGTTCTTCCATAAAATAGTAGACCAGTACAGAATCAAATAAGAGACCAGTACAAAACTAGGTTTTTAACAATGCAGAGTAGGAAATAAGAGAACGTTCTAGTTAAACCCTATAAGAAGAAACCATTTGGGGGCGTGAGGAAAGGAAATGAGAGGAGTCCAGCCTTAGCTTTGGTCTCCTCCCTAACACACACACACACACACACACACACACACACACACACACACACACACACACACACACACACATACACACACACACAAAGGCAGAGAGACAGGTAGGAAGGGAGACAGGGATAGAAGTAAACAGAGAGACAGAGACAGAGAATCAAATGCACCCTTGACTGGAGGAGGACTTTGCAACATTTGAGATTGGAAGGTTTCAGATTTTTTGTTATTCTATTACTGCCCTAGCATCATCACCTCAAACAGAAGAGGATGAAGACTCTAAAGTCTGCATCATAAGCCAGGTATAGTGTAGATGCTTATTGGCAGAACTAAAAGTATCCTAGCAATGAATAAAGCATACCTAAGGGAAAATTCTTGAGCTCCCCACAAAGGGGAAAAAAGAACTTCCAGCAGCCAGAGGCTGTGAGTTATCCCTTTGGTGCATATGCTCTCTAAGCTATAGCCCATTTTCCTCTGAATCCTGTTATGTACTGATAGAAGAATATGCCCCACTCTTTTGGAGGGAATATTTTGTCCCAACTGCACTTACTATATCATTTTAGTAAATACCTCTTCCTAAAAAAATGAGGTTAGATGATGAAATGATAATCAGCTGATGATTATATAAAACATACTCCCATATTAGCCATGTTGCAAAAGAAAGTACAGACAAAAATGAGAGAGTAAAAAAAATGTACTTCCCTCTTGTCTGTTAGTGTGTTTTTGCTTAATGGGAAGATCTTTCCCATTCATTAATTGGCTCATGTGACCTGCTTAAGTCACATGGAAGATTGAGTCACCTGATTCTGTGGTGGAAGGAGCTTGCTAAATGGGTGGAACAGGAAAAGGCAGAGCTGGAGCAGAGCTTGATGGAAACTGGCCAGAGCAGTCAGAGTGGAGGGACGCAGGCAAGTGGACAACTAGGACTGTGAGTGTTTGTGGGAAGCTCGAGCAGGGGGAAGGCTTTGGGATGGTGTTGCTCCCTGTAGTAACAATATGTATTAACTTCTTTATTGCTAGGATGGAATTTCCTTTCTGGTGTCTGAATAAATGTTTTGCTTCTGTCTTCTATATAGAGGGTCTCTTATATTTTTTGATTCAGAACTATGCCAGCATATCTGTAGTAACCATTGGTGCTGTGAATATTGCCTTGATGATACAACTCTATACACAAAGTTCATCAGTTCTCTCTCTGGAGGTGGCATAATATTTTTCATCATGGTCCTTTAAAATACTCTTGATTTGAGTAGCAAAATCTTTCAAAGTCTATTATCCTTAAAATATCACTGTGTTGTTGTTGTGGAGTTGATCAGTCACGTCCAACACTTTGTCATCCTGTGGACCATAGCATGCCAGTTGCTTCTATTCCTCACTATCTCTTGAAGTCTGTCCAAGTTCATAATCATTGTTTCTATGATACTATCTATCCATTTAATCCTTTGCCATACACTTCTCCTTTTGCTTTCAATCTTTCCTGATATCAGGCTCTTTGCCAGTGAATCTAGTCTTCTAATTTTTGGCCAAAGCAATCTTAAGCTTTGGTATTTGGCCTTCCAATGAATATTGCTGTTCCAGTATGCAATATTCTCTTGATTCTACTAAATTCACTTTGCATAAGTTCGTATAAGTCTGCCCAGATTTTTCTGAAACCATCCTGATCATATTTTTTATTGCACAATAGTATTCTATCATAATCACATGCCACAACTTCTTGTAATAGTAATTGGAATTTGAAGATCTTCCCTGCCCCTTAATAGGTCTAGGTGAATTTGAGAAACTTTCCTGATTTGAAAATATACTCTGCCCCCTAATAGGCTACACGTGGTCACATGAAGCTGGTGGTGGGAGGCTTGTTTTTCAGGAAGGCACAACTTTTGTTACTTTGTAGTTAAGTGGGTCATGAAGGTTGTGATGTTTCTGGACCCTGGAGGAGGATATACATACATATGATGTGAGATTTTGCTTTGGGGCTCACTTTGGGAAAAGTTGTATGATGTGGCCAGATGAGACTCTGGGTAGCCACTGAGCCCCCCAGGTTTGAAAACCCAGATGTTGATACTTCTCTCTTTGGTGATTAACTGTACATATGTGATGGCCAGACAGCTAGAAGCCCTTTTTGTTGGTCTGCTAAATTATGTTATTTTCTCTGTCTGTATTTTTGTCTGCTTGTCACTTCTGTTTGTATTCTCTAAAGTTCAGGGTGCTGACTTTTTCCATTGAACTAGGTATGACATATGTTTGATTAAAGTTAAGATTGTTAACCCTTTTTGAGTTGCTTTCCTTTATAAAAGCAGACCTAAGAACTTGTGCTAGCAGCCATCCTAGGTATGCTAGGGTGCTTGCTGCTACATTTGTTCAACCAATCCTCAATTTATGGGAATTTCTAAGAGCTGCAATAAATATTTTTTTTCCAAATATGTCCTTTATCCCCCTTTTTTAAAAACTTCTTTGGGATACAGACCTAGTACTAATATTTCTGAGTAACAGGATATGCACAGAGTTATAGCCCTTTGGCCATAGCTCCAAAATACTCTCTAGAATGATTAGACCAGTTCGCAATTCAACCAATAATTTATTAATGTCAAAAAAATTTTCCATATCTCTTCCAGAATTTGTCATTTTTCATCTTCTGTCATATTAGCCAATCTGATAGGTGTCAGGTGATATCCTAGAGTTGTTTTAATTTTCATTTCTCCAATCAGTAGTGATTTAAAGAATTTTTAATGTAACCATTAATAGTTTTGATCTCTTCTCCTGAAATTGTTTCTTTCATATCCTTTGACCATTTCCCAGATGGAATGGCTTGTTTTTTTAAAAAGATAAATTTGGCTCCATTCTGTATATGTTTGAGAAATGAGGCCTTTATCAGAGAAACTTTCTATATAAAATTCTTCCCAGTTTCATGTTTTCCTTCTAATTTGGGATATGTTAGTTTTGTTTGTGCAAAAACGTTTTCAATTTCATGTAAAGGAAATTATCCATTTTACTTCCCATGATCCACCTTATCTTTTGTTTTCCATAAACTCTTCCTTTATCTGTACATCTGACAGGTATATATTTTTTTCATGCTTCCCTAATTTACTCGTGTCTAAATCATTTATCCATTTTGTTCTTATCTTGGTATATGATGTGAGATACTAGTTTATGCCTAGTTTATGCCAAAGTGTTTTCCAGTTTTCATAGCAATTTTTGTCAAATACTGAGTCCTTACCCCTAAAGCTTAAATCTTTGAGTTTAACAAACACTTAATTATTGTGGTCATGTATTGATTACTTAACTTATTCCACTGCATCTATCACTCTATTTCTTATCCAGTACAAGATTGTTTTGATGATTACTATTTTGTAATATAGTTTGAAATCTGAAACTACTAGACTGCCTTCCTTCACATTTTTTTTCATTGATTCCCTTGATATTCTTTTTTTTAAACTTTTATTTATTTTAGTTTACATCATTCATTTCCACTAGATTTTGAGTTACAAATTTTCTCCCCATCTTTCCCCTACCCACCACCCCCAAACAGCCATCCCGTTGTATAACCCCTCCCCCATTCTATTCTCTCCTATGTCCTCC
>CM053583.1:162962096-162979541 GCA_028627135.1 Pseudochirops cupreus
TTGATCTTATGCCCTCTATGTATTCATATATACACATACTCAGATATGTGCTTATATGCGTATATAAACCCTCTTATATAGATATATGTGTATGTATATGTATATATACATTTGTATTTCCTTCCCCTATCCTCATACTGAGAAAAGTTTAATCAATTACTTCCCTTGATATTCTATTTCCTCTTCTGTTAATTTGGGCAGTTTATATTTTTGTAAATACTTATCCATTTAACTTATATTGGCAGCTTTCCTGGCATATGATTGGGCAAAATAACACCTATTATTTCAATTTTATCTCCATTAGTGTTGCATTCACCCTTTTAATTTATGATACTAGTAATTTAGTTTTCTTCTTTTTAAAGATTAAATTAACCAGTTGTTTATGTATTTTTCCCATAAAGTCAGCTTCTAGTTTGATTTACTAGTTAAATGGGTTTATTTTCAATTTTATTAATCTCTCCATTGATCTTCAGTATTTCTATTTAGGTGTTTAATTGGAGTTTTTAATTTGTTCTTTTCCTGGTTATTGTTGTTTTTTTAAGTTACATACCCAATTCATTGATTTGATCTCTTTTTTAAATTAGCATTTGTATTTAGAGATATAAATGTTCCTCTAAGTACTGCTTGGCTGCACTCTCAAAATTTTAGAGTGTCTTCTCACTGCTGCCCTTCTATTTAATGAAATTATTGCTTGCTTCTGTGATTTATTTTTTGGCCCATCCATTCTTTGGAATTTATTGTTTAGCTTACAATTAATTTCTAATCTATGTTTCTATAGCCCTTTATTGAATGTAATTTTTATTGAATTATCATGTAAATAGAGTATATTTAATATTTCTGCTTTTCTGCACTTGGTTTTTAAACCCTAATAAATGGTCAGTTTTTTTGTGAAGGTGCCATGTATAGCTGAGGAAAAGATATGGTCCTGTCTATTTCCATTCAATTTTCTCCAAGCATCTATATATCTAACTTTTCTAAGATTCTATTCCTCTCCTTAACTGAATTCTTATTTATTTTCTGGTCAGATTTATGTAGCTCTGAGAGCGCAATGTTAAGGTCCCTGACTAGCATAGTTATACTATTTATTTCCTCCTTCAAAAAAATTTAACTTTTGCCTTAACGATTTGGATGCTATGCCATTTGATACATATATGTTCTATATTGTTATTAATTCATTGTCTATGATTCCTTTAAGCAAGATGTATTTTCCCTGCTTATCTCTTTTAAATAAGCCTATTTTCGCTTTTGCTTTGTCAGGAATTACGATTGCTATCCCTGTCTCTTGTATAGCAGCTAAAGCTTAACAAATTCTATAGTAGTCCCTTATTTTAGCTTTGCATGTGTATCTCTCAGTTTTAAGTGTGTTTTTCATAAATGCTATATGGTTGGATTCAGGTTTCCAATACATTCTGCTATCTACTTCCATTTGATACCTGAGTTAATCCCCTTTACATTTTACAGATATGATTACTAACTCTGCATTGTTTCCTTTCCATCCCATTTTCTTTTCTTTATCTTTCTCTCTCTTTTTCACCCTGTCCCTTTTCTAAAGTACATTTTGCTTCTGATCATTGATTCTCTTGAATATTGTATTTGAAATTAAAAGTTTCTCTTAAGTTGCATTTTTTTAAAAAGTCAAGAATATTTGAAAATCCTTCATTTCATTAAATATTCATGTTTCCCCCTGGAAGAATTACACTCATTTTTGCTGGGTGGTTATTCTTAGCTGTAATCATAGATCTTTTGCCATGCAGAATATCTTATCCCAGGCCCTTTGCTCCTTTAACGTGGAAGATGCTAAATCTTGTGTTGTCCTGATTGTGGTTCCATGGTATTTGAAAGGTTTCTTTATGGCTGCTTGAAATATTTTTCTCTTTGACCTGGGAACTCTAGAATTTGGCTATAATATTCTTGAGAGTTTTCATTTGGAAATCTCTTTCAGGAGGTCATTGATGAATTTTTTTTTTTCAATTTCTGTTTTATCCTCTGGTTCTAAGATAGCCAGGCAATTTTCCTTGAAAATGTCTTGAAATATGATATCTATACACTTTTTTAAATCATGGCTTTCAGGTAGTTCAATAATTTTAAAATTATCTCTCATCAATCTATTTTTTATCTGATAAGATTTCACATTTTCTTTCCTTTTTCATTCTTTTAAATTCATTCTATAATTTTTTGACATCTTTCATGGAGTCAGAAGCTTTCCCTTGCCCAATTCTAATTTTTTAAGAAATTCTTTTCTTCAGTGAGTTTTTGTACATTTTCCCCCATTTGGTCAATTCTGCTTCTCAAGGAGTAATTTTAATCAGTAAATTTTGAACTTCTTTCCATTTGGCCAAGTCTCTTCTTTTTTGTTTTTAAAGTGTTACTTTCTTTGGTATTTTTTTGTTCCTCTTTTACCAAACTGTCAATTCTCTTTTCATAATTTTCTTCCTTTGCTCTATTTTCATGTTACTTCCCTTCTACCACTCTTACTTGATTTTAAAAATTACTTTTGAGAGCTCTTCTGGGAATTCTTTTTGGTGTGTAAATCATTTTTTTAATTAAGCTTTTGCTTGTGACTGTTTTGACTTTGTTGTCTTCTGTGTTTGTGTCTTGATCCTCCCTTTCTCCATAATAGCTTTTTACAATCCAGATTTGTTGCTATGGTTTGCTCCTTTTCCTACCCTATTTATTGATTTTGAACTTTATTTTAATGTTGGGCTTTGTACACTCTCTCAAGCTTTAAGCTTTTTTTTGTATGGCTATTTTCAGAAATAGTTCTGGGGATTTAAAGATTTTCAGTGCTTCCAAAGTGGTGTGATCTAGGCCTCACAATGGGCCCTTATTCCTTGAGATTGCAATTGATATTATCCCTCAGAGCCCCTGTTTCCTTGGGGTGACAAGCAATACTGCGCCTCAGGTCTCCCTATCCCCCTTGAGCAAAAGTGTTCCTCTCTGCCTTTGTTTGATTCACAAGTAGGTGTAGGCAGTCACATTGCCAAACAATATTTGGCCCTCTATCTGTTGCTAGCACAGGTTCCCCTGTAATTTCTTTCACCAGATTCCCTTATCAACTCTGCCTTGAGTGCTCCTAAAGGTACTGTTTCTTCTGTCACCATTACCATGTAACTGGTGTTTAATCCATGTGGACTCTGGGTCATCCTCCACTGTGTCACAGATCTCTCTTTTTGACCTCCTAAGCTGCCTTGGGAGGGAAGAATGTCTCATTCTGAACTTCTGTTGGCTTTATCACTACAGATTTCAATTTGAGGCAATATTGTAAAGTTGTTCAGAGGGAAATGTTAGAAGAGCTCAGCTGAGTGCTTTCTCTACTCTGCCATCTTGGCTCCACCCCCAGAAGTTTTGCTCAACATTACATTTTAATTCTAAATCTATTTTTCTTCATTGAAAAAAGGTAGAAAAAGGCATATGATAATAAAATGATTTTTAGTTGATTAAAGGAAATATTAATTCTATTATAGTCTATCAGTGAATGCTAGATTAGTATTTTTCATCAAGGCACTTCTCCCTCCAAAAACAGATCATGTATGAATGAGCAGGCAGTTTTCAGGTGAAGAAATTAAAACTATCAATAGCCATATGGGGAAAAATACTCCAAATCATGATTGATTAGAGGAATGCAATAAAATAAATCTGAGGTACCACCTCACACAGATTGACTATTATGATAGAAAAGGAAAATAACAGATGTTAGAGATGTGGGAAAACTGGGACTCTAATGCATTGCTGATGGAGTTGTGAACTGATCCAACCATTCTAAGGTTCCATAATTTGGCATTATGCCCAAAGGACAATCAAACTGTGCATACTTTTTTCATCCAGCAATACCTCTACTAGGTCTGTATTACAAAGAGATGTACACAAATATTTATAGCAGATCTTTTTGTGATGGGCAATTGGAAATTGAGGGGATGCCTGTCAGTTGGGCAATGACTGAACAAGTAGTAGTATATGAATTTAATGGAATACTATTGAGTTATAAGAAATGATGAGCAGGTAGATTTCAGAAAAACCTGGTAAGACTTACATGAACTGATGCCGAGTAAAATGAACAGAACCAGAAGAACATTGTACATAATAAAAGCAACATTGTACAAGGATCAACTATTTTTGACTTACCTCTTCTCAGCAATGCAATGATCCAAGACAGTTATAAAAGACTCATGATGGAAAATGCTGTCCACATCCAGAGAAAGAGCTATGGAGTTTGAATGCAGACTGAAGCATACTCTTCATTTTTGTCTTTTGTGTTTTTGTTTTTATTTTTCATGACTTTCCCTTTTGTTCTGTTTCTTCTTTCACAACATGACTACTGTGGAAATATGTTCAACGTGATTGTACATGTATAACCTAAAGAATAAAAAAAAACCATAAATCATGGATTCTTGTGTTATGATCTGTACACAGCACCACAATATCTAACATAAGCAGCAATCTATGCATTAAAGCTTTAAGTGCTATTCCCAGGTTCATGGGGAATGCATTTATCTGAATTAACTGAAACCATAATAAAATAATTCTGTCTAACACTTCATCATCAGTTACCCATATATTTGGGCCTGACTGTGAAATGGGTTTCAGAGTCAAATCATGACTTGATTTTTGATGAAATAACATAGGTTTTTATGCCTCTCATAATTTCTAGCATTAAGCAACAGAGCTTAGATTGAATGAAACATTTTCTGAAAGTGGACTATTCAGGATACATTGGAATAATTATAGGGGAATTGGTTTGACCTTTCCTCATTCAAATATTCCCAAATAAGTCTTAGGTTATTTCTCATTCTATCAAGTTAAGAATAAGAAACAACAAATCAGAAGCATTATTACTCTCCTCATCCTCGTCTTCCTTCTCTTCTTCCTACTTCTTCTCCTCCTTCTCCTTTTTATAGTGACTGGATGGGCAGAGTAGTAAAATTTTTATTTTCAATGCTACATATAAGTGATGCCCTAGAGAAATGTATTTGACAATGTTTTTTTTTATTGTAATTGGTAGCATAAAGTCAACAATCATTTTTTAAAATATCTATAATCTGATAGGCACTATTCTAAGTGCTTTAAAATTATTATTTCATCCAACCTTCACAATAACCCTTCAGGGTAAATGCTATTATAGGCAATTTAAAAGTTGAGAGAACTGAGGTAGAAAGAGTTTAAATGATTTGTCCTGGGTCACAGAGCTAGTAAGTTTCTGAGGGTGGATTTGAACTTCAGTCTTTCTGACTTTGAGGTCTGGTACTCAATAAATCCAGCTTCCATCTCTGAGCAAAGCTTTCTTTACAACAAATAAGAATGATTATTCTTCATCTGCTGGGATAGGCCCTTTTTCTGATATGGCTTTCTTTTACAGTCTTAAAGCAGCAGTAATATCAACACATGGGAAAGCATTTCTTGTTCATGGAAAAATAGAATGGTACTCTACTACCAGTCACATTGGCTTGGTCTCTTTTCCTCACAGATGATTCTCCCTTTTTCATCTCCATGCATTAGTACTATTTCCCATGTCTAGAATTCACTTTCCCCTTGCCTCTGCCTCAAAGAAGCGCTCTCTTTAAAAAAAATCTCTCTCTCTCTCTCTCTCTCTCTCTCTCTCTCTCTCTCTCTCTCTCTCTCTCTCTCTCTTTCTCTCTGTCTCTCTCTTTCTGTCTCTCTCTCTGTCTCTCTCTCTGTCTCTCTCTGTCTCTGTCTCTCTGTCTCTGTCTCTGTCTCTGTCTCTGTCTCTCTTTCCCTCATGCACACACACACGCACATGCACACACACACACACACTTAAGAGGGAAACCAGTTGCCCATCAGAATACTAACATTTCATTCCCCTACTCTAAAGGCATCAGAGGCTCCTTATTTTTATTATCATTAGGTAAAAACAAGGAATCTTCTTCCTACCCTTTACAAGCCATCACAATTTTGCTTCTACTTATTTTTCTGGCTTTTTTCATATTGATCCCTTCTGTGCTCTCTTTCCAGATGAATTGGACTACTCTTTATTCTCCAACTTTAATATTTAATTTCATGTCTTTATGTATTCCCCACAAGCCATCCTCAAGGCCTGGAATATCCACCCCCCCACTTCAATCTTGCAGAAGCTTATATCCTTTCCATATTCAGCTCAAGGGCCCCATTTTCCATGAAGTCTTGCCAGTTTTTATTTTTCCTTTCTTTCTCTTTATTTTTTTTACAATCTACTCAGTTGTCAGAGCTTTTTCCCTCCTCAAATTATCTTATGTTCTATTATCTCTGTACATGTTATGTGCCAAAGTAGAGGTAAGGTTCTTCATTTTTTTGCATGTCCTTGGCTGTCTGTAAGGATCACCTTCTCAGAATGAGTTTGGTAAATTCACAAAACAAAATATATATGATTACAAAGGAAACTAATTACATTGAAATACAGTTATCAAATTTAAACAATAACAACAAAGTTAATAGACCTCAGATTAAGTACCTCTATCTTAGAGAACAGAAAGTACTTAGTGTACCTACTATGTGTAGTCATCTCACACAGTGACTGAACATAGTGGGTGCACAATACACATTTGCTTAATTTTGTTTCTATTAGGACCTGTGATTTGTTTGAAGGAAATATAAGCAGGGAATAAGCAGGGAAATTCAGAGAGATTGTTTAATGTTTATTGAAAGTTTTAGTTAAAAGGCATTCTGAATTGACATGACATTCTTAATCCTAGTTTCATATGAAGCTAATACTTGGAGTTGCATTCTGTTGATTATTAGATAATAGCCAATAGATAACAGAAGGATGCAGATTACTATCCTGTTGATTCAGAATATATTTTCAGTTGTGTTTATAACCAGAAATCAGTCTATGCTAAAGCAATCTTTGTTTTCATTTGCAACATCTGTTCTCCTTCTGTCTTGGTGCTATGCTAATCTATCTTCCAGAGAAAAACACATTTTTACCACTGCTAATACTGTTAACATGGGAGAGCTAGGTTGGTACTAGCAGGTCAAATTGGGTTCCATTTGGCTTGTGCACTGGCAGAAAAATGCTAAACAATAACTGCATGGTTGAAAACATAAGTGTCATAAGATGCAAATCCTTCCAAATCGAAGATTTGCTCAGGTGCCCCTCACCTTTCCAATTTCAGCTTTCAAGACTTTTTTTTTCCCCTAATTTTTAAAAGGCAGGATGATGTAGCATATTCAGCACTCAGTTTGAAATCAGGAAGATCTTAATTAAAATCCTGTCTCACACAATTACCAGCTGGGTGACCTAAGCAAGTCAATTCTTTTGTTTTTGTGGGGGGTTTTTGCTTTCTTTTTGGAGAGGGGAAGTTGGGGTTAAGTGACTTGCCCAAGGTCACATGGCTAGTTTTTTTGTGTTAAGTTTGTGAGGCTAGATTTGAACTCAGGTCCTCCTGACTCCAGGGCCAGAATTCATTTCTTTATAACTCAGTTTCCTTATCTATTAAATGAAGGGATTAGCCTCCAAGGTCCCTAGAATCTCCAAATCTATGATTCTCTAATACAAAAACCTGAAACTTGGTGTTCAGAGTCACAGCTGAATCTCCAATGCTGATAGTTAAAACTATTTAAATTGAATTTAAAACGCTGAACTATTTGCAAAGGTCTTTTAAATAAAATGTGAGCCTTGTTATACAATTTTTGAGTCACCATCTTGATTTTAAAAGTACTTATGAAAAAATTAACAGTGCTTATGAATTTAAAATATGGTCATTTATTTCTGAGACAAAACCCCAACATTCCTATGGACTGATTTGTGGAAAAGGTGAATGAGCAAAATGCTCAATCTAGTAACATCTGACAATAAATGCATTTTACACTAGTAAAAGTAGGAGGATAATAATGCCCTGCCTGTGTGCCATGAAGAGAGATGGATATGTTATGATTTTTTTTTCAAGAATCTTCATTGGTTTTTCAGTTATTCAGTATTACATTTTCTTTTAACCATTTTTTCATAGATCATGAGTTTCATGTACAGGCATAACCCTAGAGAACATTCACATTGGCCCTTTTCTTTCACTTTGCTGCAACAGCCAATGAGAATGCTTTCTTAGGGTGTGTCAGGATGCTTGACCCAATCTCTATTCATGACTGTTCATATTGGTGTCATCATTCATTGTGCATTGCTATGGTTCTTGTGGTTCTGTCAGTTTTGTTCTTCCTTCAGGAATAAAAATCCTCCAGTGTTCCTTTGAAATCCTTAGAGTCCTGATTTCTTGCTGCAAATACATATTTTATAGTTTTCTCAAACAATCCTCATTTATGGGGCAACTGTTTTGTTTCTAGTTCTTTACTCTCACAAAGAGTGCTGCTATGCGCACTTTATGTGGTGGCACGGAACTGGAAGATGTGTTGGCATCAATTGGGGATGACTAAACAATTGCTTTTGTTCAGGAATGCCTTTTATATATGAATACCCTTGAATGTCATTATACAATAAAATAGTGAAATATTAATTAGTGAAATATTCAGAGAAAAGAGAGAAGACATGAATGAACTGATGAATAGTGAAATGAGCAGAATTATAACAACTTATACTTTGAAATAACAATGTGAAGAACCACAATGAAAGATTTAAGAACTCTGATCAATTCCCCAAACTCCAAAAGATTGATGATAGAGCATAATTCTCACCTTCACACCTGCTGGCTGAGAGGTAAAAGACTGAAGCCACAAAATTAATCTTACATTTTCAGACAAGAACAATACAACACTTTTTTTTCTTTGACTTATACTCAAAGGAAATCAAAAGTAAGTCAACAATGTTTTTAAAAAATACCTATATCTGAACCATAATAATAATAAAATACAAGATAATTCGAGGAGGGACAAAGCTTTGACAACTGAGTAAATTGTGAAAAAAAAATAATAAAGAGAAAGGAAGAAAGGGAGGAAGGAAGGAAGGAAGGAAGGAAGAAAGGAAGGAAGGAAGGAAGGAAGGAAGGAAAGAAGGAAGGGGAGGGCAGGGGAGGGGAAGGCAGGGGAGGGAAAAGGAGGGGAGGGAAGGAGAAGGGATGGAAGGAGAAGGGAGGGGAGGGGAGATGAGAGGAGGGGAAGGGAGGGGAGGGGAATGGATGAGAGGGGAGGAGAGGGGGGGAGGGGAAGGCAGAGGAGGAGAGGGGAGGGGAGGGGAGGGGAAGGCAGGGGAGGAGAGGGGAGGGGAAAGGCTTCATGGAAAATGGGGCCCTTGAGCTGAATGTGGAAAGGACATAAACTTCTGAAAGGTGGAAGGTAGGGGAGAAAAAACATTCCAGGTCTTGCATCTGGCTTGTGGGGAATGTTCAAAGACATGAGATTAAATATTAAACTTGGGGAATAAAGAGTAGTCCGTTTCAGCTGGAAAAAGTGCACAGAAGGGATCAATATGAAGAAAGCCAGAAAGATAAGTAGTAGGAAAATTTGTGATTACTTGTAAAGGGTAGGCAGAGAATTCCTTTATTTGCTATTTCTTTAAATGCACAGAAGAGAGGGAAAGGACATTGTCAAGGGACACAGAAAGGAAGGAAACTGTTGGTCCTACCATGTTAAATTTGATGTATTTTTTAAAGTTTTATGTGGTAGATTGAGTTGAGAGTTTCATATTCAATCCTTTTTTATGGTCTTTGTATGTGCAAATGTTTCTTGGTGACTGTCACGTACATACTTTTAATAATGTTTTTACTCAAAAAGAGCACTGCTATGAATATTTTAATATACAGTATAATTTTGTTTCTACATTTGATTTCCTTGACATAAACTCTACTCTTGTGATTGAAACTGAACTAATACCTGGGTCTATTCTGATAACAATAGGGAATGCAGAACAGGCTACTGGTTTTCTGCCTGTCCCTGAAGCCAGTTTTCACTTATTTCATAGGAACAGAAGAGGAAGATGAAGGGGATGACCTCTTGCTGGGGTCTGTGGATGAGTTCTGGTGGTTTCCTCACATGTGGAGTCATATGCAGCCCCATCTCTTCCATAATGAGTCATCCCTGGTGGAGCAGATGATTCTCAACAAGGAATTTGCACTAGTGAGTACCTAGCATGGGGTGGTGATGTTGGATTGAATGACACACCTCAATATGAAGGGATATTTTCAAGAAATTTAAGTTGTGGGCCATGTTGGAAAAATATAATGTTTGGCAAAGCTAGTCAGATTAAAACTAGAGTCACTTTTATGAAGTAGCAGATTTTTGTTTCCAAAGTTAAGTTCTGTTTTATACCTACATATATGCATACACACACACACACACACACACACACACACACACACACACACGGAGGATTAGCCACTAGATAAGTGAGAGCATTAAAATAAAAAAAAAACCAGAAATACTTTTTACTCCTTGATAATTTTGACAATTAATGAATTCCTCAAAGGAAAAGATATCTCCCCTTCTCACCATAACAGCTTAGTATTTATCTATTAATTCTTTGGAGTTTGGGAGATGGGGTGGAACATGAGATTTGTGAATTTGTCAGTGTAGTAAAATCTCAGGATGGAATTGCCTGTGGCATTGAGAGAGTGTATGAATTGATTATGCTTATGCCCATATGGCATGCTTTTATATGTAGGACTGGAAGCCAGACTTCCTTGTCTCCAAGTCTGACAGTCTACCCCATTAAACCATGCTGTGTCTCTTCATCCTCCATAATTGTTTCATTGACTTATACCTGGAAAGGACCTTGAGGTTCTTAGGATCATAAATTTAGAGCAGAAAGGGACCCTACTGTAAGACGTCTAAGCCACCACCACTGCTTTTGATACATGAGGAAACAGAGTCCAAAGAAGATAAATGACTAGAGACAGAGCTGGGAGTGAGACTTCAGTGCTCTTTCTCCAGGTCATGTTCCTGTCCACTGTCCCATGCTGCCTCTAACAAGGTGTATTAGCAAGCACCCTAGCACACCCAGGAGTGCCTACTAGCATAGGTTCTTTGATCTGCATTTCTAAAGGAAAGACAACTTCAAAGGGGTCAATAATTTTGCCTTAGTTAATCATATATGTCATTCACTAGTTCAGGGGAAAGGTTATTAGCACTCTGAATGTGGAGAAAATATAAGCAGAGAAGTAAAGAAGGTAAAGATCATTCGCTAGTTCAGGGGAAGTGTCAGCACCCTGAACATGGAGAAAATACAAGCAGAGACACATAGAGAAATTAGCACAGAGATCAAATAAACAGGGTTCCAACTATCTAAACAATGTAATAGATACAACCAGATTAGGGACCACCAACATATGTGTTCTCAAAACCAGGGGTATCTTTAGCAACCCAGAATCTCATCTGGCCAAATCACAAAGAAACACCATTCCCATGAGTGAGCCTCAAAATAAAATACCAACCTCGCAGTATATATAGTTTACAATTAATAGACCCAGAGCCAGAAGGCATCACAACCTATGTGATGCTACACAGCTGTGAATTACCGGGGTTCAAAGGAGATTGATCCTTCAGATGGTTATAATTTAGCTTGAGCCTGGGAAATTGAACTCCAGAAAGAAAAACAACAAAAATCCCACCTTGCTTGCACTTGCACAAAGCACCAGGACTTAGGAGATAAGATTTTTATCTTATGAAACATGATGAGCTAAGACCTATGTATAGTGGTATATCTAAGATCTGAATAACCCAAAAAGGTGAGTCTGGTGGCTTCCTATAGCTTAATTGTACTGAACCACTATAAGAAACTAACATCCACCATTTGACTCGTAACCACTGTTGGAGGCCCTATCACCACTACTCCCATTGCTTATATACACCAGTGGTTTGCATGTAGGCTGATCAGCAAGCTTTAAAGGAAATTCTAACAAATACTACTAAGTCACTAAAAATTATGGATGAGATCCTGTCCCTCTTAAAATATGAATTATTTAATTATTTGTTGGTTTATTACTTCAAAACAAAACCCCCCAAAAAGACAATAAGGTGGACATATGTAGTGGCATATTGCTTCTCTTAAATGAATAATATGATACCAAAAAGAATATCATCTCCATCATTAGTCATAGTGACTGATACCTCCCTATCCCCTTGACTACATCTACTACCAACCTGGCCCATTTATAGCTATACTTTGAATCACCTAGCTTTCCTTACGTGGACTCTTCTTTTGTATCCATCATTTCTCTTCTAATCTGAAAGAGCCAATCACCAAGCATTTATTAAGTACCATACTGTGTTCCAGGCAGTGTCCTAGTCCACAAAGCATATGAAACCAAAAGTAAAATTGTCTCTCCTCAAGGATTTCCATTCTAACAGAGATTCAAACTGTCATACTTAAAACTATCAAATGTATGAGATATCTTCATTTTCAAAGTGTAGGTATTAGAGCATAACTTTTTGGATTTGAAAAGCTTTTTTAACTTTCAAGATTTAACCCAGGATTTCCATGAAGCATTTTTTTTTATTTGTCTGCTAGTTAGTAATTGGTTGGCAGCAGGGGAGGGGAAGTAGTTTGTGAATCATCTAGCACTTGTACAATTGTAAAATTTATACATCTTGTGTATTTTCTCCAGACTCTTCCAGAGAGATTTTCTTCCATTTTTTCTAATTCTGTCTTCATTGATTTTATTAAGGAAAAAAGGCTTTTTGTGTAGTGAATTTTTTAATCTTTTTTTTTTCATCATTCCCCATATCTCTGTTGAGGTTAATAATTCTCTACCTACTCATAACATGAAAAATACCTGATCTCAGGTATTTTTAACAGTGTAATTTTTAATGGTATAATCTTTCATATTTATTTAATGTGTTTCTTGTGAATTTATTGTGATATGAGGCATAAAATGATGGTGTTATGCTAATTTCTGCCCAGATGTTTCCAAATGTTCTTAGTGGTTTTGGTCCAAAAAAACCCAAAACCCCAAATCTTTCCCTAGCAACTTTTGTTATTGAGTTTATCGAATCCCTTTTTATGTTTATTTCTCTTTTTGCTTATTTGTTCATTTCTACTTTTTATTTATTTAAACCAATAAATATTTTTAAAGACTATGACTTTATAATATAATTTCAGGTCTATTAGTGCCATGTTGTTTTCATTTGTGCTTTTATTCATTATCCTCCATGAAGAGTCTGAACGTTATGTTCTCTCAAATGTATTTAGTTACTAGTTTGTCTAGATCTTAAGTAAAATTATCGCCTTAGTAATTTGATGGATATGATCACACTGCTAGCAAATGTCTGAAGCCAGATTCGAACTCACAAAGAGGAGTCTTCCTGACTCCAGACTCAGCACTCTATCCACTGCACCTTCTACGGAGCTCCTGATGAGTTCAAGCAGTATTGATAGAGTGATGTGGTAATTGTTTAACAACCAGGCTGACAGACAGACAGATAGATAAAGAGAGACAGAAAGAAAGACAGATGGACAGATGAACAGACAGATGGACGGATGGATGGTTGATGGACAGATTGATAGTTCCACATTTTTAAGTTTCATCTTCATTATTATCACTTTCTTAAATCTAAACAATCTCAATACAGTAACTCAAGCCTAAGATGTAAATGATAACACTGAAAATGTAACATTAAATTTCAGCATACCAGTCAGTTTCCCTGAGAATGTAGGGTGACAGGTTGGGATGTGAGCTAGTCTGTAATGAGACTCTCAAGAAGTCAATGATATTGTTTCTGTTCTCTGTCTTTACTCCACCATCTTCCCTGCAAATGGTCTGACATCCTGCTGAGAGGGATGAAGAAGCCTTTATTTGATTCTCTTCACTCCTACTGGATGTCTACTCCCTTTTATGCTGTATTAATTAATTTTAATCAGTGTTGCATGTCTAATTCACTCCCTCTTCTATTTTCCTGATTCCTTGACTTCACACTCCTCCACAGCCAACTCCTTTTCATCTTCTCAGGATTCACCCTGCTAGTATAATTTCTCCTTGGAAAGTGCATGGAGGTTCATTTCTAATACACCTAAAAGTGCCCCTACCAAGCAGATATTGGGCCACTGAGATCTAGCACTCAGAAAGCGAGGAGTGATAGATAAGAGCAAGAGTCATGGAAGGAGTGGGCTTCTGCCTAAGTGAAAGCTCGGAGATCCCCAGAACCTCTAGGAAGTTTCACATACCCGCCTAAACCAAGTGTCTAATAAAATATCCATGAGGGTGATAAGGCTTCCCTGGGCCAATCCAAAGGCTTAGGGTGAGGGGGAGAGGAAGAAAGTGAATGAAGGAGGGAGAGGGAAAAGCTAATTAAGTCAACTTTCAGGGTTTCTTTTTTTAAATAACAATTACCTTTCATTTATATTCTATTGATGAGTTTCCTGTATTTGTGCATGTATTATTTACTGTTATATCAGGGAGAGCAATTCCAAGGGTATCTCTCACTGTAATTCCTGGGATTCCATAAACTTCAACAGTGTTGGTTGAATTTTACATTGTTAGAGGATGCTACAGAAAACACTTAGTATCAGTCAATATGAGGTATGCATTGTAAATTAAAGTCACTGTTTCTCATTTAGCTAGAGATTTCCTGAGCTTGACCTCTATTCATCTAGGAAAGTTACCTTCAACATAAATGATAGTCATTTGACTCATCTTCTCAGCTTTGTTCATTTTAAACCTATTCTTGCTCTTACTATTTGATACCTATAATGATGGCTGAGTTGACCTGTTTGTATTATTACCTCTCCAAGACTATGCCTTAACCTTTGGAAAGGACTTGGATGTAATTGCTTTCTAATGTAATGTCAAAAGCTATTTAGAGTCCATTCAGAGCAATTAGACTTGGTTAGTCAGCATGATAAAGAACTGAACTGAAGTCTATAAATATTTTCTCTTGAAAGGATTCTGTCATGTAATTCACTGTCAAAATATTACTGCAATTAAGTCAGTTACACATAGTATAATAGCATCTTTTCGTTCATCTTGTAGTGTGGTAGAATAAAAATGTTTAGGGAATCTTTTATTCAGTAAGTATTCTCAACACCACCAGAGTGCATAAAGAAATAGCAGTAAGAATGACTAGGAAATATTTCTTCATTATGAAATAATTATTTTTCTATACTCATGTAATTTTTTGAAAATATAAGTATTAAAACAAATTAGGGACAGTATGAGATAATTGAATGTATTGAACTAGAGGTCAGGAGGTACGGGTTCTAATTCGGGGTCTGTCGATAATTAACTGTAACCTTGGGTAAGTCCTCAAGCCCCATTGCTTCAATTTCTGTATTTATAAAATATGTACCATAATGTTTAACACTGCCAGAGATTTAGAGTGGACCTGAAACTTTAAAATCTCTCATTTTACCAATGAAAAACTGAGACTCCAAAAGTTTAAGCAAAGTAACAATTATACTTAATAGCCTAATATTCAAATAGCAAAAGGCAGAACCAGGAGTCCAGTTTTGGTCATCTGGCTCAAACCTGGTGCTCTTTCCACCACATCATATTTCACATTCATAAATTAAGTTTAAGTAAATGGTTTGCAAGATCCTTTCCAGGTTAAATATTGCATGATCATTCTAAACATTACTGTAGCTTTATAAATTCAAGCTGATAATATTGTGTTTGGAGTCATGATTTCACCTGCACAGTTATTTTTAATATCAGTGAACATTGCTCCTCTCCACATGCTCTTATATGAAATTTCTTGCCCAGCTCTCCTATAGATGCCTCACATTTGTATTCTCAGTTCTAAGCACAATGCCTGGCACAGAGTAAGCACTAAATAAAGACTTTCTCTGTCTCTTTGTCTCTGTATCTCTCTTTCCCTGTCTTTCTCTTTTTTGTTTCTGTCTCTACCTTTGTGTCTGTATATCTGTCTTTCTGTCTCTATCTCTCTGTCTCTGTCTCTCTCTGCTTCTCTGTCTCTCTCTGTCTCTCTGACTCTCTGTCTCTCTGTCTCTATCTATCTCTCTCTGTCTCTCTCTCTTTCTCTCTCTCTCTCTCTGTCCCTCTCTGTCTCTGTCTCCGTCTCTCTGTCTCTGTCTCTCTCTCTCCCTCACTCTCTATTTTACCCAATATTCAAGAGGATCTCTTCTTAGTAGTTTAAGGGACCCTGAAGCTGGAGGTACCAACATCCCATTTAGTTGTCAATTTGTGGTCTCTTATTGAAGTTATATGTCCAGCCCATTTTCTTTGCTTGATATATATGTTCTGGATAATGTATTTTATACTTCTTGCGCACAAATAATAACTAGTAACATGCCATTGCCTGCTTTATCACTTGCTTTTTTGTTACTCTTCAAGTATTTTTATAAATTATTTTAAGTCTTCTGAGATGGTTCCTTCATGATGTTCAATATATAGCATCCCTGGGAGAATATTGATGTTAAAGAGACCTTCTTTAATGAAACCAATTTGGGACCACTTAAAACACTATTAAATTTCCCAAATGTAAGCCGTTCTTATCCTTTTTTTCCTACTCTAGACCAGGAACATTGTCCATTTGTTACACCTCATCACCTCTGCTTACTCTGAAAATCTGCTTTTTATTAACTTCCCCTCATTGTCCCTAGTTAGAGTAAAATAGAACAAGTCTAATCTTTCAAGATAACCTGTGTATGTGAAATTAGCTTTCATGATCCCACTTAGTCTTTTCACCAAAATAAACATAACTATTTCTTTGAACAAATTTCCATATGGAATGGTTTTAAGTGGTCTTGATAGCTTGCTTGCTCTCTATTGGACACATTCAAGATTTACAATATCTTTCCAGACATTTGATAGTCATAACTTGAGCACTATGATCCAGGTGTGCTGACCTTGGAAGAGTACAAAGGGACTAATACCTTGGTCTTTCTAAACCACAGACTTCTATTATTACAGACTTCTTGGTGGAAGTGTGGATAGAATGTTGAACTTGGAATCAAAAAGTACTGAGTTCAGGTCTTTTCTCAGACACATAACAAATATGTGCTCTGAACCACTTAGCATTTCAGACCATCAGTTTCTTCATTTGTAAAATAATGAACCACATCTACTTCACAGAGTTACTTTTAAGGATCAAATGAGGGAACAAATGTAAAACACTTAGCAACTCTTTTTTAAAATTGATTTGTTTCTTTACTTTTAGTTTACAAGATTAAGTTCTACAATCTCTTGAGTTTCAAATTTTCTCCCCTCCCTCCCTCCCACCCCTATGGTGGCTTGCAATCAAGCATAAGATCTGCAAATATTTTCACATTGGACATTAGTCTGGTTGTATTAGAAGGGTTGTAACCAATGGAGTGAACAATGGGAAAGAGGAAACACAACCAAGCATGGAAAAGAAAAAGAGCATGTAGTTTGCTTCAGTCTCCATTTTAACTCTGTTCTTTCTGGATCTTTCTCTGAATATAGACATCTCCTTCCATCCTGAGACTTTTAGAGTTGTGTTATAACCTTGTGTTGCTGAAGAAGAGTCCAGTTTATCAAAGTTGATTGTCACACATATGTTGTGTCTGTCATTGTGTACAAATTTCTCCTGGTTCTGCTCTTTTCACTTAGCATCAGTTCATATAAGCCTCTCCAGGTAAATATGAAATCCATCTGC
>CM053583.1:162979641-163021799 GCA_028627135.1 Pseudochirops cupreus
ACAAAGAGAGCTGCAATAAATATTTTTGTACATATGGGTCTTCCTCCCACTTCTATGATCTCTTTGGGACACAACCCTAGAAGTGGTATTACTGGGTCCAAGGGTATGCCCTTATTTATAGCCCTTTGGACATAGTTCCAGATTGCTTTCCAGAATGGTTGAATCAGGTCACAACTCCACCAACAATGCATTCGTGTTCCTCTTTATTCTCACTATATTATAATTGTATTAGATGTTTGGTCTTGTACATCACACCATTGTCTCACATAGAGTAAATACCACAGATCTTTTTCCATACAAATCATTGTGTAGACACAATTTTCTCTGTGTTTTTACATATGATTTATAGTCTGTTTCATCTTATTAGATTTGTACATCATTCCAAGCTATTGATATAATTATGGAGTTTGGATGTATTATCTAAAACATATGGGGCAGCCAGGCGGTGCAGTGAATAGAGCACCAGCCCTGGAATCAGGAGTATCTGAGTTCAAATCCAACCTCCAGCACTTGACACTTAACTAGCTGTGCGACCTTGGGCAAGTCACTTAACCCCAATTGCTCTGCCTTCCCGGGTCCAAAATAAATAAAATAAAATATGCAACTATTCTTCCTGGCTCCCTGCTGTTAGAAAATTTTGTAAACATGTAATCTGGGCATTTAAGTCATGAATAAAGACTTTGAGCAAGAGAGAGTGTCCAATGGAGAGTCATATTGTAATCCACTACAAATCTCTCTCTGGTTTGGAGCAGGGTTCTGTTCAGTCAATTAATTCCAGTCATTCTAAACTGTACTGGACTGTAATAGAGCTTTCCATCTCTTCTTCTTATGGCTTTGGATGCCAGAATAAATGTCAAAATGTCACAAGAATATTTGGTTTGGTTTTTTGTTCATTTTGCTTATTTTTTTTTCCAAATTCTAATAGTGAATTCTAGGAATCATTTGGAATTCCTGCAACACAAAAAATTGGGTTTTTTTTTTTGTGTTTGTTTTGTTTTTTAAGTGAGGGAAAGCCTATTTTTGTTCCTAAGAAGGCTGTGCCTTCACACTTGTATTACCATGTAGTGCCCCTAATAGATCAGAAGCTCTGCTTGTGTAAGCTATTTCATGCATAAGTGTAGGGTGGGGATGGGGATGGATAGAACATTATCTTAGCTTTGAGTTTGGCCCCAAGGTCAAAAAAAATAAGAGACTTTTGTCTTTCTCTCCTTCAGCAAATCATGGGGTTCAGATGCCAGTTTTCTTGCTTTTCATTACATTGAAGCAAAACCTTCAACATTATAGGAGACAAAGAAAAATCAGAGGTTTAGAACCCTGATAAGGAGAGCTTATGATGAACAAAGTCAAAGAGAACCATATCATTTTAACCTAATCCCCTCTGTGGTGAGGGAGAGGAAAGTGCCAGAAACATTCCTAGACCTAAATAATTTACTCTTACTCCACACTAGACTTGGCAAGAAAGAAGTAAGAAATAGTGTTTTGTTGTTTTAAGTTTTACATCCACGCTCATTATAGTTTCCAAATGGCTGGTGCCGTTTGATCCATTAATAGCAGCAGAATGTATAATATCCTGAAGCAATGAAGATCAATGGCTACATTCTGAAGGGCTCATTTCCTCCTCAACAATGACACAAGCTTTTGCTTGATGTTTTATTGAGCAGGCTGGTGTCTTATTCATGACTAACTTAAAGTAAAGGTACAATAAAATAAAAACATTGGCTTTTGTAATTTTGCTTTTGAAAACTACAATGCAGCTATGCCCTTAGGACGAGAGATTTTTCAAAAAAAACGTAATAAATACTTCCATTTATTACACATATTTGGATTGTCCCAGTTTCAGAAAACCTAGTAAGAAACAAGTAGGGTAAAGAATCAAGAGTCATAGAGGATGCCAACCTTAGTCAGCACTCTAGTACACTTAGTAGTGAAAGCAAAGTGTCACAGGAATGAAATGAATAGCATAGAGAAACCGGGAGATAAGCTTGTCATTAAGATCTTCATTGTTGACACTATAGTATAGCACATTATTTTACATTGTAAAAAAAAAGCAAGAGATAAAATACCTAGAGAAGAAAGCTAGCTGATTTAAAAAGTGAGGAATTGTTGGTTGTTGTTGTTGTTTGAGTGTTGAGTAGAAGGACTAGACCTGAAGTTTTATTATGTAGGGTGTATAGGGCACTTCCGTTATGAAAAGTACTTCCACTAGTGCTGAGCTGCAACTCCATTCTAATTTGTAGTGTAAGAAAACTGCCTTGGAAACAGTAAGAGAGTGATCTGTTGATATTTTTAAATAGTAGGAAAGTTTGGAAAAAAGGAGAAAGTTGTGATCATCACTTCAATACTTTGAAAAAAATTTAGTGAAGTAAAATATAACTATAACTGACATTTATGTAATACTTTAAGTTTTAAAAGCACTTTATACTCATTTACTTTAAGCCTCACAACAAGCTTATAAGTATTATGCTCTATTTTTTGGAGACGGTGGAACTGAGACTCAAAGAGGGGGATTAGGAGCATTGCCTATGGTCAGGCAACTAACTAGTGTAGGAGATGAGAACTGAACTACATATCACCTCATTCAAATTCCAGTGTTTTGTTGTTGTTGTTGTTGTTGTATTATGTGATATTATATCTCTAAAGTAATGATTATAAAGCGTATATTTCATGCCTACTGTGTGAAGACACTATCCTGAGCACTAAGGATCAAAGCACAAACAAGAGAGTCTCTGATCTCAAGGAACTTAAATTCTAATAAAAGGAGACAACAAAACCAGGGGCAGGGAATCAAGTGTGGAAAAGGGTGAGCATGAGACATGGCTTGGGCATAGCCAGAAGTGGCCTAGTGGAACCTGGACCAGGCCAGATATGATGAAACTCATTAATAAGAGACCACATTCCTGGAGCAGGAGTAAAAGTTCAAGTGGGAAGAGGTGACCAGAGTATAGGCAGAATGGCTTAGAGATGACTAGCAATTGGCATTATAAGGTCAGGTTTGTGCAAAATAAGATAAAAGCTCATCTTTAAAAGCCCAGGATCCAAGTGCTTAGTAAGTGTTCTTCGATGGCTTTATTGACTGTACCAGGTCTTCTTGACCGCCAAATCAGTCTTTCTACATCCTCCTAAGGGGCATTGTGAAACTGCAGGTATTGCACCACATAATAGAGTCATAGCTATAAAATCTGGCATTTTAGGAAAACTCATGAGTGGTCAAAACTTAATATGATGATAATTTGGTAAAGTTGAGATAGGGTAGGAAAGGGCCCTGGCATTTGTGGCACAACTGATAGCACCAACCCCAATAAGGAGGATGAAAGGAGAGGATCATATATCGAGGAACTTGGAAGAAGGGGAAGGTGGCCCATGAAAGGAATGAGAAGGGCTTAGGGAACAGAACTTGACTGGAACACAGTGGAAGGAAACACACATCTCCCTCTCCAACATAGAGGGTCAGAGTTAAGAACCCAGTTACCCCACTCAAAATCCTCATTTTTGACAAAGGGACACTTTCTCTATAGTCTTCTAGACATATCATAAGAAGAGAATGTTAGCTGTCATGTGATCGACTTTCTACTCTAAGGTCCCTCTAAATAGTCCTATCTTTGGGTAATATTGTTCTCTATTGTTTACATTCTTTTCTATGGCGTGGGACAATTTTGCCCTAATATTCTTTCTGAACTAGATTTTTAAAATTGTTTAGCTTATTCTCTGTGCCAAAGGGACAGCATCTTGATGATCTTCTAGCAACTCTATCAATGTAGAGGGTTTTTCTCTAGGATTTTTTTGTATTCTCTCTACAAACAAACAAAAAAGGGAGCATTTTATCTATGATTTCATGTTTCTGTAACTTCTTCTTCCTCTTCAGGCCAATGGGCATTTTCTATATGATCATCCTACTATACCTTTATTCCCTACAATTTGGCTTCCTTTCCGGGACAAGAGACATTTTGTCCCGGGTCTTGGAGATGTGCAATCTAGAACATTTATTCTATGGTATGACTTCCTTTTCTAGGCCAACAAACACTTTCTCTATACTCTTGTAGCCATGTTGTATTTATAGAAGTACTATTTTCTCTATGGTATCATTCCTCTTCTAGGATAAGGGCCATTTACTTTATGAACCTCTAGAAAGTATGGGGAGAGTGATTCAAGGAGCTAGATTCTGTGGTTTTGTTTCTTCTCTAAAGGAAATGGTATTTTTCTGTGTTCTAGCCATTGGAGTTAGGAAGTGGGGTCTGGGGAAAAAGGTTCTCTGTGATATTTCTTCCTCTGTAGATAAAGTAACATTTTCTCTATGATAATTTAGAAGCTTAACTAAAAAGAAATCTAATATATGGTATGACTTCCTCTTTAGACCAAGAGACATTTCTTTTTCATCTTCTAACCACTAAGTAGATAGTTGTTCACTGTAGTATAGCTTCTTCTCTAGGGCAATTTGCTCTGTGATATTGGATCTACCTTCAGTGTAAAGAGCTTGTTACTTACTGCTTTTTTTAGGCCAAAAATCATTTTCTTGTCTTCCAGTGGCTATACTCTTTATTTCTCTTGGCTAAAGGTGCTCTCCCAGCTACTCAATTTTAAAGGTCTATTTTGTCTGTCCCTACATTTTATTGTTGACTGATCATCATGGTGGACTATCCCCTATGATTTGACTTCTTCCCTATGAGGGAGGCCATAACTTTATTTCATTGGTAAATGTGTATGTATCCATGCTTTTGCAATGGGTCTCAAGTTTGAAATAATGGTAGGGTTAACAGGTGAGATGATGAGTTCATTTTTACACATATTGAATTTGAGTTGCACATGTAACATCCAGGAGCTGTCTGAGAAGTAGGACTGGTGCTCAGTAGAGAGATTTGATCATTGTGAATGCATTTGAGAGTCATTGGTTTATAGATGATAAATGAACTCATGGGAACAGAGGAGAGGAGAATCAAGATTGAAATAGAAAGCAATAATGAGACTGGTAGGCGAAGAACAAGAAACTCAGGAGAAGGTAGTGTCTAGGTAGAGGGAGTTAAGCAATGAAAGCTGAAGAAAGAACAAAGGCAGAGGGTCTTTATTAAGACTAAGAACAGCCATCAAATTTAGCATTTAAGAATTCATTGGTGACCTGTGAGAGCAATTTCAGTAGAATGGTCAAGTTGGAAACTGTGTTGTTGGGAATATGTTGTGAGTAGACGGATGTAAAACATAAGCAACAAGTATAGCTATATTATTCTATGTGACTAGTGCTGAAAGAAGGAGTGCTGGAGAACAAGAGCTCCTGGGAAAAGCAGAGTCAAGTGAAGATGTTTTTAAGGTATAGAAATCTAAACATGTTTGTGGGAAATAGAGAAGGCTTAAATGATTCAATGTTCAAATTCATTGGGTTTTTTTCACCCTTTAGAGCCAAAGGTATATTTCCAGTTTTCAAAGTGAATCTATGCAGTGATATGAATGCCTTGGAATCTGAATTCTAAAGGCTTATACCAATTATGTCCTGAGGTGTTTGTGTTACTCCTTTGCTATGAACAATAAAGATTTATTGGGCATCTACTGTGTAATTGTGTAACAAACACTGTCAAGCACTGGGGATACAAAGAGAGGCAAAATATAGTTTCTGCCTCAAAGAGTTTACAATCTAATGGATGAGACAGCATGCAAATTTATACGTGTATATATATATATATATATATATATATATACACATACACACACACACACACACACACATATATAAAGTGAGC
This sequence comes from Pseudochirops cupreus, assembly GCA_028627135.1. Taxonomy (NCBI): domain Eukaryota; kingdom Metazoa; phylum Chordata; class Mammalia; order Diprotodontia; family Pseudocheiridae; genus Pseudochirops; species Pseudochirops cupreus. The sequence goes on from CM053583.1 coordinate 162,985,368, forward strand.
TATATACAGGACAAATAGGGAAAAACAACAGAAGGGTAAGGTAAATTAATAGATGGGAAAGCACTTGGAATTAGGAGGAGTTGGGAATGGCTTCCTTTAAAAAGATGAAATTTTAGTTAGAACTCAAGGAAAGTTAGAAAAGTTGACCAAAAAACACAATCAAAGTTGAGGAGGGAGTGCATTCCAGGCATGTGGGACAGCCAGACAATGCCTGTAGTCAACCACCACACATACATTTAGTGTGGTTGAATTCAACTATAGTTATGTTCCTCCTTCTCAGTGAATGAATTAAAAAGCATTTATTTATTAATCTCTTACAATGTATCACAAACTGAGCTGAGTACTGGGGATATAAAAAGAAAAGTGAGACAGCCCCAGCATAGACAAGGATTCAGCTGCAGCAGGGTTGAAAAGGCTTAGTGATCCTTTGGAAGCAGTAACAGGATGAATGGCAAACTCTGAAGAGTCCAGAAGGTTCAGTGGCAGAACCAGTGGCAATATCAATATCGAGAAATCTGGAGGGTGAAACAGTAGGGCAGATGCTAAAGGTTGATGACTTCAAGGTAGTTTGGTGGTTTTCTTCCTCTTTCTCCAAAGCTGCCCCACTCCAGAGCCAAGATCAATTTGAAGGTGCTAAGAATAGGAATTAGTGACCTAGAACTCTACCCAACTCTTTATATTTTCCTAGTTCCTTAACTTTTCTTTATGATAAATTTCCCCATCAATAATTGTGGGTGTGGTTTCATCTCCATGGGATAAGGAGACTGCAGTTTCACAATACTCTCCTTGAGAAAAAAAAAAAAGATACTGTGGATACTTCTTGCCACCATCTTTTATTTTTCTTTTCTGGGGCCTTTGTGAGTTAGATATATATATTCATTCTGGACACTGGTGGATTAAGTCCTCATCTTTGAGAAAGAGCCAGCTTTCTTTCCTTAGAGCAAGGACATAATGACTGGGGACCTGCTATTTGTTTTTAATGCCAGCAATTAAAATGAAAGCCATCCCTTCACTTTAAATTCTTGCTCAGCTCTTCAATCTCTCCAGTGTAGCCACTGGGTTGTGCAGGAGGAATTTCTCCTTGAAGGTATGTTTCACCCAAATGAGAAAGTAATGACATTTCTAGATAATTAAAAGTAGTGAGGGCATTAGGAGAGCATTGAAAAAGCATTAAACTTATGTCTAGAAGACATGACCCATGAATGTTTGCCTGTGGATGGCAACACGTTGTGAGAAGAGCCTCTTAGCCTGAATGAACTGTTCCAGTCTCCTGCTGAAGAGGTATATACTTCCGATGAAAAGGAATTCAAAGCCAAGGATTTAAAGGATTTTCAAGGGCAATTGTAACTGTATGGGATTTTACCTTATACTTTAGAACAAAACCCTCATATAAGATGTAGTTCCAATGGGGGAAACCAGGAAAGGTTTCATGGAGGAGGTGGTTCCTGACATGTGTTTTGAAGACAGCTGGGGATTCTAAGAACAATTTCACTGTTCTCTGATCATTAAATCTCTGAGGACTAGTCATAGTGAAAAGCACTTTGTTTTTGCTTTTCCGTTTACCTCACTTATCCTGCAAACACGTTGAATGTCAGTCTTCAGTGAAGTAGGTGCACTGAGAAATTTTATGTCATGTGTTAGAATCTCACAGACTGTCAGGAGCACATCAAACTTGTATTTCATAAGCTTCTGTATATTTTTTATCCAGTAGGGAAAACAAGTTCTTTTCATCAGTTCTCTCCACAGCAGGGAACATACACCCCAGGGAATACAGAAGATGATTGATTGGAATGATAGAAGGTAAATGACAGGAAGAAAATATTGTAAATATGCATACACACATATACACACACACACATATTTAATTGTCTTTTAAAATATTTATTTTTGTTATTTTTAAAAATAACAAAATTAAATTTTGCTAATATTTGATATATACACAGACACTGGTATACTTAGGGTCAGAAAGTCGTGTCACCTAACGTCCATTAGGAAACCTGAGGAAAGAATTGGAATCCTATAATGTGAAGGTGGTGACAGTGATATCTGCCCTCACTAAATTACTTCCAGTGCATTGGGAAATATTTTGTCGTTGTTGTTGTTGCTTCATTTCAGTTCTGTCTGACTTTTTGTGACCTCATTTGGGGTTTTCTTGGCAAAGATAATACCATTTTCTTCTTCAGTTCATTTATAGATGAAGAACTGAAGCAAATAGGGTTAAATGACTTATCCAGGGCCACGCATACAGTTAGCAAATGTGTGAGCCCAGATTTGAACTCAGGAAGAGATGTCTTCTTAAGTCCATGCCCAGTACTCTATCCACTGGGCTTCCTAACTCTCCATTATGACTCATACATACAAACATACATACATACATACATACGTGTGTGTATTTAGCTGAGTTTAAAAGTTACATAATTTAGTTTTAACTAAAATAACCCTTATACGGTGAACGTGTCTTAAGATTCCTTCAAATAAACTGTGGTTTGAAAATGCTATTAATTACATGTGCACAATCCATCAAGAAAATGCCAGTGCTAAAATTTCTACTAGAACAACATTTTGTCAGTTACATTACAAGGTTGACAGTCAAATTACATCTGACAAAAAGTTGGTAAACAAGATTCAAAATTACCAAGAATAGTATTTGATAAATGAATTTAATCTAATATATTAATGTTGAACCTCACATTAAAAGTATTTTTGTGCCTTGAGATATTAGCAAATGAAGCAAAAAAGTTTCTACACAAGCTAAATCAATGCACCTGGAACAAGAAGGTAAGAATACATATGTGTGTATGTATGTGTACATGCATATACGTGTGTACATGTATTTACATATGCATATCTATTGTGCACATGTGCATATACTAACACACATATATACACATATATGTTTGTGTGTGTGTGTGTGTGTATATATATATATATATATATATATATATATATATATATATATATATATATATATATATATATATATATGTGTGTGTTAATTGTTTATGTCTTGGACACCAAACCCTTCTTAGAGAAATTTAATGCAAAGAATTTTTCCCATTTGATCTCTTTCCTTCTTAATCCCGGTGTATTACTTTAAATTGTGTAGAAGTTGGGTTTTTTCTATTTCATGTAATCAATTTTATTTTTTTTCTTCTTTCATGTAGTCTTTTGTCTTTTATTTGTTCCATTTTCAGTTAAGAATATATGCCTTACTCATAGCTTTGAAAGTTAAGTATGTATTGTGTTTTGAGAAATTAACTAATGATAGTATGAGGTCATCATGATTACTAATTCATTTAAAACTAAGCCTCTTTTGCCAAAAATTGTCACATATAAAAAAAGTTATATCCTCACATTTCCTTTAAGAAAAAAAATAAACTGTGGGAGCAAAATTTTCTAAGTCAGAAACTTTACAATTATTTATTTAGTTGCTTGTGAACATATTTCTTAAAAATATTTTTTGGGTGGCTAGGTGGCACAGTGAATAGAGCACCAGCCCTGGAGTCAGGAGGATCTGAGTTCATATCTGACCTCAGACACTTAACATGTACTAGCCATGTGACCTTGGGCAAGTCACTTAACTCCAACTGCCCTGTGCTTCCCCCCTCCAAAAAAAGCAAAAAATTAAAAATAATTTTAAAAATATATTTTTAAAAAAGTTTTTCTTATTGACATAAAGAACTGCTGATTGACAGGTTGGAAGATGGAAATTAATTGAATTTTAAGAAAATATCTTTGCATAATTTGTGGATGGGATTGAAAAAATGGATATTGAAATCTCCTAAGCTCAGTCAACAATACCTTTCTCATAGGGATCTGGAATTCCGTGTGAGGTATCTTTTCCAGCTATGACAAGTAGTAATGAATTAAAATAACCATCTCCAAGCTAGACCTTTGAATCACTCTATCACAGAGTTCAACCAAGATCTTAAAGAAATAATGTATATTGATGGCCCTTTTATTCCCTTTCAACCTTGTGTTCCAATTCATGATCCCTTTGTACTATATCAAAATCCTGGGCAGGCAGAAAGGGCATGTTCATCAAGCTTGACTGAATGAAAAAAACAACATTTATTAATCATATGTCTTTTGCTAAGAATATTATTAACAATTTTAAGTGAAAGCAACAAGGTTCTTTGTTCTACTAATAAATATTTTACATTTAAAATGTCTATTTCTTCTGTAGTTAATTATTTTAATTTCTATATATGCATACGTTGTAATATGTACAATAAATGTATTAGCGCAGTAGTGTTTATAATTTATAAACAAATGTGCATGTATCAGTAATTGTGCTTCTTTTTTAACTATACCAATTGCACGATCAGCAAAATGTGTTGATTACCTCTTTGCATACGAATCTTAGCCTTAAGCAAAACAGATTTTATTATTTTTATTTGAATAGGTAGTTTCTTGGTTTCAGTAACAAAGAAAGGAAGACCTTTAGCCCAATTTTACTTTATAATGGTAGAATACTCTGGAGGACTTGAATGATAGGTCTTTCTTGTGTGTCACACCCTGCTTGTGACAAAAAACTCAAAATTTATTCCAAAGTATGCCATTTCATGGATTTGAAAATACAGAAACATAATCTAGGGCAGAATTTTTTTTTTGAAGTTTTACATTTGTAAGATCCATTTATAGGAATCACCAATTTACAAAGTTATGTTTCAGAATTGCAATTGCAAAATCACTTATCTTCAATCTAAAGCATGTTTTCTTGTGGTAAGACTAATATAAATGAAAGACAGATTGTCAAGATCACTCTTATAAAGTTATGGCACATTACATCTAATGTAGCTGAAACACAAACCTTAATCACTAATGATAACATCTGCAAAGAGATTTTTACAGGGAAAATTCATGTCATGCTGAAAAGGGAAAATATTGCCTTGGAAAACATTTGGCCCTCCTTCCCCACGAGTGGCTATGTTACCACTGGTGCCATGTAATGATAATGTAACCCAGCAATTTGGATACCATCATGTCTTCATCCTCAGGTGACCCAGCCTCCTAATGTGGTGAAAAGAGAATGAGATAGCTTATTGGAGGAATATTAATTTTTTGGTTTCAGGTGAGCTAGTCACTGTTCCCCTGGGGAAGTAACAATTTACAGTTTAAGAGACATGAAAGGTAGGAATGAAATTGAGTGTCAGGAAGAGTTGACTTCAAGTTTCCCTCAAATACTGTCTGTTTGTCCCTGGACAAGTCACTTTAATCTCTTTGGTCCTTAGTTTCCCCATCTATAAAACAAGAAAGTTGGACTTGATAACCTCTAAAATCCTTTCAGAGATTCCCCCCACCTTTTTTTTTTAACAGAGAAAGCATTTTTCATTTAAAAATATCCCTAAACACCCATTATCCTATAAATGATTATTGGGTCAGCCCTTATTGAAATATCAAAGTATTACATCTGCAACTCAGAAAGAACCTCTAAAGTTGTGTGTGTGTGTGTGTGTGTGTGTGTGTGTGTGTGTGTGTGTGTGTGTGAGTGGTATAAGTATTATATAAAGGAGTAGGACAAAATTCATTTTGGGGATAATCTATTAAATTGCTGAATAAGTTATCAATGGCCTTTTCCCAGAAGAGAAGACAAAGACTATGTTGAGTGATTTGAAAATGGACTGCAGCATTGTTAATTCCACTTATAGAGAATCTATGCTGAGTGGTCCTAGGAAGAGGAAAAGAAATAAATTGACAGTGGGTAAATTATGGAATGCCAACCAGCAAACTCAAAACCATCTACATGAGCCCTAAGTAATTTTGTTACTACATGTGGAGCTTTTATTTATAGATGACATTTCATAAAGGTTTCTAATCCATTCATCTGGGCATCATTAAGTCTCCATTATTAAATCTCTTGATTAGCTCTGCTCTGAATTGTATATAAATTAAGCTTTTTTGGAATTTAAAGGGAAGAAAATGACCTTGAGAAACTTACTTCATCTCCACAGGCCCCAGTTTCCTCATCTGTAAGAAAAGAGAGAGGGGAGGTGGCATGACTAGATGATTTCTAAAGTCCTTTCTAGCTATAAATTAAAGTAACTTCCAGCTGTAAATCTCTGGGGAGCAGGTAGGTGGTAAAATGGATAAAATACTGGGCTTGGAGTAAGGAAGATCTGAGTCCAAATTTGGCCCTGGAAACTTGCTTTTTTTGTGAGGTTGGGCAAATCATTTAATCTCACTAGGCACATTTCCTCCACTGAATTTGATGGTCCCTAAGTTCCTTTTCACCTTTGTCTTCTGGTCATAGTCCATTTGTGTTATATCAATGCCCTAAATGGAGCATGCTCATTAAGCCTGAATGAATGGGAAATTTAAAAAAATTCTGTTAAGACCTTGTTGTGTGAAGCCTGTGGATACTAATGTGAGCAAGACAAGGAGACCTCAAAGTGCTTACATTCTATAATGGGGAGACATACACAGGGGAATGTTAACCGTTACACAAGGCTGGAAGGGAGAACTAATAAACTAAATAATATTGTGTTGTCGGTCAGTTGTGTCCAGCTCTTTGTGACATTATTTGTGATTCTCTTGGCAAATACACTAGCCTGTGTTGCCCTTTCCTTCTCCAATTCATTTTACAAGTGAGGAAACCAAGGCAAACAGGGTTAAGAGTGCCCAGAGTGACTCAACAAGTAAGTGTCTGAGGTTGCATTTGACCTCAGGTCCTCCTGACTCCAGGACTAGCACTCTATCCACCATACCACCTAGCTGTTCGAATTTAGGATCCCTAGGAAAAGTTACCAATAACCTAGAACGTTTGGCCTAATTTAAATAGATAAATTTTAATTAGGGTTATGTGTAAATGCTAAAACCTAGAGGAGGGGGAGAAACATCACAATTGCAAGATTACAGTACATCTAGAAAGAGATGTGTGGGAGGTTAGCAGACTGTGAACTCATTATGAGTCAACAGGGTGATATGGCAACCCAACAGGCCAATGAAGTATTGGACTGAGAGGTATAGTTTCTCTGCCTTGATTAGAACACTAATGGAGGCTTCTTTTCTAGCTTAAATATCACAAGAAATTCATTTATGAAGGACATTGATAGCCTGGGAAGCATCCAGATAACTAAGGATAACTAAGAATATGGAGGATAACTAAGTAACTAAGATTCTGAAGAACTTGGAGATCTTGTGTCATGAGAATTGCTTGAAGGAAATGTGGAAGGGATGTGACTTCATTGTTCAAAGTGTTCAAAGGGCTTTCACATAGATGTGGGATGAGACTTAGTCCATTGTACCCCCAAGTTGCAGAAGCAGCAGAGCCACAGTGGGCAATAGCAAAGAGGCAAATTTAAGCTGTATGTCAAGAAGGCCTTCCTCATGTTTAGAGGGCCCGAAAGTGGAATGGACTGACTCAATAGTAATGGCTTCCCATCTAAGGTGTATTGTAAGCATTATGAATTGGGGTCCATAGCTGTTGATACTCCTCTAGATTTCAAATTGTGTGGTGCTGTTTGAATACCTGAACTTACTCTTTTTTTAAATATAGAAGTCTAAGAATCATATATCCAGAGTAACTCTTAATTCCAAGACATTACAGTAAAAGAGAATATTTCATTAAGTGATTTTTCGAAATAACTAGAGTTGAGGGTGGCTAGGTGGCGCAGTGAATCGAGCACCAGCCCTGGAGTCAGGAGGACCTGAGTTCAAATCCGGCCTCAGACACTTGACACATTTACTAGCCATGTGACTTTGGGCAAGTCACTTAACCCCAATTGCCCTCCAAAAAAAAAGCAAAAACCAAAAACAAACACTAAATAACTAGAGTTTAACCCTTTAAGAATTCATTTCTAAAAACTTTGATGAGATTTTTTTACCAAATATATTTTAGATTTTCTTGCCACCTTAAACAGTGTGTATTGAGAATTATGATAATGAGGTTTGCTAGCATTCATACGGTGTGTTCACAGAGTCTTAGTGCAGTTATAAGGTTTAATGACCTCAGAAGTATGAGGGTAGAAAATTTAAAAAACAGTATTGAAAGGATGATTATTTAAATTTTAAAATGTTGATATTTCTTATTAAAATTCAACTTAGCCACTGTCTTGTGCTATACATCACTACAGTCAATTATCAAACATTTTAAAAACTTTTATTGGCTCCTGTTCAGTGACTGAAAGAACTGCATTTGTAATCCTAGCCTTACTGTCAGTCAGAGGAGGTTTAGATATGACTCTCAAAGAAAACGTCTAATGGAGATGAATCAGGTGACAGATGGAACCGGCTAGAGAACTGACCTCCTCTACATACCCACTGATCTGAGAAAGCATCATCCAGGAACTGTCACACATGCAGTGGAAAATGACAAAACGTCCTGGCCTGTCAAAATTAAATTTTAAGATTTATCATTCAAAATTCATCAAATTACATTAGCAAACAAGAAATTTAAATAAACTTTCAACAGATGTTCTTCTAAGTTTGTAACTTTTATGCTTCTAAAGTTATTAAAGCTTAAAACTGCACTAAGACTTTTGGGTTATCGTATTTTATCTCCTTTGATATGTGAGTTAAATGCAGTTATTATCCCCATTTTACAGATGAGGAAGCCAATACTGAGAGAGGTTAAATGATTTGTCTAGGCATCCACAGCTAACACTTTTCTGAGGGAGATTTTAACTTTTAGTGTTTTCCTGATTCCTAAGACCAACAATTTCTCCAGTAGGCTTTTCAAGATCATCAGCATGCACATCAGTTGTCCCATTTGGGGCACATGCTGGCGCTCTCAGGGACTGTCAAAGAAGCCTAGGGAGCTGTTTACCTCTAAATTAAGTGGTTCCAGACTGCTATGCTTAAAAAGAAAACAGATTTGCTCTGTAGAGGGTTTGTAACTCTCTCTTCATCAACTTCTGCTGGCAGCTGTCACTTTCTTTGATTGTCCATGTAGAGGATTCTAGCATCCAGGCTCTTAATCTATCAAATGATTAAACTGGAGTAGATAATCTTCAAGGTTATTTGGACATTCTGTGAAAGTATGAGCCTATAAGCTCCATCCTCTACTCCCTGCAACTTTGTTGACTTTAATCTGTTATGAGCTGCCCATGAAGCATATAAGTATCTAGTAGATAGAGAGTGTAGTATGTAGAGATAGAAATAGAGATAGAGATAGGGCATAGTATAGAATCATATGGTGTGGTGTGGTGTGGCATGGTGTGGTGTGGTGTGGTGTGGCATAGTGTGGCATAGTGTGGTGTGGTGTGGTGTGGCATAGTGTGGTGTGTTGTGTGGCGTGGTGTGGTGTAGCGTGGTGTGGTGTGGCGTGGTGTGGTGTCGTATGGTGTGGTGTCGTATGGTGTGGTGTGGAATGGTGTGGTGTCGCATGGTGTGGTGTGGTGTGGTGTGGTGTGGCATGGTATGGTGTGGCGTGGTATGGCATGGTGTGGTGTGGTATGGCATGATGTGGCATGGTGTGGTGTGGAGTGATGTGGTATGGTGGGGTGTGGCGTGATGTGGCATGGTGTAGCATAGCGTGGTGTGGCGTGGTGTGGTGTTGTGTGGTGTGGTGTGGTGTGGCATGGTATGGTGTGTCATGATATAGTATGGTACAGTATTGTGTGATACAGTACCAAACCATACAATATCATATCATATCTATTGTATTGTATCTTACAGCATGGCATAATATAGTACATCATGGTACAGTATGGTATGGTACAGTGTAGTATACTATGATAGCCAGTTTTGCAATCAGAACAACTTGGGTCCACGCCATGCCTCTGGCACATACCGTCTCTGTAACCCTGGGTAAGTCCCTCAGTTTCTCAGTATTCTTTGTATTTCTTTTAAGTTTCAAACAGGCTACTCTCCAGAAAGAAGATAGTTTTGGGGTTTTTTGTGTTTTGTTTTGTTTTGTTTTAAGCTGGGTGTTCCCTGTACCCATACAATTACAATTGCATCCCTTATCCTTAAGAGATGGGAAACTAGGTGACTAACAATATTGAAATGTCAAGACAAAAGAAACGATCCATGGGAGAGTCTAGGAGACGGCATCTTCTGATCAAAGCACTTGAGCTTAGACATTTAACTTGGCTGATTGGAGATCCTTTCAGCCCTTGTAAGGTATGTGCACATCCTTGTCACTACAACAGTTGCCTCCAAGCAGCCCTCTACTCTATCCCTCCCCCCTCTAGGACTCTTAGTGCTTTCTTGAGATTTCTCTAAAGTCTCAGAATAAATAAGGTAATGTGGAACAATTTACAGAGATGGGAACAGGAGGCAACAGAGAAATAGGATGATGGAAAACAGAAAGGAGCTCAATTTCTTTTTCCTTCTCTGCCTTCTGAGTACCGACTGGGTAGGACACAAACTGCTTTACCATTTTGAAAAGGAAGAGGAGAATCTACTAGTCTGGGGTATGGGTTACGTAGAGGGACTTTGGGTTGAGAAGAGTGAATGCAGATAGTCTTGTATCTTCTTAGGGAGGTGTATGTGTGTGTGTGTGTGTGTGTGTGTGGGTGTGTGTGTGTGTGTGTGTGTGTGTGTGTGTGTGTGTGTGTGTGTATGTGTGTGTGTTGAGGACTGGAATAGGGGACCTGAGTGAAAAGACCGGAAATGGGTTAAATGATTTAAAAGCATCCTAACCAAGGGTCTATATGAAATAGAATCTAGTAAAAAAAAAAAAATAGGGACATGGGTTAAATGACCAAAATAGTTCATAGGTCCTTCTAGCTCCAAAATCCTCTGAAGTTGAAATGTGTTGAACGGAGCAATGATGTATTGACCCTCACTATCTCTTTAAAGAATAGAAGAATTTTACAGTTAGAAAGGACCTTAGTGGCCGTTTAATCCAGTCCACACATGAAAGCTATCCCCACTATAACGCGATGACCAGTTGTCATCCAGCATCATCTATTTGAAGACCTCCAAGGATGGGGAGCTTACTACCTCTTGAGACATTCTCTTCCATTTTGTACAGTTCAAGTTATTTGGAAGTTGTTGTTGTTGTTGTTTTTCCTTTCTCTTTCCCCTGATGTAAACCTAAATTGCCATCGTTATAGCTTTCTGTAACACTGTAACACTTTCCTAATAAGGAGGCCACTCATTGCAGAGAGCAAAAGACAATAGAAGCAAATGCATTGCATTGTACTGATGTTCCCTGGAGGGACCGGGATAGGGGCAAAATGATCCAGAACAATGTATTAAGAGCCCCTCCCAATTATAGGCTGGCTAGTGTCTAAGTCCAAATGACACAGGTCACTTTTTTTAGGTTCTCAGCTGTGTTCCAAAGACTAGATGAGGTCGTCAGATAAACACCCTCTGGATAAGAGCAAAGCACCTCCAATATTGTGCTGCTCTTATATTTTGAGAGGGATAATCACAAACTCATAATCAACCTGAAAGACTGGGAATGGAAATTGGAATGCTTAGTTTCTTTAATAAGTGATACATGATATGACAATAGACAGTTTCCTTGAGTTTTGCTTTGAAACTTAATATTGACTATAAAACTCTACGTATCTTTTTACCCAGCAAAACCACTACTAGGTATATACCACAAAAGATCAAAGAAATATTTATAGCAGGTTTTTTTTTTGTGGTGGCAAAAAGATTGGAAACTGAGGGATACCCATCAGTTGGAAAAGTCATAGTATATGAATGTGATAGAATACTATTGTGCTGTAAGAAATTATGTGGGGAATGGTTTCAGAAAAACCTGGGATGATTTATTTAAAACAGATACAAATTGAAGTGAGCAGAAAGAGAATATCATACAAAGTAACGATAATATTGTAAAGATAATCAACTGTGAATGGTTTAGTAACTCTGACAAATGCAATGATCCACCACAATTCAAAAAATAAAAAAACTTATGATGAAAAATGCGATCTTCCTCCAGAAAGAGAACTGATGGGCTTAGAGTGCATACTGCAGCATCATTTCTTCTTTTTTTATTATTTTAATAGATTTTATTTTACCCAATTGCATGTTAAAACAATTTTAACCATTTTTTTAAGTTTTGAGTTCCAAACTCTATACCTCCCTCACTTCCTCTTCTCCCTCCTCCCTCAGATGGCAAGCAGATATAGGTTATACCTGTGCAATCATGTAAAACATTTCCATATGAGTCATTGTATACAAGAAGACTTGAATAAAAAAAAGAGAATGAAAGAAAGTGAAAAACAGAATGCTTCAGTCTGTATTCAAACAGTATTACTTCTTCTTCCTCTGGAGGTGGATAGTATGCTTCATGGATTTTGTGTTTGCTTTGTGGGAGTATTTTTTTTTGTTGTTTTTGTTTTTGTTTTGTTTTTTTGGTCTTCTCAATGGACGAGGGGAGGGGTGAAGGGAAGGAGAGAATTTGAACCTGAAAAAAATAAAATAAAATTGGATTAAAAAAACACAAACTTTTAATATTGATTAGAAATCTTCCTTCCTACAAAGCATAGCTACTTTTATTGATCACATCCTGGCTCTTAACCTCCTCATTCTCTTGAATGTTTTGTGTATTTTTATCTATCTACATGAAATATCTACTTGGCAGAGTGTGAACTCCTTGGGCCAGGGATGATTGTCTTGGTTTTTTGTTTGTGTGTATCACCTAAGGACTAGCACGAGGTCTTACTTATAGAATAAAGTTAATAAATGTTTGCTGAATTCTTTAAAAATAAGCACATAAAATTCAAAATTTTCTGTGCAGACAATAGAGGACAACATTAGAGATGACATTAATTAATTTCAAAATACAAAATGTGACCCTGGGCAAGTCACTTACCTTTTATCTGCCTCAACTTTCTCTCCTATAAAATGGGCACAATAATAGGACATTGAGTTGCTCTGGATAAAATGAACTAATGTGATTAAATGAGATAATATTGTGTAAGCCTTAAAGTAATATAGAAACACTATATTGTTTTGGCTCTTTTTACTTTGACCTACAGTGGGTTAATAGGAAAATTGCCTTTCTTGTAACATGTTGAGTGTTTCAAAGTCCTCAACTTGCTGGTCTGTATATAGCATGAGTGAGCTTTCTTAGGATATGAAATCTCTACAATATACATTTACCTTTCTGTCTTGCTTTGTAGCTGGCAATACCAACCAAGTTAGATTAGATTAGAGGAAGCTCTCCTCTCCCTTCAGCCTACCCCATCTCACTTTCAGCATCTCTTTCCTATCATCCATCTACTTTATTTTTGACATTTTTTAAGCCCAGAGGAATAAACACCATGGACAGAATGCAACTTAGTGATAGAAACAATAACTGAAGGAAATGAGCTGTCCATATCAATCAAAATTTATTAATATGAATCTACCAGGACTCACAGCTCTCCACTCTGGACAACTTACTACCACTGTGGGGATAAGCTGGAAGCCTTTCTGTCTCACTTGTAAATCATCCAGTCTTTTTATCTTTTCTATTTTTTTCACTTTTTATAGTTGAACAGTAGGTATAAACATTCAAATGATCAATAATAGTAATAAACTATCAGTTTTTAGCATTTTAAAGCTTGCAAATCACTTGACACACATTATCTCATTTGGTCCTCACCACAGCCTTATGAATTAAGGTACCATTATTTTACCCATTTTTATAGAAAAGAATACTGAGACTGAGAAGTGGAGGAACTTCCCACTAATAGCTAAAGGTCTTCTTAACTCCAAGCCCTACATTCTGTCTCCTGTCCCATCTAGATGCCTTTGATAAGAATCCATTAAGAATAAGGCTGGGTGGGGGGAGCAGGAACCACGATTGGTTGGAGTGACTTCAAAATTAACTAGAAGTTTCCCATGCAATAATTTTCAAATGCTAATGAATAAATAGAAACCATATATTCATTGGTTTGTACTGAGGAGAAAAGTAGTAAATTGGTTGGAATAGTCTTATTCAATTTTCTTGCTAAAAATAAATGGTCAAAAGAACATTAAGCTCTGTTCTATCTTTAGAGGGTTTTGAGGTTAATTATTCTTATTGATATTTTCCAGTCATTGTTCCAACAAAACATTTAAGCACCCACAAGTTAATGAGCATTGAATAAGACATGGAAAACCAATGGTCATTGCTCTCTTTAAAATACTACACTAAACAAAATAAATAAGTAAAGAAATAAATGGGAGGGATGAGTAAATGAAAAAATTAACAAATGAATGAATGAATAATTGCATAGGAATTGAACCTATTTCTGTTTGTACCCCCAGTACCTATCATAGTGCTTCCCTCATGCTAAGCACTCAGTAAATGCTTTACCCATTCATTAGTTCACTTTCACTGGATTAAGGAACTCTGAGAAGTTTGGAACGACTTGAGCCCATGTCATCCTGGCTTCAAGATTTGCAATCTAGCCACTACAGCATGCTATCTCTCTGTAACCTTGCCCCTCTTTTCCCTTCCTCATTTTTTATACAGTGAGGAATAATAAAGACCAAAAGCCTTTGCACTTTAAAAAAAAAGAGGCCCACATTTTTATTTTCATAAATATTAATGATACAGTATGAAGACATATTCAACCTCTCTGGGATTAGAGTACTTTCCATTATGTAATTACTCATCATAGTATCCCCTTATGGGACACTATTGTTCCATCTATAGGAGTTACTGAGAACTAGTGATGTTAAGTGATTTGCTCAGTCATATAGAAACGCACTAGATAAGAATTGATTATCATATTTTTTCTGTGAAGTACTCTATCTCCCTAATGATGTGCCCTCCTTTTCAAAGGAAAAATAGCACCCAGATAATGGCCCCAAATAATGCTTTCCAGTATATTGATGTGTCATCTTGGGGACTTAACCTTACCTGTTTCCTCATCAGTAAAATGAAAGGGCTGATGGAATAACGTCTAATCCTTTCATCTCCAAGATTTTATGTCTGTTATTCAGTGGACTGTGTCCTATGAAATGTCCTTTGCTGTTATTTTTGATGGGTGGGAATCCCAGTGTGATAATGCCAAGCACAAATTGGTAACTCCTCTATAATTTATATTCTCAGAGGATTATCTGAGGCAATTAACTTAAATAATTTGCCCAAAATAATATAGTTTGTGTCAGGGATGGAGCTTGAACCTATGTCTATCCACAGTTGTTCCATCTCCCAAGAAATGATCCAGAAGGAGGTATTCAAAGAGATTTTTCATGAAAATCTGGAAAAATTGTATTTACTCTTTAAATATAATTGAAAACCAGTTCAAATATAATTAAAAGTGAGAATGCTTGCCTTCATAGAGCTTAATATAGCATTGCTTTTATATAACTTGCTTTGAGGTTTACAATCAATAATTCATTATCAAATGCCTACTACCTATTAGGCACTGTGCTAATCACTGAAGATCAAAAAAAAAAGTGAAACTTGAGCTGCCCCTATTCTAATAAGAAAGTCTACAGACATACTTATAGGCACTTTTCCCATCACTTTTCCCATAACTACCCTGTGCAGCAGGGAATACAAGTATAATCCATCCCCATTTCAAAGATAAAGGAAAAGAAAGGGAAGGGAATAAGCACATATTAGGTATTATGTGCCAGCCACTGTGCTAAACATTTTATAAATATCTCATTTGAAGCTCTCAGTAACCCTGGAATGTTGGTGCTATTATCCCTATATTATTCCAATTGTGGTCACTTGCCCAGATTCACAAAACTAGTAAGTGTTAATGTAGGATTTGAATCCCAATCATTAGGATGAATATTGTAGTATCCCTTCTTTATTTTTACAGGACAAAGAGAAAAACTGAACTGGTTGGAGTGGAGAGCATGCATATAAATGCACCCACTCACCCACACATACACACACACACCCACACATACACACACACACACACACACACACACACATAAACACGCTATATATGTATACTTTTTTTTCCTTCTACAAAGGTGTCCCTAAAGTCTGAACACAGGAAATCTCATTAACTAAGCATAGTTTCAAGAAATGAAATAAATGAAATGTTCAACAACATTTTATTTAATTAGCATACATTTTAGCCTTGAGTAATAAAATTTAGTTTTCATTAGCTAATGGGGATTATTTTCATATTAATGAGATTAATTAAATTAATTAATTAATGAGATTTTCTCTGTGTCTCCTATGTCCTCCTGTGAAATCTCATTTATGCTAATTAACTAGAATGTTGAAGATTGCATTCATTTCATTTCTTGAAAATATACCTAGTTAATGAGATTTCCTATGTGTCCAGACTTTAGGGACACTCTGTAATGTCCAAGACACAGCCTATCATGATTTTGGCTTAATGCTTCAGTCTTATCATGTGTCCAACCAGATCAAAGGTTCTTTACAGTTTTTGTTTCATGAAGCCCTTTAACTGTCTGATGAAGCCTCTAAGCCAGAAGGGTTTTAATGCCTAAAATAAAATATAAGAGATTACTAAGGAACCCAGTTATATTGCAAGATAGTTATCAAAATATTTTTCAATACAAGTTCATGGATCTTGAATTAAGGACCCTTGTATTGAGTGAAGACTAGCACCTCTGGTGCAGATCTACCTTTGGTCTCTGCCTTTCACCTGTGACTACAAAAAGTTGTAGTATGAGTAGTGGCCACAACCCAGAAAGACATTTTCAGAAATGGGCTAAATCAGGTTGAGAGTAACTGACAGGTCTCCAACCCACTGGTGAGTTAAGGGGTGTCTACCCCAATCACGTGAGGACTTCCCCTGATGGAATGGGCAGATGAAAACAATTTGTTCTGACAGCCATGAAGGCAGCTGAAGCATGAGCTGCAGAGCACTTGGAGCTTGATCAGACATTCAAGATACCAAAAATCCTGCATCCCAGACCATCACCAATTGTCTTGATTTTAAACATCAGTGACTCTAGAAGAGAGGGTGAGGCTGAGAATTTTGTGCAACTCTGCCTCCCTTAATCCAATTCATGCCCAATTCAAGACATCACACCATGATGTCATTGTTCCTCTTTGAAAAGGACGTACAAACAACTACTACTAAATCCCCGATATACCATTTTCCTTCCTTCTACAATTATTGATCCTTTTCCTCCCATGGTCCAAACTTTTCTTTATTCATAAACCTTCTTTTAAAATGTATTTATTTATTTACTTTTAGTTTACAACATTCAGTTCTGCAATCCCTTAAATTCCAAATTTTCTTTCCTTCCCTCCTCCCCCCCTTTACCTCCCATGGTGACGTGCAATCAACTATAGTTTCTACATATACTTTCACATTAAATGTTAGTCAAGTTGTAAAGAAGAATTATAACCAATGGAATGAACAATGAGAAAGGGAACAAAACAAAACAAAAAAGAGAGAGAGCAAGTAGTTTGCTTCAATTTGCATTCAGATTCAGTAATTCTTTCTCTGGATGTGGATATTCCTTTCCATCATGAGTCTTTTGGAGTTGACTTATATCCTTGCATTGCTGAGAGGAGCCCAGTCTCTCAAAGTTAGTCATCATAGACATGATGTGTCTTTAATTGTGTACAACATTCTCCTGGTTCTGCTTCTCTCATTCAGCATCAGTTTATATAAGTCTCTTCAGGTTATTGTATTCATAAATCTTCTACTTCAAAGTCCTACATCTAAGTATCACATGCCTCTATTCTCATGCTTGAATATCTTTCTCTTCGAAGAGTAGCAGCTTTAAAATATGTCTACACTGTAACTTTGTGGCACTGGTGTCATTTTATACATTCATCAATCAGTAATTATTTTTTTAGGCACCAACTCTTTGGCAGACATGGTGGTAGTTGCTCAGGATTCATAGGAAAATCTTCGTGTCTGTTCTTCTTAAATAGTTTTGTTGTATTCATACGTTCTGATGTTATGTGCAACCTGGACTGTCATTAGTGATGGACAGCAGTCCAGCATGATTAGGCTCTCCCCCATAGACATGATGGTATGATGAGAGAACTGGTAGTGTTATAGTTAGACAACATAACAGTAGCTGTCATGTATATAGTAATTTAAGGTTTACAAAGTGCTTTAAATGTAATAGCTCATTTGACATTTGCAATAACCTTAGGAAATAGATGCTAGAATTATCCCCATTTTACAGAGGGGAAAATTGAAGCAGACAGAGGTTAAATGACTTGCCTAGGACCACAGCTAGTAAGTGTCTAAGACTGAATTTGAACTCAGATCTTCCTGTCTCCATGTAATAGTTCCACCAAGCTGCCTATCTAATCATAATCAATAATGACCTAATTGATTACTTCCTAACTACAACTTTGAAATTCATAGCTCTAGTAATACTTTTGCATGTTAAACTGACTGGATTTTCATCAGAAATTAAGACTGGTGCATTATTTGACTTCTGCTCTCCTGATTTTTTACATCTTTTCATACTCCATTCCAAATTAGTTGGGTCTCCTCTGAAGGGTTTTCTAGTAGTCTTTTCTGATGTTTGAGCCAGTCTGAATCTTCTACCATTCTTCCCATACGATTCAAGAAACTTTAATTAAAGCACAGTGGTTGGCCCTGGGGACACATAGGCAAGATGAAAATAGTCTCTTCCTTCAAGGAGTTTGCATTTCACTGGTGATGAGGAAATAATAGCACATAAATGCTAAGAGGCAGTTAGATGGCACAGTGTATAGAGTGCTGGAACTGGGGTCAGGAAGACTTATGTCCACATCTGGCCTCAGACAATTACTAGCTGTGTGATCCTAAGTCAGTCACTTAACCTCCATCTGCCTCAGTTTCCACATCTGTAAAATGGGGATAATAGTAGCACCTACATCACAGGGTTTTGGAGGGATGGGAAGAGGGGGTTTTAAATGAGGTAAGATTTGTAAAGTGCTTTGGAAACCTCAAAGTGGTATTATGTTTATTATGATTATTTTTAAATATATATGTGGTAATTTAAGAATGAAAGAAATAACACTAAGGTTACCAGGAAATTCTTCATGACTGTAACACTGAGGTATCATGGTATAGTCAGAAGAGCAGTGGTGCTGTACAGGAGGACTTGAGTTCAAATCCTAACCCTTGATCAAGCCAATGGATATGCCATCACTTCATGGATCTTATGCTAAACTATCCACGGGCTTCATCTGTAAAACAATATATTTAGTCATTTCAGTGCCTTAAAAAGTCCCTTCCACCTCTGGATCTATGATCCTGACAGATTTTCTCCTTTATCTTTTGGGACTGGGCACTCTATTGTTTTTGTGAACACGTTTCCTTTCCTGTGCATAATCTGTGTTAATCTTTGCACTCTCCTTCTAAGATAACCAGAACCAACGGACCCGACCATGCTGCCAAAGAAGAGAGAATCAATTATCTGTTCAGATAGCATGGATAAGTGTGTGTGGTTAGAACGAGTTGCTCTCTGCCCAAGAACTACGTATCACTTTGTTTTCTATAATACTGCTCACTACTTGTAGATGATGATCTATTCCCATTGACAGAATGTAAGTTCTTGGAAGACAGGAATGGCTGCCTCATTTTTGTGTTTGTATCCCTAAGGGCTAGCCCAGTGCAGTGCTTTCTGAGTAACTGAGAGGCAGGAAAGTGTACTGCGTGGAACCATGAACTCATAGTTTAAAAGGCTTGGATTTAATCATTTAATCAATCAATCAATGTAGATTAAGTGCCTACTATGTACAAGGTACTCTACTAAGCACTGGGGCTATGAAGAGAAAAAAACAGTCCCTGCCTTCAAGGAACTTGAAATCTAATGGGGGGGGGGGGGAAATGCAAACAAATTCTTTTATATACATATATATTTGTGTGTCTGTATGGGTGCATATATATGTATAGGTGTGTATATACATATATGTGTGTGTGTGAGTGTGTATAGGAAATAACAGAGGGAGGGCACTAGAATTAAGATGGATTGGGGAAGCTTCTAGTAAAAGATAATATTTTAGTTGGGATTAAAGGAAGTGGGGAAAGTCAGAAGGTGGAGGAGAGGAAGGAAAGCATTCCAGGCACCAGGTGAAGTTAGAGAAAATGCCTGGAGCCCAGAGATAGAAAGTCTTGTTTGTGGAAGAACAAAGAAAGTAGCCAACATCACAAGATCAAAGAGTATCTGAAGAAGAGTGAGGTTTGTGAAGACTGGAAAAGTACAGGGGGCTAGGTTACAAAGGGTTTTTAATGCCAAAGAGAGCATTTTGTATTTCATCCTGAAGGAAGTAGAGAGCCAGAGGAGTTTACTGAGTAGGAGGTGGGGGTGACATGACTGGACCTGCACTTTGGGAAAGTCACTTTAATGACTGAATGCAAGGTGGATTAGAGTAGAGAGAGATTAGAATCAGGTACACCCTCAAACAGACTATTACAATAATCCAGGAGTGAAGTAATGAAGTCAAATTCAAGAGATAATGCATAGGTGAAATTGATAGACCTTGGCAATAAATTGGATATGGGAGATGAGAGATAGTGAAGAATCCAGGATGAATCCTCAGCTCTGAACCTGAGGGACTGGGAAGATGGTTTTGCCTTCTGTAGCAACAAAGAAGGTGTGTGGGGGCAGGATAAGGGGAAGAAATAATGAGTTCAGTTATGGACATTTTGAGTTTAAGATGTCTACTGGACAACCAGTTTGAGAAGTCTAATAGGCAATTGGTTCAAATATTAGCTCAGACTCTAGTTTGATGGTTCTAAGAAGTTTGTAATAAGTTGCATAACCTCTTATCTCTAAGATAACAAAGCTGGATGAAATGACCTAAAAGGTTCTTTCCAGCTCTAAATCTATGATCCTATGATTAATATTTTATGATAATAATACACAGAGAAAGTAAGCCTTTAAGTTTGTCAGATGAAATAGAAAATATTTTGAGAGAATTTTTTTTTAAGCATGTGGCTATTTTCATCCCTTTGGTCAGGGGTTATAATTAGGTATGTTTTAGAAACATTTGAGTGAACTTTACACTAAAATGTATTAAGACTTTTGAAGAGTTATTATTTAACCAAAAATTTAATAAAATTGATTCAGAAATGTAACTTAGATAAACTCTTAAAACTCATCATATGTCATGGATGGATGAAATATAATACCTCATTTTAAAGAATGTCTTGGGAGAATCCAAAACTAGGGAGATGACAAACACATATACCAAATAAATAAAACCTTTATTTTAAAAAAAATTATGCTAACACATACACAGAAAGAGAATCTCCGCAGGGAAATCTTAGTCTGCCTCAACAATATTAGAAAAAAAAATATTCATTGCTAAAGGAAGGTAATAGCTTATGCAAATTTTCTAATTCTGTGAGGTGATAAATGTGCAGAATCTAGCTCCAGCTGTCGTCCTGTGACAGGATCAAAAAAAGTTCAGAGAAGCATTCAAAGTGTCTGTAATTGATGTGTCTTCTAGCTTAGCACTGCCAAAGGAACTGCTGGCATTCTTCCACTTGGAAGGAAAAAAAAATTTAAGACATAGAAAATAATACTTGTCCAGTTATTTCAAAACTCTATCTCTGATAATAGATAGTAACATGTATTTTATAGGGTATACTTAGTGAAAACCTACTGTCTACATTCATGAGAGATGGTAACTTTATGGAGAAAGGTGTATTGGGAAATTGACATCATTATTAGCTTATTTCAAAGTTGCAATTGAACAGACTGAGATTGGGTCTTTAGAAAAATAATTAATATAGATTTTAGAAAGAATTTTTTTGGAGGTGAAGCAATATAACTCGAGCCCCTTGTGATTATGTTTCTTTGTTGTCATCAATATAAAAAAAAAGTGCAAAGTTTTGATGGAAACTGTGATCCTTGTTGCAAACCAACCCCAACTGAAAATGCAAAGAAAATCAACCAATCAACAAGCATTTACTAATTGCTTACTGTGGGTTGGGTACTATGCTGTAAACCCTGGGAATGTAAACTTATTTCATGTTAAAGCCATTGTATGATGGCATTTGTCAAGAGACCTGAAATCCGTATCCCGGCTACAGAGACTTTTATAAGTAGATAAATGCTGATGTGGCCTAAATGTGAAAAGATCAAAATTAATATTAGCTCTGATTTCTTCCGTATTGATTTCTACTGTATTGATTCCACAACATAACTGATTTGATGCTGTCTTAATTTTATAATTGGGTCTGTATCCACCTGGCTTGAATTGAATTCAGGAATACAGCTGAGCTAGTTTAGTTGAAAAGAAAGATTATTATCTCTCATGCTGGTAATTCCCTAGGATACTTATGGAGATCCAGTTGTTTAGACCCACAAAATTACCATCCCCATATGATATGTGTCCTTTCCTGTTTGGGGGTATTTAAAGGAATTTTTAATCTCTTCCAAAGAGATAGCAAGTCTGTTAGTTATAACTCGCTAGCAAAGACTACAAGATACAGAGGGCCCATAAAATAATTAACATTCCTTAATTGTTGGAGAGGGCCATGCTTAGCCTTACCTGAATGCTAGGCCACCATTCTCAATACAGTCAGTCATGATGTTCCTGCCTCAACCTTACAAACTATCTCCTTTTCCCCATGCCTACTAAGAACCCTTCTTTGTTGTGTGTTAATAAAGAGAGTCCCCTCCTTCTCTGGGGGTCACTGGCTCTTCTGAGGCTGCCAGAGTGATCCACTTTCTTAACAGTTATACACACCACTGTTTATAAAGTGATATAGATCAGAGTCTATACCTCAGTCTACCTTTTTTGCATTTACTCACCATACTCACCTTTGGTAGGTGCTACTGTATGTATCACTAGTGGCCCACACATAGCTGATTACCCTGCCTTGTGCTGCCTATCTAAAATCAAACTCGTTTAACAGATTAGCCACCTACAGAAGGAAGGCAGTGCTTTGTACCAGGCACTATGCTAAGTACTTTATAAATATTATCTCATTTGATCCTTTCAGGTCATTACTTCTATTTCCCAGGTGGGGAAACGTGCAATTATGTGACTTGCCCAGGATCACACAGATAGTAAGGGTCCGAGGCTACATTTGAGTTCAGGTCTTCCTAAATTCAAGCCCATTGTGCTATCCACTGTAGTACCTAGCTGCTCAGGTGCCATGACCTTTAAGCTGATAACCTAGTGTATTCCTTAGAGTAGCTCTTGCAAATGGCCCTAGTAACCTCATTGTTGCCCCATAGCCACTAGAGAACTGGTTGGCTTGTCTGCAAACTCTTAAACTATTTCCCCTCTTAACACCCAAATCTTTCCATACTGTTAAGGTGGCACTTTTAACCTGATTCAACAGTGATCCAGTGGTGTGGGAAAAGAAAGTGGAATATTGGTCTGAAATAATAAAGTTATGGAATCAGTCAATCAACAACTATTTCTTAAACACTTACTATGTTCTAGCAACTGTGCTAGGTGATGGAAATACAAAGACAAACACTGAAACAATCCCTACGCTCAGTAGGACTGTTCAGGGCCCTTTCCCTATCCTGTTTTTGAGAGATTCTGTTTAATTCGACCACCATTCTATATTTTCGATCACTTCACAAAGTCATTTTGAGGTCATACATTTTCATTTATAAAATAACAAGAGGAAGAAAACTCTCCAGATGTTTTCCTAAACAAAAATCTTCCTCTTGTGATGTCCTCCCCCGTTCTTCCTGGCTAAATGTTTTAGGGGCAGGAGTTAAGTGTCTTAAGATAAAGTGTCTTGGGTTAGAAACTTTTATCAGCTATGGAAAGGAAATGCTATGGAGGGGGGAGATTGTTCTCCAGTCTCACTAGCTGATACAAAAACCTCAAAGAATGATAACCACCTCGGAAGTCACATCACAAACCACTTCTGCTATAATCCTGACTGATCCTAGAAGTCCTAACTCACTAATGGCAGTTTACACTCAGGTTTTCAGTCTGAATCGCAACTTTTGTGCTTCAGTGTAGCTGGTTGCCTTCTTTGGCCGGCATGGTCAACAGGATGCTTGGTTCTGCCTCTTTCCTTCTCTTCTGTACCCAACAAAATATATAGGGAAAAAATTGAGGGCAGAAAAAAAAGAACAAAAACAGAAACTAAGGGACAGGGGTAGGTTCTGATTTCTGTGTGCCTACAAATAGCTTCTCCTATTATCCAATAATTATTTCCATCCAAAAGAGGGGAGAGGCTCTTAGGACTATCCTATTATCAGTGAATTCAACTTGATTTTTTCAAGGGGCTACAAGGGCGTCAGTGAAAACTATGCTCACGAACTTAGTTCTTGAATTTTCAGGAAGCTTTGCTAAGCAAGTCTTTAAAGAGGTAAGGACAACTCTCTATCAATAAAATTACATTTCTGAGCACAAACAATTCTCAGTTTTTACTTTTATGACTCAGAATCTATTGCAGTGACCAATCAGAGTCAATGACAGATTCCAAAGCAGGCTTTAGTGCTTTTACTAATATCCCCCTTTTAGCACAAGACAACTAGCATTTGACAGGGTCAGGAATCGTGAAATGAGGGTAGCTAGTTCTCCCAAAGCAGTTCTATTTAGGATTGTGAAGAGTGACCAATACAAAACCATCTCCATCTCTGTGCCATTTCTTTTTCAGAAGAAAAATCCATTTGTACCATAGAACTCACTTGAGATTTGTCACCATTTACTAGGCTGGAGTCCAAAGAGTGGCAGGAGTGACCCAGTCAATTTCCAGGGTCAGGTATTATGTTGCTTTTATCACTTATGAAAACGCAAGGCAATTTCAGCTTCAAAGACAGTGCAAAATCAATGATGCTAGGATCATTCATGAAGTTGACTATGTGAATCTCAGACTCTATTAAAAGGCAAAATAGATAATGGGTTCTGTTCTCCACAGTTCTTTGTCTTTGGCAATTGCTACATTCTTTAAGGATCGTATTAATGCCTTGAATCCATTAAGGCAACATTTAGTGCATTAGAACTGTAATATCCCCTATCTTTATAGGCTTCTTATTAATTCCAGGGATTAGGTTTTCATGGTTAAGTGTTGATACTGTTAGATATGACATGGGAGGACGAGGGTTGGGATAGCATTTCTACCATTATGACCTTTATCAAACTGTTGGATCTCTCTAGACCTAGCTCGTCTGCTTTTGTTATTGTTTGTTGTTCTTTAATCTATAAACGAAGGGGTTGCTTTTGTCTTTTCATTCCCAGTACTTGGTTTAATAACGGTAGATGCTTAATAAATACTTATTGTCTGGTTGCTTTCTTGGATTACCCTAAAGTCAATATCAGCTTTAAATCCTGTGACAGATTATCTTTTTGTGCTAAATCCAAGTTGAGTAACTAAAGATGACTAGTATTTTTCAGAATAATATTTAATTTAGAAGTTTAAATGCTGGAAAATGTTATTAGATTATTTGGTAATTGAATTGTGTTCTCCTTCCATTCTGAATTTTTTATATCTGTTCTTAACTCATAAACATAACACATGCTGACTATTCCATTCACTTGTTGAATGGAAATGGTATATCATTTTGTATTAAATTGTGATGAATGAATTAATCAATCTTAAGTTTTAAAAGAACTCAGTTTTTAATAATTTTTAAATCTTGTTTCTATCTTTATTTCCAAGTTCTACTATTGTGTGTCCCTCCCCCCATTCCCCACCTTCTCCCACCCCTGGCAGTGTCATGACATGTGAATTGCATATTAACTAAGACAAAGAATTATTTCAAGACATTCAATTATCATGATAATAGTCCCACTGGTCTTGAATGTTTCTCTTCCTCTTTGGTATTGTTCAGTACGGACTTCTTTGTCTACCCATTTCCTGCTAATGAATGACTTATTTCATAGGCATTATGTTCAGAAGTTGGCTCTTATTAGCTATTATTTTCAATATCATGAATAAAGACAGTTCTTGGCATTTTTAACAGTTCACACCATTGCATTATCTCTGACCTCAAGTTACACTTGAATGCTTAGAGGGAAGGTTAAGTGAGGAGTTCACTAACATAATGTCACTGGGTCAGTGACTCCCTTGTCCTACCCTATCATTAGTGCTATCTGATGAAATACAAATAGTAATTATCCCATAGGCTCTCTCCATTGTTTTCTTCCTCAGCTGTATGTTTATCATAGTGTATTTCCCATTTTTCCAGATTTTTGAGGTGAAAGGGAAGGCAGTCAGAAACCCCATCTACCAATGAAGATTGGCAACATTTGTGGGTTTAGGAAATTACCAGAGGGTAATGAGAGATTAAGTGACTTACCTTGGGTCAAAGAGCCAAGATGTATAAGAGATAGTATCTGAACTCAGGTCTTCTAGACTCTGAGGCCATGACTGCATTTTTTTTGTGTGTGTGTCTCCTTTACTCCAAAGTCTTGGCCACATGCTCTGGATTACATACGCCAAGTCTGTATTCCAACCTCTGCTATCACATCCTTTGTTGTTAGAGTCCTGGCATCTGGAACTCTTTTGGTTCCCAGTCCTGGTTCAGAGATCCTTCACAGCTCTAGGAAAACCATGTGCTAACTCACATAATTAGGCAGATATTGCTCCATTGACTCTCCTGATAGACAGAGATGCTTCACTGCCAGCCTAATGTGCATTTAGCATTGACAGCTATGGCCATGTGCATGGTTCACATTCCCATGATAGTCATGTATTTCCTGTAGATTGAGAACAAGTGAAGTCCTATTGGTATGCACACACCTAAAATGCTACTGTTTGTGTAGTATCAGCCCCCGATGTGCTGTAGTCTCTGAAACCATCTCTAGTACTTTGAATGATGATGTGCATCCATAAAAAATAACCTTGAGCAACTGAGAGATATTGAAGTTGAATCATCAAAGGAGATTGAACAATGGTCAATATATGTTAAATTGTGTTTGATAGTTGATTTGAGTGTGGAAGTCTTCTTTTTATTATATTCAATTCCCCAAAAATAAATCCTAATCTATAAATGCGGAGTTTAAAAATTAAATTATTCTGTTTGTATCTGGTATGTATAAATCAAGAGCTATAAGAAGAGTCAGGAAGATGCATGCAAGTAGAAATGCTCCTACAGATATCTACTAGCTGAGTGATGCTGAGCAAGTCACTTAACCCTGTTTGCCTGTTTCCTCACCTATAAAATGAGCTGGAGAAGAAAATGGCAAAACCACTCCAGTATCTTTGCCAAGAAAACCCCAAATGGGATCACAAAGAGTTGGAAATGACTGAAATGACTCAACAATAATAAAATGTCATTTATAAAATGGGGATAATGGTATCTATTTTGTTATTAGTACAGGGTTACTCTGAGGATCAAATGAGAAAATACATAAAAAGCCCCTCACAAACCCTAAAGAGCTATATATAATATATATATATATATATATATATATATATATATTAGTTGTTGTCATTGTTGTCATCATTATTATTATAGAATACCTTCTTTTTTAACTAGTTAAAATATACTAGAATTTAATTCAGAGGTTCTTAACATGAGGTCTATATGTATTTTTTTTTATACTTTGGAAATTATAGTTCAGTACTGAGTGAAAGGAGTGAAAACTTCTCAGACTATACTCCAAAATCTAGTAAGGCTTTTCATGGGAAACAGGCCCAAGTTCCCCTTCACCAGAAATCACATGATTTCCAAGGACTCAAAACTCAGAGCAGCAGGGAGTCACCCCTCTCCTCAGTGACCCCTCAGCATAAGACATGCCAAATAAGGACAGAAGGGCTTTATCAAATGTACCTTGGGTGGTCTGCTGTTTCATTGTTCCAGTACTTGAGGCAGATTGCCATGCTTAGATTGAGCACCTGACTTCTAGCCAATGGAAAAAAAGGGTCAGAAGTGAGGGGGGAATTCTGCATTTATAACTTCACCATTTCGTTTTGTAAATTGCTTCTCCTCCCTAACTATTTGTCAGAATGGGGGGGGGAGGGTTGCCTTTTCTTGAGATCATAATAAAGCATTCTTTTCTGCTCCCTACCTTGAGAAGCCTCTGAATATCATTTGGGTAAGGATCTCTGTTGCACACAGTTTCGGGTACATGCAAATATGTTAAGTATCATTTGTAATATATAATCCTGTGTTTTATATCCTATGCATTTAAAGACATTATTCTTCAAAGAGGTTTGTACTAGTCAATACATTGTCAAAGTTGTCCACGGCACAAGAAAGGTTAACAATGTCTGATCTAATTAGAGGAGAAAATAATGAGCTAAAGACCCAGAATATTGTCAAAAGAAGAATGGAATTGTGTAATATCTCAGATATCATAAAGTCATTAATAGACAGGTATTAGGGAGACAGGACTGTTTGAGACAATCAATACTGAACAAAATTTGTATTTTGTTCCTAGAATTTTCTGCTTTATACTGGGGCAGGGGAAGGTGGATTGGTTCTTTATGGTATGTTTTCCTGTTATATCCAAAGTCAACCCTTTTACTTTCAAAAGTCTATTAGTTCTCTAGTACACAGAGTTGTCTTTTTTGAATTTCCTTTTTTGTTTACCCAGTTAAACGGTGGCAGAGATCAACAGGGCAATATTCCAAACTCCTTTTAATGACCTAATAAATCTTACTGATGCCAGTCACCTTTGGGTGCTTCTTAATTTACAAGTATTTTGTTGTTGTTCAGCTGCTTTTCAGTCATGTCTGAGTCTTCATATCCCATTTGGGTTTTCTTGGCAAAGATGCCAGAATGGATTGCCATTTTCTTCTCCAGCCTATTTTACAGATGAGGAAATAGAGTTAAGTGACTTGCTCAGGTTCACACAATTAATGAGTGTCTGAGGCTAGATTTGAGTTCAGTAAGATGAGTCACCCTTACTCCAGGCTTTATCCACTGCACCACCAAAATGCCATTACAAGTATTAATAAGGAGTTATTATTTTCCAGCCACCACAGGAGCTTTCAATGGAACTTTCCAAATAATGACACACTTTTGTCCTCATTTGTAGCTACTAAAAGATATTAAGCCCTGATCAGTGGGTGCTAAAGGGTTCTAATACTTTTAACTAACCCTCATGGTAAGCGGGTTAAAAACAGAAAAGGGAATCAAAAGAATCCCTTTACACTTTATGGTACAATGTAGGTACGAGAAGTAGGAAGTGATAATTATCTAGTGTGATTTACCTCTGTGTTTGAGCACTAGTTGCCACTGTCATAAAATGACCTGATGTGCATCAAAGCCTTACGGCTATAGAAATCAATAAATATAATAAAACTTTTTTTAACTGCCTCTCCCTCCCTTCTCACCAAATCAATTACTTTTATTTTTAAACTACCTGGTTTTTCATGAAGGTTCTACAATACGTTTTATCACCTGTCAAAAGAGAAATGTCTTTTTTTCCTGAAGAGATACAGTGGCTGGATATCTCCCTTCCTTCCACAAATCTGTTTTATATCTTGTCATGTCTGGAACTGTTTCATACTTCTGGAAACTACTAGGCCTCAGATTAGAGGCACAATAGGAAATGCTGAATTAAAATGAGGGATCCAGGGGGAAAAAAATCACTAGAAGAGACACAGAATTTTTTAATACTTATCTTTGGAATATTTAAGTTTTTATTCTTAAAATAATAAAAGTTATTTGTATAAGATACCAACCTCATGATGTCATGGTCCCTCTTGGAGAATGAAAGACAAACAACAATCAAAACCAAGCCCTTAGCCAGATGGCCTCCTTAGCAGTTACAAGGAAAAAGAAGAATTTGTCTCCCAATGAAAGGTCAAAAGGCATAGTGAAAAGAGACCACCAGTCTGGGAATCAGGGAGACCTGAATTCACTTCTCACTTCTGACTCATACTAGCTATGGAACCATAGACAAGTCACTTAACCTCTGAATCAGGCAACCTCCTAAGATGGTTACCAAATTGTCACCAAGCTGCTTTGGTGGAAGGGATTTCTACACTGGGAGTTCCCTACATACTTAAGTAAAGAATGTTCTTTTTAAGTGACTAGTTTGTGTCGGATGTTGTAGGATTTACCAAAGATTTCAAAAACAAAAGTGAAATAATCTCTGCCTTTAAAAGTCATGAAGTCTAGCTCAGTGAGACAACATGGATAAATACAGGTAAATATAAGATAAATTTAAAAATAGAAAGAAACGGACTGAGGTAGGGCAGGGGGAGGGGAGACCGTGTAGCTTGTGGGGATCAGAAAAGACTTCACATAGATGGTAGCATTTGATCTGAGCCTTGAAGAAAACTAGGGATTCCAAAAATTAGGAATATCAATGCAAAGTCTCAGAGATATGGGAGACAGAGTACCTAGAATGATGAACAGTATGGTCAATACTGTGCTTCTACATGCCTGTGTTCATATACATGTGTACATGTACAATGCACACATGTACATACATGCATTGTGTGTATGCATATATTTCGTGTGACACACATGCCTATACATGCATGATCGTGCGATATGCATGCATGCATGAGCACATTATGTACATGTGTGTGCACATGTATCCATGTATGGACCACAATGTGTGTGTGTGTATGTGCATGCACGTATATGCATATATACATTATGCACGTGTGTGTTGTATGCAAGCACGTATACCAATTAAATCAGATCTGGATAACAGGCACACACAATTTTTTTTTTGAATATGAAAATCCAGCT
Organism: Pseudochirops cupreus; assembly: GCA_028627135.1. Taxonomy (NCBI): domain Eukaryota; kingdom Metazoa; phylum Chordata; class Mammalia; order Diprotodontia; family Pseudocheiridae; genus Pseudochirops; species Pseudochirops cupreus. The sequence continues at coordinate 163,015,728 of CM053583.1, forward strand.
CTTCTAGCAGCACCATTTTTCAGACAAGAAGGACTATGCCTGCCCACATTCCTGGTACACAGTAAAAGAGAAGCCTCCTATTCTGTGAGATGCAACCCTTTTATACATATCTTAGAAGTTACATGTATGTCAATAGTTAGAGATATTTCAACCTCTGAGAGCATTCGTGAAACTAGATAGCAGATAGATTAGGGTAAAAATATTGTGGACGACATTCAAGCGTTTGGCGATGGGAATGATCAGCACTTTAACATTTGAAGTCAGTTCAAATTCTCGATCTCAGATCCTCTGTGTCAGTTACTTTATACAGTGCATGTGGGTTGATGTTATATCCCATGGTGGGGAAAAGAATTAGCAAATAATTACCTCTGGTAGCTGCTGAATAATCAAGCATTATTGGATTTAGTATAGCTTATTTTGAGTAAACTATCAAAGTTTTGGTATGAAACACTTTTTTCTTATACACAGAGAAGTTCATCTCCTTGAATGCACAGGGGAGAATCAGGCTCATTTTATGGCATTGATTTCATCATTCAGTCTCTCTAAAGAGCCATTTACAGTAATAGATGTCAAAGACCACATAGTCTGTAAAAGAGAGGTGAGTTGGGCTAGAGAATGAGGGACACTCAAAAGGAAGGGGAATAATGATTCCATGTGAGATACTGAGAGTCTGTTTTCTGAACTTAAGTGGGTATATTACTTAGATTTTGTGGATATGTGATGACATATGCCGCTTGCATATTATATCAACTTGAATTTCTTTCCTGGGCTTCATAGAGCATAATTGCACATAGAGACGGCAATTGTCAAGTTACCATGTTTGCTTTTCTGTTTATTGATCCAATGAGCTTTCCGAGATGACTGAGCACTGTCATCCATAACCTCAATTGATGAATCCCATTCCGGTAAGGAAATTATATAAACCAGATATCCCATTTAAGGCAGGTCCTAGAAAGAAGCAGAAATTTGAAAGCTCCACATCCATTTCATGGACCCAATAAAATTGCTTCCTATTTTCTGTGTGGTTTTTTTTTTTTTTTACCCTCAAGGTCCAAATAGTTTGACTTCATGTCTACTTGGGTTTTTTTTAGAGCTAACTGAATAGCTGAGGTTAGTTACTTTTAGTGGCAAAGTAACTGAAGGATGGGATTTCTGCTCAAACGACCTAGATTTAAACTCTTTATCAGATACTCAGACATTCACTTAGATGGGGGAGAATGAGAAAATCACTTACCTATCTGTTCAGTCTTCTTACATCTCTGTATACTCTGCAAATCCAAATCCATTGACACTGTGCTTCTTGCTCTTTCTTCCACAAGACATTCCACATCCCGATTGCACTTTTATCGACTGTCTCTCATTCCTAGAACTCTCTCCCTCTTTATCTCTATTTCCTGACCTCTCCAGTTTCCTTCAGGCCCCAACTAAAATCTTACCTACTATGAGAAATCTTTTCCTATCTCCAATTTATTATTTAAATATTATTTTATACAATTGTTTCTGTTTATCAGACTTTGAGCTCCTTCAGGACAGGTGCTGTTCACACACACACACACACACACACACACACACACACACACACACACACACATGCACACAGACTTTTTTTGACTGGGCAATCCCCATCACAACGTCTAGCATATATTAGGTATTTAATAAATGCTTGCTAACTTGATCAAAATCTCAAAATCTCAGATTCCTTATCCGTAAATTAAAGATAAGAACTTCATTATGAAAAAAGGGCTGTATATTATTAAGGTGCTATGTAATATTATAGAAAAGTGCTTTGTAAATGTTATTACATTGTTTTTGACTCTCAGAAAGTCAATGTATTTGACCAAGCTCATATCTCTTTGAATTTATTTTAGGAGCATGGAATTCCTATCAACATGGGCTATGCAGTGGCCCCACACCATTCAGGGGTCTACCCAGTCCATATACAACTTTATGAAGCTTGGAAAAAAGTCTGGGGTATCCAGGTCACAAGCACAGAAGAGTATCCACATCTCAAACCTGCACGATACAGACGGGGCTTCATCCACAATGGCATCATGGTGAGAATATGTTATTCCCATAGAATAATTTCAGCCTGCAGTTGTTAAAGAGATACCCATTGCATTATCTTTCAAGGCTTACCTTTAAGATATCCTGTCATGGGGAATCAGAAACAGGCTCAACTATAGTAGGAAGAGGGAAAATTGATCACTTAGAATACGTGCTTGGACTGTTAATTGACAAGGGTCCAAGTTTCTGGAGCACAGAGACTCTCCCAATGTGTGGGTTGAAAAAGGGGTTTATGTAGGGCACACTGTTCATCATCAGTGTCGTGGAGGCAGTGTGGTATAGTGGGGAATATTATTGATGTACAGTCAAAGTACTTGAATTCAAATTCTATTTCTGATAGACTCACTTTCCTCATCTGTAAAGTGGGGGGAGTTAATTAGATGCCCTGTATGTTCCTTTCCATCTGAGTCTAGTAGATTAGGCTTGGGGTTGTAAGTGTTCCATTGTGAACTCCTCAGTATTCCAGGATGCTTGAGAGGTTCATTCCAAAATCTTCTAGGTGTTCTCTCTACTAGGAACAAATCCAGTGTCTCCTTGAAGCAACTATGGACTCTCTACAAATTTATCCAGACTCTCCTCCGATGTGTAATGCCCAGATCAGGAACTCAGATTATCCATCAATGGCAACAGAAAACACTACTGTTTGGCAGTGATTTGTAGGTCAGTGGGGAATTTGATTCCACCTAGAGAACAATACTTTGTTACTGCCCAAGAGTTCTTTGTACTGCCAGCTGTCAATTGCCCACTCTACCTGCTTGAATGGAGTGCATACTTTCCCAGTTATTAGTACTATACTTTATAATGAAATATGCATATGTATAATCTTTTGCAGAGAGTAAAAAAGCATAAGGGCTGCTGAAACAGCTTAGTGCCTCCTTAGTTCTTAGAAATGTGAAAACTTCTGTGCGGTTCAAAATGATTCCTTGGAACCCAAAGTTGACATCATGGATCTTGAATTATAGTTATATATCTTGGAAATTCCATTAAGCTAAGTATTTTCCAAAGGATCCTTGCAAAGTTCTGCACATGCACGTTTTCTGTTTATGCCTGCAAAATTGATTCTTAGATCAATTCTGTTGGTTAGAACATAACTCATTTCCAAATGGTATTCTCAAATTAACTTTGGGAATACAATAATTCTTGAATATTTAGAAAACATAGGCAAATATGTTTATGAACTTTTTTAAAGGAATGCTCAAAATGAGTGCCTATTCTACACCAATGAGTCTTTTCTATAATTTGTCCAGTTACCTTTTTTCAATGATATGATCAACATAAATTGACTTGATCAGTATTTATCCCACCAGTAATAGCAAATTGCCTTTTGTTTCTAATAGTGATGTTGTTAAAGCTTTATCACCTCTTTATTTTTCTTTCTGCAGAATCAGCCTCAAAAGGGTTTCTTTACCCCAGTACAACTGCTCTTGTGGTTCAAATATGCTCCCCATATGTCAAAATCATGGGTCCAACTGGAAAGCATAGGCTTTCTTAAGATATAAGTGGATAGTGTTAGGTTCAAGTTCTCCTAAAAAAAATGAGTTTTCATTTTCAAAAGTCTTCTATTTTATTCAAAAGTTAAACATCAACAAATTTTGGGCAACTACTGTGCTGGAAGATGACACTCTGCAGGCATTTTTTTTTTCAAATCAATAAATTATTAAGGCATTTGTGTGTCTTTCCATGGGTTTGCTTAGTATGGAAACTCACACAGATTTTTTTCCTGATGTAAAGTCTTATTCTTCCTACTTTCTCCCTCTCTCAGTTGTTGGAAGAAAAAAAAATTACTAGGAAGATATAAGTGACATTCTTATGCATACCTTTCTAGCTAATAAATCAAAAATCCTTTCTCTCCCTCAAAAAAAAAACACTGAAAATGTGCATTTCTATCTGGGAAATATAAATTTTCATGCCTCTTTTTCTTCAAAGTCTAAGAAGAATATTCTGGAGAAGAAATGTGCATAGCTCCATACCTCCTCTTCTCACACTTGCATTTCATAACCTTTCAAATAAGAAATAGCTGAGGCTGCTTATCTAACCAACAAGGTTACCTATAGTAATAACTTTCATGAAGCCTAATTTCAAATGAGCAAATCCTTTACATAGAACAGAAATTTTGAAATGAAAATGTGAATAATGAATGATATAATTGTCTTCTAGAGTGCCTTTTCATTTGACTTTTTCTAAAATGATTTTACAAAATATACTTAATCACTATGAGAATTCATTCATTCAGCTATAGTTAAGTCTTCTCCAGTTAAATCCTACATGTAACACAATTTCACAGAAGTGTAGGGTATTTGGGAAATCTTTGTTGGCATTAACATGCTAACTACTGAATTAAAAATAATTTATAGAAGTGCAGAAGAGGATTTGAATTTAAATATAGGCTTTGGGAAAGAATATAATAATATGTATCTCCTTAACAATACAGTTTACATGTAAAATATATATATATTGGGAATAATTTCAAAAGATGCATATGTACTTCTATAGCATGAGTCAGTCATCCCTGGGCAGCTGCCTAAGTCACTTTCAATGAATGTTTGGAAGGTCTTTTGTTTTTCCCTATAATTCATTGACATAGATGACTAGTTAATATTTGTATTCAGTTGTTTCAGTCACGTATGACTCTTTGTGACCCCATTTTGGATTCTGGGAAGGGACATTTTTCTTCACCATTTCCTTCTCCAGCTCCTTTTACAGATTAAGAACTGAGGTAAACAAGGTTAAGTGGCTTGTTGAGGGTCCCACAGCTAGTAAGTGTCTGAAACTGAATTTTAACTAAGGTCCTCCTGACTCCAGACCCAGAGTTCTGTCTACTTCACCACTTAGCTGGTACTGAGTAGCTGTAAATGACCATTTAAAAAAATAGAACTGGATTCTCAAACCCAAGCATAAGGTTATCTTTGCTTTGCATTTGATGCAAAAATTAAACACTTCTGGAAATTACAAGAATTATAGAGTACAACTGGATGACTGTTATTGCAGAGATAATAAATGTTTTGGAGAACTTGACATGGAGGATCATTAATTCTGTTTTCTCCTATTAATCTTTATACATGCAAAGGAGTTCACCAAAGAATATAGTAGATCCATAATCATTTCAAGTCTAATATATATTTCATTCCTGGAGTCATATTTTAATTCCAAGGTGAAGGAAATAATGATTTTTTTGGATACTTGAAACTAAATACAATCCAAGGATATATGTCAGAAATATGAGAATTAATAGCTTAGTAGAGTGAAAATATGGTACTCCTAAGGAGCTCTGTCTTTTAATAAACTAATGTTGTTAAAGTTAAGAGCTGTTTTCATAATCCTGTAAAAATCGTGCTGCTGTGTGAAATTGGTTAGAATGATATGAGTGAAGATTTTACAAACGGTTGCCCTGCAGTTGGCATCTGCTGCTATCCAACAACTGTATAATCATTCCCTAATCAACTTGTTTTTACAATAATATCCAAACTGTAGCAACCCAGAAATTCTCATGGTGAAGCTTCAGAGTGCAGTCTCCAAAGAAATGCAACAGTGGTGGCAAGCTAAACAAAACCCTTCAATAATCCTTATTTTTTCTTCTTCCTTAGGTTCTCCCTCGACAGACATGTGGATTATTTACCCATACAATTTTCTATAAGGAATACCCAGGAGGGCCTCAAGAGTTAGACAAAAGTATCCAAGGAGGGGAACTTTTTCTCACTATCCTTCTAAATCCTGTATGTATTTCTTTTGTGCTTACTTCCAATAATAATATCGAATTGAACTTTATTTAGTTCCATATCAGTGTGAGTCTATTCCAACAATGTGGGTGGGAAACATTGCCTTTGCTATAGATATCACTAACATACCCCCTTCATGAGCCGTGGGAATGTGAAAAGTACTGAGTTCTGCTTTTCTCTAAGGGATACAACAATTAAATATGCAATTTCACAATATCTTGGTTTCATTTTATTAGGCTGCCATTATGCCAGATTAGATTAATACCTAAAAAGTGATTTGCAAACTTTAAAT
>CM053583.1:163022299-163040823 GCA_028627135.1 Pseudochirops cupreus
CCAGGGCGTATATATAGCCTTTTCCTGGCTTGGAGAATGTCACAGCCCTCTAGACCCACTGCCCAATCACAAAGCTACAAGGCATGGGCATTCCTGGAAAACAAGCCTGGTGCCACGTGACCACATTCAGCCTATTAGGGAACAGAGTATACTTTCAACTATCCAAGGGTTCCTCAGAGTCACGTAGCCACTTTAGCAAAGGGCCTAGGGGCAGGGAAGATCTTCAGATTCCCATAACAGCACCCTAGCATACCCAGAATGGCTGCTAGCACAGGTTCTTTGATCTGCTTTTCTAAAGGAAAGCAACTCAAAAAAGGGTTAACAATCTTACTTGAATCAAACATATATCATTCATCTAGTTCAAGGGGAAAAGTTAGTACCCTGAACTTTAGAGAAAATACAAAAGGAAGTTAAAAGCAGACAAAAAAAATACAGAGAAAACAACACAATTTGACAGACCAACAGACAGGGCTTCTAGCTATCTGACCATTCTATAACTACATAGTTAGTTACCAGAGAGGGAAGCGCCACCATCTGGGTTTTCAAAGCTGGGGGGCTCAATGGCTGCCCAGAATCTCATCTGGCCAAATCAAACAACTTTTTGCAAAGTGAGCTCCAAAGTAAAATCTCACCTCAGAGTATATCTAACCTTCTCCAGGGTGAGAGAACATCATAACCCATGTGACTCACAGCCTAATTACAAAGTAAAAAAGTGTGAGCATTCCTGAAAAACAAGCTTCCCCTAAACAAGCTTCTCCTATTGGGCTCTGGTCCACCCTTAAGCAAACTCCTCCCATCACTGGCTCCATGTGACCACATTCAGCCTATTAGGGGGCAGAGTTTATTTTCAAAGCAGGGAAGGTCCTCGAATTGCCTTAGGCTCATTAAAGGGGAGGGGAGATCTTCAAATTCTCTTACCATTACAGTCTTTTATTTTGTCAAAGGCTTTTTTCTGCATCCATTTAGAGAATCATATGATTTCTGTTAGTTTTGTTATTGATATGGTTAATTATGCTAATAATTTTCCTAATATTGAACCAGTCCTGTATTCCTGGTATAAATCTCACCTGGACATAGTGTATTATCCTTGTGATAAATTACTTAATTTCTTTGCTAATGTTTTATTTAAGAATTGTTTGCATCAATATTCATTAGTGAAATTGGTCTATAATTTTCTTTCTCTCTTTTGGCTCTTCCAGGTATAGGTATCAGCATCATATTTGTGTCATAAAAACAGGAGGAACTTAGTGGGAATCCTTTTTTACCTATCTTTCCAAATAGTTTATATAGTACTGGAATTAAGTTTTCTTTCAATGTTTGATAGAATTCACTTGTAAATCCATCTGGCCTTGGAGATTTTTTTCTTAGGAAGTTCATTGATGGCTTGTTTCATTTCTTTTTTTCTGAAATGGGATTAAATACTGTATTTCCTCTTCTGCTAATCTGGACAATTTATATTTTTCCAAATATTCATCCATTTCACTTAGATTGTCAGATTTATTGGCATACAGTTGGGCAAAAAAGCTACTTATTATTGATTTAATTTCCTTTTTATTGATGGTGAATTCACCCTTTGTACTTTTGATACTGGTAATTTGGTTTACTTCCTTCATTATTTTAATCAAATTAACCAAAGGTTTAGCTATTTTACTATGTTGTTTTTTTTGCATAATGTCAGCTCTTAGTTTCATTTATTTGATAGTTTGCCTACTTTCAATTTTATTAATCTCTCCTTTGATTTTTGGAATTTCTAGTTTGGTATTTAATTAGGGATTTTTAATTTATTCTTTTTTTATCCCTTTTAGTTGCATGCTCAATTCATTGATCTCTTTTTCTCTTTTATTCATGTAAGGATTTAGAGATATAAAATTTCCCCTCAGTACTGCCTTGGCTGTATCCCATAAATTTTGCTATGTTGTCTCATTATTATCATTCTCTTTGATGAAATTATTAATTGGTTCTAAGATTTGACTCACTCATCATTTTGGATTAGATTATTTAGTTTCCAATTGATTTTAAATATATCTTTCCATGCTCTTTTATTACATGTAATTTTTATTGCATCATGATCTGAAAGACGTCCAATTAATGCATATCATTGAATCTTACAGCCTTAACACTACAGACAAGAAAGCTGAAAGTCAGGAAACCTGGGTCTGTATCTTATTTCTGTCCCACAGTTCTATGACTAAGCCTCTCTCTGGGTCCCAGTTTATTTCATCAATCAATGAACCAAGAAGCATTTCTTAAGCATTACTTGTATACTGAGTATTATGCTAAATTTATAGATACCAAGGCAAAAATAAAATATTTCTCATAACCTCAAAGAACTTATAGTTTACTAGGGGTAGGAAGGGATAGGAACAAAATATACTCAAGTGTGAAATGGTGGAGTTGGAGAATTTCATTTTTGTTTGTCTTTCAATTTTGAAATTCCATGATTGTGCGATTCTGAGAATTAGGTTCAACAATAATGCCTGACAATATGTTAGTAGGTTTGGTGTCATTAGTTCTGAAAAATACTAGTTAAGTATTCTTGTCATCTTTCCACTGTGGTATTTTTCAAGGAAATTTGCTTTTATCAACTTAGAGGTTCATATGTTCATTACGATTTGCTATGTATTTTTCTCTTTATGCAAGGATTTCAAATCACTTTTGAAACTAGAAGACTGGAAGATGATAAGTGAATTAAGCTGTAAGCAAGATTTGTAGTTTTGTATTGGGAGTGAATTTCATTATCTGAATCAATTGTTCAACAAGTAGTTTTATTAAGCACATACTTTATTTCAGCCTCTCTGATAGGTTCCAGGAATACAAAGTGGAAACAATGACTCTTGTCCTCAAGGAGTTTGCATAAGAATGTACAATGTGTATACAAAATAAATGCAAGGTAATACAGATGGAGGGTGATATGCAGATTTGAGTGGAGAGGTTTCATGTAGGAGGAGATGGTGATTAGTCAGAGAATAAACATTTATTAAGCACCAAGTGCCAGGCACTATGCCAAGTATTAGGGATACAAAAAGACACAAAAACCAAAATTGATGCCCCCAAGGAGCTCAAGATCTAATGGAGATGATTCATGAAGTTAGATATCAGACCTGAAGGTAGGGAGGAATTGTGGTAAATTGGAGGCACAGAGACTGGAGATGAAATAAAGATTATCAAGAAAGCCATTAAACAATTCATATTGAACCACTAATGAATAATAACACTGGAAAGGTAGGTTGGAATCAACTTGTGAAGCAGAGGAGTTTGTATTTGATCCTTGAGGCAATGAATAACTCTTGAAGCTTACTAAGCAAGAAACTAGTATCCTCTGACCTGTACTGTAGGAATGCCACTTTGGTGGCAAAGTAGAGAATTGATTGGTGTAGATAGAGACTTGAGGCAGGGAAAGAAGGCTGTTGCAATGGTACAAAAAAGAGGTTGTTAAATAAGGTCGTGATCGTTTGAGACATGAGAATAGAAGGGTTGCCAAACATCTAGAAGTAGAATAATTAACACATGGCAACTGATTTTATATATAGGAATAACTCTGAGGTTATAAACTTGAGTGACTGAACTAGAAAGTTCAGCTCTCTCTAGCCTTTTGGTCTCTTCTTAACCAATTTAAAAAAATCAGTTAGAACCTTAGGATGAGGAGAGTTGAAAATGTGAGAGGTCAGATCTAGATAATTAAAAGCCTGCCTACTAATGAGCTCTAGGGATAGGCCCTTTGTGTTTCATACCGTTGTTTCCTTCTCAATGGAATTCCTGTCTGGAGTCCTTCATTAGAATTAGGTCTGATTAGCCCAAGAGAGACTGGATTTTTAAGAGAAATGGGAAAACAAAGATTTTAGGGTAAAGAAAAGAGTATACTTGTAGTTAGGAATGCTGCAAAACATTTCTGTAATGATTAATTTTAACCATCTACTGATGACAGTGGGATTGGGGCAAAGGCAGGAGTTTAAGGTCATTATTACAAGATCGCTTTGGCCTTTCCAGTCAACAGCTGGCCGTCAATGTGCTACCAGACCAGAGCCTAAGAACTAGTTTTGAGGTGCCTAGTCAGAAACAAAACGAAATAAATAAATAAACCTGATATACCAAACCCTGCCCAAAAGCCATACTTCAGGTTTCTTTCTTAGTGTTTTGTTTTGTTTTGGTTGAGGTTCTTTGTTTTTTTGCATCATGGATCCTTTTGACAATCTTATGAAGCCTATGTATTCATTCATTTTTAAATGCATAACATTAAAAACATTGGGATTACAAAGGAAACCGGGACAGCTAGAAGGTGTGGTGAATGGAGCATGTGATTTGGAATCAGCAAGACTTATCTTCATGAGTTCAAATCCAGCCTCAGATACTTACTAGCTTTGTGACCCTGGGTGAGTCACTTAACCCTGTTTGCCTATTTCCTCATCTTTAAAATGAGGTAGATAAGGGAGAAGTAAAACACTCTGCTATTGCCAAGAAGATTCCAAATGGGGTCACAGAGACTTAGACAAGATTGAAATGACTAAACAACAAAGAAAACCAGTTATATTGAAATGTGAACAGAGAGATAGACAGACATGTATATGTATATAGCTTCACAACAATCTATGTCATAGATATTTCAGTATACTAGGCCTGTCCAAATTCAGGCCAGTCCAGTGATTCAGGCTCAAGATTTGAATGCAGTAAGACACTCTTGTACCATAAAAGGTAATGAGACAACTTTATTTGTAATACAACAGTTTTGAAGTGTGACATGTATTTTCTAGTTTCATTCTCTCAGGATCAGTGAGGCTATATCTCCCCTCAGTGTTCTAGGGTACCCTGAAGGGTTTCTGACTGACTCTTGTCTACTACTGGCTTTAGCAATTTTCTTCTCAGTTTTGGTAGGGGGAGGGTCAGTGATTAAAAGCACAATTCCATTTAAGCACTTATTGCTGATTGGCTTTTACAAAGGGATATTTATTTTGTTTCCCCCTCTATCTACGAGTGCATATTTCCCCCATACCATCTCAGCTCTTTTCTTTTTTTTTTTTTTGGAGTGGGGGAAGGAATTAGGTTCATAATTTAGTTCCGTTCCTACATAGCATTGGTCCCAGCAGGTCCTTGTCTCAAGGCAGCATCACTGCTGTATTGGAGTCTGGAAAGTCTTTATTCCTTGTGGCATTAGTGCTGTACTGGTTGAAAACTTGTCCTGGATTCTAACTCCTATAGTCCTGTGGCTATTTTTCCCAGCCTCTGAAATTTCCAGCGACAAAGTCATCTCAAGGCTATTCCCTGAACCTAGGACAGAAAAGAACAAACAAAAATTCCAAGGCCCTGTGGCCTCACAGGGGAAAGAATCTATAGTCCTTGCCATTAAAACATGATATTTCACCACCTACCATCACAACCAGAATATATCTAAACAGTAAGGCCAAGGAGGCAAGAAAGAGGTCACCAAAGCTGAAAATCCTTTTTGAGCCAATCAAAGAGCTTAGCCTTCACTGTGTGGGTTAGCCAAACGAAGCAGTCACAGAATTTCTCTAGTCTCTCCAAAGCACTTCCCTCATACATCTTCATGATTCTCTTGGAAGTCGTTTCCTTTACTTCCATGTGAAGACACCATCAAAACAAGTTAATGAGGTCATACACTAGACCCCCATCACAAGAGGTTAAAAAGGTACTATTAGACATAAGAACAACTACTTCTCTCTGCCTCTGCATTTACCACAGCAAGCACCAGCCAGGTCAAGATGCTTTCCCCAGTGACAGAAAGAACTCTAATAAAACCTCCAAGGTCAATTTCCCTAAAATGTTAATATACAGAATAAAATTAAAAGTATGTCATGCACATTTTTATTTGGCAAGCTGGTTGTTAAACATTTACGTAGCACACCTTTGCCTCAAAGGCCATTTGGTCCTATCCTCTTGTTCTATAATTGATGAAATGACACCCAGAGAGGATACATGTTTTGCCCAATATCACTCAGGACTCTAAGATGAAGGTCACTTTGTTCTCTTTTTCACTATTGACACAACTCATTTGACAGGGAAACTGTTCATGGCGCGTTAAATACTAACTCAGGAGGAGATATTTTTGCATTTTTTAAATCAGTAAATAATTTAAATTCTTTTGTTTTAGTTGTCTGTTGTTTTGGCAAGCAAGTTTGAGTACATGATTTTTCTCAATTTTCATGTACAAAAAAGCCTAACATCCTAATTCCCAACTTGCTAAAAATTGTACTTTACAATCACTATGATCTAAGGTCAAATGTGAAGCATGCTTATAAAAATTAATACAAGTACTTCCACAAGCTAAGCACAAAAATGCCTCATTACTTTATAGTTGTACCTTGTATCCAAGTTTGGGATAATACTTTTGTGTTTGTTTGCTTTTATTAATAAGGATAAAACTTAAACAATAATGTGAGACATTGCAGTCTGGTGGAAGGAATCTTATATTTGCAATTAATGAATCTGAGTTTGATCTCAGCTCTTCTCCTTACCCCACAAGACTTGGGACAAACCATTTAACTCTTCTAGCTCACAGATTCTTCTTATTCACCAGCATGTATTACCTTCACCCCATCCCCCAGGAGAATGTTAATAGAAAGTAAACTCTTTGAGGGCAAGAGATTTTTATTCTCAGATTTCTATCAAAGGGTCTGGCACATAATAGTACTTAAGAATATAGTTGAATTGAGTTCAGTAGGTTAAATAAGGACATGAGTTTATGACATGCTACAAATTGCTGAACTTAATTTTCATTTTAAAAAATTTATCATGGTCCTTTGCCTAGTGACAAACTGTATGTCTTTTATCCAAAGACCGGTCTAGGAAATTGGAAGAGGCTTACAACAATGTAGTATGGGGTGATACACACAACGTATGTATATATGCACACATATGTATATGCACATACATACATGTTTATATGTGTGTATGGAGAGAGAGAGATTTTTTGCCTATTGCCCCTCTCAAAAACTATCTAGTAAATCATAAGTTGGCAGAATGCCTATGCTGATGGAATCACAGATCTTTGAAGTATTTAGGCATCAAAGAAATTATTTTTTCACAAAATAATGGAAATTACAAATTGGGTTTAAGTGTCATTGCTAGTATGCTTGCAAGATTTAGAGCTGAAAGATAGTTTAGGAAACATGCAGTTCAATCCCCTCATTTTACAGATGAGTAAACTGAGTCCCAGTGATGTTCAGTGATTACCCCAAGGTGATTTTTTATCCTAATTCCTAGCCCTTATTTTAAAGACTGAAGCCCAGTGAGCTTGAATGGCTTTCCCAAAGTATAGCTATTCTGTCTTTACAAGTAGCAAAACCAAGACTCAAACCTAGAAAATCCAATTTCAAATTTAGTGCTCTTTCTACCATACTAATCTAAACAAAAGGTAGGATGAAATGAAGGGAAAAAAAACAATAACAAATCTATGAAACATTTTACAATGGTGTTTTTACACAATTCATTGCTTTTGAACTGCATAAATCTCTGAAGCAGGGCAAGTATCACTATCTCCACTGAACAGAAGGGAATGATGAGGCTCAGAGAGGTTCTGAAATCAGACTGCTAATAAACAAGCAGCAGCGTTGTGATTGGAACCAGTGTCTCCTGACTAGAAGTCCAGCTCTCTTTCCCTTTTAACAAATTTTCCTATTGTTGGTCTTCTCCACCTTCATTTGTTCTGTATTATACTTCTTCTACAGCATGTCCCTTCAGAGCTTACAATTGTACTAGAAGATACGTTACAAAAGAATTCTTATCTGTAGAATAATCACATTCCAAAATACCTCCTTTCATAATAAGAAGGCCTGCTGGTGCTGATAACATAATAGAAAAATTACAGTACAAACATAAAAGTAGAAACCACTTTTATCACCCAACTCCAGATGTATGATTAAATCTATTTCTTCCTAACTCACTTTTTTTTTCCTCAGTTTTTCTTCTAATGTGACTATGAGTGTCATGGCCTTCTCTCTCTCTTTCTCTCTCTCTCTCTTTCTCTCTCTCTCTCTTCCCCTGTTGCGCTTTCTGCCCCCCTAACCTCTTAACAAACAAGGCTAGAAAAATAACCAAATACATCTCCAATGACCAATGTTTTCAGCACCTTCACAATTTTGCACTAATTACTTTATGACTTATGGTGGATCAAATTATTTCCAGGTTCTTGTTTTTTTTTTCTTTTCCTCTTTCTAGAAATACCTTTCCATAGGATTTTTTTTTTAATTCTTGTAAACTAATAGCTGTCCTCACTTGGTGACATTTCATCAGAATTAGCCTCCAATGTGTCAGGTGATGGCAGAAATAGTAATAAATGAGCAGCCTTCTATTAGAGGATCATTGATGGGAAAAAAAATTCACTTAGCTCCAAGTGCACACCCCAAGATAATTTATTAAAGTGTCAGAAGCAAATTTTTAATTTAAAAAAAAAGTCACTGCTGATTCATAACTCTTTGATTACGTTAAATGACTTATTAATGAAGCAAATGTACGAGAGCAAAATAGCAATTGCTGCTATATGCTTTATGTGCAAAATGATTGATTCAAGAATATTCTGTCTATCCTCTGAATGTCATGGTACAGTGATTTAGTATTTAGAGTTGGTCTCAAAGTCTGGAAGGTCTGGATTCAAGTCTTGTTGTTTGGTTTTTTTCCCCCACATACTGGTTGTGTGACCCTGGACAAGCCACTTAACCTTTTAAAATACTCCATACACCATTTTTAGGCCAAAAATTGCAAAGAAAATGCTGCCCTAAGTTTGGTAAATGGAGTTTCTTCATTTCAGAATACCTTATACAAATGAAATCATAGATCTAGTCTCTATATCTATCTTCCCTAGTGGATAGGGTATATGTTTGCTTGTTTTTGTTTTAACAGAAAACCAATGACAAGAATTTAATTTTCTCAAAGGTTTGTTTGTACATATTAGAAATCTAGAATGGATAAATTAAGAATTATTTCTAAGTATTTTAGACTACAAAAGGCATTTCCTACTTGAGAGGAATAATTTGAAGAGTTATGAAAGCCAAATAAGAATATTTTCTGTCTTAACTCCCAATTGGGAATCTCTCTCTCTCTCCCTCCTCTGTTCTCTCTCTCTCTTTCTCTCTTTCTCTCTCTCTCTCTCTCTCTCCTTCTTTTCCTCCCTTCTTTCTTTTTTCTCTTTTTGTTTTCTTTTACTTTCTCTTTCTCTCTTTTTTCCTTCCTCCCTTCCTTTCTTCCATTTGTTGTTTCTTTCACTTCATTAAAATGTTAACATTCTTAGCAGAAGAAAAAAGAAAGAAAGAAAAAACTGGAAACACTCTTATAAAGGTTGGCTGATAAAAGCGGCAGATTAAGGCTTTTTTGTGTGTGCTGCTGATAAGCTGATCCCTACATAATAGTTCAGAATTTCAGAGCTTGTGCTCTCTAAGAACTGGCAGAATTTAAGTCTTGCTCATTTGGATAGCCCCCCCCAACTCTTCTCATTCCGAAAACAATATATACTTTATAGAATTCTTTCATGTCATACATTTCAATCTGAAAGGGATCCCAGAGACCACCTAATGCAACCTGCTTATTTTACAATTAATTAAACTAAAGCCCATAGAGGTTAAACAATGTTTCCAAGGTCACACAGATCATAAGTGGTAGAGAGGAGATTTGAACTTAGGTCTTCTGATTCCAAGAAATGGTGCTCTTTGTTCTGTACAAGAAATTCTTACACACACACACACACACACACACACACACACACACACACACACACACACACACACAAATGCTCTAATGGTTTTTTGTAGTGTTTTTATCTGGAACAAACAGGACCAGGTATTGGAGGTGGAAACAGGGATCCTGGAGCTGGTTTGCATATCAAAGTTCAGATCAAGGTCGCTGATTTAAGGTGGGGGATAAACTGTAGTGAACTAGAAGCTGGTTGATGTTCAAACTCCTCAACTGCAGGAAAGTAAGCTTTCAGCCTTCGTGTAAGCAAGGTGGCTGGTGGATTTGAATCTCCCAAGATGCTTCTTTTCTTTATTTAGCAGGCAGGCTATTGAAGTCATTACCATAAGGGATATA
Source organism: Pseudochirops cupreus (assembly GCA_028627135.1). NCBI lineage: Eukaryota > Metazoa > Chordata > Mammalia > Diprotodontia > Pseudocheiridae > Pseudochirops > Pseudochirops cupreus. Next base: position 163,032,332 of record CM053583.1, read on the forward strand.
TAGAATGTGGAGTCCAGGTCATTGACGGGACTCAACTATTGTAATCATTTTCAAAACTTCCCATGTGTGTAGACAAAGCCTCAAGTACCTTCTAGAGTGTGCAGAAATTTGAAGGTCACATCTATAGTATTTAAAGAGGAAAAATCCTCCAAAATGAAAGCATCCTTAATGGGGTCAACCAACTTTTCTAATTAACTATAAATTATTCAGCAGGGTACAAAGCAACTAAATTCTCAGAGAAATGTTAGATCACCTGGAGAATTTCTGTAGTGTCTAGATAGCCCAAGGATGTTAATTAGTGGAACAAATAGGAGTGTAACTCAGATATCTTTGGTCCTGAGTTAATGCATTGAATTTGGCTCGGGATAACACTGCTTAAACCATTGCTCATTGGCATAAGTGAAGTCTACAGTTATCCAAAATAGTACATGATTTATGCATCTAGTGAAAGGTTGCAGTGGCATTTGGCAGATATGCAGCGGATTTTCTCATAAACGTCATCTCTCCAACCTCTTTGCAACAGAACAGGAAGCCAATATATATTCCAAGGTAAAGTCCATTGTTTTTTCCATATATCCTTCTGTGCAATTAAGCTTTCCAATAATCACCCACATACGTACAGATAGGTTCCTCTGAGACAAAGAAAATGTCTTATACTTGGTATCAGAATATCCAAATTTTAAGTCTCAGCTCTGACACCTGGGATTATAGATTTAGACCTCAAAGGAACCGTGGAAGATATGTAGTCTATTGGACAGATAATGAAACCGAGGCCCAAAGAAGGAAAATGACTTGAACAAAGTTACATGGAAGTCACAAAATCCAGGTTTGATTTAAAAATTGTATCTGACTGCAAATTAAGCAATCTTCCCCTGTACCACAGTGCAAAGTAAGTGTGCCATCATGTTAAATGATCCAGACTCAGAATCAAGAGGAACTAGTTTTAAGTCTCCACAATCAAGTTGATGTTGTCTTTTTATCACAAGAGAGCCATAGCGTGTGTGTGTGTGTGTGTGTGTGTGTGTGTGTGTGTGTGTACTGAATCACAGAGATTAGCTATGGGCTGATATAAAAGTTACTCACAGACTAAGATAGAAGTGATCATGGTTAGTGACTATTTTATACCATGATTTCAGTTATAGAAGTAAGTGAAGGATTTAATTAGTATTCTGTTATTCATTTTGTCCAACATTATGCTTCATTTCCCTCCTCCATAATTTTTCTAAAACAAGGAAGGAAGTGTTTTGTTGAGGCATTTCTCTTAGGCAAGGATAATGTGTGTGTGTGTAAACATACATACATATATACATACATATATACACATACAAATATATGTGTGTATACACACACACACACACACATATATATATACATATATATGTATATATCTATATATCTATATCTATATATATATATGTATATATACATATATATATATAGTCGTGTGTATGTGTATATAGCTTCATGAAAGTACACATGCTGTCCTAAATTCTCTCCAGGGAAAAATCACTAGAGATAGAGAATGACATCCAGACTCCAGGAAAAAGAAATGTAGAAGGGCCAGAAGCCAGAGGAATAAGGACCTCTCCTAACCCAAACTATCATCAACTCTACCCCTCATGCAAGCACAGAACAAGCTGATCATTATACACCAATGAGGAAAGTTCTATGCAAATAGATATAATCAGCTATTAAAAGAATGCAGTATTTATTTATTTATCTATCTATTCATTCATTCATTCATTTATTTGTGAGTGGAATTTTTAGAGCTGTGTCAACAAACTGACAATATAATCCCCTTCCTATTGTTATGATATTAAATTCCTTAATTGTAAGAAATAGACTGAAGTAAAAGCTGTGTTTTCTTATTTGGCATGGGGGGTGGGGGATAATGTTGAGGAAGGGGATAAGAAATGACGGCAATTAATTACAAGTTAATTCACATTTATGAGAAGGAGCTCTCTTTGGCCTGTCCCCTGCTGGTTTCCTTTGCTTTCCCTGATGCAGGAATATAACTTTGAAAAGTAAAAGGTATCCAGTCTAGCAAACTCCCTAATTCCATGAAGAGTTCCATTGCTCTATTCCATTGGATTATACATTAATACCAATTCCATTGAGAATATGTATTAAGCACATCTAAAGTTCTAGTTTTTAGAAAGTTTCATTTTGGATGGGCACCTAAGAGTTTAGATGTTCCCTATTCCACAAAGTCGGGCAGCAGAACAAAACAGAATTAATATCTCAAAATTCAACCCAAAGTTTCTAGAAGTTTAAAGCACATTTTCTATGTTGTTGTGGGCTTGGATGGAGAATGTTTTGTATCATTTGGGGGGGGGTGTATTTGGGGCACCTGTCATAAACCTGGGCATGATTGGCTTCTGGCAAAGACTAGGAGCAGATGTCAAAGTCATAATTAAAAATACAAAAAAACAAAAACAAAACTGTTCTTTTGGCACTTGTAGGTGAATCAGAAGCAGGTGGTACTGAAAATCCTTCAGGAAAGTCTGTTCTCCTGAGATTCCTATCACCAATTTGCAGGTGGTCTGAATAATTCATACAACATCTAAATTTTTAGGTGTTCATCTAAATCTCTATATTTTGCCAATAGCGAGTGATTTAGAGACAGGTGATGAGATCCTCATTTTCTCAAAAAGCAGCCATTATTACAAGCTACACTAATCACTATCATTGTTGGCAGGTTTCACAGAGACAGAGGAAAACACAGAATACTCACAGAGATCAAATCACAGACATACAAAGAAGAGATTAGCTATGAGTTGACACGAAGGTTATTCATTGGCTAAGACAGAAGCCATCATGGTCAGTGACTATTTTATGGCCTAATTTCAGCTATGTGAGAAAATGAAGGATTTCATTAGCATTCTAATGAAGCAAAAGATTCCTTTTGGCCAATATCATCTTTCATTTCTCCCCCTCCTTCATTTTTCTAGATCAAAGATGGAAGTGGCTTATTGAAGCATTTCTCTTGGGCAGGCATAGTCCCAGTGAAAATTAGGAAGCAGACTGGGTCAGGATCACTGCTTTCACTTTCTGTGACCTTTGCCTTCCCCTAAAATGGCTGAATATATTGAAAAAGTACTACAGGCAAATCTCTGGCAGAGATGGTGGCCTCCTCCAATAGTAGAGGAAGTTTTCTCGCCTGGAAGTTTCCATATTAACGTAATCACAGGTCTAGTCTCTATCCTTATACACACATACACATGTATACATGTGTATGTGTGTATAAGGATATATAGATATACTGATATATAAAAGGACATATAGATATACTGATTCAATTCTTTTGCCATCCAAATGCATGTAATAGCATGAATAATGGGCATTTTTCCATCCACTTCATTTTTTCTCTGTAAATTGTTAATCCAGTTGCTATTTGAGTAATCATGTATTTTCCTGAGGAAGCAATGTAATAATCTGGGATTCTTTAATCAGTATATCATCTACAAATAGAAGCATCTATAAGGCCTCAATGTTCAAAGCAAATCTCACTTTTATCTGGACCTTGGGCAAGATATAGTCCATGACAGTACTGAATGCCTTTGGTTGGTATACATATCTCTCTTTCACATGAAAGCAGTTTGGGAAAAATGAAAACAAATAAACTAAAAACCACCACTTCCTCAAGGCGAGGATTGTGAGTTTTGTGGGAGATGCCACAGATGGATGAGGGTACGTGATGTGGAAAGTTAGAATTGCCCATCTTCAGATATAAATACTGCTTTTAGCCTCTGAATTCCTCTAATATTTCTATCAGATTGTTTTAAAACTGTAGCTGTGTATTGTATAGCAACAAAGAAGCTATTTTAGAGAATGCAGGATAGTATCCAGGATGCCTAAGTGTACCAGCTGGCACTGCCAATTGGGTAGAAGTGGCCAGATGACATCCCAGATGGGAGGAAGGCTCAGTAACCTAGAGGACAAAAGGAAGGAGAAGAGACGCAAGAAGGAGGGTAGGAGAAAACGGAGAGGGAAAACAAACCACATGGGGACAGAAGGAAGGAGGAGAATGACATCTGTAGAATGAGAGAGCATGTGGCATTCAGGCTAAGCCAGTCCTTGGGAGGAGGCAGGACAATCAATGAAGGAGATAGAGTTAAAGCCAGATTTTCACCAGCTGAATGGTCAAAAGAAGTGAGGGTTATCAATGCAATTTAGACATGAAGGGCTACCATATCAAAATCAGAAGTAGCAAAAAGTATTGCCTGCAAGAGAACAGTTGAGTATTCTTGAACCTGATCTAGCACCTGTATGAAATCTTTAAAACATGTTAATCTGGGCACGATGTAGCTCAGATGAGAGGTAGAAGGGTGTAGTGGGTTGAGCTTTAGACTAGGAATCAGAAAAATCTGGGTTTTAATTATTCCTATGATATTTTATAGTTGTGTGCCCCAAATGACTTGGTTTCCTCATCCGTAAAAGGAATCATTTAAATGTGATAACCTCTAAAATCCCTTTCTGCTTTAAATCTATGGTCTTATAATTAGGCCAGCTCAATGATTCACAATTGGGCTGAGAATACAAAGAGGTACTCATTGACCATAAAATTCAATAAAAGCAATTTTAGGCCTTAGGATGAGACTAGTAGGCTGACTGAGTTTGGGGGTTCCGAGTAACAGTAGGACTAATGCCAGCTGGATGTCTTTAATAAGTCTAGCACTAATATGTGAACCTTCAGGAGTGGAGAGTTACCAGGCTGCCTGCCTAAGGATGGACAAACTGGACCAGGTTAAAAAATAAGGTCATGTTCAAAATAGCTACTGTGCATCCAACTTATGTGAGTCACAGTATCAGAAACAAAAGCAAAAAAACAAACAAAAAATCAAAGAAAAATAAATAAATGGAATCAATTTTACTTCTAAGATTAAAATTTCCAGAGCTGCAGTTTCTCATAGGCATTGGCTTTCATGACTTAGAAAAGAACACTAATTCCCCAAAGACAACCAGATCTCATGAGGGGAGGAAAGAGGAAGTTCCCTTCCCCCTTAACTCTAACATTATCAATATTAAATTGCAAGAAACCCTAAAGATCACTTCATCTAACCCCTTCATTATGTATAGAGATGAAACTAGGACCCCAAGAAGTTAAGGTCACACATATTATAAATGGCAGGTCTTTCCACCTCCTAATCCATATATTCTTTCCACTTTCCAAACTATAGACTTTGTATATTGAAATAGCATTCCCTCCCCAACACATACATAAATACTGTCACAGAGGTTATTTTTGCCCAATTATTTTATGTGCTTTACTACAATGGGCAAATATAGAGGGACCACCTTAAAGGCCAAAGAACAAGTGAATAAAAATCCATCTCAGTGGCACCAAAAAAATAGAATAAAATGTGACTTTCATGGTATAGAGCCACCCTCTCATGCTTTTAATCCTTCTTTATGGTGACAGAAAGGGGAATCTATTCAGCAGCAGCCCTTGGTCCCCTGTTTTATCACAGGCAGTGGTCACATCTAAGTTCAAATTTTGGAAAACTGAAGTACTGGGGAGAAAGAAGATAAGTTCAGTGTCTAAATATGTAAATATAACACTGTCCAGGAGACCAGATGCATTATCCGAAATTAGGCTATTAAATGCCAAATTCCTTTAAGCTAAATACTTTATGACTTCATTAAAAAAAAAAATCAGTAATGAAACTGATCCATAAAATTTTGTGCAGCAGTGACCCAGGTCTTTTTTGTTTTTCTGCCAATAACACATAGGTGATGCTTATTTTTTTAATCATGCATTCTCCTTGGACATTGCCACAGAGATGGATGGTCAGATTTCCTTGCTGTTCTATGTCTTGCCGCCAAATAGTCTTCCTTGGAGAAATATGTTCATAGAAGCAGTTTCTTAGAGAACAATTCTGTCTCATCAGCAATAAAAACTTGTTCAGGTTTCTAATCGTTCTCTGCAATGAGTCTTATAGACTGACCCAAAAACGATTCAGCTGCCACAGTATCTTCAGAAGCTGATTCACCAGAATGCTTTCATTTTTTTTTTACTAGACCTGTGATTTCAACAATGTAGACATCTGCAGGTTAGAAACTCACAGATCTTCATCTCTGCAATTTAAGTCGTGACTTACTCAGGATCATATAACCAGTATGTCAAGTGCTGGCATTTGAGCTCATCTTCCTGACTCAGAGCCTAACCCCTGTAAACACTATGCTTCTATCCTTAAATTATAGAGAAAATATTTCTTCTCTAATTTCTGAGACAATCACTTTCTTATCCCAAAGAAAGTACAAGGCTTGGCCTTGTTCCTTCAATGATCCACCTTAAACCCAGGTGATCATTTAAGTAAAGGGGCTTTTCATTAATCACACATTTTTGTGTTTTGTTTTGTGTCTTTAACTTGAACTTTGGTCCAGAAAATGTTTTATTCTCTGTCTTCTTGGTGTCAGAATCATAAGCCTAGGAAGATACTATATTTGAGAGCTTTTTATGTTGTCTTAAAACAGACTTATGAAGGTTCAGAATACCAAAAGGCCAGGACAAAGATATATGGAGCACACAACAAGTCAATAAAGCAAGGTAACATTATTGATGAGAGATTCTCACAAAATGAAAAGCAGTCAGGGAGAGTGGACATGGGGAACCTTTATGTGCCACTGAGATCTTGAAGGAATGAAACACCCTCATCCTATTTTACAAATAGAATGTGGTTGAGTCACTTGTGGTTAAATGAACTTGACACAAAGTTGTGCCACAAGTTATGAAATTAAACAAATAAAAATTAATAAATTATCTTATTTGTAAGTACCATGGATAGAAAGCCAAACATGGGAGCAAAAAGACCTGGGTTCAAGTACCATCTTACTTTAATCAAACATATATATATATCACTTAGTTTATGGGAAAAAGTCAGCACCCTAAACTTCAAAAAATGTAAACAGAAATTACAAACAGATAAAAAATACAGACAGAGAAAATAACAGAATTCAACAGACAGACAGGGCTTCTAGCTGTCTGATCATTATATACATACATAGTTGTCAGAGAGAAAAGCACCAACAACTAGGTTTTCAAATCCAGGGGCTCAATGGCATAGCCTTCTCCAGGGTCAGAGAACATCACAACCTTTGTAACCCACTGCTTAATTACAAAGTAACAAAAGGTGTGAGCCCTCCTGAAAAATAAGCTTCCCCTAAGCAAGCTTCTCTTGTTGGACTTGAAGTGAGGACAATTAAGGGGCAGGGAATATCTTCAAATTCCCTTACCATTACATTTTGTTAACTCTTTTTGAGTTGTTTTCCTCTAGAAAAGCAGATCAAAGAACCTGTGCTAGCAGCCATCCTGGGTATACTAGGATGCTTGCTGTTACACCTACACTCCTAAAGAAATCACCTCAATGACTCACCCAAGGTCACACAGCTCTTAGACCAGAGCTTACTTCTCTATACAATGCCACTTTTCAAGAGAGTGAAGCAGAAAAGATACACACTATCACATTCCTTTATTACTTAGGAAAGAGGAAGAAAACTCTTATGTCTATTTTATTTTCTCTCTAAGCTCTTATCCTACATAAATTTTTGGAATATTTCCTCCTTCCTAATTGATGTAAGTCATTCAAGGTCATCCTGAGTCAGTCACCAACTTTCTTCTCCAGACTCATAAATCTATGAGTAGAAAGATAAGAAATGTTTATTGGTTGATTAAATGATAATTATTCTCCTAAGTAATTTGTCTAATTCAGTAAAAATATACTATTCAGCAGCAGCAGAATATGCTTCACATCCTCTAGCTTCTAGATTTTTTCCCATGCCATTGGACATGCCTAGAATGCTTTCTCACATCTACTTTGCATTGACCCAAACTGTGCATCTTTTAGTCTTTCAAAAAGTCTCTCTTCACCTGAAGTATCTTCCCTAAGCTTCCCAAGGCCACCACTGCCCACAATAATTTCCCCTTCATTTTTTATTCCTTTGTTGTCTATGGTGCAGAAAGTCTTGTAAAAGAGGTATCACATGTATGACCTAAGGCCCCACGTAACATACAGCGCTACCATGCCTGTCCCAAAACATGCTAAAATGTGATTGGGAAATAGGTAACAAAATAAATGAAATATAATGAAACACAGATAACATTTCATTTTAAAACTAAGTCAATATGCAGCCCACAGGGAGACTAAGGTAGGAATTAGTGACCCCTCATTTCCATTTGACTTTGACATCACTGGTCTACACTGTTTGTTATGTAATCGATTGTGCACTGCCTTATGATGCATTTTGCATTTGCACTTCCTTCATTTTTCCGAGGTTATTTAAATTTCTATGTGTCAGTTGCCACAATCTGGAAGCCTGGGCAATTAATTGATTTGTGAAGTCGAAATTTAATGGCTGGCAGCAATTTGATTGCTTAACGCAGGATGGAAAATTATACTGAATACCCATTGGATGACATTTAGACATCTTGTTTACATTGTTTTAAGAATGGCAAGTATTGTTTCTGTATTGTAAAAGCCAAGTTAGTGGAA
>CM053583.1:163041323-163058757 GCA_028627135.1 Pseudochirops cupreus
GCGCCACAGGCTCCACGTGATCATATTCAGCCTATTAAGGAACAGAGTATACTTTCAAATATCCAAGGGTCCTCAGGGTCACGTAGCCACTTTAGCAAAGGGCCTAGGGGCAGGGAAGATCTTCAGATTCCCATAACAGTGTGTCTACATATATATATATATATATATATATATAAATGTAATTTAAGTTTAAGGAGTTATTTCAGTTATGTCTGACTTGTCATAACCCCTGTGGGATTTTCTCTGCAAAGATATTGGAGTGGCTTTCCATTTCCTTCTCCCGATCAATTTACAGATCAGGAAACTGAGGCAAACAGGGTTAAATGACTTGCCCAGGGTCACATAGCTAGTAAACAAATGAGGCCAGATTTGAATTCAAGGAGTCTTCCTGATTCTAGGCCTGGTGCTCTATCCATTGGGCCACCTGGTGATTTTTAGCACCAAAATGTTGATGTTAATAGTTTTTGGCCCATTGAGGGGAAAAAGGTTGATACGAGCAAAAGAAGTTATAGAAAGATATATAGTACTTCGCTCAAATGCATGGAGAAGAAAATTAATGTATATGAAGACTATTACAATGAGAAGATAAAAAGCCATTGGGTGTATTTTCTGTATTTTTTATAAATAAGAATACATTTTGTTTCATTTTTTAAAAACTGGGAGCTTAAAACAAGGAGTGTTGTTGAGAACATTAAGAGGCTCAGAGTACGTTATTTGGTGGAGAATACTGGCTCTACAATAAGGATTTCATGTTTTTTGAAAAAGTTTACGAAGTCATATGAGCACACTGATGGGATTGTCTTGTGATTTTGCCATGAAGCTTTAATTACTGAACTTTCAATAAGGTCTATGGTCACAAACACACTTCATATGATATAAATTCACTTTTCTGGACTGTAAAAGAAACAAAACTCTAGAGCTGGTTAAATTGTGAATGCCAGAATTCAAACACGAGAAATATACTAAAGTTGAACTTGGTTTCTCAAGAGGACTATGCAAATTGTTGATTTATTTTGGTTTACACAATCATCTTTCTTATTATACTATGTTGTGGAGATGCTTATTTTATTTTATAAATTAAAAATAAAATAAATTTTAAAAAATAGGAAAATAAAAAGTAATGGGATCAACCTACCAATCTACATGAATATCAAGCAACCTACACACACTTTGATATCTTTAAATGGGATCCTGCATTGGTGACATTACTACACTAAATAATTGTTTTGTTTTTGCTTTTTAATATTCGGACCAGGTGGTTCTTTCCCATCCCCATTCCCCCACATCCTTCTTTACAAACGAAAGACAGATAAATAGCAGTTGGAGGAGGGGTGTGGAAAACCTACTTTAAAGTGTTATCTTGGCAACATATATTTTTCCATTTTTAAACTGACATGGCAGAAGATAAATTCTTTCTGGAAGCTTAAATAAAAATTTTCAAGCCCATGTAAAATTATGATATCCCAAAGAGACTATCACGGATAAACTGCAAATTTCTCCTGGAAGATATTATCACTCCTATCTTATTTCTAGTTCATTTTTCCCCTGGGATGTAATCATAGATTCATATTCTAAAGGTTAAAAGGTGATTGGCTTTTGTGAAAAATATTTTTAAAAAACGTGTATATAGAGAAAGTTAAATTATCTTCCTGAAATCTTAGATGATTTAAATGTAGTTAATTGAAATTTATACAATACTACAGAAAAACCACCACAACAAAAAATACTTGGATCTATCCAGGGTCTGTGTGGTGTTATCTTTTAAATTGTTGGCCAACCTATAGCTGCTCCATTAGCTTATTATATCTAATACGAAGTACTGTATTCATAGAGGTTAATTTCATAGTTTGCAGAACATAATATTGTAGCAATAGTTGGTAACTTTAACTGTCATTGTCATCATGAGAACTTCTAAGCAGTTACCCCAAAATAATATGAAGCTGTTCTCAGTAAGTACGCACTTAACTCACGTCTCTATTGTAATTAAGAAATAAGCCATTCTAAGCAGTGGGTTTTGGGGTAATTATAGTACCCTGCGAATGAAAATATTATAAGACACCCACCTCCAAGCTGAATGACTGAAACCCTGCCGAAAGCAACAATGTCTTAGAAATCTATTCATTCCACAACGATGTTGTGATTTTAAGATGGAACTTTTGATGATACATATGGAATGCTAAAGGCTGACCAAATAACCAATGGCAATATTGCTTCATTGGTATTGGAAAAGTTAGTCCAGACAGAAAGATGTTATCATTGCCTAAGAATGGTATTACGGCTCTTTGGAAATAGTCTGGTGCAGACTTCTAAATCTGAGTCACTTTTTTTTTAAAATAGGAATTTCCTTAGAGAAATGTTATATAAAGTTTTATATATGTATATATGTATGTATATACATGTATATGTGTGTATATATATATATGTACACACACACACATATATATGTATATGTAAGAAAACAGGGGATATGATACAGAAGGAGTTGGAGATTAGCATATGAAAGGAGAGCAGGATATTGGAAATACATGGCTCTAAGGAGAGACGTGTATACATTAGAATTTCCCTTTGCTGAAAATGGAAAAAAAATGTACTATGGTCATATAATCACAATCATTGTCATGTATCACTTCAGTGGGCTGGCATGTGTCTGTGTCTGTCAGAAAAAATTAATGCAAGTACATTGGTCAATTGACGACATTTTAAGTAAAAAAAAATCTGCAAACACAGCTTAACTGTGCACACATGGTTTACTAAAAGCATCTAATTTGCAGACAGAGCATTTTAGTTTGTTTGGCTAGACAAATGGATTCATTTTTTTAAAACTAATGTAGACAGCATGGGGAGGACAAGACATTGTGAGCAGACATGCTTGGGTTCAAGATGAGCGGTGCTGTAAAATATGAAATATGAGACAGTTGATTAATTTTCACTGTGTTTCACAAATCTTCAAGGAACCATTACTTTCTCACATAGTTATGCCTTCAACTTTCTTTGGGAGTTTGGCTATGTGTGTTTCTGTTTTTATCACTACATGCATAGAGACAGGAACGAAATGGCCTGACTCTAACACTCCAAAAGGTAGCACGTGCATGGAAAAAGTAGAAATGCGTTACATAGGTATAGCTCTGTTATAGATGTAACTTACTGGTCCTTGACATATGTCAGCTTAGAAAAAAGGTACTAATTCAACCATAGAGAGCTTTCATCTTTCATATGAAAAATCCAGGCATCTAGCCCAATGGCCCTTAAAATGATGAGGCACCACCAACCATTGACAAGCTTTATTTCACCTTCATCAAGTCTTAGGATGACCTGGGACCCTTTGTTATTGCCAGGTATATCTCTGTCAGTTTTTCTACTGTCCTTGGTAAATCTCCAAATGTGGTGTGTGTGTGTGTGTGTGTGTGTGTGTGTGTGTGTGTGTGTGTGTGTGTGTTCACCAAATAACATACTCTGAGCCTCTTAATATTCTCAACAACACTCTTTGTTTTAAGCTCCTAGTTTAAAAAAAATGAAACAAAATGTATTCTTATTTATAAAAATTACAGAAAATACTCCCAATGGCATTTTATCTTCTCATTGCAATATTAATATGACTCAGTTATCTGACTTTTCCTCATACTTAAACTTAGATAAATCTGAGATCCTAAAAATGTGGGTTCTTCCTTCACTGTAGAAAGAAAAAGGAAGAAAGGGAAGGAAGAAGGTGTATCAGCAAGCACCCCAGCACCCCCAGGGTGGCTGCTAGCATAGGTTCTTAAATCTGCTTTTCTAAAGGAAAGCAACTCAAAATGGGTCAACAATCTTACTTTAATCAATCAAACAAATATCATTCACCTAGTTCAGGGGAAATGTCAGCACCCTGAATTTCAGAGAATGCAAACACAAGTTACAAACACACGTTACAAGCAGAAGTTACAAGCAGACAAAGAAACAGATCAGCAGACAGGCTCCCAACCGTCTGACCATTACATCCATACCTCTTCAGTTACCAGAGAGGGAAGCATGAACATCTGGGTTTTTCAAAGCCGGGGGGCTCAACAGCTTCCCAGAGTCTCATCTGGCCAAATCACATAACTCTTATCAAAGTGAGCCCCAAAGCAAAACCTCACATCAGGGTGTAAATATAGCCTTCTCCTGGATCGGAGAATGTTATAGCCCTCTTGATCCACTGCCCAATTACAAAGCAACAAGGCACGGGCATTCCTGAAGAACAAGACTCCTGCCACAGGCTCCATGTGACCACATTCAGCCTATCGGTGGCAGAGTATACTTTCAAATCAAGGGAAGGTTCTCAGTGCCACTTAAGCCACTTAAGCAAAGGGCCTAGGGGCAGAGAAGATCTTCAGATTCCCATAACAGAAGGATGGAAGCAAGAAAGAAGAGAGGAAAAAGGGAAGAAGAAAAGAACAGCGAGGAAGTAAGGGAGTGGTGACTGAAGGAAGGAAGATAGGTGTTATGTGCTTACTATTTACCAAGCATTATGGGGATATACATGCAAAAGAGACTCAGTCTCTGTCTCTAAGGAGCATACAACTTCAAGGAGGAGAAAGCATATATAGGAAATGGTGGTGGTCAAGGCACACATCACAGAGATGGTAAATCAGGAATGGGGAAATCAATTACATACTCCTTCCATAGTTGTGGCTTTATTGATTTGACTACAGTTGCCTTGGTAAAGAGGCTGGAAAGAAGTTGGGTGTATGTAGAGTACGTATAAACAGGGTAGATGGCTATGGCCTGGGTGGATGGTTGGACAAAATGTAAAGTATGGTCTGGGGTCTGCGATTGCCTAGATACTGTGGGTCATGCGAATATGCACTCACTCACTCACCAATCAAGATCATTTGGTCCTAGGGCTATGGGCCACAAACTAAGTGGATTCTGTCATCTTAGCTACAATCTCTGACAAACCACATTCTGAAAGTCCAGGAGATGCAGTAGGATGAGTGAATGGCAATAACAAGATCAGGATGGTGCAGATTTTAGCTTGTCTAAATCTCTTTGATTCTAGTCAATGTCTTCCCGCAAATGATTGATAAGCTATCCAATTTGCTAGAGTTCTTCTAGGCTTTTCTTCTGTCTTTCATGCTTTGTGGACTCTTATGTAACATTTGAACTGTCCATCAGTTTTGCCCTATTCTTACTACATGAATAATTTACCTTAACTCTAGTAAACTATATATAGTATGTATGTATGTATGTATGTATATATATATATATATATATAAAATAACTATTGCCTTTATTAGAGATAAAATGCTTTGTGAAATCATCAGGAAAATATAATCCTGCATTTTATTACCCATGGAATAGTCTGTCTCAGGTTTAGTGACCTCTCTGTCACTAGAGATCTCTGAGCAGATTGTTGTACGAACACTTGTCAATGAGATTGAAGTCAAGTTTCATGGTGGAGGACAGGTGAATTAAAAAAAAAACAACCTCTGAGGTTCTTTCTTACTTTAAAATCACATGATTCTTAATTTGGGCAATAATTCCAGTAAAATCATCATCATCTTCATCATTGTCATTGTCATTGCTATGTCCCCCCAATTCTTCAGGGATTTTTGATTTAGTCAATATGGGTTATTATTTGGTATGATAATCCCTTAAACAAAGGCAACATATAACATGATCCTTGGTCTGGTTCAGTCCCCTGCAATATTTATAGTGACTTTGCTTCAGTGGCAGAAAAGGAGCAAAATTGTGCTAAGAATCACACATTTTTAGACTACTTACTAAAAAAAAAGTTTGCATGCTAAATGTGAGATTTTTATCTGATTACCAATGTTGAGACATGCTAATAGAGGAACTGAATAATGCCAACTATAACATTTTCATGATCTGTGAAACCAAAAGACAAAAGGATGTTACAGTTGTATGGAAATATGGCTTACATAGTCTCACTAGGGAAGCAAATGAAATAGTTGCTGGATTTATTTTGTTTTTGTAATCAAAGCAGCAAGAAAAATTGCTTCATGGGACACTTAGCTATCTCATTTGATGATGCTCGTGATGAGTAATAATTTTTTAAAAACTCCATGAAAATAATTGTGACTAATGAGCCAACATGTTGTAGAGGGTAAAAAGGTAGTTGGCTTCTATGGTGAAGATTAAACACCTCTCCTCCCTCACCATTAATCAACATATGCTTTAATATTTGGTGAATTAAAGGCACAGGTGGGTATAAAAAGTAAGGATGAAAAGTTGAAAAATGTCTTTGAATTAAGAAAGCAGAGTTCTGTAAACTATATATAGAAATTTCACACACACATGTTTGAAGAATATTTTTCATGAAGAATTGAGAGGTACTAGATATAGAGGAAACATGAAAAAAAATCACAAAAACTGGAACTTATCACATCTCACTGGTCAAGAAATGATCAATCACTTACACCATAGTCATTTCCAACTCAGTGTCTTTGTAGAGTAAGAAAATGTATTTGTTAGACTAAAGATCAAAATTGATACCAAATTAGGAGAAATAATAAACATTAGATGTTAGAAGAGGCCTAAACTGACCGTTTAAAAAGTATACTAATGAAGAAAATGTGAATGGATAAAAGAACAAACATCAATACAGGTTTATCCTCACTACATAAGAAAGTTTAAAGGTGCACATCAGTGTGCACAAACAGGGAGATAAAAAAAAAAAAGCCCCAGACTACCTTAGTGTAGTTAATCTATTAATCTATTATATTCTGTTATAATCTATTATAATCAGTTAATCCAGCACTTCTCAACCAGTGGGTTATATTCAATTTGTAACAATGAAAACACATCTTGCATAACAGATATTTTCATTATGATTCATGACTGTAGCAAAATTACAGTTATGAAGTAGCAATGAAAATAATGTTATGGTTGGGGGTCACCACAACATGCCAGCGTCACGGCATTAGGAAGGTTGAGAACCACTGAGTTAATCTATTTGTCAAGCAGATAAACTTAGCAGTCAACTGGAATGTTAGTTGTTTTTTTTTTTAAATATAAACTCATTTGTAAATTTTATAAACTATGAAAAATTATGAGAAATATTTTAAGAAAAGAACAAGTGGCAAAAAAGTTTATAGAAAGAATGGCAAATGACTTAATTAAATCATATTATTTGATTGCCTTTGTTTATTATATTTTAATTTGCTTTTTGGAGGGCAATTGGGGTTAAGTGACTTGCCCAAGGAGGTCACATGACTATTTTTTGTGTTAAGTATCTGAGGCCAGTTTTGAACTCAGGTCCTCCTGACTCCAGGACCAGTGCTCTATTCACTGTGCCACCCAACCACCTCTATTTGATTGTTTTTAAAGCAAGCACCCTAGTATACCCAGGATAGCAGCTAGCACAAGTTCCTAGATCTGATTTTCTAAAGGAAAGCAACCCAAAATGGGTTAACAATCTTACTTTAATCAATCGAACATATATCATTTACCTAGTTCAGGGGAAAAAAAGTGACACCCTGAACTTCAGAGAATGCAAACAGAATACAAACAAATTACAAGCAGACAAAGAAACAGATCAGCAGACGGGCTTCCAGTTGTCTGACCATTACATCCATACCTAGTTAGTTACCAGATAGGGAAGCACTAACATCGGGGTTTTCAAAGCTGGGGGGCTCAATGGCTGCCCAGAGTCTTGTCTGGCCAAATCATACAACTCTTATCAAAGTGAGCCCCAAAGCAAAAACTCACATCAGGATATATACAGCCTTCTCCTGTATCAGAGACTGTCAATGACAAAGTAATAAGGCCTTTGCATTCCTGAAGAACAAGCCTCCCACCACAGGCTTCATGTCACCACATTCAGCCTATTAGGGGACAGAGTATACTTTCAAATCAGGGAAGGTTCTCAGAGTCACTTGAGCCTATCAAAGGGCCTAGGGGCAGGGAAGATCTTCAGATTCCTATAACAAGAATAAAGCTCAAAGGACCAAAATAAACAGAAAAAAATTGGAAAAATCAATGAGCATTTAATCAGCAGCTACTATTAGCCTGGTACTGTTGTGAGCGCTAGGGATGAAAGGGAAACTATAAAACTATTTCAGCTCTCAAAGACATTACATTATATCAAGAGAAACACTTTTCATGTACAAGTACATACAGAACAAATAAAAGATAGTTCAGGTAGGTGAAGGCACTATTAGGTGGGGGCAGTAATGGAGATTTAGGAAGAATGTCTATGTTGAGTGTTGAAGAAACTCAAGGTTTATATGAAGTAGAGGAGAGGAGGTAAGCATAAAGGAAGGTTACTAGAGGCATTGTACAAAGAGATGTGAGAGGGTCTGAGGAACATCAAGAAAACCAGTTGGGCTATACTGTAGAGTACAGGAAGCAAGGTAATGTGAAATAAGGATGGAAAGGCCAACTGGAGTCAGGTTGTAAAGGGTGTTATGAGCCAAGCAAAAGATCTTGTATTTGATCATATGGACAACAAGGATTCATTGGAGTTTGTTGAGTAGGTGAGTGATATAGTTAACCCCATGCTTAAGCAAAGCATTTTGGCCAGTTTGTGGAAGACGGATTGGAGTAGAGAGAGAGAGAGACTTGATACAAAAATACCTATTAGGAGACCATTGAAATAGCAGAGGAGAAAGATGATAGCTGTAGGAGTATTGAGAAGGGGGTAATAAGTGGCATATCGGAGACTGTTGGACATGAAATCAAGAAAACCTGAATTCATGTCCTATCTCACATACTTATTAGCTGTGTGACCTTGGACAAGTTACTTAATCCCTCTGTGGCTCAATAGCTCCTGAACATTAAATGAAAGAATTGGAATCAATAATCTCTAACTTCTCTTCCAGGTCTATATTTATGATCCTACATATGAGAGATGATGAAGAGGTAGAAATTGCAACATTTGGCAAATGATTAGATTTTTTGGAGTGGCAAAACAAAGCATCAAGGATATAGCTGAAATTCCAGACCTGAGGGACTTGGAAAGATGGTGATGTCCTCTACAGAAATAGATTTCACATCTTAACAACAATAACTAAAATTCACATAGTACTTATTATGTGTCAGGTAGTGTTCTAAGTATTTGACAATTATTATTTTTATCCGCACAACAACTCTCAGCGATAGAAGTTATCATTATCCCCATTATCAGATGAAGCAACTGGGGCAAATAGAAGTTAATTCACTTGCCCAGTGTCACATAGCTTGTATGTGTATGAGGTAAGATTTGATCTCAGGTCTTCCTGACTCCAGAGTTACCATTCTAGGCTCCACACCATTTAACTTTATATATCTCTATATAAATTTTTTCTTCAGAAATTATCAGTAGATGCCAGACATGGCAAACATGGCAAAACCTGATTCCCCCACTAAAAAAAAACACAACACAACCTCCCTACATCTTACCAGAGAGAAAATGGCTAGGTACTTATATAAGAGTAATTTCTAAACCAGTCATCTTTGAATAGTTGGACAATGGCCTTAGTTGAAAGAACAAATCTCTACCAAATTAAGATTTGCCAACAATACCATGCTAATTTCTTCCAGTAAGAAAAATCAAGCCACGACATTTGGACTTGGTTATGCCAGTCTTACTGCATTATGAAGAAGTAGAAAAGTTGTAATGAAAACAATGATGGTAAGAGCATTTGGATTAGACCAACTGTATATGGAGGAGATCTGTGTTGGAATCAGTATCATTTTGAGGCACTAAGCAACTTAGTTCTTAAAATATCTTAAAGAGGGGATGATGAAGCAAATAACTGGGAAAATGACTGCTATTATTATTATTACCAAAAAAGTGACCAAAAATTATCAGCCCATCCTTGAGAACATCTTTAATGAATTATGGGAATTACATATTCAAGATTCCACAGACAATAGACTATAGTAGATCAAATCATTACATTCAACTGAATGAAAAATATAAAGAAAACAAGATTCCAATGTGTGTTGTTTTTTGACTTTAAAATTTTTTGATATCATAGAATAAAGTTTTTTTAAAATTTAGCATGTTCCAGTCATATATTAAAATTAGGCAGGAGTTTTTAACAGATGAAACAACATGAGTAACTTTCTGATGACTCTGGCTATTAATATCATGAAAGACATGAAATGAGCAACTCCATGTTTGAGATCATCATGGAGGATCGAAGGTGTTTGAGATCATCATGGAGGATGCCTAAAGTGAAATTCAAATGGAAGAGGTATTCCCTATAGATGATGAAGTACTTCAGATGTTCCTATTTGCAGATGACTTTCTGGTGATTGCCATCAGATCTTTCTAAATGAGATCTATAATCTCTGAAGATTACCTGAAGAATACCTATGGTCTACTCTAGACTATGATACGAAGTTGAATGGGGAACCCATAAGAATAATCCATTGAACATATATCTGTACCTATATAATAGGTACAGATAATAAACCAGATGCAGAAGAAAACAATTATGCTGGAAGAGAATATTTGACTGACTAGGAAATTGCTTAGTTCTTTTAAATATCATAATCTTGTCCCTCAAGCAAAATCCCATATTTTAACTTAAAAAAAATAGAGATGAAAATTTTTTAACTGTTTGCAACATTAAGCAGCAATGACAAAAAAAATCAGTTCAGATGTCAAGGGACTTCATGGCACAGATACAAAGAATAGAATTAATTTTGTTTTCAGTCAGGAAGGTCTTCCAATAAAAGACAAAATGTCCTATGTTATCTAGCAGGAAGAGATAGAAAGATAATTTCCATTTAAAATAACAGTAGATGATATAAAATATTTAAGAGTCTACAGGTCAAGACAAACCCGAGAACTATATGAACGTAATTACAAAACACTTTTCACACAAATAAAGCCAGATCTAAACAAATGGAGAAATACTAATCGTTCATGGAGAGTATGAGCCAATATAATAAAAGTGACAATTTTACCTAAATTAATTTACTTATTCATGGCCATGCCAATCAAATTACCAAAAAAAATTTTATAGAGCTAGAAAAAATAATTTAAAAAACCTAGATGGAAGAAATGGAAGAACAAAAGGTCAAGAACCTAAAAAGGATCAGTGGAAAAAATTGTGAAGGAAAGTGGCTTCAGAGTACAAGATCTCAAACTATATTATAAAGTGGTAATCATTAAAACAACCCGGAAACAATACTGTGTCATATTATATCTGTACTTATTATTATTCAAACAACCTAAGAAATAGATGTAGGTCAGTGGAATAGATTAGGTACTGAATACATAGTAAATAACCATAGTAATTAGTGTTTGATAAAAGCAAAGATCCCAGCTTTTGGGCCTAGAAGTCACTATTTGACAAAAATTGCTAGGAAAACTGGAAAACAGTTTGGCAAAAACTATATACAGACCAACAAATCAAATCATATACCAAGATAAGGTCAAAATGGTTACATTAATTGGACATAAAAGGTAATATCATAAGCAAATTAGGGGAGGATAAATATGCTACCTGTCAAATCTATGGCTAAAGAAAGAAAATATGATCAAACAAGAAATGGAGTGCATTATGAGATATATAAGGGATCTGATTATATCAATTAAAAAAAAAAGGTTTTTCACAAATAAAACCAATGCATCCAAAATTAGAAAGAAAGCAAAAAAAGAACAACCTGGGAATTATTTTACATGAAGTTTATCTGATAAAGGTCTCATTTCTTAAATATATAGAAAACAGAATTGAATTTATAGAATACAAACTATTCTTCAATTCATAAATGGTCAAAGGATATGAATAGGCAATTTTCAGAAGAAGAAACCAAAACTATTTGTAGTCGTATGAAAAAATGCTCTAGATCACAATTACTTGGAGAAATGCAAATTAAAACTATTGTGAGGTACCTCTTAATACTGATCAGATTGACTAATATGACAGAAAAGGAAAATGACACCTAAAATACTGAAAGGGATGTGGAAAAATTGGGACACTAATGCACTGTTGGTGGAGTTGTAGACTGATCCAGTCATTCTGGAGAACAAAATGGAAGTATGCCCAGATGGGCTATTAAACTATGTCTGCTTTTTGATCCATTGATATCACTACTAGGTTTGTATCTAAAGAGTTCATAAGAATAGGAAAAAATACCTACATGAACAAAAATTTTTATAGGAGCTCATTTTGTGTTGGCAAAGAATTGGAAACTGAAGTGATGGCCATCAATTGGGGAATAGATGAACAAGGTGGGTTGTATGATTATGATGGAATACAATTGTACTATAATAAATGATGAGCAGGATAGTTTCAGGAAAAACAATCTGGGAAGACATATTAACTGATGCAAAGTGCAGCAAGTAGAAGCCAGCAGAGCATTGTACACAGGAAGAGTAATATTGGACAATGATCAACTGTGAAAGACCTAACTATTTAAAGCAATAAAATGATCTAAGATAATTTCAAAGGATTTAAGATGAAAAATGTTATCCACCTCTAGAGAAATACTAATTAAGTCTGTATACAAATCAAAGCAACTTTTTCTTTACTGTCTTTACTTATCTTTTTTTATCTGTGTTTTCTTTTGTAGCATGACTAATATATATGTTTTGCATGACTGCACGTGTAATCTATATAAAATTAATCACCTCCTGAAGGAGAGAGGAAACAAGGAAGAGAGACAATTTGGAACTAAAATTTTAAAAAAGAGAATGTTAAAATTATTTCATATGTAAAAAAAAATATAAAAATGTCAGAAAAAAATGTCACGTCAGGAAGAAGTCAAATGATAAATTTGAGGAAAAGTCCTATATGAGATGGTACAGAGGAGTCTGGGACCAAATGATGTCTGGTGGAGATGCTACATCCAGGTGTAACTATGGGTCTGATACTCCAACCATATTTCTGTATGGGTACCTCTGTATCATCACAACCAAGGTACTTGAGACTTTGTTTCATCTTTCCCTTATTTCACTTCTGCCTATATTTATGTTTAATTTTCTACTTGATTCTCTTAGGAGGAAACTTAAAAATGATACTAAAACCAAGACAAAAAACTATCTTTCTAATATTAATATTATTCTCATAATATCACATAGCTACAAATCATTTAATGTGACAATTTACAAAGAATAAACACACAGTTGGCATAACTAGTTTGTAGCGTATTACTGGGTACAGAATTGTCCAGTAGAAGTGGCATAAAGGGTTGTCATTACATAGATATACGTTTGGAAAATAACAACACATTGTTTATTAAAATAGTAGGATGAAAGGGGGCATAGTTTTCAGATCACAACCTCTATTATAAAACCATTTGGTGCTACCAAAGAAAGAAAAAAGATAAATAAGCAGAATGGATTAAATTAGGCAGAATCAAGAACAGTCAAACTCAATAATCTAGCATTTGATTCAAGAAAAGAACACAAACTCTCAGTTAAAGAACTTCCTATTTTCAAGAACTGCTTAGCAGACTAGAGAACATAATGACAAAAAAAAGTTTATCTTTCATCTGTACCATATTTCTACATTATGCAAATTCACTTTAATATAAAAGAAGTTATTTAAAAAAAACCAGAAAATGGAAGTATCTTGCACAACTATTACTAGGGAAATAATTTCAAACAAAATTAAGGATAGAAGAGATCACAAAACAATAAAATGAGTAATATTGGTTAAATATACTTTTAAAAAAAGCTTTTGCACAAGTGACATCAATGCATCTAGCATAATAAAAGAAGATGTGTGCTGGGGGAGAAAACTGCATCAGGAAGGAAACAATAATTTATTAAGTACCTGATTTTTGCTAGGCGCTGTGCTAAGTGATTTACATATTTTCTCTCATTTCATGCTCACAACAATCCTGGGAGTTAAGCAGTACTATTATCTCCATTTTACAATGGAGAAACTGAGGCAGTATAAAGTTAAATGATATTCCCATGGTCTCACAGCTGGTAAGTATCTCAAGCTAAAGACCCGAGCTCTAGGGCCTTCTTTGCTCTAGGTCAAGTGCTCCATCTACTGTGCCCTCTAGGCTCATCACATAACACTAAGTGGCTGATACCAAAGTTATATGGGAATTTAACACAAATATAAAACCAAGAACTATTCCTTAATTTATAAGTTGTCAAAATATATGGAAAATAATTCTCAGAACAACACTTTTAAATTATTACCATCAATACGAAGGATGGAACCAAATATCTAATATTAAGACAAACACAAATTTAAAATCATATTTGACGTTTTGCTTCACACCCAGTAAGCTGGCAAAGAGAGCAACGGCCATCAGTCAATGTCATAGGGGTTGTGCAATAAAAGGTAAATTAATATTCTGTTGGTAGCACTGTGAATTCATCCAATCACTCTGGAAAGCAGTTTGGAAATATATAACTGAAGTATATAAAACCTTCTTACTCTGTGACCCTAGACAGATCTCATTGGCAAATCCCAATGAGGTCAAAGGCAAAAGGAAAGGTTTAATATATACCAACATATTCATTTAGCTCTTTTCTAATAGCAAAGAACTGGAAACAAAGTAGATATCCACCAACTGCAGAATGACCAAAAGGTGGTACACAAATATGATAGGACATGATGGTTCTGTAAGAAACAACTGAGGCAGAGAATGTGATGATGAATATGGACTTAGAATCAGGAGGAATGGGCTCAAAGCCTACCTGGCTCCTGCCTCAACAACTTACATGAATGGACACATATATCTTATGTTTACTCTCTATATGATCCTTGGAAAATCACTACTTCTCAGCTCTCCTAAACAAGTCTCTAAGATTATAATTTGAAGAAACATGGCACTGCACTAGCGGAGGGAGTTTTCTCATTGGAATTTCTGTAATGTTAATAAATTCACAAAATCTGCTCTCAAAACAAAAACAAAAGTAACAGAAAAAACAAGAACATGAGAAACATAGGAAGACAAGAAATAGAGTAAAATAAGCAGAACTAGGAAGCAATATGTACAATAACTACAGTGACATAAACAGAAAGAAAACTACAACAAATAAACAATGCGGACTAGAAGGATTACGTTTGAAGTCAGAGAGAAATAGAGAAAATGCACCTCCTTCCTTCATTCTCCAGGATGGAGACTTGGCTATGGAATATGGCAAACATTGTCAGATAGGATCAATGACACGGTTTTGTTGCCACACTCCCACCCCCAACCCTTTTTTAAAACATCTTCCTCACCAGAGATGGCTCATTGCATGAATAGGGAGAAAGGAATGGGTTATGTTTAAAAAAATAAATGAGATGTAAAAACAAAAGCCATCAATTAAAAAGAAAATATATATAAACCAAGTTTTTATAAAAGAGTGAAAAGTAATGGACAGCTTGCACACTCCTCTGTTGACATGATAATGAGATCTAGAGGAAAGCCTTCACCATATTGGGTTGACCCTACATGGAAGGTATATAGAAGAAAACAGACAATGGTTCCACAGGGTGAAGTCTGGATGGAATGTGGTCAGATGTTGCATGTCCTTTCTTTTGGAAGAGGAATAATGACATCATGTGGCAATGTCTTAACTTGCATGTGATTTGGATTTAAGTGAGGGACAAAGTTGTGAGCCTCACCCTCTTTTCTGGAGTCATCAAAGTCCAGTGGTGAAACAAATGTCATAATGATTGGCAATGGCCTGGGATGCAATGGATGACATTGGCATCTTTGATGGCTGACCAAAGTCTGAGTGCTCCATAGCACCTCCTTCAACTGCCTTCATGGCTGTTGTAACAAATTGTTCTCATCTGCCCATTCTGCTGAGGGGAAGTCCTCACATGCTTGGGGTAGACATACCCCTAACTCACCAATGGGTTTTAGGCCTGTCGGTAATCCTCATAGGAGAAAGTAACCATATTGATCAGATTACTGCCATGGAATCTTGGGACAAGAAAGCTAGAAGGATGCTTTGAACATCATCTAATCCAATCTCATTTTACAGAAGAGTAAATTCATGCTCAGTGAGAATAACATGTTACTCTGGGAATAAAAATCAGAGGAAGAATTCACAGAGCCACCACAGAATTAAAGAATGAATTTCTAAAAAGGAATAAATAAATAGAAAAGCATTTTAAAGCATTTACTGTGTGCCAAGTACTGTACCATGAAATAGAAAAAAAGCAAGGCATTACTGGGTTATACATTTTTTCCCTGTTCCTATTTTGGCCTCTTGATGAACCAGTACAACTCTATAGTGTTTTCTTCTCTTAAGTCCTTTGCCCCTTTAATCTATGGAATATACTGTACTGACAAACCTCCATCTTGGCTTATTCTTACCTTCAACTGCCTTTTGCTTTTATTCATTTGCTGGTGAACAAAGAGAAAATTATGAAACTGTATTGACTGGGTTCACTCAGAATTTATGTTTCATATCTCAACTGGTCTTCAATGCAGCAGGGTAATCATTTTACTCCTTCCTAATGGATTTACTATCTCAGTAATCACAACAGCTTTTCTAAACCTTTAAATTTCTCCTTAACCCTCTCATAGGTCCCCCTCAGCTGAGAACATTGACTTTTTATTTAACTGAAAATAAATTAAGTCCATTCACTGGGAATTTCCTTTTCTCCCTTCAACTTCATCTTATATCACTCAGACACCTTCCACAATGATATCTTTTATTTCTATTTCACATGAAAAGAGTTACCTTCTTCCTGCCAAGGCAAACTCATCTCTAGGGACAAGTGATTCCATCAAATCCCATCTTCTTCACCAGATTTCTGTTTCATCCTTTTTTTTTGTTTTACTAATCTTCAATCTC
This sequence comes from Pseudochirops cupreus, assembly GCA_028627135.1. Taxonomy (NCBI): domain Eukaryota; kingdom Metazoa; phylum Chordata; class Mammalia; order Diprotodontia; family Pseudocheiridae; genus Pseudochirops; species Pseudochirops cupreus. The sequence continues at coordinate 163,057,999 of CM053583.1, forward strand.
TCATTGACTAATTGTTGCTTTCCTACCACCTATAGACATGCTCAAGTTCTCCCTAGCCTCAAAACAAACAAACCCCCAAAACAAAACAAAAAACAAAAAACGAAAACATGTTTGATCAGTCCATACCCACTAGGTATTGTCCAACATCTCTGCTTCATATCGTGTCTAGATTCCTTGAGAAGGACTTCTACAATAAATGCCTCTGTTTCCTGTCCTCTCACTCTCCTCTTAACCATCTGCATTCTGGCATTCTGGCTTCCAACCTTATTCAATTAAACCACTTTCTCCAAAATGATCCCAATTAATAAATCAAATAGCTTTTTCCTCAATATTCATTATTCTTGACATTTCTTCAGTCTCTAACAAGGTCAACCACTGTCTTCTCTTTCACACTTTCTTTTCTCTAGGTTTTCAAGATCCTACTTTCTTCTGGTTCTCTTTCTACCTAGCTGAGCACTCCTTAGTTTTCTTTGCTGGGTCTTGGTCTCTCTAACCATAAGAACGGGCCTCTTTTTCTGGGAACTCTTTTCTTCTACTACATAATTCCACTTGGTGTTCTCATCAGAGTTTATGGATTCAATGATCATCTTTATGCTGATCATTCTCAAATCTTCTTATGCAGAACTAAACTTTCTTCTGACCTCCAGTCTGGCAGCTACAACTGGGACATCTTGAACTTGGTGTCCCAGAGACATCTTAAACTCAATATATCTAAAACTGAATTTATCTTTCCCCCCAATCCTCCCTCCTTCCTAACTT
>CM053583.1:163059257-163106728 GCA_028627135.1 Pseudochirops cupreus
TATATATATATATACATACACACATATACATACATAATTGTACTTGACCCTCATGACAGCATTATAATATTTGTACTGCATTAGTATCCCCATATTACAAATGAAGGGACTAATGCTCAGAAAGACTATGACAGCCACTGTCATGTGGCTAGTAAATGTGCCATGTAAGATTTGAACCCAGATCTTTCTGACTCCAATTTAAATGCTATTTCTACTTCCCCAGGCAACCTCCATATAATAAAATACAGCACTGTAGTGAAATAAGCAGAAATAGAGTAACATGGTGACATGAAGTAATTGCCTCAGAGAGAGCCAAGAAAATGCCTCAGCCAGTAAACAGTAGGAAAAGCTTTGCCAAGTAGAGAGACATGGTAGCCAAGGATAATCCTTGCTTAGAATCTAAATTTATTTGTAAAACCTTATATTGGAAGATGGTATAAGATTATGAGCAAAATTGCCACATAAAAGAGCATTAAGTAGTACAGAGAGAAGCAAGTTAGAAAAAGATTGGCAAGAAACTCAATGAAGCCCCCTGATCCAAACTTTGGAATCAGTTGTGAGACATGGGAGACACTGGCAAAGAAGAGCCCAGCATGGTGTGCGTGAATCAAAGAAGACACTGTTTTCTGTGAGTAAAGCAGAATTGCATTAGCTCAAAAGAAATGTGAGATGTGCAAATTTAGAGACATTTCCACTCCAAATGTTCAGTGAACTGTTTGTGCCTGACCTGTAGTGGAGCCTTCTGAGGTTGTTTTCAGATAATCAGCTGCAGTTGGACACACTATACCCTCACTCCAAAACAGTGATGCCATTTTGGTCCTCCTCAAGAACAAAAGACAACTGCCCTAGGATGGAAGTGCAAGAAAGACAAAAGTTTTGAAAGCTACAAAAAATGTTTATAATAAACTTTTTTTTCTTAATTAATGACAATGAAATCATCACATTTGGACTATAAATTAGTAGTTCCTAATATGCTACACGAGAAAGTGAAAATGGCACCAAAGAAAACAATGTTGACTTGCTACCTGTGTGACTTTGGACAAGTCATTTAACCATCCGTGGGCTTCACTTCCCTAAGTTGAGACAGTTGGACTAGATGTCTCCTGAGGTCCCATCTAGCCCTATGTCTATGACCCTCTCTGTTCTTAGATCTCATGAATTGGACAACAATAGGTTCCTGCCCAAGCACTACTTAATGGTTATTTTGTGGACCCTCAGAGTGATGTAAATAGTAACTATTTTTCTTTTGGCCAGCATCCCTGAGGATCTTCCCCTCCCAGTTTGATTCTTTTTTTTTTTTATTAAAGGGACCATCCCTTGCCTCACTTCTTAAAGAATGGTCTTTGCCTCACTCAAAATGAGACCTTTAAAAGACTTTAGTTTAAAAGGGCCAAGGTCTCCCACTGCTTCCTGGGTCATCTCCAGTCATCCTAATCGATATCTGGCCACTGCACCCAGATAGTTAGGGAGGAGAAAGTGAGGCTTGTGACCTTGCACAGCCCTCCTTCTCTCAAATCAAAGTCAACTGCAAGTCATGTCATCTGCTCCCTGATGTCATGGTCCTCTTAGTGTACAAAGGACAAACCACAAGAATCTTATCAATTGCTGGATGGAACCAAGGATGCGCTGAGGTGTTCCATACTAATGGTGACATAATTGTGAGGGAAATGAGGGATCAGTCCTCAAAATAATGAACAACAGGAGGACACGTTGCCCAAAAATGGTCCCAGGCAAAAAAATATCAATAATTACTGATCCACATTCCATTCTTTTCCAACTTGTACATAAGTGGAATTCTATCTGTGAACACAATATATGCATCATGACTTCTAGATAATAGAGAAGAATTCTAGGAGCAAGTGAGAGCAGAATAGTCTTCTTATAAGGCATTGATTTGAGGCTTGTACACAACCAAGAACTGTGAGAGCTTGGACCTCAGTTTTCCCATCTGCAAAATCAGAAGATTGGTCTAGATAGCTTCTGAATGCCAGTCCAGTTCTAAATCTATGGTCCAAGATTTTAAGTTTCCGAAAAGACCATACCACTTAGTTTCTCTGAGCTCAGTTTCCTCATCTGCAAAATTAAGGGTAGGGAAGAGAAGGAAATAAAGCATTTACTTGGTGTCTTGTTACTCTTCAGTCATGTCTGACTCTTCATGACCCCATGGTCATGTTCATAGGGTTTTATTGACAAAGATACTAGAGTGGTTTACCTTTCTTTCTCCAGTGTGTCCCCATTTTACTTATGAAGAACTGAGGCAAATGGGGTTAAGTGACTTGCCTAGGGTCACACAGCTAGTAAGTGCCCGAGGCTGGATTTCAACTCAGATCTTTTCAACTCTAGGTTCAGTGCTTTATCTACTGGCTGCCTTGCCAAACACTGTACTAAGTGCTTTTATAAATATTATCTCATTTTATCCTCACAATAACCCTTTATGGTAGGTTTTAGCATTATATCCATTTTAAAGTTAAAGAAACTGAGGGAAACAGAGGTTGAATAACTTGTCCAGGATCACCCAGATAGTGTCTGGGGCAGGATTTGAACCACTGTCTTCCTGACTCCAGGCACAGACAGTATTTGCTGCACCACCAATATGGATTACATTAAAATGTAAACTCTTTAAGGGCAAGGATGTCATTGGAACACTTAACACAATGCCTGCCACATAGTTTGTTGACTGACTAGATGGCTTCTGAGGACCTTTTTAGTACTAAGGATTTGTGAATCTAGGGTCTTACTTCTTTTCCATTTCTTCCAGAGACTATACAATTCTACCCAGAGGAGGTATTGTTAACCCACACACAATTTTTAAATGAATAAATCAATGGTGAGAAATCAATTCTTATCACCCATCTGTTTCTGGAATCTTAGGAAATTACTGTCATTTTTAAGTGTAGAGAAGTAAATAAATTTTAATTTGCTTTAAATCCAGGGCTTTAAATCAAAGGAAATCAGTCACAGAGCTAAATCTTGCCCCTGTCTCCATTTAGGGCTATTCCTGAAGGAGTCAGTGAGTTAATAGCCAGTCCTAACAGCAATCGATATCAATATGTATCTTAATACAGGACCCAGTACTAGGGGCAAGAAAAAAAATACAAGAGAAATAGAAGACTTGACTGGGCAGAGTCTCCCAGAAGTTGATAAGCTGCTTCAGGAGACAAACTATTTTCACATATTGAAAGGGATCTTACTGCACAAAACTAAAACATAAACAGGTATAAATTTTATTTGTTTGTGTATATATACTTGCATATATAAGCATATACATGTATATACACATACACATACATATATATATATATATAAGCATATACGTGTGCATGGTATTTGTTTGTGTCATGTCTACATGCATATATAACATGTATATATGCGTGTATTGTTACATAGATGTAGATGAATCCTCAGGAAGGCATGAGTCCACTGAAATTAGGTAAAGCTTTATAAGGGTAGGTAGGTGGCTCAGTAGATAGAGCACTGGCCCTGGAGATTGGAGGAATAAGTTCAAATCCAGTCTTAGATACTTATAAGCTGAGTGACCCTGGGCAAGTCAGTTAATCCTATTTTCCTCACGTCCTCTTCTGTAAAATGAGATAGAGAAGGAAATGGCAAATTACTCTAGTATCTTTGCCAAAAAAAAAAACAAAACAACAACCAAAATGAGATCATGGAGAGTTGGACATGATTGAAACAACTCAGTGGCAACAGAAGCTTTATAAAGGAAGAGTTTTTTTTGTGGGGAAAGGGGAATACCTTGGAGAAGAGACATGAAGGGAGAAGTGGGTGTTTCAAGTAGAAATGGGAACATTCCTCAGAGACATTTCTGCAGACTTATTCTTTAAAAAAAAATGTTCTTAATGCCTTTTTTACATTGCTGACATTTCCAGATGTAATCACCTCTATCTCCCACTGTGAGCCCTTCCCTTATAACAAAGAAGAAAAAAAGCCATTTACCAAAATCAACCTAAGCATTGACCATGTCTGAAAGCACATGTATGCTGCTCCATACCCAAAGTCCCCTAACTCTGCAATCAAAGGAGGGAAGTGTCCATTTCCTCCTTTCTTATCCAGGGCCAAGATAGGTGATTAAAATTACCCAGCCTTCAATTTCACTCTTTATTCTTTCCGTTTACGTTATTACATTCCTGTATTTTGTATTCCTGATACTGCTTTTAGAACCTACGCTCCACATCAGTTTATACCAGTCTTCCCATGTTTTGGTTAATTTCTAAAATGTGTTATTTCTTAAAGTATAGCAATAGTCTATGGCACACATATGACAAAACCTATTTAACCATTCTATGAAGACCCCCTGATTTTTTTTTCAAACTGAATTAGAAGACTTTGCCCAATATTTTTACTCAAGAAAAGCAAAAGCGTACTGATCAGGATAAAGTAAAGATTTTGTTGCTGTAGTTGTTGTTTCTGGCCATCATTTGCTTTTACATTACTATATTATGGATCAAATCCTGCCTCTAATAATGCAATATGCATGTGTGTACATATATGCCTGCATGTACATACAATGTATGTATGCACACACATACATATATTTATGTATTCATACACACGTGTGCAATATATATGTGCATGCACACATATATACACACACTGTGTGATGGGAGCAGCCACCTTATCTTTCTGAGTTGTCTTGGATGATTTTAGGACTATGAGTTGCAGAGCAGGAACATATCAGCTTTGGTAGAGAACATTTCTTAATCAGAAATTCCCTATAGAAACGAAATCACAGGAATAATAATAATAACACAACTAACATTTATATAATGCTTATTATGTACCAGGCACAGTGCTAAGTGCTTTCATTATTATCCCCATTTTACAGATGAGGAAACTGAGGCAAGTAGCTGTAACTTGCTCAGGATCATAAACGAGTAAGTGTCTGAAGTCATATTTTAACTTAGATCTTCCTGACTCCAGACCAGATGATCCCTCTACCTCACCACCTACCTGCCCTACAGTAAACATACATACATACGTACATGTGTATATATGTATAATGTTATGTATACAGAAATATGTGTATGGATATATTTATATATATGATGTACAATTTTAAATATGCATTTATAATGACAACGTACATTTGTCAACATGTTATCATTGGTTTTTCAGAAGTTAGGTTCACTTTTGCAAACATCAAAGAGTGATTGGCTGATCTTGATTGTACATTATTTCTTTTGCCATCAATATAGTTGTATAACCAGGTAAGCAGACAAAAGTGCTCTCCAGCTTCCTGCCTTGGCAAATTAAACATGATTCCCCCATAATGTAAATATGAAGTAAACTTCTCCATGACAAATGCTTTGGAAATAAGATTGAATCGACTGTTATTTTTCTCTAAGTTTTCAATTCACACTTCTGCTTTTGATAGTACTACAAATAGAAAAGAGAGGTGCCCAAGGACACTCCACTCCTTCTGCTTTCATTTCTCTTGGTGACTTATGTAAATTTTAATTAGCGCCAACTACCATATATTTAAAGCTGCTTTGACACCTAATCTGAAAGTGTAATCTGAATATCTGCTCCAACCCTAACTTTGGATAAGTGTAACAGTAATCAGGTTTCTTACAAAGAAGTTTCCTAATAAATATTAATTGTATGTAAAGAACCACCACTCTGGTAGTTGGACATCCTTAGTTCACTCTCGTGTTGGTGAGACATGATTTTGTTAGGTTCTTCTCATCTATCAATAGTTTTTCAGAAGACCTTGCAAACTATTCTAATAGAAGATTCATATAAATTCAAAGCATGCAGAAGGAATGGGTTTCCCAAAGTCTGTTTTCAGTTTCATCTGACACATTGCAAGAGCAAGTGGAAGGTCACACTTTTTCTACATTGACTTTTTAGTATTCTGAAATTCTCTACACCTCAACAATAACATTTGCTAGTCTAGGGTGCTTTAAGGTTAGTAAAGTGCTTTGCATATGTTATCTCATGCATAATAATAATTATTATTATTATTCAAATTATCACAAAGTAGATGCTCCCATTACCTCATTTTACAGATGAGAAGACTGAGCCTAAGATAGGTGAAGTGAGTTGGTCCAAGATCACAAAGTTAGTAAGTGTTTGAGCCTGGATCTGAACTCAGATATACCTAAATTCAAATCCCACACTCTATGCACTGCAACACCTAGCTACCGCATATTACTTCATTCTCAAATTTCATTCAGACACAGGAAAGAGGGGAGGGAGGGCAGGACAGTAAAAAATGAATGCTAAAAATTATTTTTACATTATCATCAGAAAAAATAAAAGATTCAAAATATAATTGGGAAATGTTTAACAAAGAAAATAAATGTACAATACGACATTTTTTTTTCACTCACAGTTTTGCTACCAATGAGTTTTCCAAATAGGACATGTCTTTCTGACTGCTAATGTAATCAGGGGAAAGGCAAGCCCCAGTGGGCCCTTTTCCTACTAGGATCTCCAGAAATAAAGAAGCAGGGAAATGAGTAACTTTTCGCCAGTTGAATGTAGGCAGAGGTGCACTGGAATCACCTTGTACCAGATCAGAGGAGCCAATTGTACATTTATACCTTAGAAATAAACAAATGCTAGACTTGATTTATTATTTTGTTGATTTTTAAGGCTTCAGAAAGTAATGGAGAAATAGTATATTTATTATGTATCGCATACATTTTGGGGGGTGAGCAGCCAATTGCTAAACATTTATCAGCACACCTTTGAATGGAGCTACATTTTTTTCAGTCTGGTTCCTAGAGGGCAAATAGCATAGTTAAGGATAACTAGCATGGACTGGCAAAAATGAATAAATCATTCTTTTGTTTTCTTTTTGGAGGGCAGGGAAATTGGGGTTAAGTGACTGTCCCAAGGTCACATGGCTAGTTAGTGTTAAGTGTCTGAGGCAGATTTGAACTCAGGTCCTCCTGACTCCAGGACCAGTGCTCCATTCACTGTACCACCTGTCACCCCAAATAAAGTATTCTTTATTGTCATACATTAACATTAATTGAATTGTTGAATAAACAGTAATGTAAATATAACTGTGAATCAAATAGAAGTGACTTCACCAATATAGTGAACTCTTAGTAAACAAACTTCTATCCATCAGATCTGCATAATAAGCTCTAAAATTTGTAATCTTTTTTTTTTAATTTTTTGGCAGGGAAGGCAATCAGGGTTAACCAACTTGCCCAGGGTCACACAGCTAGTAAGTGTCTGAGGCTGGATGTGAACTCAGTTCTTCCTGACTTCGGGGCCAGTGCTCTATCCACTGTGCTACCTAGCTGCCTGGAAATTTATAATCTTAAAGAATTATTTGGTCTACTGAGAAGTTAAGTAAAGTATTGAGTGTGACATATCCAGTATATTTCAAAGGCAGGATTTGTCTTTCTCAGAGCCCACTCCTCCATCCACTACACCATGGTTACCTTATATATAAAACCTACCTAAATGATATATTCAAGTTTACAATATGGTTTAATAGACAAGTTCTTCTTGTCTATCAAACATCCCCAAAGACTCAAATCCTAGCAGTGAATGAATTGTAGGTTCATAGATTCAGAGCTGGAAAAGTCTACCTGGCCAGTCTTCCCCCATCTTCTTCCCTCTCCCCTCTCCCCAAAGAGGAAGAAGCTCAGACCCAAGAAGATCAGTGACTAGTCCAAGGTCATGCAAGTATTAAATGGAAGAGCTGTCATACACTGGCCTTTTGAAACAGGAGGAAAGAGAACTCTCCCAGATTAGCAGTAAGGAGCATAGTTGTGTCTCCATTAGAACTCTTCCACATAATCAGTCTAGATGGCAAAAAGGTCCATGGAATGAAAATGGTCTGATACTTTATACTAGTAAGTTTTGTTATAAAGGTCATAGAATCTTAGAATTCTGATGTTCTAAGGAATTGTAAAGCTAATCTAGTCCAACTCCATTACTGTACAGATGAAGAAACTGAGAAACCAAGAGGTACCTAATGCCCCCTAGGTCACCTACTATGTGGCAGAACTGGAACTACAGCATCAATCTTCTGACTGCAAGTGCAGGGTTTTAAGAGATGCATACGAATTTAGTGATTGAAGGAAAAAAAGGATTAAGAGAAGGAGAAGAAGGAAGAAGAGGAGGAGGAGGAAGAGATGGAGGATGAAAAGTAAGATTGTTATTGTTGCTAGAGATCACACATATATAATTTCTAAGATTTAGAAAGTGACTTTACTTTATAAATGTAACCACTTCCTTTGTGTCTAAGTATGAATTTATGTGGATAGCTAAAGCTTAGAGCCAAATCAGCAGTGGGCTTCATATAACACCAGTAACTCTATCAATAAATATTTTTGGCAAATCCTCTGCATCACTAGCAGTGTGGAGGGCACAAAAGAACTGCAAAATGTGGTCCTTTTTCCTATTGCCAGATGGTAACAAAACAAATATTGTAGAGCAATTAAATAAACATTGAAGTGCTCATCTGTGCAGTATTAATTGTGTCTGTTGCAACAGAAATTCAAAGAGTGGAGGGTGCAGTGTGAAAGTTTCATGGTGGAACTAGAATTTGAACTGGTTCTTGAAGAACACAAAGAATGTTATGGAGTATGGGGTAGTCTAAGACTGAAAATCCTCTTTAGAAATACCAACCAGTTCCTTTAATATTAGCCATCTTCAAGCACTGAGAAATCTGTCTGGTAGAAGATAGTAGAAGAGGAATTGTTTGGCTTAGCCACAGAGGGAAGAATGAGAAAACATGTGTGGAATTTGTACCAGGACAAATTTTGGCTTGATGTACACAAAAACAAAACAAGTTTTATTAACAACAATGACAAAAATCCAGAGTAGAATGGGTTGCCTCAGAGGCTAACGTATCCACTTTTCACTGATGGTCTTCAGACAAAAGCTGGATGGCTACTTTTCAGAAATGTTGCTGAGAAATGGGTTGGATTAGAATGCTCTTTCCAGGCTTGAGATTCTGTGATTTTATATCTAATAATCTAACTGGTAGTGAGGGAGGAGAAAAATGGGTAGCTAGATCAGTGATTCTCCAACATCTTGGTCTTGTAATTCCTTTACACTCTTCAAAATGATTAAGAATCCCAAAGACATTTTTAATTTAAGTAGGTGATACTGATTGGTATTTATCATATTGCAAATTAAAAAGTCTTAGTACTATTATGAAAATAGTTTTAACCTATGAATCCCTTGAAAGGGTCACCGGAACTTCTCTATATCCCTCAAACACATTTTGAAAATTTCTGTGCTATATTATTTTTATAATCTTCTCATAAATTTAATTCCAATTTTTTTCAGGTCTACAAAATCAATTTTGTCAGTTCTTCTAGAGCAAAGGTTCTTAATCTATTCTCGTGTCGGGGACCTTTTTATTAGAGTGGTGAAGTTTATGGACCCTTTCTCAGAATCATGTCTTTAAATACATAAAATAAATAAGATTGCAAAGGAAACCAATTATATTGAAAGAGAGTGATCAAATATGAAAAATAAATAAAGTTCAGAGACCCCAGATTTAGAACACCAGCTGAAGGGGTAACAAAATTGGTGAACATCCAAAGTCTCATGACTTCCAAACGCAGAGAAATCATGGCAAATCAGAAAACCTATTTATTCGTTGCTAATGTCAATAATAAATTCAACCTGAGAATTATTGCAACTTATTTTCTGAATAAGAATCTCTTAAATTGGTTTAGAGATCACAAAGATTGGTGACTTTTTTCTAGAACTGTATTTTTTTTTCATCATACAGAACTTCCAAGGTCAAGATTTCCTAAACATGCTGCGAATCAGCAATTCGTATATATACAACTTAGACTCATAGAGAGTAGCCTGGGACACTGGGAGGTTATGTGACTTACCCCTGGTTAGTGTGTGTCACAAGCAGGAATTGAATACAGAACTTCCCAACTCCAAGATCAGTCTTCTATGCCCATGATGTTTCTCATGCTTTGCGAGCATGGACTCATAAAAAAGAAAGAGGATGAGGACTAGACCTGTGATTTCATTAGTATAGGGATCTCCCAGATGAGCAAACTCCCTCTACCAATGGAAGTTATCACCTTTTCCATAATTTATAGTCTTTGAGAGCTGCCAACAATATCAAGAAGTTAAATGACTTGTCCAGGGTCACATAATATATGACAAAGAAGGACTTGAACCAGATCTTCCTAGCTCCAAAGACACTACACTTTGTCTCTAAAAAAAAAAAAAGAAACAAGCAAACAAACAGAAAAAATATTCATTTAAATTATGGGATATTTAATCTAGGCCATGGTGGAACATGAAAAAGTTGTCCTTTCACACTCAGGAGGCTATGTGCATTGGAAGAACCAGGACTAGTCCCCTGGGGATAGGACACTTTTTTCCCCAGGCTGCGCATATGCCAACAATGGCCAATTTTCCAGGTCAAACTTTGATTTGTTTAAGTTTCTTAAATGTCAACCATATTTTCTGTTTGCTCTGGTCTAATTATATTTCTGATTACCATGTTTTCTTTTTTTTTTTATATGTGATGACTATTTTTTATTTTATTTTTTTATTTTTTCTTTTTTTTAAAATATTTTATTTTATTTTAGTTTACATCATTCATTTCTGTGAGATTTTGAGTTACAAATTTTCTCCCCATCTTTCCCCTACCCCCCTCAAAACAGCCATCCCCTTGTACGACCCCTCCCCCAATCTAATCTCTCCTATGTTCTCCCCCATCACTCCTCTAACTTTCTGATAGGGCAGGATGGATCTCCCTTCCCCAGTGCCTGTGAATCTTAAGTTCCAGTTGGATGTAGCCAATAATAATAGTAATAATAATTGTATATATATATATACACATGTGTGTGTGTGTGTATATATACATATATATATTTTTAACATTTGATTATACAGCTTTAAATTCTAGATTCTTTCTCTTCCTGCCTCGTCAGCCACCCCCACTGGAAGGATAAGCCATCAAATACAGGCTGTACACGTGTAATTACACAGAAAGGACACACACATGTCTTTTCTGTTTATGTTTACTCCCTTTGTTCTCATATTAAAATATAAGCTTCTAGAAGGCAGAGGGTGTGTTTATTTTATCTCTGTATCCTGTATCTGTAGTGCCTGGTTCTTTGTAAGCTTATTAAATGCTTATTCATTTCTTTGCTTAATCATTAATGGCATAAATAAAGCCATAGGTTGAAAAAAGAGAAGATGAATTTGTGAGATGGTGATGTTTGGTTGCAATGTAGAGTGTGTGAAGGAGTTCAATCTGAGAAAAGTCTGACAAAGGAGGTTGGAGTCAGGTTGGAGATGGACTTGAAAGGCATGCCAAAGAAGTGATGAAGGATTCTTAATGTCAAGAAGAGGAATTTGGATTTAGAAATGCTAGGTAAGAGGGAGCCACTGTGATCTTTTGAGAGGAAGCGTGACATTTGAAGATTGTTATTCTAGTCTTTTATAGCTTAAAATGAGGGAGGAAATGTATAAATCATGCATACAGGTTTGGAAGGCTATTATCAGTAATTTAGACGTGATAGGAACTGGGATGGAATGAGATGAACTGGACTTCATGGTTGTGAAAATGATACCAAGGTCCATTATGAAGGAGGCATAATAAGCAGGACTTGGTTTGTTGGTTGTCGTCTTCTGTTCTCAAAGAGGATCAAAATAACATCACTGTGTCAGAGTCAAGGTACAGTCTGATTGGGACTGATTGGAACCATGCAAGCTTGGAAGGCTTTGCCATGGGTCAGGCACAAATAGTCCACACGAGAATTTGGAGTGGAGATAACTTAAATTTGTACATCTCATATTTCTTTTGAGCTGCTGTAATAGAGCCTTCACTCATAGAGCCTTCTTTGATGCAATCACACCACGCTTGGCCAGCATCTCCCATGTCACACAACACATTCCAAAGTTCTTCAGGGAAACCTTGAGAGTGTCCTTGTATCACTTCTTCTGATTTCTATGTGAGTCCTTGCTTTGTGTGAGTTCTCCATAAAATAGTCCCTTAGCCAAACACATGTTTGGCATTTGAACAACATGAAGAGCCCATCATAGTTGCACTCTCTGCAATAGACTTTGAATGCTTGGTAGTTCACCTGAAGAAAGGATCTCAGTGACTGGCACCATACCCTGCCAAGTGATCTTCAGAACTTTCCCAATACAGTTCAAATGGAAGTGATTCAGTTTCCTGACATGGCACTAGTAGACTGTTTAGGTTTCACAGGCATACAACAGTGAGGTCAGCACAATAGCCTTTATGTGTTAGATGTGGGGCTAAAGGGGGAAAGAAGTTTAAAAATGACTCTAATGTCTGAGAGATCTATAAACTCAATTTTCATCCCTTCCTTTGATTGATCCTTCAGTCACTTTGGTGAGGTAGTCAGCATAATTCTCACCTTTCCCAACAGTTCCCCGGCAGAGAAACAGAGATGTAAAATTGCTTACCTAAAATCACTCAGTGATGGTGGCAGGAGGAGGTCTTACTGAGTTATTTACTCGCCCTCCTGTCTTTAGTGCAAGGCACATTCCACCTCAGGCCTAAACCCTGACGAAAGACCACAATTTCAGCATTGAAGGATCAAAATGTCTAATCTGAGGTCATGATTTAGTGGTTATATTAAGAGGTTAGAAAAAGTACAAACGTGGAAGCATAAGTAGAGAACCAGGTTTCAAATCCCACAGCTGTGTCAAGGCATTTAAGCTCTTCAGGTCCCAGTCCCTCATTTCTAAAACAAAGAACTTGGATTGGTTGTCCACTAAGAATCCTTCCAACCCTGGCTCTAATACCCTATGGATCTCTAATTGTTCAGAAAATTCAAGTTAAATCAAACACTAAACTCCCATCTTTCTGGTAGCATATACTCAAGCTACAGACAATGTCTTCTGTTTCATCAGTTTCTAGAGCTTGGGTCACAATGACTTCTATTGTTTAATACTTTTTAGGAATTAATCTTATATATAAGAATTTTGTCTTGTTAACAAACTGGAACTTGATGTTTAAGATTATCTTTGTTATTATTACTAAAGCAAACCTTCCTTTACATCTTCTTGATAATTTTTTTTCAGTGCCCGTAAGGTTACTTTTCTAGCACGTAGATAGTTTCTAAGGATTATTTATTCACTGCTTCACACTGAACTACTTTGCTGGCCTGATTGTTCGAGCCTGTCAGATACCCTGCTGTTCAAAAATGGTGGCTTAAGTCATAGATTTCTTTTTTCTGCCAATCAAATGCAAATGTGTTCTGGTTGTCTAATGTCACCTCTTTCCTCAGCCCGCCCCTCATGAATACAATCTAATTATCACTGAACTGCAGCCCCCAAAAAAGGTTCTATTCCCACCTACTTTTCAGTTCCCTAGAAAGAATTTAGATGTGAAAAGACATATAATTTAATCTTTTAATGTCATCTGGCAACTCTATGGAACTACTGAAATGAGTTGCCAGTTTTCATGGGTATGACATCCAGGTCCCATGATCAACAAGAGGAAGGCCTAGACATTTTATGTGATCCCTCAACCTCACAAACCTTTACAAAACAGAAATTGTGTGCCAAAGATAAAGCAACTTCAGCTGTCTTCCTGGGCTAGGACACCTAGAATCCAAAATAAAGGTTAAAAAATATGAACTGACACCCTGTGCTCACTCAGCTTCCCTCCCCCACCATACTTACCACTATCAGTAGCTGACTCAAGGACACAGTAGCCCACACCTCAGTCCCTCTCCCTCTTTCCTGTGCCATGATGATCCTAGCTCAAGGCTGCTTAAGTTTGCTTATGACAGCTACCCAGCACAGCAGCAGCCTTCTAGGCTATAAAAGCTTACTAGGGCTCCACAGTCATCTATATCCATGGTGTACAGCACTCTGTACTTCAAGAGATCTCTGCAAGGGAGCTGAAAAACAGAGAGAAAGGAGCAGGACATCTCAACTTGAAATGGAGTTGATAATAAATTACTTTCATATATTCATCAAGAACATGGGCCTGAGGAAACAACATGAGTTTCTATTTTGCTAAAGGTTAGGGTTTTCAGCATAATTATGATTCTGTGAAATTGATTTAGTAGATAATGCATTTCTGCTTCCTCACAGAGACATGGAGACCAAAACTAAGGAAATCAAATCCAAAATGCCCACATAGTAGCTTTCTGAACAGACCAGAGAACTGAGGAAGAGAGGGAGGTGGGACATTATGCCATACATGTAGGGGGCTTTGCAGCACTCCACTAAGCCTGAGGATAAGAACCCAGCATCCAATTGGCATCAGTTTTCCAAAAGGAAAAGTTAAAGGAGGGATGGGGAGACAGAAATTACTTATGATATGAGGAAGAAGAAAACTCAAAGACCCTGAACATAAACAGGTAAGTCAACAGAGAAAGCATTAATAGGAGAAGGAAATACGGCTTCCAGAGTGAATAAACAAGTTCAGGCATCTATGAACAAATAAGGGAAACATGGATCTACAACATGTTGTTCCTGAGTGGTTTAAAAGAGAAATGAAAATTATGAGAATAGAACTATGGCCTGCACAGTAAAAAAAAAAAAATCATGAGCAAAATCCAGAATCTCTAATGGCAAATCTCAGCAAAGAAACACAGGAGAAAATAGATTGGAAATGAAAATATGCGAAAGTGAAGGACAACCTAGAAGAAAACTGAAAAGAAAACATGCTCACCACCCAAATAACACATATGAATCTCCAATACAGGATGTGTAGAAAAAGCCTAAGGATCATGCATCTCTGAGAAAAACACGATATCTCAAAACAAAACAAAACAAAAATGCTAGGTCTGTGGTCAGTAAGACAAGTTCAAAACCAGACTCAGACATTTACTAATTGTGTGATTCTGGGCAAGCTACTTTACTCTGTTTGCCTCACTTTCCTCATCTGTAAAATGAACTGGAAAAGGAAATGGTAAACCACTCCAGTATCTTTGCAGTAAAATTCCAAATGGGATCAAAAAGAGACAGACACACAACTGAAATGACTTATAAGAACAACAACAAAATTAATGCTAAAACAAAAGATTGTATTTGTACCAGAGGCAATAGGGAACCACTAAATTTTCTTGATCTTGGGAGTGGTATCATCATACCCATGTTTTAGGAAAATCAATTTAGCAACAGAATGAGGGGTGGATTGGAGGAGGGAATGACAGGAGACCAGGAATCCAACCAGTAGAGTAGCGCATTAGTCCAGGTAAGTGATGATGAAAACCTGAACTAGGCTAGTGGCTCTGTGGGTAACACATAGGAGACAGATAGGATAAAGATCCTGTAGAAAAAGCAGAATTAAGAATTAACCAGTCATTGGATTTGGGAGTTGACGGTATAGAAAGAGACAAGGATGAACTCAGGGTTTGGATATTGGGGGACAAAAATATGAGTTCTACTTCTGATGTGTTAGATGAACTTTCCTATAAAGCAGAAATGCCTAAATGGAAAGAGAAATTCTGTATTTACTACTGAGAAAGAAATGAACTTTGAGTTTGCAGTGCAGGGTGAAAATTTGCTACTATCCCCCCTGAAGTACTGTTGCTTAGTAGACTTAAAGCAGGATAGTTAGTGGAGTTAGTGGAGACTCAGAATTGTTAAACAAGGTACATGAGAAGGACATGGGTCAAAATTATCTGAGGTAGTATATCTCTAACTGCTTCCACCAACCCTGAAAAAACCCAAATTTGTTTTATTCTTTTTAAATAAACCTTACATGTTTTTAATAGGCATTAGAAATAATTGTAGAGGGTTTTTCTACAAGGATTCTCTTAATGTTTTGTTTAAACTAAAGGGTTCTGCCTCTTTGGAAAGTTTGAGAACTCTAAAAATTTGAAATCTAAAAAATTTTTAAGACCACCAAAATGACTTATCAAAGGGCCAGAAAAGAATTGAAATGAGTTGGCAGACTGGGAAAGTAGGGGGAGGACCCAATAAACTGATAATGGAACAATATGATAGGGTGAAGATGCAACTATGTTTATGGCTGTTACTACTGAAGTAGAATCAAAGAGGTTAAGCACCTAAAAATCCATGGTGTTTAAATAGTCAACAAGGATGATGGCAAGGAATAAGTTTGAGGAGAAAGACTGGAAGCTAGTTGTTAAAGTCATAGAGAAATATTCCAGATATTTTCTGACAATGACCACAAGAATGAAGTGGCATAAACAGATTATATGGACTTCAAAAAAGATTTCTGAGAGAAGATGGCAGGAACAAAGGTCTAGAAATAGACAGGCATGGGTATATAAGAACAAGAAGTATGCCCACCTAATCCCATTTCACCCACCATGAGTCAGAAGGAGTAGAAGAAACTTCAATGGAGGAGGAATAAAATGTTTTCATATACAAGATGACTCATGGCATATAGAAAGATTCTTAAACCCCATAAAGCACCATAGAATTTAAGGATTTGAAAGAGACCTAAGAGGTTATCTAGTCCAACCAGGATGAGGCTAAGGGTACCTTCTATTCTTCTCTGTGTCATAGTTCAATTAAATACTCGGTGAAAAAAACATTTAAGTATATCCTTTTTAAATATTCTACTGTGGAAACTAAGTTCAAATAGCAGAAGGCAAGGGAAGGGGAAATCAACAAACTTTGAAGTTATATATAATTTAAGTATAATAATGTTTAAAAATAAATATAATAACAGTCTATAATAATTATATGTCAAATGAGCTATGAAATATGTGTATACATATATATACATGTATACGTGTGTATATATTCACATACATATATATGTATGTATTTGACAAAGTAATACTTTTTGGTGACCACTAGAAATTTAACAAGTTCCTACTATTAAGATTTAGAGATTTTTACTTATATGGGAGCAGCTATGTGAACTGGATGGAAACTCTCAATCTTTGCCTTGTCACTCCTAGTGTCAGTCAGTGGAAGACACATAAGGGACATAAAGGAAGGCAAATTCTTAGCAGGATTTTTTTTTTAAAGAGTTAACTTTTGGGTTAACTTTTTAATTAAAGATAATCAATAATAAATTACTTTCATATATTCATCAAGAACATGGGTTTGAGGAAACAACATGGGTTTCCATTTTACTAAAGGTCAGGATTTCCAGCATAATTATGATTCCATGAGGTTGATTTAGTAGAAAATACATTTCTCTAGGCTATATCTCCTCTCAGCCTGTGTGTGATCCAATCAGAGCCAGGCTTCCTTCCCTAGCTCTTACTCAACCCCTTTACAAAGCATCTGCCCACCTGGCTCTTCTCCTTTAAAGAACCTAAAAAACCATCTGTTCCATCAGCCTTTCCAAGTTCAGTAACTGCCTGCTTCACCTTTACCTGCCCAAGTTCAGAATCAAGTGTATCTGAATTAGATAGCCTGCAAGTTCCATTAAGCAAATTGCTGTCTTTTTACTAAATCCTGATGTTTCTTAATATGTTGCTGTATACTTATTGCCAATAATAAAAATGGTAAAGTTGTATTCATTGGCTCTTCAGATTATTCTAAGAGCCTAAGGATAAAGAAAGAATAGAAAAGAATTTAGTGACTGGCAAAGATCGTTTCAAAGAACAAATACACACTCGTATTTTCTTTGTGAATTCTCTTTGAACTTAGGAATTATCATCAACCAGTTATAGCACATCTACAAACAAATAAAAAAGTTTACTTATTCCGAATACAAATGATAAGGAAATTGAAGCCAATGTAGAAAAATCAAATACTATTAAAAGAAAACCAAAGGAGGTGTCATGTTTCTGACATCAATCATAGAATTCTAAAGCAGTCCTGGGAAAAGTTCTAAAATGCCATGACAGAGGAGGCATGTGCTTATTATAGAAGAGAAAACTCAGGCTGGCAAAATCATGGAGATGGCATTAAGCATGACACATGACTGGAAGAAACTGAAGCCGAATTATCAGTATGATTGATAATAAAAGCAAGCTAGTAGCGAATGCCATTACCACTGAGCTGTTCCCTTGTGCAAGGTTTTACAGACTCCTACCAGAATGGCATCTTGGAGCCAGTAATACCAGATTGGGATTCTGTCCATTGAAGGAAGGACTATTTCACAGTGTCTTAGGCAGGAGTTACAGAGTTTACTTTAGAGGCATCTGGATGTTCTGACATAGGTTGTCTCTGTTGCTTTCCTTTATAACTCTCACCCTGCCCATAAATGAGTCACAGTTCAAGGAGAATGTGGAAGAACAGTCTAGTCTGAGGCTATACTACAGTAGCAATAAACACGTGATGTGAATGGATAGAAAGAAAGAAGGAAATAGAAGACTCCTATTTCCTATTGGCACTTTCAATTAAAGGGTTGTAAGGGCAAGTTATTCCCAATCTACAGCTTTTTTTAGAGTGTTCTTCTCCCTCAACTAATGCAGACTCTCATCCCTTTTCCAGTTTAGTAGTTGGGCTTCCTGACCTTTCAGGCTGAAAAATGATTAACCAATTTGTTATTTGATTCATTAAGGCAGAAAAATAAGATTAAATGCAGCTATTATTTTTGTAATTATCTACAAAAGCACTGTTCTGTGGAGGTTACAGAAGGAATATAAAGCATAATCTCTATATTTGTGAAGCTTAACATTTAACTGGGGAACTGCACACATGAACCATTTATATATAATGAAGGAGGAGGTAAAAAGCTAGGCGCTGTCATGGGTGGTATGGACAGTAAATATTGTAGATGTTCAGAGGAGCAAAGGTTGAATGAAGGATGGACTGAGGAGGGCTTCATTAAAGAGATACACCTTCAAGTATTAATATTTCAATTATAAATGTTGATTATGAAGAGAAGTGAAAGTAAGGTATCCTGTGGGAAAGCAACACAAGCAAAGAACATGACATAAGTAATAATTTAGCAAATATTATTGTCTACTATGTTTCAGGCACTCTAGTAATCACCAGAGATATAAAAAAAGGCAAAATCAAATGAACAAACAGACAAATAGTGCCTGCCCTCAAGGAGTTTACTAACAAGGGAGACAGCATGCAAATGAGTATGTGCAAAGAAGATATAGACAGGATAAAGTGCAGATAATATCATTAACATTGAGGAGGAAGGGGAAAAGCTCCTTTCAGAAGGTGGATTTTGGCTGAGATGTGGATGGAGAGAATTCTAAGACATCGGGAATAACCAGTGAAGAGATACATAAGAATGAATAAGATATCTTTGTCGAACACTGAAAATACCAACTTGGTTAGGTAGGACAGTGTTTCTATTGGAACCCCCCAAGTCCCACACCCGCAGCAGATGACTCAGTCTCCTGCTTTACTGATATTGACACCAGCTTCTGTGAATCCCTTAGCTCTTCTTGATTGCTCAAAATTGTTCACCATCATCACACTCTGTTTTCTTTCTCTCTGGCCATAGCAAAAGAGATGTACCAATTCCTGACAAAGTCTATTCTCTTTATCCTGCCATTCATCCAATTTCCTTCTGCCTCCTCCTCTTTCATTTTCTTTCAATAGTCATCTCTCTCTCTCATGCATTTTAAATTTCACTATTTCAAAGTGTCCCTTTCTGATAGACCTTCTATCAAGTTCTAGTCCATAACGGACCTCCTCTTTCCCCAATCTAATAGAACAAAACAAAACAAAAAACTTCCTTTGACTCTTCTAACTCCTTTGAGCTACCATCCCTTCTCACTCATTCTCAGCTGCTGAATTTCTTGACAGAGGCATCCAAAACACCCTTCCTCTTCCTCTTGACCTGTTCAATTCTTGTACATTCTTTCTAACCAAAAACAAATGTTACCTCCTCCCTGAAGCTATCCCTGTTCTCAACGTTCTAGGATAACCTTATTTTTTTCTAGCCTCACAGACCCTGTTTTAAAAAAACAACCCTTCTTTAATGAATTTATCATGCAGTATTGTGCATAACAGCTAATTCAGTCAGTCAGTAAATATTTATTAAGTGCCTATTAAGTGACAGAGACTGTGCAAAGCACTGGTGATATGAATACAAAAAAAATAAGATTCTCTGCCCTCAAAAAGCTTACAATCTAATGGGGGGAAAACAACACACAAAAGGAAGCTAAAGAGGATACCAAAGGGAAGAAGGTACCTTGTATGGGTTCTGGTGGAGTCAGGAGTACAACTGACAGAAAATGAAGAATTGCTACCCTAGAAGACCTCTTTAAATGGAGGCTATGGGAAGAAGTCTGCTCTGCTGTTGAGTCATCCAGTCGGAGGGGCAGAGGGTACTGAGGGGCCTAGAGAGGTGTGAAGATCAAGGCTGATATAATCCCATAGAATGATGAGTTCCTTGCCAATGAGGTTTCCTTGGGACATGATCATGGTGGAGTCCAATCCGAGGAGTGCAAAATACTAATTTTGTGGAACTAGTGGAAAATACTAATTGTAAATTAGCTAACTATAAAAGTGTAGTTCCCTCTACTGCACAATAAGTTCCATGAGGACAGAGACCATATTTTATCCAAATAATGGATCACTCCTAATAGCTTGAATGGTATTCTGCACAGAGTGGTAATAATACTTGTTAAAATAAAGAGTACAGTGACTTCAAAATATAGTGGCTTTTGAGAGCAAGACAATATCCAATTAAAATATCGCATAAAATAAAGATGCCTATAAAAATAATATTTCAGATGTATAAATATTGAAGTGACATACAATTAAAGTTTATTTTTTCCAAGCTCAGAGCTCTTATATCTTATACATGTCTTCATAGAAATAGGGACTGAAGCAGTGGTTTCATTCACAAAAGGAACTTGCAAGTGAGAAAACTCCCCTTATGAATATGGACTGTTGCTCTTTCTGCAATTCAGAGTCTTAAAGAAATGTACTGGCCACGGAGAAATTAAGTGACTTCTTGGGAGGCAAGGCTGTATTAGAGCCATTATTTGTCAGAAGTCTGTAGAAGTCCATCTCTGTAGCTTCAAAACTGGCTCTGTAACCATCATACCATGCTGCACATGAATGTATCTTCCTAAAGAAGACACACACATAGACACACACACAATGCATATCTATAATATTTTACATATTTAGTTTATTTATATTACATATTTCTAAATATATATTTATATATTCACAGCTTTATTATTTATATGGTATATATTTATAAACATTATATATTTTATATATTCATAAACATTATGTTTCTATTTCTATATAGAAATTATTCATTTATAAGCACATAAGTATATAGTCATATCTTACAATTTATATGTTTTATAATCATATATTTATAAATTATATCTATATTTATAAGCATATATTATATATGTATATAGTTATAAACATATAGACTTTCTCTTTTTAACCTAAATTTTGCAAGTACTATTTATGCTTTAGTATAGTAGTCAATCAACTTTTTGATACTCATAGAATATTTGAGTTGGAAGGGTCATCAGGGGCCATGTACTCCAGACCATACCTGAAAAAGAATGCCCCAAGCATACCCTTGGCAAGTGTTGTGCAGATTCTTCTTGAAGATCTGTAATGAAAGAGAACACACCGCTGGCTGCTATAAGTCAGCCCACCTCACCTATGGGCAGCTGTCAGCTCTAGGGAGAGTGTCGTTTGTTTGCTTTGCCCCTGGAATCAAGCCTAAATTTATTTATTTCCAACTCCTACTCAACAGTGCTTGGCTTTGCCCTTTGTGGTCAAATAGAAAAGTCTAATCCCATTTCCACCTATCAGTCCTTCACATACAATACTTGAAAACATCTATAACCTCCCTCTCCTCTCCCTACTCTTCTCTTCTCCATCCCTTATTCCTAGATCCTCATAAGAAATAGCCACAAATGCCCTCCTCTGAATACCTTTTTTCACAATTTAGACCATGGGTGAGAAACCTGCAGCCTCTAGGCCCCATCTGGCCTTCTAGGTCTTTGGGTGAGGCCTTTTAACTGAGCCCAAGTTTTATAGAACAAATCCTTTTGTTAAGAGAATTTGGATTCAGTCAAAGGGCTGCCCTTGGGGACCTAAGGGGTCCTACATGGCCTGGAGGGTGCAGGTTTCCCACCTGATTGTGACCAAAAATATATTTACATTTTTGCATAGTGTCCATTTTTACCAAGTCCCCTTTGTACCATAACTAATTCTTTTAAATGGCTCATCAAAGTGAATACCTTTAATTATGAGGAATAGCCCCATATGCAGGAGATTATTAAGAATGTGAACCCCCCGAAATTGTTGTTTTCAACACATAATTTCAGTGAATTCAAATGTATTCTGTTAAATGTATGCTAGTTCTCTTTAATCTTCTCAATATTCTAATTCGTATATCTATGAGTATTTGTATAAATCAAAGATCAACATTTCTATGATCAGTCCTATATCCCACCTTGATTGATGAAGTAATTTTGACACATACTATTTTAAAGGATTTTTTTTTTGCTCAGAGTAGATTCAAGAATCAAAATGATCAAACTTATTCAGTATGTGAGTTTATAGAAGCACCCATGAATTCTGGGTTTCGTAATTGCCAATGATGATTAATTAACAGAAGCTATCTCTTTGTCTTGATATGGCCAATGGATTTCAGGATGAGTGTGAGGACTAATTCATCAGCAGAAATTATTAATTATTTTAAATACACACATCAAAAGAGATCCAAAATCATTGCAGTTATTTGGTATACTTATTTAGATACTAACCTGTAATAAAGTTTATTTTCAGAATGTGTCCTGTATATGGCTTGTACATAGTGATTTGCCTATTGTCTCCCCTATTAGACCATGAGTTCCTAGAAAGAAGGCACTGTTTTCTCTTTTCTTTATATCCCCAGAACTCAGCATGGCACCTGGCACATGATAGTTAATGTGCCAAGCACCGTGCTAAGTGCTTTAGGATTATTAACTTATTTGATACTCACAACAATTCTAGGATGGAGATGCTATTATTATCCCCATCTTTACAGATAAATGTAAATGGATAAATTACTTGCCCAGGGTCACTCGACTAGTAAATGTCTGAAGCTGCATTTGAACTCAGTTCCTCTTGATACAATAAATGTTTGTTGACTGACTTATGTAAAAATGCCAGGGTGGTAACTGTCATTTATTGAAGTCCTATAAGACTTTAATACTTATTTTAAACACTGAAGGGGAATGACCGTCCCCTTTCGTTCTCCATTCTCATCTGTCCACACCTCACAGTACCTCCGATGGTCTTTTCTAGTAGCTCCACCAGCTCTGAGGTTTTCCACTACTGCTGTCAGGATCTTAGAATCATGGATCTAGCTAGAAGAATCTCAGAAACTCTCTAGATCAATTCCCCTCTTTTTTGTAGATTAAAAAATTAAGATCCAGGAAAGTAAATAACTTGCCCAAGGTCACAAAAGTAATCAGTAAGCATGAAAGGACACTCCTCATCCCACCCTCCAACCCCCACTATCTTCCAGTACTGATGTTGGCATAAAAATAAAATAAAAATTATAACTTGTTTATATTAGTTCATCAGAAACAAGGAAAATATCTGTTTAAAGTAAACATTTACTGGGAATTTTTTTTTAAAGCAAATGCAAAACCACACAAAAACAAAAAGACAAATGAATTCATTTATTAGAATTTTTTGTTCTAAATTTCAACATAGCTAATAATTAACATAAATTACCTGACACAGTCCTACATTTCCCTCTCCTCCTCTTGAGTCCTCTGTTCAAATTCCATACACAGAGTTTAAAACTTCTAGCTGAAGGTGAATTTGAGTTGGCTTCTTCACCTTTGGTTTCATCACTGAATGTCATCTTTTATTCTCTGGAAGCCATAGGACCTCAGTAATAGAAGCCATCTTTTCTAGGGAAACTGCCTTCATTATATTAGCTATCTGACTCCAGGAACAGATTTCTATTTCTTTCCGTTTCAAAACCCATCTTCCTTTTAGGAGTGTTTCATTATGTTCCTATTTCTTGTCAAAGGTGTATAAAGCAGAGGTGACTGACAAACCCTGTGACTAATAGTGAATAAGAAAATCTCTCCCAGTTAAAATTACCACCTCTACCCATGTCTTCAAATTTCCTTTGCTGATTTGTCCTTCAATGTCCTTCAAGGAATGGTTTTCTAGAAATAAACCTAAAGCCTAGTTGATCAAGGGAACCTTCTCCCACAAACAGGACGCAGCTTTGGGCTCTGGATGACTAGGGTAAATTCTAGAGAAATCTTGCCCCAAAGAGAGGAAAGCCAAGCTCTTCTTACCATCTACTCAACACCACCCCAGAATAGCACAGAAAATCTCTTAAATCTTAGATTTGGTTTATGTTTACAATCTCTCCTAAAAAGTGTTTGTAATACCTATAAGGTATTTTTAAAGCCCCTTACAACATAAACTAAATGCATAAGCAGATCAAATATGACAGCTATTCATTTCTTCTGCCAGAAATGTTCAAAACACAAAAGTCTTTATCAAAAGAACTAATTGATAAATATTGAAAACAGAATACATGTACCATCAATTCACAGTGCCCACAGCAGCTATGAATATGCTAGTATAGTCATTAATCACAAAATATAACAGGTTTTCCACATGCAGGGCAGAACCAAAGCATTTATTCAAATACCAAAAAACCAAGTCTGAAAACCAAAAAGTCAAAGTCATTACAGTAACCACAAAGTTAGTATACATAGTCAATGCCTCAAACACTCACATTCCCAAGCCCTCAAAACAAAACAGGCTCTCTCAAACAAGGATTTCCAATTCACTCCCTGAAGCAAGGATCTTCCTCTCCTCACTCACAGTAGCTCCTTAGCCTCCACACTGCTTGCTCCCAGCAGTTCCAACTTCCAGCAGTTCTTGTTCTAGCAGTTCTGGCTGGCTCTCAGAAGTTCTCAACAGCTCTGGCTAGCTCTCAGGAGTTCTCAATTTGGTTCTCAGAAGAAGTTCTGGCTCTCTAGCTTGGGCTTTTCTTTATATATGGTATCAGTTCCTCCCTGTTCCACCCATTCCTGTTATATCAGCAAGTTCATCCCACTGTAGGATCCACAAGTTCTGGAACTTAATACCTAATACAATGATGAACTTGAAACAAGGTGCTAAGTACCTATTTATTTGCCAATACAAAGGGCATGGAAGATCTTCAAATCCCATTACCATTACAATACAGTAAACTATAACTCAGTATATTTTCTTGTAAATTTAATACTCAAAACAATAAATGTGAAATACTTTATGACCTTGTCAACAGAAGTTTTAGCTTTCTTTCTAGCCTTCATTATTCAAGCAACTCACTCAATGCTCATATCTTCTGGCAAACCAAGCCATGGTTTGGTCTAATTTTCTGCTTTGCAAAATGGTTTCAGAGGTCACTTCCTACTTGGCAACCAGGACTTTGACCCAAAAGCTCTGGACCTCTTGAACTCATGAGATTACTACCAAGACTAGAGAGAGAAAGAGAGAGAGAGAGAAACAGAGAGAGGGATGGAACCTAGTTGGATAACTTAGGTAGATGGAACCTATATCTATCTTTCTATCTATCTATCTATCTGTCTGTCTGTCTGTCTGTCTCTGTCTATCCATTCATCTGTCTGTCTTTCTATCTATTTATCTATCTATTGATAACCTATCTATCAATAACCTATATATCTAGCTAGCTATCTGTTTATATAGCTATAATCTATATATCTTGCAATTTGCTCCAGCAAAGAAGCATGAAGCAGAAAAGTAAACTGAGGAACTGAAGCCCAGTCTTAAGTTAACTAGACAATCAAAAGCTCTCTTTGCCATGTAGGAACAGCTTCATTAGAGTTGGGTGGGAGGGAATTTGCGAAGGGGAATAGTAAGCTCTTCTTTCCTGCCATAGGAAATTCAAAGAAGAGTCTTGAGTCACACATTCTAGAAAACAGTAATAGAGGAAGTTGTCTCTGCTTTCGAAGTCCATTGGGTGGAAGTCTCTTCTTGCTCATTGGCCAATCATTTTTGACACAGACCCTCCCCTAACCCCAATGAAATAAGAGCACTGGGAGACCAACAAGATGCCTCTGATATGGTATACCCTTTATCAAGGAGCTCCACAAGAAGAGGCCAGGTTCTAAGCTTATCCCCATTCATAAATGAAATGGTCACTCTTACACTATGCTCATACCTTTACATTATCAAAAATACTTTACACATAAAAGTTGTGGCAGTTATAATTTCTGTCAAAGGAAGAGAACTCTAATCACCTCACAATGTTAAAAATGACTTAAAATGTAGTCTGTGTGCCCACAAAGATCTTAAAATCTAATTAGAATATACATTATGTATAGTGCAAACATGCATGCATTCATACACATATAATACCCACATATATCCATACACACACCTAAACTGATGCAGGGACATTAACAGCCAACATATCAGTAAAGATGACTGTTGTTTCTCCCTGCAGAATCCATGTGATGATAAACGACACAGGGACATCTGGTCCAGAGACAAAACTTGTGACCATTTACCAAAATTCCTTGTGATAGGACCTCAGAAAACAGGTGAGAAAGGTGACTCATGCGTTTTCCACACATCTGTGCCAAATGTCATGGATGTATTTAGATAATTTATGGGGCCTTGAGGAATATTTGCATTCTTCTTCAAGTTCTTGGTTGGGTAGTACTGGTTTCTGGTTTTTTTTTTCTTTAACCCCCCCCCACACACACACACCCACCCAACCCAAGCACACATCTTATTTTTACAATAGCAGCATACATAGAATTATAAGGAATCCCTCTTGTTGAATGAATCAATGACTGAACAAGTGAATGAGAGAGTGAGAGTTTCCTTTGCTCATGTCACGGTCTCAAACATTATTTACTCAAGCTGCTAGAAAGATATGGGTTTTCATCAATTTCCATTTTATTTACACTCGAATCCAAATGGCTTCACAATTGGCAGTCTATTATTTACACATTAATGGCTTTCCCTGAGAACTTTGTTTTATGATTTCCATTTTAAATCTATGTAGTTAGAGGAAAACAAACTATCATGTAGGAGGTTTTGCTTTGTTGCTTGTTGTTGCTTCTTTTAAACAAAGCATACAAAATATCCATATTTAGCCGTTGTGCAATCTGCCAGCTCTCTGCGGAGGTCATCATGATTCTGATTGTGGCATGACTGAAAGGAGAGTGTTGCAAACAGTGTGTGATTTTGGAAATTCATTATTTTATTGTGTTTACCTCTGAACTCTAGCCACTTGAGAAATACAAGAGGGGGATATGGAGGTATGGATGTGAACTCAAATTAAATAAATCTACTAGACTGCCAGTGTCTTTCAAGGAACCCTTACTGATACTTAATAGAACCCTGCAGCTCTATAGAGTATTTTGAAAACAGTATTTGTTGAAAAAAAAAAACCAAACACATCTTAGGCTAGCTGATCATTTATTATTTTTCCCAAAATTCAGATCTTTTGTTGCCTGTAAATGGAAGAAGTGTTCCCTGAAATATACAAAAAACAAATGTAAATTTTGGAAAAGCAAGGCAGCATGAAAATATTTCAGAAAACTAGGGGAGAATGGATGATAATGCTTTTAGACATGTAACCATAGCATTCAAAAACTGCTTTAAAGAAACAGTCATTCCTTTGGAATCTTCAGGACTATGTCTCACTTTCTTTTTACAAAAAAAAATGTATACTTATAACTAAAAACTGAAGGATGTCTAGACAGGCTATAAACCACTTAAAAATTAATTCCTTTATGTCTTATAGTCTGACTAAACTAGACTCACTCATTTGCTAGACTGACTAAGAATTACCATTCAAAATGTCCACATGATACATGACAAAATAATTCCCAATATTATTTTAGGAAGCAACTGAAAACAGCAAAGGAAGGGGAACTGATCAGGAGACCACTTAGTCACTGATTGGCAGGGTAAACTCAATCATGTCATATAACTTCTTTAGCTCCAATTTTCCTCTGCTGTAAAATAAGAGGATGGTAGATGCCTCTTAATTAAGAAGAATGGATTGTAGACTGAGAAGGATAGGAAAGAAACAATTAGCAGGGAGTCAAGAACTAATATAAGGAAGAAGATAAGTGCAAACTGAGATGCTCCGTAATCATCTTGTAAGCAGATTCCAGGTGAACGTATTCCAGGGCAATTGAAAAACTGACGGGCAAGGTTATTAAGCATCTCTCAGTGATATGTGAAAATTCGTGGAAAGGAGGAAAAGTAAGAAAAGAACCAGAGATCAGTAAATTTTGCCTAAATTCAGAAGAGTGGGGCTGTTAAGTGAGTAGATTTGGCTTCCACTCAGATAGAATCTAAACTCCTTGAAAGGCAGAGATCGTTTCATTTTTGTCTTTGTGACCATGGTGCCTGGCCCATAGTAGATCTTTGATAAATGCTTGTTGATTATTTTCTGAGTATTTAGAAATAGAAGTAATAATCACTAAAAGTCAGTATAGCTTCATAAAGTACAGGTCATGTCAGATTACCATTAATTCTTTCCTTTTTTTGGATATGATTACTAAAGTGGTAGATCAGGGGAATGCCATGGACACAATGAAATTTCAGCAAAGTATTTGACAAAGTCTTTCATGTAATCATAGTGGACAAGATGGAGTGATGTCATGTAGATGTTAGGACAGTCTGATTCATTCAGAACTGGTCGAATATTTAGACCCAATAGGTTGATTTGTCCTAAGGATCCATCCTTGACCCTAAGGTGCCCAGCAACTTTATTAATGATATGCATGAAATCATAGATGACTATTTATCTATAGATAACACAACTTTGGGAGGGACAGCTAACAGATTGCATGACAGAATCAGGGCTGAATCTAGTACGAAGAAATTTTGTAAAGATGAATATAAAATCTTAAATTTTAAATCTGAGTTTAAAAAGAAACATTAGGACAGGATAAGGGAAGGTTAACTGGAAAGCAATTAATATTGAAAAAAGATCTGAGGATTTTGATGATTTTTAAGTTCCATATGAATCAAGTGTGATATGGAAAAGAAAAAAAACCATTGATATCTTAGACCATATTAAAAGAGGCTTAGGATCTGTGAAGAGGGAGATGCCTATCATGCTGAACACTGTATCCAGGTCTAGACCATATCTGAAGGATCGTTTTTAGTACTGGGTTCCAAATTTTAGGAAGGATGTTGATAAAGTGGACTACATTTAGAGGAGGACAATCAGATATTAAGATGAAAGAGAGTATGCAATAGGATTGGTTGGATGAACTGTTGATATTCTAACCTGGAGAAGAGAAGACTTGAGGGGGAGAAGATGTGATAGCCATCTTCAGTTCTTTCAAAGACTGTCATGTGAAAGAAAAATTAGGTTTGTTCTGTTTTGCTTCAGAGGAAGAACAAGGGCCAGTGAGTAGAAGATGCAAAAAGAAGTTGCATTTGTTATGAGGGAAAGCATCCTAACAATTAGAGTTGTCGAAACATGGAATAGGCTTGCCCTAGGGAGAGTGGGTCCTCTTCCCTGTAGGCCTTCAAAAAGAGGCTATCTCCCTACTTTCTGACTTAGGCCCCCTTCTTTTCTCCCTTTACATTTTCTGTCTAACCTTATCACTTTCCATGGTTTTAACTATCACATCTATACAAGTGTCTCCCATGTCTATACATCTAGCCCAAGGCATTTTCCTGAGCTTTAGTCCCACATCACCAACTGCCCATTGGATCTTTCAAACTGCATAAATCAGAGGTATCTTAAACTCAACATGTCCCAAACTGACCTCATTATCTTTTCCCCAAATCCTGCCCTCTTTCAAATTTCCTTGTTTGTCAAAAGCACCACCATCTTTCCAGTCTCCCAGGATGACATCATCTTGGAATCCTCACTCTCTCTCATAATTTATAATTTTATAATTTATCAAATTCTGCCATTTCTGTCTTCTCAACATCTCTTTCATTCAACTCTTTCTCTCCACCTATAGATAACATGTTAATCCAGGTTTTCGCTACCTCTTCTTTAGATTGTTGTAAGAGACTCCTAATTGATCTCTCTGCCTCAAATTTCTTCCAGTTCTATTCCATTCTATGCACTGATGCCAAAGCAATTATCCAAAAACATACATCTAACCATGTGATTCCCTGACTCAATCAACTCAGTAACTTTTTATTGCTCTTAGCTCAAATGTGTCTTTCCAGCTCCACTAAATGTGTGTGTATACATGCACCTATATACTTATACATGTATATACATGTATACACATATGTGCATATGTTTGTTTATTGGTTTATTTTATATTTTTAAGCCTTTTTTAAAGAATTGAGTTCTCTCCCTCCTTCTCACTCCATCCCTCACCCACTGAGAAGCAAGTAATATGATACACATTACACATGTGAAATCATGTAAAGCATATTTCCATATTAGCCTTGCCACAAAAAAAGCAATAAAAATGAAGTGAAAAAAATGATGCTTCAATTTGTACTCAAACTTCATTAGTTCTCTCTCTGAAGGTGGGCAGCAGTTTTCATCATGAGTCCTAAATTGTCTTGTATTTTTGTATTGATCAGAGCAGCTAAGTCCTCCACAGTTAATTATCCTTGTAATACTGCTGATAGCCTGTAAAATGATCTCCTGGTTCTGTTCATTTCACTTCACATTTAGGTCTTCTTAGGTTTTTCTGAAACCATGCCCCTCATCATTTGGATGAACATAATAGCATCCCATCATAATTATATACCACAAGTTGTTTAGCCATTCCACAATTGATAAACTTTTTCTCAATTTCCCATTCTTTGCCACCACAAAAAAAGAGCTGCCATAAATATTTTTGTACATAAGAATCCTTTTCATTTTTCTTTAAACTCTTTGGAATACAGACCTAGTAAGTGGTATTGATAGACCAAAGACCATAGGGCTTTGACCATAGTTCAAATTGTTCTCCAGAATGGCTGGACCAGTTTACATCTACACCAACAGTTCATTAGTGTACCTTTTTTTCTGATAATCTCCTTCAGCATTTGTCATTTCTGATAGATAATTAAGTGGTACCTCAGAGTTGTTTTAACTTGCATTTCTTTTTTAAAATTTTAATTTTTTATGTAAAACCAGCTTCCTCAGCCTCAATGCCTGTCCTTGTTGAATATCCTTCTCCTGCTATGGGTAAATAATTTTTTTTTTGGTTAACTATTGAATCACTTTTGATTCCAACGTGGTATTTAAAGTACCAAAAAACTGGCTTGAGTCATACTCTGCATAGAACAAAAGCCTTACTTGAAAGCTCTTTGAGGATGCTGGTTTCATTCATTATGGTCATCCCTTCACCCTACTAGTGATCACTGAACAAAAATTAATTAAGCACACAATACTATCAGGAGTTGGGGATAAGAAAATTATGCAGGAGAGATGCTAAGTTTCTTCATTTGGTAATTTTTGCTGACACTGGTCAAGGATAAATGCCATTATGTCAACCATAATAGCAGGAGAACATACTGTTTAATATATTTGGTCTCTGTTTCTGAGGACAGAGAATGACGTGTTTTAAACTCACCAACACATTTTAAACTGACTGTCCCCAGTACATCTGGTCACAGAAATATTTTCTTTGTACTTTCTCAGTCACTAAAGGAACGTAGTATAAGGATGTGGTAAAACAGAGTTAAAGTAGTTCACTGATGGGACGACATTTTCAATTAGAGTATTTTATACTTTCTTTAGTATGTGACAGTTTTATACACTTTGCTCATGTACTGATTAATTAAAGTTTTTATTGTCTTGATGTGTTTGGAATTCACTAGATTTGAATAGCAGCGTTCTGATTTATCAGTGAGTTCACAAACCGTAGCATAATACAAATAATCATAATAAATAAACATGGCCTATCCTAGGGTTTGGGTGCAGTAGAAGGTAGATCATTTTAAAGGTTGGGAGCAAATTTTCCAGGTT
The DNA here is from genome assembly GCA_028627135.1 of Pseudochirops cupreus. Taxonomy (NCBI): domain Eukaryota; kingdom Metazoa; phylum Chordata; class Mammalia; order Diprotodontia; family Pseudocheiridae; genus Pseudochirops; species Pseudochirops cupreus. The sequence continues at coordinate 163,090,978 of CM053583.1, forward strand.
ATTAGAAATCAATTGCTGAAATTTCCTTGCCCTAAAGAAATATAACCTGGATTGACAACATGTTGTTGAAATACACAAACACACACACACACACACACACACACACACACACACACACACACACACATATATATATATACTTATATAAAAGAAAATAGCTAGGTAGCTTCAGAAATACTTCATATTTTTTTTGTTTAAAATATACTTACTTTCCTAAGTCATTTTCAACTCCAGCTCTGAGACAAGACTACTAAATATGTACAAAAAATGCTTAAGTTGTAGAGAAGTGCTGAAAATTTAATTTTAAAATAGACTCTGTACCATTTGTCATGGAACACATTTTCTTGTTGTTATTGCCTGCTGCAGATTACAGGATGGAAAAAGCTTTCCCCTGCTTTCTTACTTCTGTATAGAAGAAAGAAATTATATCTACTATTTATCACAGGATCAGTGATTGATAACTGGAAGAGACTTTAGAGATGATTGTGACCCATTAATTTTACAGATGAGGAAACTGAGGACAAGAATAATTAAATTACTTGCCAAGGGCCACATGGTTAATAAGTACCTATGGTAGGATTTGAACCCAGGTCTTTCTGATGCCAGGTCAAGCACTATATCAGTTACACAGTGGTTCTCAACCTGTGGGTCGCAACCCCTTTGGGGGTTGAACGACCCTTTCACAGAGGTTACAGGGGTCACCTAAGACCATCAGAAAACACATATTTAGGAATCGAGACACCACTCCTCTATCTGTCTCCAGGCAGGTCCGCCCACATGCAGATACACCCACATACGAGTATTAAAGGGTCGCGGCATTAGGAAGATTGAGAACCACTCAGTTATAATATGATGCCCCTTAACAAATGCAAGGTAAAACAAGAAGCATTTATTAAATATTCACTACGTGCCCAGTACTCTGCTGAGCAATGATAGCATAAATAATGGGGGTAACAAAGAAGAATAATTCCTGCCCTCAAAGAGCCTACATTCTAATGGGGAAGATGACAGATACTAGGGAGTTGAAAAAGGGGTTAGGAAGATATACCCGAGTGGAGGCATGGTCCAGAAAGTCAAAAGCACAGCCAGGAGGGCAAAGAAAGTTGGCTAGCCTGGGCCTCTCTCCGAAATGAAGCCTCCTGGAGAAGCTCACCAACGAGAGGAGACTGGCATTTTAGATGAATGTTCCAGGGTGAAAAGGCCCTAGGTGCTGAGGGAGGCCCCACAGTGCAACTGCCGCAGAAGCGTGATGTTAACATTTGGAAAGGACTCATTAATCAAAGGTCTTAGGAGCACAGTATAAGTCTCAAACTTTCCCCTTAAAAAAAAATAAAAGATGAGATGATTGGAAGAGAAGTGATAGGATGACTCAATCCGTACACATTCATTAAGATGTGCTCAGCACTATGCTAGGCACTGGGGATAAAAATACAATAAATGAAAATGATTCCTGTACAAACAGCTTACATTCTAATAAGAATTTATTACTTTTGTGCCCAAGTCATACTCTATGTAAGCCTGGGTAAGTCACTTAACCCTCTATTGGCTCAGGCAACTCTCAAAATATACATTGCAAAGTCAGGATAAATCTGCTTTGGCAGAAGGAGGTTTCTCACCAAGATTGCTTGTACCAATGAAATCATAAATGTTGCCAAAAATAATTTTAAAAAATTTTAAAACAGTGTTAATATAAATGTTCTAAAAGGATAAGTTATTTCAGGGTTCAGATAATGATGCTATCATAATATGAGAAACCTGAAAGTATCTAAAGCCCCTTCAAATCTGGTGGTTTAAGGTAAAGTCTTTTCTGTAGCCTCCTTTTCCTTTAGTCTCAGGTAATTCCCATTGACACCAGCGACCATCCCCGGGGAGAATGGAGACATTCCATAAGAGATGGAAGAATCGTACTCAATCAAATTATAGGAAGTCCAGCTTCCTTTAGTGTAACTGTCATCTATTAAATGAATGGTTCCCAAATGATTTTATTTAGTTGCAACTTGAGGTAGTAATGAAAGGCAATAGCTTTTACAAGTCGTCACTTCTGACCTTCCCAATGTACCAAGGTAGAAACAGGTAGATAGAGCAGAGAGCTAAAGGGGGTAGATGGGTAACAAGACAGAAGCAGGAGGAGGTAGGGAGACTAACACTTCTAGTATTTAAGGTTTTAACCCCTTGTAATCCTAATCCAATAATGTATGTGCATGTGAGACAGAGACTGAGACAGAGAGAGAGAGAGAGAGAGAGAGAGAGAGAGAGAGAGAGAGAGAGAGAGAGAGATCTCCTTGGCAGTACAGTGAAGCATATAGACCCCTTCTTAAAATGATGTTTTTAAATGCATAAAATACAATACATGAGATTACAAAGGAAACTAATTATGTTGAAGTAATGGTGTCTTTTTTCCATCCAAGGTCACAGACCTCCTGAAATCTATCTGTGGAATCCAGGTTAACAATTCATGGCATAGTCAGATAGCATTGGAAAGGGTTCTAATGTTGGGGTCCTAACAACTCTTGAAAACACGTCACTTCTTTTAAAAATATTTTATTGATATATTTGGTTTTTATATCATCCTTATTTCCCTTTTTCCCCTTCTAAGGAGCCATCCCTTATAATAAGAGTGAGAGCAAAAGAGAAGGGGAGGAGAGGAGAGGAGAAAGGAAGAGGGAGGAGAGACACAGAGACTCAGAGAAACAGAGACAGAGAGGGGAGAGATAGAGACAGACAGAGAAACAGAGAGGCACAAAGACAGAGAGAGACAGAAGAGAGAGAGGGAAGAGAGAGACAGTGAAAGATAGAGTGAGAGGGAGGGAGGGAGAAGGAAACAGCTGCATCATTTATCATTTTGCGGCAGAGATGCCACAAATTTAGACAAGATCTGTTTCTTCAAGCACAAAAAGAGGGATTTGTATTAGATAATCTCAAAGACCCCTTCCAGCTTGAAGTTAATGCTCCATCATCACATACCAGATTTCAGTTTTCAATTTTATCTAAATAGAAGAGGTTTGACTTCTAAAAGGATTGAGATGAAGCAATAACACAAATACATTTCAGCTGATAAAGTATGAGGGCACATGAAACCACGGGGAATGCAGAGGGTCAGAAGATCTGAAGCCACCCTCTGCCATCCTCTGCCGCCTAGGTGTCCTTGAGAAAATCACTGTAACTCCCTGGGCCTCAGTTTCTTCAACTAGAAAATGAGGGGTTGGCCTCGTTGGTTTCCAAGTTCCCTTCCAGATCTGTCTACAATCCTACCGAGAGCAGGCCTCCACCAGAATAACATGAGTTCACCTATAGTCCTTGACACACATTGGCTGTGTGATCTTTGGCAATCCAACCTTTCTATTGCCTAGCAGCTCAAAGATTGAATCCTGAGAAATTTCTGATCTCCATGTTACACTTCTCCCTTCCTAACCTTTACTAACCTTTACTGAGATGAATTTGTCATGAACTCGGTGCTCTCTCTCTCTCTCTCTCTCTCTCTCACACACACACACACACACACACACACACACACACACACACACATATATGAAACTTACTATACATTAGAAGAGGAAAATATTTGTTTGGACTCAGAACCAGGATTGGCCCAGCAGGGGTCGTGACCATGGGACATGGCACATTGTATGCCTTCCCACTCCTCCTCATTGTCATATGGGAGAAATTATGGTCAGAATGAACTCAGTGGAGGTCCTAAAGAAGAAAGGAAGGCACAAAATAAGAAACATGTTGAATGTACAACTGGAGTAGAGGAAGGACAGAAAGGAAACAAGTATTTATTGAGGTACTATTTGCTAAACATGTTACAAATATTATCTCATTTAATCCTCCCAATAACCCTGGGGTGTAGATGCTATAATTATCCCCATTTTATGGTTGAGGAAATTAAGACAGACTGAGGTTAAATGAGTTACCTGGGATCATGCTGTTAATACATGTCTGAGGCTGCATATGAACTCAGGTCTTCCTAACTCCAGACCCAGACCTTTGTCTCCTGCACCACTTATCTAGGGGGTAACTTGTGAGTGATTTCATATTTAAACAGATACAATGTACAAGAGGCAATGTGGGAAAGTAGAATAGAAAGCTAGCCTTGGAGAAAGAAAAATGAGTTCAAATCCTACCTCTGAAACATACCTGGCTGTGTGGCTTTGGGCAAGTCACATAATTTCTCAGTGGCAATTCTCTCCACACAATTCTCTGAAGTCTAGAAATTACAACTAAGTTGGTGATCTGTCCTGGTGAAGCAAATTTTTCACAGGAGGTTCCCTCTAACATAAAATTACAGCTTAGATAGAGATTAGATGGATAAAGAGACACAGACAGGCAGGCAGGCAGACAGACAGATGATAGATAGATAGATAGATAGATAGATAGATAGATAGATAGATAGATAGATAGACAGACAGATAGATGTATAGATGGATGGATGAATGGATAGACAGACAGACAGACAGATATATAGATGGATGGATGAATGGATAGACAGATAGATAGAGAGAGAGAGAGATAGATAGATGGAAAGACAGATAGATAGATAGATAGATAGATAGATAGATGGATGGATAGATGAATGGATAAACAGACAGACAGATAGATAGATAGATAGATAGATAGATAGATAGATAGATAGATAGAAAGATAGAAATAGAGGTGTATAACTGGCATATAAACATATCTGAGGGCAGTATCTTGTGTTTTTCCTACTCTTCCCTGAATTCCTTTTTCTCCTTCAGTGGTACCGAGCTTGATCCAAAGCAAGGGCCTAAGTGAATTTCTTTGATTTATGTTTCCTTAATAACATCTTTGAGATGTAGACTGAGTGAATGAATGAATGAATGAATGAGTAAGCAAATGAATGAAAGAATGAATAAGTGAATGAAAACCAGTTTCTTAAGTGACAGATGTTCTAAAACATGGAAATGCCCTTGTCATGGTTGCCAGAGAGCTTCTACTTCAGTAGGGGGACACAACACATGCAGAGGAATGTGACCAAACTGGAAAGAGGTAGGAATAGGGAGTTAACCACAGGGCTTACATTCCCAAGGTATTGGTTTAATTGCCGACATCACAGTAAGAGGTGGAAAACAAGAGAAGAAAATGGCGGAGGAGGACGTAGCCAGTTTCAGGGCAGTTGGCCAGAAGATCCAGGTGAATGACCAGATGGTATGTGAAGCATGAGCTGGTTTGGAGCTAGCCAGATGTAGTAAGCTGTGGAAGTTCCCTGAGCAGCGAGGTGGCTCAGTGGATAGATCACCAACAGGAAGGCCTGAGTTCAAATGTGACCTCAGACATTAACTAGCTGTGTGAACCTAGGCAAGTCACTTAACTCTTTTTGCCTCAATTTCTTTATCTGGAAAATTAGCGGGAGAAGGAAATGGAAAATGACTCCAATTTCTTTGCCAAAAAAAAAAAAAAAACCCAAATAGGCCCAGAAAGAATTAGATACACCTGAAATGGCTCAACAACCAAGGAAATTTTCACTCTCCCATTTACCAGTCAAGACAGCCCAGTTGTAGAACTGATGTTCTAAAACAAATGTAAAATGGGACTATTAACATAAGTTGTTATCTTCATTGTTGGAAGGAGTAAAAGTGAATTTCTACATTGAGAGTTCTCCACAATGATGAAATCACAAGTCAAGATTTCTGAAAAGATGAATGAAAAAATAATAGCTCCATTTAGTACTTCTTGTCCAGCAGGGTGTTGGAATTTAAGAATACACTGCTGAGTAAAATAATAGAGTATCCATTCCTAGAGATTTGGAAGGTGGGGGGAATCAACTGGTATTTACCTGCCTAAAGACAACCCCAAATGGGGTCATGAAAAAAGACAAAGACTTCTCTCTCTCTCTCTCTCTCTCTCTCTCTCTCTCTCTCTCTCTCTCTCTCTGTTCTGGTTTTATTTTAGGAATTAATTTCTTATTTTTTATTGTTCTTCAATAATAAATTAGTCATAATCATATTAAATCAATAACAAAGTCATATCAGTGTTGTTTGAGTCCAACAAGTTATAATCAAGGATACCATTACTTCAGAAATGTTAAACATCTCCAAGAAATCACTTCAGCACTGGGGAGAACTGTTTTGCTTGATGGGTTTTTTCCCCTTTTTTTCTTTTGCTTTTTTTTTTTTGCTTTTTTTTTTTTTGGAGGGGAGAAGGCAGGGCAGTTGGGGTTAAGTGACTTGTCCAAGGTCACATGGCTAGTAAGTCTTAAGTGTCTTAGGCTGGATTTGAACTCAGGTCCTCATGACTCCAAGGCCAGTTCTCTATTCACTGCGCCACCTAGTCGCCCCTTTCCCCTTTTTTTCTTGATAAATACTGCTTTAAGTAAAAGCTGAGGCATCTCCTTTCTTCAGTGTTTATGTTCCTTAATCCTTTATCCTCTTCTTTGCCTTAGGGACAACTGCACTTTATTTATTTCTACTTATGCATCCTTCCATCATCAGCAATCTCCCCAGTCCAAAAACATTTGAAGAAGTTCAGTTCTTTAATGGAAACAACTATCAGAAGGGAATTGACTGGTAAGAAGGAGAAGAAAAAAGGAAGTATATTACTAACACACGCTGAATCACAATGGAGCAATTATAGATGTACTCAGGACATCTGCATAATTACCAGATGAATTTGTTATGCTCAGTGCTATCACAATGAATTAGAAATTAATTCATAATGATGAGACATTTAATCAGTGTTGCCCATAATTTTATTTGGACAGTACAATAATGGTAATATTTTTCTAGTAAAATAATATGATTGAATAAAGAACATTGTGCAGTTCTTCAGCAGAATATTTAATAAGGTTATTTAAATTTTCTAAAGCATATTATTTGATTATTTCTAGAAAAGAATATATTTTTTCTAAAGATATAGTCAGTTCTCTCATTTACATTCCCATTGATTCTTGGAGAAACTCAGATGATATGAATTTTTTAATATATGTTGTAAGATACACATTCATGAACCATTTATACTGTACATGTTACATTACAATACAGTGATATTCAACATTCACATCATAACAGAACATTGACAAAACCACATGATCGCTAGTCACCTACATAGTTTAAAAGAAATAGTCAGTTGTTGCATCTCATAAATTGTGCGAACTAGTATCGCCAAAAAATACCTTGACATGCATATTAATTTCTGGAGTGTAATAGAATATACTGATGCTCCCATTGATTTTCTGAAGTCTCCTGTACCTTATTACTTCAATTTCAAGTTTATATTCTAAGTCTATATTGACATAATTCCCCCAATTCCTCAATAAATGAGAGAGTACTCCGTGAGAATTTCTTTAGACACATATACTTATAAGCCATGCCTCAGTGAGTTAACATCACACATAAACCTATTTCCATAATTAAATCCCCACTGGTGGACATAGCCAGGATTGGTTAGGAACAAGGATGTCAGTAAGCAAGGCTGGACATTCTTAAATGTGCATAGTGTCCTTACTCTGCACCATGATAGTCTGGCTCTTGGATAAACACTAGAAAACCCTGAAGTCACCACAGATGACCTAAAGATTAGAAAAGAGTGGTTTTCTCTTATGTCTCAGCCCAACTTCAGGACCAAATTTGGGTCAGGGAGGTAGTGAAGGTTCTTCTCCCCTTGGCATTTGTGAAACACAATTGCCAGGGTCCAAGGAAGAAATGAACCTTAGATGGATTCAAAATGGTTCCCCTTATATTTTTTTTCTGGAACACCTGGGGATTGCAGATGTGAGGAGCAGTTATGAAGGTTTCAAATGTAATTCAGGCACTGCACTGTGTAACCTCAGAGCATACTAACTCCATAATCTAAATAAAGAAGAACATTTATATGGCATATGGAGGAGTGAACCTACAGAGGCTCCATGGGATCAAAACAGCAGGAAATACTTCCTTAATTACTTTAGATAGACGGTAATGTGTCCATATTGCTTTATATAGTAAAAATTATACAGAAGTTAAAAAAAAAGAAAACAACTCCACTCTAATCTCTTTAGTATTTTATTGCTATTCTGAGTTCCACACGTTTCTTATAAGAACATTTTAATCTTAATTTAGGAAGTTTTACGTTCAAGTTCACACATATAATTTTGCAGTTTCAAAATGCCTTCTGAGGAAAGCTCATTTTTTAAAACCATGATAAGCCTAGTTTTTCTTGATTTAGCTTTTGATAACACTGACTCATGGGCCAAGAGTATTTTTTTTCCAATGAAATGAAACACTAGACGACTCTGAACATTTGTTCCTTTACTTTCAAGGAATACTGCTGATTTAAGGATTAGCTTCAAATGATTAAAATTTGGCCCTTATGTAAAATTTGAACTTGAACTTGAAAATCAAAGGGCTTGGAACTTTTACAGAGAAAATGTAAGAGAGAGTTCATATTCTGACTTGTTTTTTGTCTCATCCCTCTTCCAGGTATATGGATTTTTTCCCCATCCCCTCCAATATTACCAATGATTTTCTATTTGAGAAGAGTGCCAACTACTTCCATTCAGAGGAAGCTCCCAGGAGAGCTGCATCTCTGGTTCCCAAGGCCAAGATCATCACCATTCTAATTGACCCATCAGACCGAGCATACTCCTGGTACCAGGTATTAACATTTTGTAAGGTTCTAAAGATAGAATGATTGTGGTTAAGTTTCATTCATTGTTATGTAAAATAAAAGCAAATAAAAACAATGATCAATCTATAATGAATAAATATGTATTAAGTGTTCCAGGCACTGTGCTAAGTGCTAGAGATACAAAAAGAGGCAAAAGACAATCCCTGCCTTAAAAGAATTTAAAATCTAATGGGGAGACAATATACAAATAAATATATATAAAACAAACTTTATACGAGATAAATTAACAGAGGGAAGGGACTGGAATTGAGAGATTGGGGACAGCTTTATGAGAGATATTGGAGAGGTGAAATCAACAGGTCTTGGCAACAGATGGGATATGGGGGGAAGGATGAAAGATAATGAGGAGTCCTGGAATGGGAGGATGGTATAGCACTCTACAGAAATAAGGAAGGTCAGAGAAGGGGAGAATTTTAGGGGTAATGATTCTAAATTTGACTTTGGACACATTGAGTTCAATGTCTATGAACATTCAGTGTGAGATGTAGGACAGGAAGGTGGAGATGTGAGATTGGAAGTCAGCAGAGGGTTTGGGGCAGGATTGATAAATTTGAGAATTATTGGCATAGAGGTGGCATATCAATCCATGGGAGCTGATGAGATCACCAAGGGAAGTAATGTAGAGAGAGAAGAGAAGAGGGCCTAGGACAGAACCCTATGTGTGTTTGAAGGGCATGATCTGGATGAGGATCCAGCAAGTATAGGGAGGAGTGGCCACATAGGTAAGTGGAGAACCAGGAAAGAGTAGTATTCCAAAAACCTAGACAGAAGAGGATGTCAAAAAAAGATGGTGATCAATAGCATCAAATGCTGAAGAGAGGTAAAGGAGGGAGAATGAGAAAAAGTCACTGGATTTGGATACTAGATCATTGGAGAGGGCAGTTGCCATGGAATGACAAAGTAAGAAGCTGAATTGTAAGGCGTCAAGAAGGGAATAAGAAGAAAGTGGAAGCACCTGCTATGGATGGCCTTTTCAAGGAGTTTAGCTACAAAGAAGAGATAGAGGATGACAGTTAGTGGGGATGGAAGGATCAAATGTCTTTTCAGGACATGGGAAGCATGGAAATGTTTGTAGGCAGTAGGAAATGAGCCAACAGACAGGAGAAAATTGAAAATAAGTGAAAGAATGGGATGACAGAGGAGGCAATCTGATGAAGGAGATGGGATAGAATGGGATCACTTGAATAGGTAAAGAGGTAGTATTGGTAAGGAATAAGACCACTTCATCATGCAAGACAACCAGGGGTGAGGGAAGAGATCATGCAGGAGGCATCTGAGTGATAGGAAATGTGGAAGAGAGAAGACAAAACTTACAGTAAATGTCCTCAAGTTTTCCTTAAAATATGAGCATACACATTGTACTGATTATACAGTTTGAACCCTCATTGTGCTCCTTTTTAGTTAAATGACCAGTGTCAAGTCAGCTCCCTTCTCCAAGTCTTAGATGCCTGAAAGACTCTCTGACATAAGAGACTCGAATTAGGGAACTGGAAGGTTTTCTTCTACCTCTAAATACATTGGTTCATCTTCTTATGAAAATATATGAAAGTCTGTAAGAAAAGGTTGCACATTATGAATACTTTTTGTCTTTAAGAAAGGATCAAAATATGTGTTTGGGGGAGGAGATAAAGCTGAAGTTACTTTTGCTGAGAAATTGTATGGCCAGTGTTATTATAGTGGAAACCATGAGGAATCAAGGGATCCGGATACAAGTTTCAGTTCTATTACTAACCATGAAAACTTAGACAAGTCATGTAACTTTCCTCGTGCCTCAGTCCTATCATCTATTAAGTTATAATAATCAACCAAGAAAATTTTAATAGGTGCCTACAATGTGCCCACCACTATGCTAAGTGGTGTGGATGCCAAGACAAAAATGAACAGTTTCTGCCCTTCTAGATCTTATATTCTATTGGGAGAGACAAAATGCACCCAGATCTGTAGATGTAAACTATATAAGTAAATTCAAGATAATTTTAGAGGGAAAGTCAATCATCTAAGAGTGACAGGATGACCCATGTGCAATGTGCCACTGGAAGTGAGCTTTGAAAGAAACTAGCGAATCTAAAAGTAATGATAACATGCATTTTTGCCGCCTTTCATGACAACCGTAAAGTACAGTTATAGAGATCAAATCTGTGGAAATACTTTGAAAAATATAAATCATGAGGCAGCTAGGTGGCACAGTGAATAGAGCATCGGTCCTGAAGTCAGGAGGACTCAAGTTCAAATCCAGCCTCAGGCACTTGACACTTAACTAGCTGTGTGACCTTGGGCAAGTCACTTAACCCTGATTGTCTCCCCCCCTCCAAAAAACAACCACAACAAAGGAAAAATATAAATCACACAAAGTCAAGATATTATTTTTAGTTCAACTGATGGCTGTTCATATGGCAACTTCATGGTAAAATATAACTTTTCATTTTAATTGCCATTATATTTGGCTTTTGAGAAGCATCATTCAACCATATTGTTAGTTCTCATCCCCTCCTCTGGTCTTGGCTCTAGGGACATGGTTGAATGCTTCACGATGTAATTATTCTGTACAGCTGTACTCCGTACTCAGTGTGTGGCCCATCAAGGGAATAGGTGGGCCATGCTCCAAGCCTGGGTCAGGGATCCCTATCATATTAACTACCACCCACAAGCATATGCACCATTACCTCATCCTTTCCTCTGCTCTGTCCCTTTTAATCCAGTTAGCCTCTCCTAACTGCCTCTTCCAGACAGAACCAATTATCCTTACAGAAGTTCCCTACAGGATTTTCCAGTTTAAAAAAGTACTTGAAAGTACTTTTTAAAGAAAAAGTACCCATATTGCCCTGTGAAGTAGGCATCTGTAACTTTCATTCCCATTGTATTGGTAAATAGACTAAGGCCAAGGGAAGGAGGGAATTTGCGCTGTGGGATCACAGATTAATTAAATGGTAAATGCCTGACTGAAACCAAAATCTTCTGCCTGTAGGGTCAATGGCTTTCTAAATCATGCTGGCTCTCATTTATACTAAGGTGCTAGTCACAGATAAAACCCAAAATATTACCACTTTTGAGATAAATTTGTATTTAGCAGGGGAGAAATGCTCAAGCCAAATAAATTATTCCAGCAGAATTTCAGTTATCAGTAAGACGGCGGGGGAGATACTCTAGAGCTGGGGAATCTTCCCAACATTTCTGATATCATAACACACAGGGAGGTAAAGAATAATAATTGTTGTCATTAATTAATGATAACTAACAATAATGCAACAGTCTATACAACTGGGTGAGAATAGAAAGGTGCATTTTGAAAATTTTACTTTCTCCAATTGTTAGCAATGAAAAGGAGCCCTGACATAGAAACTATGAAGGCATGGGTTTGGCATCTGGAAAAGGGTCCAGGTCTGGCGTCTTATACATTTGATGGTATGACCAGGGCAAGAATTTGACTTTTCAAGGTTCTAAGCAGCTGTCTTATAAAGCTAGAGATTGCAGAAAATGTGTCAAGTTGCATTGGTAGAATGAATTTCCACCCTGGGGCATCCCTTATACCAATGAAACCGTAGGTCCATCTAATCCCTGTTCCTCTGCTTCAGTAGCAGTAAGACATATTAGAACCAGCACTAGAACCAGGAAGAATTGGGTTCAAGGCCTTTATACTAGTTGCGCGGCAAGTCACTTCTCAACATCTCCAGGAAGCTCTCCAAGACTAAACATAGCAAAGCAAATACTTTTCTGCATTGATAGAAGAAGGAGTTTCCTCCCCCAAAACAACAAATTTGGAATCTCACTGCCAAATCTGTAAATAAATAAAACTGGATTCACTGCATTTAAAAAAAAAAACAACATGGTTCTTCTGTTATCAGTACCAAAAAGAAAGATCACCTATCAATTATGGGTTCTCATAAAAATCAAATTAGCCCATCATGAGCAGATAATGTAGAAACCCCCTTACAGTCAATAGTTAAAACCTCTTTCCCAAAACCTTTTGTCCTGGAGCCTTGTAACCTGTAGAAAAAAATGGCTAGTTAGTGTTTCTAAGTCCCCAGTTCTTTGGTGAAGGTGTTAAAGGACCACCTTGTGCTTCTGCAAATCTGCACAGCAGCCCACAGGGAAAGATTAAAGGAACATGGATAATCCCCAAACTTGATAAATAGCCCTCATGAACTGAGCTGGCCACATGTCACTTCTTAGCATCTTTGGCAGGAATCTGCAGGATTTCCTGGATCACCTACCACAATGAAAGCCCTTTAAAGAGCATGGAGGACATAACAGTGTGCCTTTCTAACCATATGGGCTCTCGTATTGCAAAGCAAGATAAACACGGTAATCTTTGAGCCTGCGAGCTCCCAAACCACAGGAAAACAGGTTGAAAGTCAAATCTACAGGAAAGAATTCTGGAGGCTTTCATGCAAAAGGTAGTACTCTTTCTTAGAGAGTAGAAGCAAAGACTCAATCTTCTCTTTTCCCAAAGAGCAGTTTGAGTGAAATAAATTTATGTATGTAGGATGCCTCTTTAGGTAAAAAGCCTGAATGAGAATGTTTTGAAGGAGATATTTTAAACTGATAATAGTCTTCTGTGCCACAATGTGATAGTAGCTCCACATTTTAAAATTATGCAGCTCCCACTTATAATGTCTCACCTGCTCCTTTCTGCTCAGTAAATATGGTAAATCTGCTGTTTGTTCAATAAGGCTCCTTGAGCAGGCCCTTGTGGATGTCCGCTGTTATTGTAAATACTGGCACACAGCTTTATAATGGGCTGGAGTGGGGTTCTGTAAAGGTATAGTTCTTTTAAACTGCTATCCTTTCTTATTTCACTTCTTTTTTTAAAAGGAACAGTTAGGTGGCATACTGGATAGAGCAGAGGGCTTGGAGTTGGGAAGATCAGCATTCACATCTTGCTTCAGGTGCTTATGAACTGTATGACCCTAGGCAAATAACTTAATTTTTTTTGCCTCATTTTCTTTATTTTCAGAGTGAGGATAATAACACCACTATGTCACAGGATTGCTATGAGGTTTAAATGTGCAAACCTTCGAGTACTATAATACTATTATTATCTTCACATGCTAATTTCCAGATTCATTTTTACGGAAGAAAATTTATTTTTAAAGTTTATAAATTTGTTCAAAGTCATATGAAACAGAATACAAGCTTAATTCTGTTTTCTGTACATCTCACACTGGGAGCTCTCTTTAAGTATTTGCACCTTGGCCATTTTTCAAATACCGGAAATTATTTTCTGTTTATCACTCCAGGAGGGTAGAAAATTAAGAATTTTTGAACTAACATATAACTACATACTTATGCTTTATTGATGTTTGTTTGTCCTGACTTGGTCATCTGTTACTTCCACCTTTGGTTTGACTGTATGTAATTTGTGAAGAGGTAGTATGATATCATGGGACAGAGAGCTGGCCTTTGAGTCAGAAAGACCTGATCTTGCCATTGACATATACACACTAATTGCATAAATATGGGCAAGTCCCTTAACTTCTCATTGCTCTAGGAAATTCACTAAAATTTTAAGTGAGAGATATTGGACGACAGGAAGTTCCTTCATGAATAAAACCATAGATCCAAGCCACACACATGTACATATATGTATGTATACAATATGCATACATATATATGTATATACATATATATGCAAATATTACCATAAGCATCTAGTACAGTGCATTTTTATATAAGGTGTTCGGCAAACACTGTATTAATGGAGAAAAACTGTCACAGAGAAAACCAAAATTTGGCAAGTCAACACCTTTTCTACTGCGTGGCCCACCCTAATCAGTGCCACCACTATGTAGTATCAATCTATCCTTATTCCTTCACTTCTTTTTGTATCTGCTTTATGCCTAACCATTCCATTAGCCATTTACTCATCCAAATAAAATGCCTTTCATTCTTCATCTGGCTGATAGTTTGAGGAGGGGGTATGCTAAAAGCCATACCAGCACCACGTGTTGGAACTGCAGGATCTCAGAACTGGAAGAAACCTCAGAGACAGAAAGGAGTAGTAGACAGAGCTTAAAACATTTAGAATCACTAAGTACTTGTTTTGTTGCATAGTCTCAACCATGTCTGACTCTTCATGACCCATTTGGGGTTTTCTTGGTAAAGACACTGGAGTGGTTTGCCATTTCCTTCTCCAGCTTATTTTACAGATGAGGAAACTGAGGCAAACAGGGTTAAGTGACTTGCCCAGGGTCACATAGTTAGTAAGTATCTGAGACCAGGTTTGAATTCAAGTCCTCCTGCCCCGAGGGTGGCATGGTATCCACTGAGCCGCCAAGCTGCCCTTAGAATCAGGAAGATCTAGGTTCGATTCACATTTCAGATATTTACTATTTGTGAGCATGAACAAATCCTTTAACTTCTCTGTCTTTCAGTTTCCTCTTTTTTTCTTTTTTTATTTGGTCGACACTCATTTATTAAGCACTTTCTATGTGCTAGGCCATATAAATGGCCACACTTAAAATAAATATAATGATAAATATTTGTTCTACTGAACAAACATACTTCCCTTCTTTCTTTTTTTCCCCATTTTATTTATTTATTTTTAGTTTTCAAGATTCATTTCCACAATTTTTTATAATTTTTCTCCCCAACTTTCCCCTACACCCCACCCCACAACAACAAGGCTGCTGAATTCCCCTTCCCCCAAACCGTTCTCTCTTATGTCTTCCCCCATAACCCCCCTAACTTTCTAGTAGAGCAAGATGGATTTCTATACCCCACCTGTATGTCTTATTTCCCAGTTGCATGTAAAAAACGATTTTTTTAAATATTTATTTTAAAAACTGTAGAGTTCCAGATTTTTTCCCCTTCTTTCCTCCTCACCTACCCCCACTGGGAAGATAAGCAATTCAATATAGGTTCCATATGTGTAGTTACCCAAATCATTTCCATAGTTGTTATATTGTGAAAGCCTATATTTCCCTCCATCCTATCCCACCCCTCCACTTATTCTATTTTCTCCTTTGACCCTGTTCCTTTTCAAAAATGTCTGCTTCTAACTACCCTCTCCCCCAATCTGCCCTCCCTTCTATCATCCCCCCTCTTATCTCCTATTTTCCTGTAGGGTGAGATACCCAATTGAGTGGATATGTTATTCCCTCCTTAAGCGAAATTCAATGAGAATAAGGTT
>CM053583.1:163106828-163130381 GCA_028627135.1 Pseudochirops cupreus
ATATATATATATTCCCTTCAAATATCCTCATACTGAAAAAAGTCTCAGGAATTACAATGATCAGTTTTCCACATAGGAATGTAAATAGTGTAACTTTAATAAGTTCCTTATGATTTCTTTTTCCTGTTTACCTTCTCATGCTTCTCTTGCTTTTTGTATTTGAAAGTAAATTTCTCTGTTCAGCTCTGGTTTTTTCATCAAGAATGCTTGAAAATCCACTATTTCACTGAATGATCATATTTTCCCTTGCAGCATTATACTCAGTTTTGCTGGGTAGGTGATTCTTGGTTTTAGTCCTAGCTCCTTTGACCTCTGGAATATTATGTTCCAAGCCGTTCACTCCCTTAATGTAGAAGCTGCTAGGTCTTGTGTTATCCTGATTGTGTTTCCACAGTACTCAAATTGTTTCTTCCTGACTGCAGTATTTTCTCCTTGACCTGGGAACTCTAGAATTTGTCTATAACATTCCTAGGAGTTTTCTTTTTGGGATCTTTTTCAAGAAGCAATAAGTGAATTCTTTCAATTTCTGTTTTGCCCTCTAGTTCTGGAATATCAGGGCAATTTTGCTTGATAATTTCTTGCAAGATGGTGTCTAGGCTCTTGTTTTTTTATTTTTTTAATCGTGACATTCAGGTAGTCCAATAGTTTTTAAATTATCTCTCCTGGATCTATTTTCCAGGTCAATGGTTTTTCCAATGAGATAGTTCACATTGCCTTCTATTTTTTCATTTGTTTGGATTTGTTTTAAGAGTATCCTGATTTCTCATAAAACTCATTCTACTTGTTCCAATGTAATTTTGAAGGAGTTATTCTCTCCAGTGATTTTTTGAAATTCCTTTTCATCTGGCAAATTCAGTGGCTTTTTAAGGCATTCTTCTCCTCATTGGCTTTTTGGGCTTCTTTTGCCATTTAAGTTAGTCTATTTTTTAAGGTGTTATTTTCTTCAGTGTATTTTTGGGTCTCCTTTAGCAGGCTGTTGACTCACTTTTCATGATTTTCTTGCATCACTCTCATTTCCCAATTTTTCTCTACTTCTCTTACTTTTCAAAATCCTTCTTCAGCTCTTCCATGACCTGTAACCAGTTCATATTTTTCTTGGAGGCTTTTGATGCAGGAATTCTGGTTTTGCTGTCCTTGTCCCACTCCATGCCTTGATCCTTTTTGTCCCCAAAAAAGGATTCTATGGTCTGTTTGTGCTTCCTCTGCTTGCTCATATTGCCTGCAAATTACTTGACTTTTGAGCTCTTTGTCATGGTACAACTCTGCTTCCAGAATGGAGAGAGCTTTGTCCCAAATGGCTGGGGTTTTCAGATCTATTAGGAGGGCACCTTCTCTAAAGCCACCACAAGCTCTGGCTTACTGGCGCCACACCCCAGGACCACCACCCAAGACCACAATCCAGATCCAAGCAGGTTAAAGCAAGAGTTTTTACCCTCTGAATGGTCGCTTGGTCACACTACAATCTTGCAGGTCAGGAGCTCTGGAAGCAGCCATACCTCCACCACTTCTCACCCTGGGGACAGGGGCCAGACCACAATCTTCTGCCCCCCCCTTTTGAAATAGAATTCTGCACTGACCTTTTACTTTATCTTTGGCATTTATGAGTTGAAAACTCTGGAAACCACCACAGCTGCTGGTGATTCACTCTCCTGAAGTTGGCTCTGGCTGCTGCTGTTCAGGGCCACCCTGGGGCCAGAACCTAGCGGCTCATGCAGGACTGTGCTCGGCTCCCAGCTCAGTGTGACAAACCCTTCCTGTCTGCCTGCCAGGCTTCCTTCAGCAGGAGATTCATTTCTCTCTGTCACTTTGTGGGTTCTGTAGCTCTAAAGTTTATTTAGAGTCATTTTTTTACGTGTATTGGAAATGATTAGAGCAGGAACTCATGCCAAGTTTGTGTTTTTGCTCCTCCATCTTGGTTCCACCCTTGGTTTCCTCTTATGTAGAATATGGAGTTGGACTCAAAAGTGTACTTAAATCTATGGTCAAAATGCATATCTGAATAAGAATTACTTCAACAGCATCTTTGAAAAGTAGTCTTGAAGCCACTAGTTGAGGATTTCCAATGATGGGGCATTTATGATCTCTTAAGTCAGACCTTTCAACTTGTATACAGCTCTATTGTTCAGAACATTTTTTTCTTGCATCAACTCAAAATCAGCCTATTTGAAATTCCCATCCACTACTCATAATTTTGCCCCCCCAGGGCCAATCAGAACATGCCTTAATCTTCCACATGACAGCCCTACAAAAATTTAAAGAAGTGACCTGCATGTGGAGGGCAAGATCAAAATCTTCTCCCCTTCCTAAATCTGTCTTTTCCTTCTGAGATTGATTGGCAACAGAAAGAACCATACCTTCCCCAACTAAAGTCTAGATTTTATTTCTTAATATTTTAAATTCCTTAGGCTGCTATCTACAAGTAACATTTGGCACAACAACCACCACCCCCAGCTTTCTCTTCTAGGTTACTATCCCCAGTTCCTTTAAGAAATGCTTGTATGACAGTTTCCAGACTAACAATTTTGGTCATCTTTCCTCTGTATCCCTTACAGATGTCAATGCCTAAAACCTCTTTCCTCTTGTTCTCTGGGAGATCTGTAATATACTCCCTGACAAAACTGCTTTTTCTCCTCTTTCCATTGGCCTTAACCCAAATAGTCTCCATGCTTTCTGCCTCTCATTTATGGATTTCTTTGCCATGTAACTTTACCTAATACATCCTTTTTAAAATATGTCCTCTTGTACCTATATTCTAATTGGGAGTAACATCACCCCAAACCTCTGTGATGCCTTTGGCAGATAGATTTACGTCCTTGAATCTCCAAATTAATTTATGTATCAGTCATACTATTTATATTTTTAACAGATGTGTGAGACTACAAGTTTTATTACTGTTTTAAAGTCTTCTTCTGCAAAATTACTACATCTTTCCATTTATATTCCTCTTCTTTTGCCATGCCTGGTATTTTCTCTGGCTTCTGGCTTATCAATTAGCTACCAGTAGTTTTCTCCCTGCTTCTTCATTTTCAGGGTTAGGTTGTCTTGATCAGATTTTCAGGTTCCAAATAAGTTACACACACACACACACACACACACACACACACACACACACACACACACACACTGATATAAAATTCCTGAAATCTTATCTAGTCAAGGAATATATAGACTATTGATTAAGAAGCCCAGGTTTATGGTAAGCTTGCCCTGCCTTCCCATCTCTCCTTGGATTTTTCCTAATTTTATTAGGTAGGGCACTACTCTCTTATGTTTTCTTGTGTATTTGATTTACAATTAGAAAATTCCTATCAATACCCTACTGTAAACTAGCTTCCCTTAGGTAAAATTATGATTTCTAGCCCCTTCATATCTGTTTACTTTTCTCTACTGATTATATTCCAATTGTCTGTCTAGCCAAACATTATTGTTTTTTGGGTATCTTTTGATAATGAAAACTGGGCCCGAATGCTATAAAGAACAAGAGCAGTAGAAACTAGTACCTTCATGTATTCTGAAATATGTGACAGCTAGGCACTAGCAACAATGTCACTCTGAACTCCTGCTCCTCCCCTCCCTTGCCCTCCTTCTAGCCTCTTCCACTAGAACCGCTGGGAGAGGACATATACCCTAACAGAAGTTGTAGCTATAGTTGAGTCCATAGTAATAGACAGTCAGTCAATAATTATTTATATCAGGCACTTCTAAACTGTGGTGAATATGGAAAAGAAGAGAAAAGAAGGGAAAGAAGAGAAGACAGGAGAGGAGAGGAGAGGAAGGAAGGGGAGAGGAGAGAAGGGGAGAGGAAGGAAGGGATAATCCCTTTCAATAGTCTAGAGTAGTTTACATTCTATTGGGAAACAACAAAATATAGGCAAGGTGGATGGAAAGTAATTCCCGGGGAAAGGGGGTCAGTATAGACTCCTTGAACAAGGTAGAATTTTAGCTGATACTTGAAGGCAGCCATGGAAGCTGTGCTCAAAGCCATTAAATTTTCCTTCTATCAGATTCATCATATATGCATCATTGTCAGCTTGACATGTAATGGCATTTCTGACATCATTCAAATCGTGTCTCTGCTTTGTATGGAAACATTATTTAGAGAAGAAAGCAATCATGAACTCATCCAGCTTATTTGCCCTCAAATTGTTTAGTGTATGCTTTAAAAATATTTTAAAATAAATCCTGGTCTAAATTTTCAATCGGTGCCTGTGCTTAATGCCATATTTGTGAGCCTGAAATCAATTTATGAAATTTCCAGTGTCCATGTGAAGGCCTGGACTCCTATTACAGATTATATATTTCTCTGCTACAGAAACTCACTTTGTGAATAACTTTTCGTTGCTATTGTTCAAGCACCAGCGATCTCATGAGGATCCAGCTGCCCTGAGGTTTAATTTCTATGAAGTTATTACAACAGGACATTGGGCCCCATCTGAATTAAAAACGCTACAGAAGAGATGCCTGACTCCTGGCTGGTACGCGGTCCACATAGAGAGATGGCTGACTTATTTTTCCACTTCTCAGGTAATATCTTGAAATTATTTTAACCATTTCCCTAGATTAGTAGTTCTTAGTGGTCCAGGGATTCTTAGGGGTGGCAGATACCTCATTCATTGAGTCCAGGATGGCAAAATTATTTTATAATAATCTTAAGATTTTTCAGAACTTCTAATACAATAAAATATTAAAAGATTTAACCAACAAAAACAAAATCTCTTAGGGGGAGTGTGAGTCATTAATAATTTTAAGAGTGTAAAGGATTATTGAGACCAAAATATGTCACTCTAGATCATGAAGATTATGTCTCTTTGACCAGCAGGGAATCTGAATTAATATTGTAATTAGTGTGGATTTTAAAATCCTAAATGTCAATCAAGATAAAATTAGGTGGACTCCTTTAATCAGCCCCTGGGCTTCTGGATAGGAACAACCGAGATAAACTATTTGGCTTCTAGGATCCCTAGTTCTGGGAACATTTCTCAGAAGGAGGTTCCTAGTCTCTCTCATTAAGCTGTCTTGGAAAGTGCCTGCTCTTCATGGGCAATATCCACACAATCAAACATGATTTGTTTCAAAGTCCAGGAAGAATAAGTAGTAAGTACACAGTCTCACGATAACATTTAGAGGGCAACAACCAAGTGCTTTGGGATTATTTAGGAAAGTGACCAGTAGAGTGGTGCACGTCTGTAATGCCTGCAACTGAAGGAGACTGAGGCTGGTGGGTTACCTGAGTTTGAGAATTGAGATTCAGGAGCATTGAAGCTGATCAAATGCCAGCACAAAGTCTGGAAGCAGTGTGGTGAAATCCTAGCAGAGAGGGGGCCACCAGGTTGCCTATGGAAGAGCAGGTTAACAAGGTCAGAAATGGAATGAGTCAAAGCTTCTGGACAGATTAACAGCGCAGTTGGCCCATAAGTGGCTACTTCACTACGAGCCTGAGTGAGATGGGGTGGGGGGAGAGAAAGAAAGAAAGAGAAACAAAGAGAAATAGAGAGACAGAGAGGGAGAAAGGAAAAAAGAAAGGAAGGAAGAAAAAAGAAGGAAAGGAGGATAAATGAGGGAATAAAGGAAGGAAGGAAGGAAAAAAGGAAGGAAGGAAGAATGAAGAAAGGAAGGAAGGGAAGAAGGGAGGGAAGAAGGATGGAAGGAAGGGAGGGAAAGAAAGAGAGAGGAAGGAAGGAAGGAAAAAAGGAAGGTAGGAAGGAAAGAAGGAAAGCCACAGCGCTTGAACAGAGAGTAGAGGCAGAATGGAGTGTGGCAAAAACACACTGGTTTGGGATTCTGAGGACCTAGCTTCAAATCCTGAGTGACCATGGAAACATCATTTAACTTTTCCTCTGTTGATCCAACTGTTAAATGAAAGGTTGGGACCAAATGGACTCTAAGGACCTTTCCAGCATCATATTGATGTTCCTACATGGTCATGGGATTGTGAGAAAGAAGGAAGTGCAGAATTACTGTCTACTTAATATTTTGATCAGCTTCTAATTTAGCTCTAACATGAGGTCTTGACATTTTCGAATAAGATGTTTAATCCCCAAGGTAGAGACAGTATCCCTAGAAGTTTAAAACTCTTCGTGCATCCCTGGTTTTCTAGGCAGTACACATCCCCTTTCTTTTGACTTATTTTTGTATCATGACGTGCCAAGAGAAGCATCTGACTAAGATTTCATTGTTCTTAAAGTGACTGTTTGGGGTTTTCTAGTTGCTAATTATTGACGGGCAACAGTTGAGATCTGACCCAGCTACTGTGATGGATGAAGTTCAGAAGTTTCTGGGAGTTACTCCTCATTATAATTACTCAGAAGCTCTAACGTAAGTCTGTTCCTGTGAATGATTTCATTTGTTATTTGAGAACATAAATTACCACTGGTTATAACATCATTAATAATGGCCAAAAATTCATACTTCAGTAGGCTGCTCAAAAACCAGCAATTTTCATTGCTTGCTTAGTATCTCCCCATTGAAATAAAGCAATAATGATAATTTTCATTTGTATACCATTTTAAGTTTTGCAAACAGTATTGCATTTTATCCTAAAATCAGCCAAGTGTATGTTCTAAAGGCATTGGTGTCCTGAGGTGAAACTAAGAATGAAAGTGATTAATTGTCTTATAACACACATATGTTACAACTAATAATAAGTGTCTAAAGTAGGATTTTGTGTCCAAGTTTTCCCAGCTCCAAGTTCAGCACTCTAACTATTCCATGAATGTAACTATGTAACAGGAAAATCTACCCTATATCTTTTTCTGATGTCTCACTCTGGTGTAAAAGTAGACCTTGGATTTTAGGATATGCCAATGGAGTTGCAACTTTAGCAGATTTTACCAATATGAAAAAGCTTTAAAGAAACACAAAGGGGATTTGGGAAGACAAATAAACCATTATATATTTGATTCTGGAGGTTGGGGAGCCATAGAAGTTTATCATAAAAGGATTGATCCTAGAACTAAAAGGGGACTACAGTGATTCACAAAGATGATCTACCAAAGGTACAATCTGCATCAATAGTGAGAAAATTCCTTTGATGAAAACATAGATTCATTTCAATCTAATCCAAGCATTTATTATGTTCTTACTTTGAACAAAGTAGCATACTAGTGTTATACAATAGCAATTTTTAAAATGGCCTCTGTCCCCAAGAAACTTTCATTTTATTCAAGGAATAGACAGAGAAAAATTATCATTAATGATACAGGAGAGGATCCAAAAAGCCATGTGTCATGTAAAGAGGTCAGAAAAAAACAAGGAAGGAAAGAGGTCTCATGAAGAAGGGATCCACTCGTGGCTTAGAGAGGTGAAGAAAGATGACAACTATGAAAGACATCAGATTTAAAAATTAGGTCACTGAAAACCTTGCTAGAAGCAGTTTCAGTTGAGTGACAAGGTCAGAAACCAGACCACAAGAAACTGAGAAATTCATGGGAGAGAAGAAGTAGAGGAAAGATAGTTTTTGGTTTTGTTTTTCTTAAAATTTGGCTGTTAAAGGGAAAAGATATAGATAGGACTATGGCTTGATTGGTTCTAGGATCAATCAAATGAAGTTTTTTCCCTTGTTTGTTTTAAGATTAGGGCGCTTTGTTGTTGAGTCGTTTTTTCAATCACATTTGACTGTTCATGACCCCATTTGGAGTTGTCTTGTCACAACCATTTCTTTCTTAAGCTCATTTTATAGATGAAGATGTTATATAGATGAAGAGTTAAGTGACTTGCCCAGGTTCACAGTACTAATAACTGTCTGAGGCCAGATTTGAACCCAGGAAGATGAATCTTCCTGACGTTAGAGCCGGCACTCTTCACTTTGCTGCCCAGCAGCCCCCAAATTAGGGAGACCTAGGTTTAATTGTTGGCAAAAGGGAAAATGGATGGTTAATAGACTGAATGCTCAAATCCTGTCCTCTGCACCTGGAATACTCTCTCATATTTATGTTCCAACTAACTCATCTCCCTGGCTCCCTTGAAGTCCTAATTAAAATTCTACCTTTTATAGGAAGCCTTTCCTAACCCCACTTAATTCTAGTGACTTTCCTCTTGAGAAGGGGGCTAATGATTTCCCGTTTCTCCTATTTACATTTAAATAGATTTTTAAAAATATATCCTGTTTATATAGCTTGCTTTGTATTTATTTGCTTGCCTGTTGCCTCCCATAGCAGATTATAGACTCCTTGAGTATAAGAATTTGTCTTTTTGCCTCTTTTTGTATCCTCAGCACTTAGCACAGTGCCTGGTTCATAGTAGGCTCTTAATAAGTATTATGTGTATATCATATATATAACATATATAATATGTGCCTAACATAAGCTTCTGCTAAAAGTGGAAGAAGGAATGTTTTGGCTGAATTTCTTTTTAGACTGCCCCGTTCTTCTAAAAAGAGAAATGACTGCTGCTTCTTCATATAGCATTTCCTTTATGAATGATTTTCCTACATGAATGATTTCATGCTTAGAGTGATTTGGCAGGCCTTTAGCAAAACATTCTCAGTAATTTTTTCAGAAAATGTCTGAATTACTTATTGATGCCTGGACACCTGTCTTTGCCCATCTGCAGTACTTTGAGTACTGTTTTTGTTTTTTTTAATATACCATCATGTTTACTATAAATAATGGTTTGATACTCAGTAAACATGTACAATCACAGTTCGGAGGATAAGAGAATATAATTTAGGGGAGAAAACATCATTTTCAGTCTCTGTCTCTCCTATGCAAAAATAAACCAATAATGTATAGGAAATGATCAAGATGGGCTTGCCTCTAGCCTTTGATTCACTTAACACCTTGTTTAAATCTCAAAACAATAAACTAACAAATCTTCCAGGCAAGTTCATTTTCTCAATTTCCCCCTCCCCTGAGAGAATATAAGCTCCTTGTAGGTAAAAACTTGTATTTTTTTCTTGGTGTATTCATTGCCTACCATCGTAGCAAATGGCACTGAGTGATTGCTAAATGGGTGTTGATTGATTAATTTTTCTTCCCAGTGCATTGAGGGAAATGAAGCCATTAAGAGGATATGTAGTTTAGTTTATGATGATCCCACCCTCCAGAAAGTCTTCTGCCAGTCAGGTCAACCTTCCATCTTTAAGTATTTGTGCTGTTTTAAGCTCTGCCTTCGAGCAGCTGCTGCAAAAAGCAATCACTGATCACATTCTTTCCTGAGATCCCCGCTCTACCTGAGTGCAAGGGAGACATTTTCCACCTATGTGTCAATTTCCTGGCTTTGTTTCCAGTGCCATATTTTTACCTTAATTCAGTTAAATATACTCATCCTGAGGCAGAAAAATGCTGTTTAGGGGCATAGTTCTGCAATGCTTTGCTTCTTGTACATGCTGGGTTGTTTCTCCTCTTGGGAAATTAATGAAAGGAAAAGCAGTGCATACAGGAAGGAGCAGATTGAAAAGTCCAGGTTGGAAATGACTCCACCATCAATTTATCCATTTAATCAGTGATTTATTTAATTTTAATTGATACAAATACTAGGACAACCTCGGCGGCAAAGATTAGGTCTCTGATAATAGGCTGGGCAGGGAACTATGAAGAAAATTTTCCCTTTCTCCTAAATGAGTTCACATATGGGCTGTAGCAAATTGCAGGTGCACTCATATTATAGAAATGGGCCCAGGGCAACAAAATATTCTGCAACTAATTAACTTTACATCCCAGCCAATTATATTTCATCCTTCTAAAACATCTGCTGAGCAGCAAAAATGCAAACCCTTTCAATGTTTTATGCATGCAGTAAGTCCCATAAGCAATAAATTCAAAACTTACCTTCTCATTTGGTTCCTGCTTTTCTTTTTGCTTTACTGTTGTTGTTTGTCTTAATCTAAAATTCTGACATATCGGGGATTTAGATGAGATAATCAGGCCACATAAGTAAGAAAGTTTTTTTTTTTCCTTTTTGATACTGAGCATAGATTTTGGAACAAAAGCAACATTGGACATATCTGCATAGAACAAAGTAAAGTAAAGCTTTGGGACCTAAATTATCAAGTCTGGCTCTTTCCATCTAACCAATGAGCAAGGGGTTGTCAATCTTTACATATTTTTTTTTTTTACTATATGGACACAGTCATTCATAATCATAAAACAAACAAACAAATAACCAGACAGAACCACAGACAAACAGAGGTATAGAAAGAGATTGAGAGAAGACAGCAGAAGGGTTACTATCACAGATCATAGAGTATGTGGAAGAGAGTGTGAGTCGCCCAGATCACAACTCATCCACATCTCATCCAATTCAACTCTTGTCCAGATTCTTTAAAAAATCCTTTGCAAGGAGTCAACCTTTTATTGCTGATGGAAATCCCATTCTCCTAGTCATCTAAGCTCACTACCCCAGGGTCATACCTCTGTTCTTGATTGACACTCACCCCAAGGTTTGTCATTCTGACCATTACAATCTCTCTCATATGTCCCTTTCTCTCCATGCACACAGTAGGTCCTATTCTCCTCATTACTGAAATATTGAAATTAACTGCTGGTTGGTCTCTGCCTCAATTTTCTCCCTCATTCTAGTCAGTCAATTCTTCACTCAGCTATCATTATTCCTCAAATGAAGGTCTGACCACGTTATGTTGTTGTTGAGAAGTTTCACTTGAGCCTGACACTTCATGACTCCATTTGGGATTTTCTTGACAAAGAGACTCGAGTGGTTTGCCATTTCCTTCTCCAGCTTACTTTACAGATGAAGGAATTAAGGCAAACAGGGTTAAGTGACTTGCCCAGAGTCACATGACTAGTAAATGTCAGAGGCAGTATTTGAACTCATGAGGAGTCAAGTCCAGTGCTCTATCCACTGTACCACTTAGTTGCCCTATTATCCCTTTATTCAATAAGCTCTCTATTACCTCCAGGATCAAGCAACTATAAAATTCTCTATTTGGCTTTTAAAACCTTTCATAACAAGGACCCCTCCTACATTTCCAATCTTCTATCCTTTATTCCTTTTCACATTCTCTATGATCCATGACAGTGAACTTCTTGCTGTTCTTTCATAATATTTTTCATCTCCCTACTCTGTGTCTTCCTAAAAACTGTCAGCCATATCTGTGATACTCTTCTCTTCCATTTTCTGACTTCCTTCATGACTTAATGCTAATCTTCCTGGTCCATCCAACAGCTAATGACTTCCATGTGGCATTATCTTCTATTTGTACTGCATATAATTGATATGAACATAGTTGTTTGCACATTGTCTCCCCCATTAAACTGTGAGTTCTTTGAGGGTAGAGGCTTTTTATTTTTACCTTTCTTTGTAGCCCCAGTGGTTAGCAAAACATAGTAAGTACTTAATAAATCCTTGTTGACTGACTGACATGATGAAATATTGCCCATGGTAACCCATGAAACAAAAATATAAAATAGTCTTTTGTAATGACTGGCTGGGGTGCCACAAAAGAGGGGAAAGAGTCCTAAGAATCACAATTTTATAGACTATCTACAAATATTAACTTAGCCATTGAGTAAGACTCTTATCCAGTGACCAGCAAGTAAACATATTAGTAGAAGAACTTAATTGTATCAGTCTTGACATTCTTGCTATAAATGAAACCAGAAGACAAAAGAGGTTGCTGCCACATGGAAAGATGGCTCCCAGGTGCTCCTTGGAGAGGCAAACAAAGGAGTGGCAATCTCTGTAATTTGTTTATGAGATTATATACAAATGAGAGATAGTCTTAATAAAAGGCAATATTTAACAAGTGAGTCTGTTTAGTACTTTACAGTCACACAGCTGACTGAAATGTATAGAAAATATACAAAATATAGAATAGAAAAGTCCAATTGTGCTTATTTTTAATTTAAATAGAATTGACCCAGGAAAGCAAAATGCCACCATAAAGTCTCTCTTCCAAAATTCTCCCTTGTATGTTATAACCATACAAGAGACTTTGAAAGACCTAACATAGAATTCAGTTTGATGATTCAGAGTTCATTGAAATCAAGCTAAGCATAAACATAGATTTCTACACACCAAAAATGTTGGCCTCAAAACCCAGTATGGAATCCAAATGGTAGAGGAATTTTCCATAGATGGCAAAGCTCTTCAGCTGTATCTGTTTGTGGAAGACATTATTTTAGTTATGTCAAGCCATATGGGATGTTACACAGCCTCATATGAGGTCTATGATCACTCAAAAAAGTTTCAGCATTTATTTAAATAAGCCATCTTGCTGCTGTCCTACTTCCCCACCTGGAACTAGGAAGTTAAGAAGACTCAAGTTCAAATCTAGTCTCAAACACTTGCTAGATGTGTGGTCTTGGGCAAATCACTTAATTCTGCCTCAGTCTTTTCATCTGTTAAATGGGGATGATAATAGTGCCTACCTCCCAGAGTAGTTATGGGTGTCAAATGAGATTATATTTGTAAAGTTCTTTGTAAATCTGAAAGCACGACATGAATGTCATCATCATCATTATCATTAATTATTATTATTAGTAGTAGTAGTAACCACACTGTCTTGATTGGACCTCTAGAAACTATGCCCCAAGGCCCTGGGGATAAATGCTCCACTAGTCTCTGGAAGTCCTATCCTGTGACTGAGCTACTTTGAATGGTGAATGAATGAGTGAGTGTGAAAATACCTACACTGCTACATTTAGCCAGCCTCAGATGGGACCATATGCTTTCCATATTACCTGGACCATTTTGTAATCAGCCTTGCCAGTATAGCCTCTTTTCTCACAATCCCCTCTCTTTGCATTTTTCACCTCTTGTGTATTGGCATAGTAATCAATCGTAGTACATTGCTTCTGGAAAAATTGCTTAAATTAACCATCCTTTGGCCTATCTCATCATTTCCTTTGCTCCCTAGATCAAATCTCTCTTTCCTAAATACCACTGCCATTCATATATAGTCTTCCTCAGCAGTTCTCAACCTATAGGACAGAACTCCTTTGGGGGTCGAATGACCCTTTCACAGGGGTCGCCTAAGACCATAGGAAAACACATATTTCTGATGGTCTTAGGAACCAAGACACCACTCCTCTATCTGTCTCTAGGTGGGTCTGCCCACATGCAGATATGCCCACATAAGAGTATTAAAGAGTCGCAGCATTAGGAAGGTTGAGAACCACTGCTCTAGTAGAATGTAAACTCCTTGCTGGAAAGAATTATCTCATTCTTATGTTTATTTTCTAAGCACTTAGCACAGCTATTGGCACTTAGTGCTTGATAGATGTTTTATTATTATTATTATTATTCATTTAACCATTTACCTGAAAAACCAAGTAGAAGGAAAATTGCTATGAGATGTAGCTCAATGGGCAACCAGTCCACCAATATATATTATCTTGGACAGATGCTACCAATGGACAAATGAGGTGGGTCTAGAGGTAAACAGGAGGAGGAGAGTGCGTTGTATTGCCTTTAGGAAACTGTATGGTGCTTTTAATATCTCCAGTCTTCTCTGAGAATCAAATACCCAATCTTTTAACAATAACAGTCTGGTGGTGTTGTTTCATTCCTAGTTTTAGAACAGTATATTCTCTGAAAAAGTAAAATGAAAGGTCACAATAGAATCAATAGAGATTTGTGTGGTAGATGTGGGCAGGCTACAATAAATGATTAACAGATAATTTTATAGGACACAGGGCATTAAAGATGACCTGGGGATAAAAACACACCTGGTCACTTATAAGAATGAAGTATAAATGATAGACATTACCAGAATATAGGCAATATAAAATCTACAGGAAGACAGACCACATGAGGTGGACCCCCTTGGAGGACAAGGTTGCAGAGGGTAGACAGTCATGGATGGGTTGCCATAGTGCAGCAATGTAGAAAATACCCACATCAGTGAAATTACAGATCTGTCCAAATGGCGAGGCAATTTAGTATTAGATTTTTTTACGTATATCTAAAAAATTAACATATATAAAACATCTTGCAAACCTGAAAGTGCTATAGAAATGCTAGTCATCATTAATTATTGCTATGACTTAAAGGCAAGAGGCCTCTAAGCCTTTGGCCGCTTTGTTCCTTACTCTGGAGCATATTTTCCAATATATGGTTTGCAGCCTTCCCCTTTGCCCACCCTTGCATTCAACTGCAACTTTCTTCTGTCTTCTGGTTTCATTTACAGCAAGAATATCCTCCAGACATACATCTATTTCAGGGGTTGCCAAATTATGGCCTTCAGACCAAAATTGCTCCCATTTTTATTCAGCTGCAAACAAAGAATATTTTTTTACATTTTAAAATAAAGTTTCATTGTATTTTAAAATATAAAAGCCATTCTTAACTCGCAGGCTGTGCAGAAAACAGGTGGAGAGCTGGATTTGGCTCTCAGGCAATAATGTGCTGAGCCTCAATCTGTTTGCCCAGACTGGCCCCAAACTTCACCTTTAGAGCAGTTATAGTTAATCTTTAGAGGCAATTTAAAAAGCACGTGGCATTTAACACACTGTTTCATTTTCTGCCATCGTTGATGAAAAGGAAGGGAACCACACAGCACTGGGGACCTTTGTGCATTTTTCTTTTACTCACAGATTGCAATGGCCAAAGAATCCATTGCCTAGTAGTCATCCTACTAATGATGGTCCTCTAGATGTTGATCCTTACAAAGTAGACATGCCTTCTCACCAAACTTGCTGGAGTTCATGCTTTGATGACTTAGCCTTCAAGTCACCTTTACTTAGTGAGGCAGTATTGCCCTCACAGAGAGAGTTCTAGAAAAGAGCACTGGGCATAAAATCCTTCCTCCAGCTTATTGGCTGAGTGACCTGGGTCTCTCAACTTTTCTCAGTCTCAGTTCCTCATCTGTAAAATAAATGGGTTAGACTCTATCTTCTAGCTCTAAATCTGTCATTTTAAAATGTATATCAAAATATTGTATCAGTAGGACTTATTGGAAGTCATGATAACTCATATATAAGATATCTTCATGAAAATTGTTTAATATTTCTACAAAATATATTTTTTTTAATTTAGGGAAAATGACTGCTCTAATATTCTGTTGAGCTTAATTAAACTTACATTAAGTACTTGCTATACACAAAACATTACACTAAGTGTTTAGCATACAGGGATAGATAGAAATAATAATAACTATATAGCATTAACTATATGCCAGACAATGTGTTAAATGATTTAAAATTATTATTATCAGGGTGGCTAGGTGGCACAGTGGCGCACTGAATAGAGCAGTGGCCCTGGAGTCAGGAGGATTTGAGTTCAAATCTGACCTCAGACACTTCATACACACCCACACACACACCCACACACACCCACACACACACCCACACACACACACACACACACACACACACACACACACACACACACCTAGCTGTGTAACCTTGGAAAGTCACTTAACCCCAATTGCCCTACCTTCCCCCTCAAAAAATAAATAAAATGAAAAATTATTATTATCTCCTTTGATCCTCACAGTGACCCTGACATGGTAGGTGCTATTAATATCCCCATTTTACAGATGAGAAAACTGTGATGTGGTACAACAGATGTAATGCAAGCCTTGAGAACAAGGAACATTAAATCCCATGGGAGAAAAACCATATATAAATGATTGTGACAATAGAATGTTCGGAAAATTCCTATCCTAGATGCATTCTTTAAAAAAAATCAAAGGAAATGATAATGACATATACTATATATGGAGAGGGAGCATGATTTAATAGATGGAGGTCAAGCCTTGGTCAGGAAGAACACCTAGATGCAAGCCACACCTTTAACACATATGAACATGGGCAAGTCACTAAGACATTAGACAATTCTCTAATAGGGAAATGACTTAAAGCAATAGAAAAAGTACTGTCTCTTGAGTGAGAGGAACTGGGTTCAAACTTCACCATCTAGAATCTGTGTGACTTTGGGTAAGTCACTTATTTAGCCTTCCCAGAACTCAGTTTCCTCACCTGAAATAAGAGGGGGTTAGAATAAATGACTTTAGGAGTGGCTAGGGGGCACAGTGAATAGAGCACTGGCCCTGGAGTCAGGAGGACCTGAGTTCAAATCTGCCCTCAAAAACTTGACACACTTCCTAGTCATGTGACCTTGGGCAAGTCACTTAACCCCAATTGCCCTGTCTTCTCCTCTCCAAAAAGCAAAAAAAAAGAAAAAAGAAAAGAAAAGAAAAAATGATCATGCACTTCACTTTTCTGAGTGACAAATGAGTTGTGGAACAGGAACATAGAGCTAAGTAGAACTTAGAGAACCTCTAGGCCAATCCCTTCATTTTACAAATAATCTAAATTGATTGAGGCCATTTTCACAGGGATCCCCGGTATGGATGATATCCAGGTCTGAACCAAATAACAGTGACAACAGTAGACTCTGACTA
Source organism: Pseudochirops cupreus (assembly GCA_028627135.1). Classification (NCBI taxonomy): domain Eukaryota; kingdom Metazoa; phylum Chordata; class Mammalia; order Diprotodontia; family Pseudocheiridae; genus Pseudochirops; species Pseudochirops cupreus. The sequence goes on from CM053583.1 coordinate 163,123,132, forward strand.
TCCAGCCCCATATTTTTTATGAATGAGTAAATCTCAAAATTTAATTAAGAATGAACTTAATATAAAATTAGGATAAAAATCTAGGCATCTTTTATCGGGGCTGACTTGTTCAAACACACCTCGCTTCCAGGGCTCAGTGTCAGCCACCATTTTGTGTATAGTAAGTAAGTGAGGTAGTTAGGAAAGGTGTCAATGCTTCTGTGACCTAAAGTATTCTTAGAGTCTCACTAATGAGTCTGCCTATAATATTCTTATGTAATTTGGAATAATTACTGGCTTAACCTTTTGTAGGTTTGACCCTCAAAAGGGCTTTTGGTGTCAGCTGCTAGAAGGAGGAAAAACCAAATGCCTTGGGAAAAGTAAAGGCCGAAAATACCCACCGATGGATCTAGAGGTACTGATTTTGTTTTGTTTCTTCTTTCCTCCAGCTTTTGAGTTATTTTCTTTGTTAAAAAATCCCCATGAAAGGGTGCTGCAAAGATAGATACAGTGATTTTCCTATTACACTTAGTCAGTTTTCAATAATTTGCTAGATTTATACATTTAACATGTTTAACAATGATTTTCTAACTTACTATTGAATGTCATATTGCCACAAGTGCTGGACATACTCAAATATTTTCTTTAAAGTTGCATGAAACTATAGTGTGAATGACCCTACTGTCTAGGCATTTGCCAAATAGACTGAATTCAGAATGGAGCATGGAAATAATATCATTTAATATATCCCCTGTACTTATTCTAAAACTTATATTTTCAGGAAGTCTTCAGAAGTTTTTTCAATCAACCAATATGTTTCAAGTCCTCTGTTAGATAGTTGGGGATAAGAGAGATCTAAAACATTTTCTAACTCTAAAAAGTTTGCAATCTAGTTGGAAAGACAAATATAATTAATCTATTAGGGAAAATCAAAGAACAAAATTTAATAAAACTAAATTGTGTGAAGCTAGACAAGGAGTACAAGATAAGTACAGTGAAGAGTGAGAGCCATAGGTACCAAAGTAGTCAAGAAAGGCTTCAAGGAAGGAGGAGACTCACTGGACCCTGAAGAATCTGAAGGATTCATATAGATCCAGCTGTCTTAATTATTTTTATGTCTAGCATTCTGATAAAGCTTATGGAACCCTTCTCAGAATGATGTTTTTAAATGTATAAATAAAATACATGTTACTCTAAAATCAGTGGTTCTCAACCTTCCTAATGACCCTTTAATACAGTTCCTCGTGTTGTGGTAACCCCCAACCATAAAATTATTTTCGTTGCTACGTCATAACTGTAATTTTGCTACTGTTATGAATCATAATGTAAATATCTGATATGCAGGATGGATTTTCATTGTTACAAATTGAACATAACCCACCAGTTGAGAACCACTGCAGAGTCTAAAGGAAACCAATTATACTGAAATGTAATTATAAAAAGTACTGAAATATAATTATTAAAAAAAAAAAACATTGAGCCCATGTTCATGGATTCTTCATTAAGGACCCCTGAATTATAGGAATTGTTCAAGGTAGTTAGTTGCCTGCTCAATTTGATTAACTGAAGTTTTAGAACTTTTGAAGACATATTCCTATGGAACATATGGATATGCCCATTGTTACATTTTTGAGAAAATTAAAGACATCTGATTCAGTCTCTGTTACAGGGGCTGTCCTAAAGGTAAATAGTGGCTTGAGTTTTTTGGGGGGGAATGGGTTTCATAGCTTGACCATGATCACAAGATGAACTGATTGGCACAGACTCTTGGGAAGATGGATGTCTTTGAGAGGAACCACTCTTTTGTGCTAGACTATAAAGAGTAGCCCACAGAACTTCTTAGTGGTCCTAGTTTCCCTTTTGCACTTTTTTTTCTGGAGAAACATTAGGAGTAGAACAGGGGAGGGAAATGGAGAGTAGGAACTGAAGAAGGAGTGTGCGCAGAAAGGAGGGAGCCATTAATGGCAGCTTTAGAGCTATTAATCTCTGATATGTCCTCACCCAGATGGCTAAACAATAAGAGTTCTTGAACCCTACCTCTCTTCAGGAGCTCTGGAGAGCCCCCAAGAATAGTCTGTCCACTAGTCCTGATCACTGAGACTTACGGGATGACTAGTTCTTTCAACAAAGTACCAGAGGAAAAGCCATACTTTTTAATGGGGGATGCTATCAGAATTTTAATGTTATCAATAAGGAGCCCCCCAAAATACTGGAAGTTCAAGATGATCTAGGAACATCCTTGACTTTTAAGTTATTTAGCTTAAGTTATTTCCATGACAACATCTTCCTTTATGGCAAAATGTCACTATAATAATTAAAATAAGAAGACCAAGGAAGTGATAAACTATCAATTTTAGACAAAGGCAAAACTATCTGGGCAAAGCATCCATGTTAATAAAAGCCCATCAACATGACTTTGGTGCCATTAATACCATGCTACCATCTCATTCTCCACCTCCCTTACATAATAAAAGAAGTCACATAATTTATCTAGCTGGAATAAGACAAGATTCAAATATGCAGAGACAAGCTACAGAAGCCAGATAAAGCTACAGCGTGAGAGAGAGAATATGATGTTATAAAACCAGACAAGACTTCCCCTGCCACTGCACTGATTTACATGGCTTTAGCCCACTGATCTCATTTCTCTTTAATAGCTTACTTTCACTCTATGAACTAGTGTTACTGTTTCCCAAAATCACAGAAGTTTCTGTCCTTCTTGTGACCAGTTTCCCCTTCTGCCCTTCAGAATCTTTCCACACTCATTCCTCGTGTGAAGCTGCCAACCTTTCCCTCCATGAGTACTCTACTTTTGCTCATTTAGATGACACACAAGGCCTGTGGAAAGGTTTTTACTTAAGAGCTGTCTTGTTGCCATGGCCCTTGAAAAAGGTTTGTGGACTGAATTTGCCATTAGTTGACTCTTTAAAGAACCACTGGATACTGTTGATTGATTGATGCAGAAGTGGACAATTCAGCTTACTTAGGAAGTGAAACATTTATGCTAGTGAAGTATCAGGCAATCCTCTTTTAACACACACACACACACACACACACACACACACACACACAGAGTAAGCAGTAGAACAAAGGGAAAAGATGGGCAGTGGGGAATGAGTTAGGGATAGAAAAATCAAGTAAAGAGAGGGTAGCAAATAAAAGTAACCAGACAAAGGGATTTGGAGGTTTCTAGAACCTCTACAGAAATGTAAACTGTCACCTAATAAAACCTTTGTTTTGTTTCCGTATCACTCAGTCTAGAGCATTCCTCTCCAGTTACTACCGAGATCATAACGTGGAACTGTCCAAACTTCTGCACAGATTGGGGCAACCTCTGCCATCATGGCTGAGACAGGAACTGCAGAAAGTAAGATAGCACTGGAAAGAAGGACCCCAGCCTCATATGACAATTACCTTTATTACCAAGAATAAAAACCAATCTACACCTTATACTTTCTCAATGCACTTTTGATTTGTCAGTAGAGGACTTTGTGAATAACTTTCTCTTTCTGAAAAGAGAAGAAAAAAAAAGAAGAGACAAGAAAAGAGATATGAAGAGAAAGGGAAAAGAAAATCTTCTTTATATGCACACACTGACAGTTATTAGCATTGTTTAATCTCTGTGTTGACTTTTAGAAAACAATGCAGAGTTAACATGGCATTATTCAATATCCAAATTTGGGACTCATGATATATTCCAGTTTCTCTGTTAACTAGAAAATTCCCAAAACTGAATGTACTATTGATAGCTTTCATCATTTTTAAGGTTCAATTACAATCTGCCAGGTTAGGAACAAGGGCTCAAAATGTCTGTCAATGCATTTTGAGTTTGGGAATAACTCAATGTCTGAATTCAGTGGCTCACTGTTTCTTTTCCTTCATATTATCTAGTCAACTTTGGTATAATTTGGCTTAAGAAAGAACATCTTCCCACACTCCATTTGTTTTATTTAAACTTCCATGATTTATAGTCACCAGCCTCCCTAGTCCTTTGCATTTCTTTCAGGGTGGCTTGAGACCTTCAATGAATTCTGCTGATGTACTAAAGAATGTCAAGTGAACCTACTTGAAGTAGACCCTGCGCACATTTGCCTTTGGAAGAAGCAGGCTGGTCAAAAACCAGTGTGAACTTTGCTGAAAGTGCTGGAATTTTTGCTATTTCTTTTGCTTTTTAGCTTTTTTTCTGCCACTCTTGAAGAGGTCTTTCATCATGGCTTTCTAGATCCCCTCGTGCCCAAGATCTGGTTGGAGCTGTGGTTTCACAAGGAATACTTTGTCATGTCACTGGCAGATGTGAGACAATCATTAGAATGTCCCAAAACCAAACCAAGCTCTTAGCTGAGCTATTTGCACAGTGGCAATGGCACATATGTGAGTGAGGTGGGGGGAGAGGGGAGGGGAGTAGAAGGCAAATTTGATTTTTTTCAAAGACTGAGGACTTTTGGATCTGTTTCAAAGTACCCACAGACGCACACATCCTGTGTCCTCTAAATTTGTTGGATTTTAAAATCTTGACACCATGAATCTTTTTTTCCCCTGTGTATTATTTTGTTATTATTGTTATGATTATATAAATAGCAAGCTTTACCAAATGCGTCCTTCATTGAAAAAGATCAGGACTATAAAAAGAAAAATACCCTAAGATATTTCCTTACTTTGCCCCTTTAAAAATTATTTTCTCACCAAATACGTTGTTCCTGAGACCATTTCATTCAAAAAGTCTTCTTAGATCAAGATACGCTCTTTTCTATTTAGGGTGTTTCATTGTTCTTTGAAAATTCTAGATGGATATTATTCCACCTACCATAGAGATTCCTTTTAGTCCCATTAGTCAACTGAAGTTTAATGTGGTTTTGTCAATTTGTAAAGTGCTACCTAGGGATAAAATTACTACAGGCCAACAAAGCAGGCTTGCTTTGGTAACATTAGCCATCAACACAGGCTTTATGCAGAAGGGTTTTATTGTGGGCCAAGACTTTCTACAGGGCTGGAACTAGGCTTCATTAATCCTGGAAACATTTCAAGTAATTTTGCTTATAACATTGCTCATTATGTAACTTGGGAATCTGAAAGACCCATTTTTGAGAACTCAATCAATTTTTTTAAAGGAAAAAACAGACCATTTATTAATAGGAAACTGTCAAGTTTAGTTTTGTTTTTTTTTTAATTTCCCCCCTCAAGTCAATCATGACTTCAGTTTCTAAATTATATCATGCATTTTCATTTGTGTGATTAGGGGACGAAGGTCAGAATTTGGCTTATTTGTTCCATGCTATGCAGTCATACCTATAAGCTTCTGATATTTTGGAGAAATTCTAATGGTTTTTGTTGTGCTTTTTTTTTTAACTCAGCAAATATACATTGATACCTTCTTATCATACTGAAGGATACAAAGATGAAAGAGAATGAGTGAAAAATGGTCTCTATCTGCCAAGAAGCTGGTAGCAATTAGAAGGCATGGGATCAGAAATCAGAGATCTAGAACTAGGAGGGCACTTAGAGGATGTTAAATCCAGAACTATTTTTTTAATGGAGAAATTGAGGCCCAGAGAGGCTATGTGACTTGCTCAATGTCACACAGATACAAAATAGCATAGGTGGAATTGGAGCCCAAGTTATCTGACTCCAGAGCTCCTTGTATTATTGTACCATGCTGCCCAAAGGGTTTGCTCTTTTCTGTTTATTATCTCTTGCTGTGTGGCTCAACCACGAGGTTCAAATTTATACCCGTGCAGTGGGTAGGTGACTGTCGTATTGTTTTAACTCAAATGCAAGCACCTAGCAAGGCTCTGCCTCTTCCCAATTCATGTATCTCTACCCTCATGTTTCTAGGATTAAATGGATTCATTTGTTAGTCAACGCTACTTGCAACCATATTATAATTTTTTTTCTGATGAAAAGGAGGCCATTCTTTATTTTTTCCCATATGGGAAAAAGGGCATATTTTATATTATAGCAATAAGGGAGAAAGGGGAAGAAGTCTTTACACATACACAAATATATGTCTATATATGCAAGCATATACAGACGTATAAATAGTGTACATATATTCATTTCTATATTCCTCATTTAACTCAATAACTTCAATGCATCACCAGTTTCAGGATATAAATCACTGTAGTTCTGTGGGTTTCTTTTGAATTTGACAAAAAATAATGCATAAGGAATAATTCATATATGGAATCTAAGAAAAAATGTGCCTCCCTTTATTATTATATCATCTCAGAAAGTCTAAATATATGTATAAGTATACATGTATAAATATGCATGCATGTGTGTGTATATGTGTATACATATACAGATATGTACGTAAATACATCCTGTTTGGTAATTAACAGACCAAAAAAACCATTTTCTTAGTATTGTATATAGATCATGAAAGTAATATCTTACATTTAATAGAGCACTTAAAAAGTCCACCACAAATCTGTGAAATAGGCAGTATCAGCATTATCACCCTATCTTAAGAGAGGACTCTAAAATGTCAAGGGTTGTTCCCAAGATCACATGGCTAATAATCAGGATCTGAATTTGCCCTAACAGCTATTTCCAGTTCTAAAATATTCAGCATAACTTTCATCTGATTTGTAACAGAGCACGAAGTAATTGCAAGTTCAGTTAATCAAGTGTTTTGAAATTTTAGGACACTGTGATTTTTTTTTTTACCCACTGGATATTTCAAGATTGCATAGTCAAAGTAAAATTTAAGGGATTATTAATATTTTAAATAAGCCTTAGCCGATTTCCTTGATTCAATTATAGTTATATTCCAAAGAGAATCTGCCAGTAACCCGTCAATTTTAATTCTTCTTCTTCTCTAAATGCTATTAAATTTTTTTTTAAGTTACTCGAAAGGGAAAAAAATATGGGGGGAAAGGGCATAATAATTTCTAATCATGTATATGATGGTCTAACTCCAAATTCTTAAAGATACCTCTGAGACACCACATGATGTTATGATGTAATAGACAAAGGTTATGTTTAAAAGTGTCCTATCTCTTAACTGCTGGTCAAATAGTTCCGGGGATGTAACATAAAGGATCTACATAGGGAAAGCAAATGAAAATTGTGTGCTTAATTCCTTTTTTATTTTCTCTTAACAAAAACTGATCATTTGTGTATTTGAAATCTATAAGTGACTCAGTTCAACATGCATTTCTTTCAAATTAAAATGCTTATATTGCTTTTTTTTCTGCCTTGTTTTATCTTTCAGTCTCCTCTTATATTTCCAATTCATCATTTCAGTGTGTCCATTAGTATCCAAACCATCT
>CM053583.1:163130881-163141491 GCA_028627135.1 Pseudochirops cupreus
TTAGCTTCCTCATCTGAGAATGTGGATGTCGAGATTTAATTCTCTTCAATAATTCGTAGAAATGTTCATGACATTTGCAGTGATAAAAATGCTTAAAAATAGGCATTTTCGGTCTATGGATGTTCTTCCATGCACAATAAAATTATTTCATTCTTTGGCATTCTTAATCCAGAGACCTGAGTTTTAATGTTTTTAATATAGTTCTGAAAAGTGTACACCTGGTGCTCAGTAAATATGAGCACATTTTTATGGCCCCTTTGGTAGTGTACCTCATGTTCGAGATTCCACAAAGAAGTCTTAAAATATAATGTCATCATTGCGCATAACTGCATCTGGAAGTCAACCGCATATGAAAAAATTGCAGTCCTCTTCTTCCCTTGTCTAGACTGATTACAAATTCATCCATCCCAAATGCACTTTGCCATTACCTAAATGAATCAATTGTGAGGCAATTTTTTTAAAATGCCCTTCAGTGCAAAACAATACTTAGTGGTCTGGAGGGAAACACAAAATAAGGCATTTCACAAATCTTGTTTGTGGAATTTTTGCTTCAAGGTAACATATTAAGCCAAGGCACTCCTACCATTTTTTTCTTTTTCTGAGATTTGGAGGAGTAAAAACCACGGATTAAGTTTAAAAAAAAAACAGCTCTTTCCTTCTCCCCCCTCCTCTGCCTTTCAGCCACAGTTTCTAGAATATTTGATGATTTTGAATAATCTTATTCCTTGCTGTTACTTGCGTGTAACTTTCAATATTTGTCTTGAACTTAATTAATAGTGTTATTGCTGCTGCGTTTGCTAGGGTTGTGGTAGCAAAATTAACATTGAATTGCAGGAGAAGTTTGTGTCTGTAAGAGTTTTATTTTTAACCTCTAAAACTCTGCACTTTCAGAACTTAGATAGAAGTTTCATTCTAATAATATGAAAGCTCTAGGAAAAAAAAAATAAAGTTCCGTGTTGTTCATCTTGCAACTCAAGTCCCAGGGGGTCTGTTCTATATCCTAACCTCTCTCAAAAAGAATGTTATATCTACAATATGTCTCTGGCCAGGTTTTATTGCTTAAAATGGTAAAGAGAAGAGATGCCACAGGCTAAGGAAGCTGACAAAAATTACAAAAACTGGGAATAATATTGAATAGCCACTTGCTGAAATGGGCCACGTTAAACCAAGTGCTTTTAGTGTGTGAGCTGTACTTGGGGAGTGAGACCGTTTCTGTATGAAGCAAACAAAAAGGATTAAAGCCTGGGAAGTCAGGTCGGTTTAGTTCAGTCTCCTCACTGTTGCTGAGTGATACAGCTGTGTTGAATCAAATGTAACAAGAATTGCTGAGATTGGGAGCAATACTCAGGTGACGGTAAAACTTGCTACCATATAGTTATTCTGTATATATGCTACATATAAATGAGTGTAAGGCCCTGTTAGTGCCCAGTCTTACTCAATTTTAAATTTCAGGAATGAATGTGGGAGCTTGGGGTGGTCTTGCTTATTTGGATGTTGCATGACAGCATGGCCCTTTCCCTTTCTCCATCCTGTGTTCTACATCCTGTCTACAAGCCATTTACTCTCACTTCTTTTCTCTCTGCCATGTCTCCCAGTCTGAGGCTCTAATGCGTACTGTCAGATTTTGTTTCTGTTTCATCTTGCCTTTGCCTTCTCCCCAGGTAATGGGTGGATGGGAAAATATTTCCTGGGATGACAAGCTGTCATTCCACACATATACCCTAGAGCAGCGGTTCTCAACCTGTGGGTCGTGACCCCTTTGGGGGTTGAACAACCCTTTTACAGGGGTCACAGGGATTGCCTAAGACCACTGGGAAACAAATATTTCCAATGGTCTTAGGAACGCAGACACTGCTCCTCTATCCATCTCCAGATGGGTCCACCCACATGCAGACATGCCCACATACAAATATTAAAGGGTAGCAGCATTAGGAAGGTTGAGAACCACTGCCCTAGAGTGATCCCCAGTTGTCTGTGCCTATGTTCTATGTGTATATGTTGTCTTCTCTATTAGAATATAAGTTCCTTGAGGGCAGGAAATTATTTGCTCTTGACTCAGTGTCCTCAGAACTTAGTACAGTTCCTAGTAGATAGTAAGAAGTAAGAAATTGTAGTATATGTAGTAACCACACCTTGGTAAACTGTCTTGACAGATGGACTAAACCAGGTTGAGGATAACCAGCAGGCTGTAAACCCATTGGTGAATTAAGAGGATATGTACTCCAAGCATGTGAAGACTTCTGGTCTGATAAGAACAATTTGTTCCAATGGCCGTGCACATGGCAAGAGCAAGTGCTGTGGAGTGCTTAGAAGGCTATTTCACTGCATCTTTGGTCATCGCCAGTTACCTTGACTTTTATCCTGACACTGGATTTCAATAACTCTGAAAAAGAGAGTAAAGCTGACAACTTTGTGCAACTCTGCCTCACTAAAATCCAATTCATCCATGAGTCAAGATATCACCTGTGATATCACTGGTCCTCTTTGAAAATCAAGGACAAATAACAACATCTATCTATCTATCTATCTATCCATCTATCTATCTATCCATCTATCATCTATCTATCTATCTATCTATCTATCTACAATCTTTTTAGCAATGAAACCTATTTGAGAAAATATAAATTATGAGAATATATACGAGACAATATAAAGTGAAAGAGCCCTCCTATTGGAAGGTGGCCAGTGGATTTTTTCAATTTCTATTTTACCTTCTGGTTCTTAGATATCTGGGTAGTTTTTCTTTATAATTTCCTGAAATATTAGGTCAAATTTCTTTTTTGTTCATAGCTTTCAGGCAGAACAATATTCCTAAGTTATTTCTCATAGATCTATTTTCCAGGTGAGTTGTTTTACCTGTATTTTATATTTTCTTCTATTTTTTCAGTCTTTTGATATTATTTTCTTGTTTCTTGATGTCTCATAGAGTCATTAGATTTCACTTGACCAATTCTAATTTTTACAGTCATTTTCTTCAATGATGTTTTGTGCCTCTTTTATCATTTGGTCAATTCTGATTTTTAAGGAATTATTTTCTTCAGTATTCTTTCTGCCTCTTTTGCCAAACTGTTGGCAAATATTTATAATTTTATAAAATTTATAATTTTTTTGGATAGCTCCCATTTCTTCTTCCATTTTTTCCTCTATCGTTCTTTGTTTTTTTTTTTTTTGTTCTTTTCAAAATTTTCTTCTTTTCTTTTCCAGTTCTTCTATGTATAGTTGTTGGACTTGTATCTAATCTATAGGCATTTGAGGCTTTTCTCATACATGTTTTCACATCATTGTCTTCTTTTGAATTTGTATCTTCAGCTTCCCTGTCACCATAGCAACTTTTAATGGTCAGGTTCTTTTTTGTTGTTGCTTGATCATTTTTCCTACCCAGCTTCTCAACTTTGGACTTGGATAGAGCCCAACTTGGATAGAGTTGGGCTCTACTCATCATATCAGAGTATAAGCTTCTTTCATGTATTTCTATTGATTTCACAGTTCTTTATGGGGGCATGTATGTTTTTGGTGTTTTCATCAATGTGCAATCTGGGGAAAAGTCTGTTACTGCCCTCCTGGTCTGTACTCTGGTCCTGGAACAAATAAGACCCCTGCTCCCTTGTGACTATCTGCTGGTTTTCATCTTGGAACTGTGACTCAGAATTGGGCGATGAGTGACAGAGTCACCAAACAACACCCAATTTTGTACTTAGTGCTAGGGCAAGGGTCCCCTGAGATCCTGTTATGCTCAGGTTTTCAGTTTCCTTGCCATATTTGGGTACTAGGTTGCTCCCCAATTTTGTTGCTTCCTTCAGATCCATGTGTTTCTACCACTGCTGATGTTTCTTCACTCCTGGTCTTCTCCCACCTGAGTATTCTCAGAGATCTCTTTCTGTTTTCCTAAGCTGTCATAAGCTAGAAAAAAAAATACTCATTGTGACTTTTTTCTTTGATTTCCCCTTTAGTTTGATTTGGCACATTTTCTATGGTTGTTGTAGAAGTTGTTCAGTTTTGGGGACTTTGCCAGTTAAGTCCTCTCACTTCACCATATTGACTTTGTTCCTTGTGGTTTTTAAATTTTTTTTTTTACCTTCTGTTTATGAGTCTTTTGCATCTTCTATCCCTCATCCTATACCCATCTTGCTAGTCTGCGTGCTCATATAGTAACTGGGAAAAGGTACATATATGCCAAATAAAAACTATATTTAGTAGTTTTCTTGGAGCAACTCTGTGGAGGCAATATGTCAAAGGCAAAACACCTGCTGTGGGCCAGGCACTATGGAATAACTTCTGGGGATCAGACCCAAAATGTCAGACCTGGTCCCTTTGAGCCCAAAGGCTTTCATGTGGGCTCTATTTATGTGCCTAGAGATTGATTCTCCCCAGGAGAATGCAGACTCTTTAAGGATAGAAAATAATTTTGTTTGTCTATCTTTGTACCCCTAGCACCCAGCAGAGAACCTGGTGTATAATAAACTTATGTGCAAATCAACCGGGCCAAGTAAAATCAAGTTATTGACAAATAATACATTTTATTACTTCATGTAAAACTTTTAATATATAATATATCCTTTTGCTATGAGCATTTATTTTATATGATTCATGTCAAGTTTCTACATTTTTTAATTCTTTGGACATTATACAACACATTGGCTTGTAAAGGTATCTTTGATAAATAGCCTATTTTTTCAAGTCTGGTCTTAATTATAGCTCAGATATTTTAAGTAGAGTGTAAATAAAGTGAGTTTCCAGGACATTAAATCGTGTTCATCACCATATTGAGGACATATTTCTTAATGTTTTGTGACATGTGACATAATGCAAGGCCATATTGCAGTATTCCATCACTATTTGGTTATCTCTGTAATGAAAAAAATTACTTCTTAGCCTATCATCATATGTATCAGAATTCACATTTTTGAAGTCCAGAAGTCAGAAAAAAAGGGGGGCCAGGAGGGGAATGGAGACTAGCTTGGGCCTCTCTACAAAATGGGAGCTCCAGGAGGAAGTTATCAGTGATGGAAAGGAGTGTGGCAGAGAATGGGGTGTTCCAGGTTGAAGGGAGTTTGGCAGTGGTTGGATGTTCCAGTGGGAGAAGACCAGGCCCTGTCTAGAATGAGATAGCTGAGATAAAATAAGAGGTAGGAGGGGGCCAGGTTATGAATGGCTTTGAATCCTAAAAAGATTTTATGTTTGATCCTGAAGGTGATAGGGAGTCATTAGAGTTTATTGAATAGAGGTAAAATTTGTATGAAGCAAAGTGATTTATGCATTTTCTTTTGTTTGCCATAACATTACATACATACCAAATTTTGTGGCCCACCACAAATCTTGTAGCTCACTAGGGAGCTATAGGGTTTCAAAAGGCCCCTTTGAGAACCATTGTCGTTCTCCTGCTTCATAAAAATAGTACACCATTCTCTAGGTGTTTTAAATAATGATATTTATTTAAAAGCACTAAAGTGGAAATGCATTGACATGAGGAAGTTATCAAAGAATCTCCCATCATGAGGAAATTCCAGTCTTAAATGATGGCATATATATATGTATGTATGTATATATGTGTATATATGTATATGTATGTATGTATGTATGTATTATTAATGGTCAATTTTATACCAATGCTGAGGGGTAAGACAGTGGCCTTTGGGTGTGGTATAAGAAAAACTTCTACTGGCATCAGTCCTTGGGTGCTATTTTGACATCCATGGAAGGACTGACTTGATTTGCTTTCTGAGAATGTAACGGGAGAGTATGTACTGAGGAGCACATTAACATTACACTGAACACTTTTAATCAGTTCAGCAGAATATAAAGTTCTTGAAGCCAGGGGTAATGCTGTTCAAAACAAAGAAAAAGTTGTCCCAGTGCCTGGAAGAGTGTCTTATCCAAATAAGGCTCTTGATTAATTTCTACTGAATTCAGCTCAATTGTAAACATTCAGGTTACTCTGTGTCTCCCTGGGTTGACCGTATGCACTGAGTAGGACACCAAAGAGAGCTACTGTCTTAGTTTGGTACTTTTTGCAATTCTACTCTTGTTCATTTTTCTAAGCTCTTTAGTTATGAAGAATATATTTGCTTTTGTTTTTGACGAATCTTTAGTTTACTCTCTAAAAAAGCACCTAAAATCATCCTGAGGAGAAGTCCCTACATAGACTAGGAGTCTTGGTGAAATGATTTGAGAGTATGACACGCAGAGGTCTTCATCTCCATACAATGCCAAGGAAAGAGAAAAGGAGTCCTCTTAGAAGTGTTGGTATGTATGTTCTAGGAAGAGTTTTGTGAGTGGTATGATCTTGAATTTCCAAATGGGTACATTCCTAGGTTATATGGGTCCTAGTGAATTCGTGATAATTGAAAGCTGAAGGAAGAGTAAAAAAAGAAAAGGAAGCTACAGTACAGAAGGAGAGGAGCTCATGCTTAAGACGGGAGTAACTTTACACATTGGAGAGGAAAATCTCAGCATTCAGCTAAAAAGGGACTAGCCTAGGGATGTAAAATAAATCTGGTCAAGCCTGTCCTAAAGCTGGTGACCTATAACTGAGATAAGAATTAGAACATGGAGGGGGATGTATAAAAGATAATTTATGACTCCAAAGGACCTCATATAGCCATGAAAAGGACAATATTCTATAGCTGCCAAATGACCGGCATATGTTGTGAAAAGCTGCATAAATTTATCATTCATATAAAAATGCACTAAGATTTTTAGAGTACCTTTTATACACACATATTTGTGTGTATTTAGGAACTATATACATGCAAATATTTGTGTGCATATGATAAATTTAGCAACAATATCTTTATCTGTAATACTTATGTGTATTCAAGCAAATTCATATGAATATTGAAATATACAAATGTACATATATGTGCATGTATGTTTATATATTCTATATAATATGTAATATATAGGTTTACATTTATATAAGAAATTTACTATCCTCCCACAGACAAATGGTTACTTTGAAATCTTTCATGATTTAATTAAGCTTTATGGTTAAGTCTCTTAAGTGTATTTATCCAAAAAAATGTATCCATGAATCTTTGATTTAAGAGTGCATATAAGGGGCTAATTTCTTTGGGGGAATGTAGGGTATCTTCCTTTAACAGTTGCAAAGTTGGACTAAACTTGGAGAATTAAAAACAACATCAGGATTTGGATGTGTGTATTTGTAAAGGCAAATTCTAGTGGAGTAAAGTAGAAAAAAATAGGAAATATAATGTCCATGCCTTTCAATTGAAAATTCACTGGCTCATTGAATTAAACAATTGGAAAATTAGTTTTTGGATTATAAAATTTCATCTGGTTTATCTTCTTCTGCCTAACCAACATTGTATGATAGGATTCAACCTCTAACCCAGCGGTTCTCAACCTGTGGGTTATGTTCAATTGTAACAATGAAAATACATCCTGCATATCAGATATTTACATTACGATTCATAACAGTAGCAAAATTACAGTTATGAAGTAACAATGAAAATAATTTTGTGGTTGGGGGTCACCACAACATTGAGGAACTGTATTAAAGGGTTGCAGCATTAGGAAGGTTGAGAACCACTGCAAACCAGATATTGTGTCTACAACATTCTTCTGCTAGAAAAATATTCAGTTCCTTTTGCTCAGCATAGACATTGTAGTTTAGGTACAGGACAGTCAGATAGACAATGTAAGTGGAAAAAAAATGGGCTGTGGATTTCTGGGATAAATCAGTCCTGGTATATAAAAATTTATTTTATCTTTCCCCCACACAATCTGCACTTCCACTGAAATTCTTTGGGTATCCATTTGCTTTTCTGGCTGCCATCACATATTCTAGTAACATGCAAATTGTCCTGAAGGTGTGATAAGCCTAAAATGGCCTTCGAGCTTTAAACATTATGAAGGTACTGGGAACACTATAAGAGGAAAAGCCATACTCATGTTCCCTCTGCGTAAATCTCTGCTATCGTTCTTCCTGGCCCTTTTTCCATGGTAATAAGTAGCCCACTATAATTTTGTTTTGCTTAGTTTTTCTCATATTAATAATATTAGGCTAGATATGCTGATAGCTTTCTTTTTTTTTTTTTAGTTTTACCCAAACTGCGCCAAATCTCCATCTTTCGTTTTAATCTTTTCTCTGGGTTCTAATTCTGAATTGTCACCGACCCACTTTATATGAACCTTCTTGTGTCGGCAGAACCATATATATAAATGTTTACTATTGAGCTTCTTATCTTTCCTTCAAAATGTCCTCCTTCCCTAACTACTCTCTGTTAATGGCACAAACAAACCATCTAGGCTTAAAATCTGAGTTATCTTTAACTTATCTTTCTGCCTCACTCCCTTTCCTCCAAGTAATTGTCTTGTAACCAACTTTAAAAGGGTTAAAAGTGCTTTTTTCACTCAGGGGAAAATGTTATATTCAGAAAAGTGTTATGTTCTGAAAGGATTAGGATAGGAGAAGAAATCCCTTTCAGTCCTTGAGCAGAGTGATCAAGGAAAGAGTAGAATGGTTTTAGTAAAGATTAAGTGACTTTTGCTAGTGACTATTGCTCTGAAATGTTAACCTCAAACTTTATTTTAACATATTTTTCCATGTTCAGATTTCCCATAAGTACTACCTCAAATTTTCTTGAAGAAGATGTCAGAGGACATCGGGCGAGAGAAACTATGCCAGTTTAGATAGTTTCCTTTTAGGCTACAAACGCTTGGATTTAGAATGATATTAATAAAATTCTTTCTGGCAGACTTGTTCCTAAAATACAGAAAATTGTTCTTTTTTTTTTTCTTTGACCCTAAGGTCTACTGATGCATTTTAAAGTCTTTCTCCAGCCAGCCCTGCACCATCCATACATGAAACCATGGGTTACAGTAAAATGGAGAAATTTTGAATGTGGATAAGTTCACTTGCCTTGGTAGTATACTTTCCAGTGACGTACATATAGATGATGAGATTGACACATACATTATCAGAGCTAGCTCAGTGTTTAGGAAGCTCCAAAGGAAAGCACTAGAGAAAAGAAATATTAATTAGGCTACCTACCAAACTGAAGGTCTACAAAGCCATTGTGCTGACTTCATTGTTTTATATTTGGGAAACATGGATAATATACCAATGCTATGACAGGAAACTGAATCACTTACATTTGACTTATCTTAGAAAGATTCTAAAGATTACCTGGCAAGATAAGGTAACAGATGCTGAGATCCTTTCTTGAGTTGAACTACCAAGTATTCAAACTCTACTGCAGAGAGTATAAATCTGATGGGCTGGCCATTGAATGCCAAATGTACACGTGTTTAAATGACTTTTATAGAGCATTCACACAAGGCAAGTACTCACACAGAAGTTAGAATATAGCAGGACACTCTCAAGGTCTCTCTAAAAAAGTTTGTAATCAATTGTTATAGACATGGGAGACACTGGCAAAGGAATGCCCAGCGTGTCATGCCCATCAAAGAAGTGCTGTTCTCATGTGACTAAAGCTGAATTGCAGTAGCTCAAAAGAAACATGAGATGTGCAAATTTAGAGATATCTCTACTCCAAATGTTCATATGTACTCTTTGTGTCCTATTTGTGGTAGAACCTTCTGAGCTCATGTTGGTCTGGGCAGCTGCAGTCAAACACACTGTACTTTGACCTCGACATCATGATGTCATTTTGAGAACAAATGACAACGATGATGATGACAACCACGAAAGTCTCACAATTGTCTCTGTCTCCATTGACATTACCTTTATTCAAGCACTTTTTTGGTTTTGCTTCTTCAATAATCTCCTAACTTCTCTCCCTTCCACAATTTCTTTTTCAACTTTAATCCATTCTACTCATATGTCAGGGTGATTCCAAGAAATTGCCTTAATAGGTGATTGATACATATGTGTTGATTAATTGATATAGATATTATGATCATAGCAGTCCCTTGATAAAAACAAAACATTTAAAGTCACCCTACTCTCCATAAGATACATATCAAATACCTTTTCCCTCTAGCACCAACCTCTATTTCTAGCTTTTTATCCCACTCTTCTAAGAACCCTGTCTTTAAGCAAATTAACATATTTGCTATCCCCTGAACATATCTCAGTTCTTAACTTCTGCCAACAAAAAGGCAAAGCTTGGAACTGTTGACTACTCATTCTTTACTTTTGCAGAGTCTTCCTCACAGTTACTAAGAGGTATTTCTTGATTACAGTGACATTTGGATAAAGAAGAATCATGAATGGGGTGTTCCTGGTGTTAAGGAATGTTTAGCACATATATATAAGGTATGCATTTGTGTTGCCTGTGTATGTTATGTTCATATCCATATGGATTTATTTAAATGTGATTCACAAGGAGGGATTAATGATTTTTTGTAGAATCTTGTCCACCCCTCTACATGAGATATTTGATTCCTCCCTGGAAAGAACAGGAGATAGGTTTAACACAACTGGCCTACTCTGTTCTTCTCAGATACGGAATATTGAACTAGCATTCTATCTATCCCCCAATATTGCTAGTCTACTGGAAACTATGTTGAAGGTCAATTTTCTTTCTTGTTCACTATCTTTTATTGGAAAAGTAGTTCTCCAAGATATTTCAGCAGATTAATTATACAAAGACCATCACAAATAATGATAGCGAGTAAACGTATTT
>CM053583.1:163141591-163166378 GCA_028627135.1 Pseudochirops cupreus
AAAGGAGAGATTCCCCAAAGTCTCTAGTAGAGCAAACTGGGAATCATGTTGAGAGGCTGACTTCTCTACATATCTTTTTCTTCTGAAATTGTTACTCTTTCCAGGGATGTCCCCCTAAAGAGGAAGTGATGTGGTTGTTATGTGTATATGTCAAAGCCAGAAAACAGAAGATTTCTCCTTTCTTAAGGTCTTGCTGTCTTCCCCCTCTCATAGTTATGGAGTGTCAAATAATCATTCTCTTTTCCAACTGGGAGTGACTTATGGAAATACACCAGGCTTGAACAATGGCTACATATTTTTGTGGAGAAAGATTTACATTTTTACCAACTTGCTTTAGATGAGAGTCTCCAAGATTTCACCCCCATCTCAGTCTCTGAACTTTATAGGGGAGAAAAGTCTAAGACAAACTTGGAAGAAGGAGAGAAATCCATACCAGTCTTTAACACTGCTGGAAGAGCCTGGGTTTGACTCCAGTGATTAATAGATAGGCAGAGATAGTAAAAGGGTTGTTGGAATGACTATGTTAGTGTTATTGGATGATGAAAGCTGAAACCGTTCTCCCATTTTATCATTATAGGTATAGAGAGTGGCCAATAGATCATCTTACTTTGCTAGGGAGATCCTCCAGAAGTTAAATATAGTCTTAGATCTATAACAAAATGATTACAATAACTATAGGTTAAATGAATTTGGGAAGGACATTAAATTAACATATTTTGGAGCCATAGAAACATATTGTTTAACGAACTATCTTTTCTATGTGATTATAGTTACCAATATTCTCTGTTTTAGCATGGCACTGATGTAATGTAAACCCATTTAACATCTAGTGATATATAAATCCAAAAGGAAGAGTAGCTCTCTTCCTGACATGGGAATAAACAGAGCTTTTGTCTCTAGTTATGTACTTCATCTCAAATAGCGTTATTTCTTAAAAGTTGTAATTAGCACAACATCACCAACAACGTAATGTGTTAAAAAGGTTTTTTCCTATGATTTATTGTTGCTAAATTACTTTTTTAAAAAAAAGTTCTTAGAGTTCTTCAATTAGCATTTTAATTAAAATTCTTTACTTCAATCATCCAATTAAAGTTTACTTTCCTGTTTGTTTTAAGAAACTGCTTTAAGTAAATCCAATAAGGAGAAAGAAGCAGTGATTTTTTAAAAAAGCATTCTTTATTCGTATTTTTCACCTGTCTTACCTACACTTAAAGCCTCTTTGAATTGCATTATTGGTTGCTAAATTATGACTTGATAAATTATAAGTTGTGGAAGCTCACTCTGATCTGTAATTCCTCAAATACATACTGTTCTCCTGTCCTTTGTAGTATATGTTTAAATGGCTCTTTTTGGACTCACCCAGCAGCTGAACTGAACCAGTTGGGCACTTGCCTCTCCCTTGTTGATCTAAATCGAACTCTGAGAAATATGTTGACAGAACTCTTGCCCTTGCAGAGTTAGTGTTTCTGGAAACAGTAATCAGTGTCAGTGTGACTGTGAGTAATTACAGTGTCACCAATCAAACCCTCTTTGGATCCTGTCTAATAATAACAGCAACAACTAAATAATGCCCATCTAGAGTTTAACAGTTGGCAAAAGAAAACAGCAATTTGGTGCTTTTCAGATCTCGATAGCTTCTCCATAGTGTAGCAAAGTGGTCCACTTTCTATCTATTTATTTTCTGTATTCTAGGGCTTCCAACTCTCCCCCATCCCCACCCTGCCCCTCCCCATTTAGGACGGGCCATTCTAGTGATTCCCCAGCTGTCATTCAGACTATTCTCGTTGAAGGTCTATTCCCCTCTGTTTCCTTTTATTTTTTTCTTGTTTAATCCTACCCATGGTTTCTATGACCAGCATGTGGTCACAAGACATAAACAGAATCTCTTAACATGCCCCATCACCCCCATCAAAAGATCCTTTCTGAGCCACTATTTTCTCCCACTGTTTTTTTTTTTAATCCAATAAGAATCTTGTTATTCTTTGTGGCATTGCAGTTTTCTGAGCATCTGGTTAGGGAGACAGCCTCAGACTATCTTTAAAGAAAGAATTATGTTGTAAAAGAGGCCCCCTGATGTGTCCCCACACAATTCAATCTGCAACCTCTGCTGGGGGTTTGGGAGTAGAAGATGGGAAAGGGAGGGCAGGGAGACAGGAGATGCTGTAAATCTATGAGGCTTTCAGCTGCAGCCTTCAAATCCTATGAACAGTCTCTGGCCAATTTCCTTGGGTTTCCTGTGGGGATCTAATTCATTAGAAGTCTGCTGGAAAAATGTATGCCACAGCACCTCATGCATCAAGTCAATCAGGAAGTCTTGGTGCGGTAGAACCAGACTGGAGGGTCGTAAAAGTTAGCCCATACAACAAAGATTTATTCACTGCTTTGCAAAGATAACTGTTTAGAAACATTCTTGTCACACCAACCAAAACAGCAAAGCTTCCTGGGCACCTTGTATCTGTGAACTCTTGTCATTGGACTAAAATTTTGGCCAATTTTACTTGGGAGGTAGTTGGTGTACACAAGGGGTAGTCACTATGGCTTTGAGAAGGGAGGAAGGAAGGAAAGAAGGAAAGAAGGAAGGAAGGAAGGAAGGAAGGAAGGAAGGAAGGAGGGAGGGGGGAAGGAAGAAAAGGAATAAGAAAGGAAGGAGGGAGGAAGGGAGGTAGGGAGGGAAGGAGGAAAGAAGGAAATATAAGAAGGAAGGAAGGAAGGAGGGAGAAAGGAAAGAAAGAAAAAAGAGGAAGGGCTAAAGAAAGGGAGGGAGGGAGGGAAGAAAGAGAGAAAAAGAAGGAACAAACAAAACAACCATATATTAAGCATGCACTATGTGCCATATTCTACTAACCATCTTACAAATATCTCATTTTATCCTCACTTAATCCTGGTAGGTAGGAGCTATTACCATCCCCATGAGGACAACAAAACAGACAAAGGTTAAGTGACTTGTCCAGTATCATACAGCTAGTATCTGAGGCTGGATTTAAATTCAGCTCTTTCTTACTACAGACTCAGCACTCTGTCCATTGAATTATCTATCTGTGGAAGCTTCTTTAAGCATAAGGAGGTTAGTCAGGGATTTTTAAAGTCAAATCAGAGGCCATTTAGTCCAGTCCCTTCATTTTACAGATAAGGAAACTGAGGCCCTGGGAGAGTAAGTGGTGTATCCCAGATCATACAGATTATCACATTTATTTTTATAGATATTGAACATGATCCCTGGCAGTGTGTTGAGGGGACTCTAGATATAGTCAAGGCTGCTCCCTGAATGAAATGATTGGTTTAGAACTATACTTGGTGTTCCTAGATGATTGGTTTCACTCATGGTGGTTGATCCCAGAAGTAGTTGATTAACTCAGACTTTTTGTGAGAGCAGCCATCCTTTATGTAATAGCCTATGAAAGGGAATTTACATAATACTTTAGGCTTTTAAAAATTATTCTTTTTTCTTCTGAGATCCTGAGAGTATTTCCCCTTTCCTCTTTCCAACCTTCGCTCCCCCAGGAAATATTGCTGGTAGCCTTGGAGAAGCAAATGGTAAGGCAGATATGTGTTCACTTATATAGCTAGCAAGGGAGTTTCAAGACTTTGTTCCCAAGCTTCAACCTCCCATTTAGATGAAGGGAATTTCCTAGACAACATAAATCTGACCCTCCAGTCAGAAAAGGAGGACGTTTCCTGGGCAGCACCAGACTTGAGGGTGAACTTGTGATTTATTTCAACTTCAAAACTTTGAAAATTCAGACCTCTCTAGAGAAGGGGAGTTTCCCAAACCTTGCATTTAATCAAGACAGAGCAGAATCATGCATATGGCTTCTGGTACTGAGTAGAGAGGTAGGAAATGACCCCAAAACAAAATCCAAAGGAACAAGACTCTGAGAATTTGCATCATGTTAATATAGCAAATTATTTGGACAGTACATGTTTGGTGGAAAGGAGATCACCTTTCAGCAATCCCAAGAGTCTGTCCCTTCCAGGGGAGTCCAAGCCATCAGTGAGTCCCTGTGGGCTTAAGATATGACTCAATAGAATGTTGGCATATTGACCATATTAGTTTCCCTCCAAGAAAAATCTAAACCGTGGAGCACTGCTGTATCTGGAAGGTTATAGGGGCCAGTGGAAAAGTGGGATTCACCAGAGAGGAAAGAAAGTTATGTCAGTTGCTTATAGGCTACTGTCAGTCTTATATGTTTTCTGTATTGAGTATAGAAATCTGACCCCAAAGCATCTTCCTCATCTTCTATGGCAGAAAATAAACTCTATCCTAATAAATGTGTTTCTTTGAACACCCATACAAGAGTTAACTGAGGATGCTCTTACTCATATCTAGAGAGACCTAAACAATATATGTGAAGATATCTCAGACTAAACTCTGAGTGGGAATGTTGTGAGTTTAAGAAAACTGGACCTTTTAAGTTGCCCCCAAAATTGGACTCTTTCCATGTAAGTCCAGAGCTAGAGGATCCATGGACAATGAGTTTCATAAAGACTGGAGACACTGTTGATTTCTCAGCTACAAAACAATTACTTTTGCTGAAGGTTCATTTCCATCTTTGATAGGAGCACCATTTCCCAAAGGTAACTTCATTTCTTCCTACTCACAATATGGGGAGGTTTTACTTGAAAAAGGTAAAGATTCCCCTAAGACCTGAGGCACTCCAGGCTCCATGATTCAGTTTCCTGGTCAAAAAGGAGCAACCCTCCTCCCCCCCCCCAAAAAAAATTTCCAGTCACATGGAGTCTAGGCCTCTTAAAATTAGTGAGTGCCTAAAACCATAAGAATCACTATGCCTTGATGATCTATGGACCAAACACATTTCCAGATGGGTCCACTTGTAGAGAAGGTAAGTGCCATTAAATCCTTATTGTATATTCTTGCTAGGTTAGGGGAAAGTACAGCTTCTTTTTATAAATATTATATATATATATATATATATACATATATACATAATTATAATATATATATTTATAAATTAACATTTATGTATGTTGAATGCTTCATTTCAATTCCACATTGAACCTGAACTTAGAGGGCATTAGTGTTAAGAGTTGTACCTTCTCCTGCTCCTTTACCATCTGTTTGATTTTTCAAGAGGAGATGGTGTAACAGCAAGCTCCCTAGCATACTCAGGATGGTTGCTAGCACAGGTTCTTTGATCTGCTTTACTAAAGGAGAGCAACTTTAAAAGGGTCAACAATCTTTAATTAAAGATGTGTGTGAGTGCGTGTGTGTGTGTGCATGCTCCTGTATCATTCACTGAGTTCAGGGGAAAAAGTCAGCACTCTGAACTTCAGAAAATACAAACAAATTAAAAGTAGACAAAAATAGAGACAGAGAAAATAATACAATTCAGCAGATCAATAGAAAGGGTTTCTAGCTATCTGATAATTACATACATAGTTACTGGAGAGAGAAGCACCAACATCTGGATATTCCAAGCTAGGGGCTCCTTAATGGCTGCCCAGAGTCTCATCTGGCCAGATCACATAACTTTTTCTATAAGTGAGCCCCAGAGCAAAATACTAACCTTAGAGTATATATACACTTCTCCAGGGTCAGAGGGCATCACAACCCTCATGACCACTGCCTAACTACAAAGAGACAAAGGTATGGGCCTTCCTGAAAAACAAGCCTCCCCCAATCAAGTTTCTTTTGTTGGGCTCCAATGAGGTATATTAACTGGTGGGGAAGATCTTCAACTCCCATTAGCATTACAAATGGAGACTATAGTATCGTAGATTTTAGAGGTGGAAGGGACTTTGGGGATCCTTGAATCTAACACCATCCTTTTGTAGAAGAAGGAGGAAAAGGCACAGAGATATTGTTCAGGATCACATAGCTGGTCTAAAGTATTAGAGGCAGCTAGTTGGTCTAGTGGCAGCTAGGTGGCACCATAGAGCACAGAGCACCTGGCCTTAAGTCAGGAAAAATCATCTTCCTGAGTTCAAATCCAGTCCCAGACACTTATTAGCTGTGTGACCCTGGGCAAGTCAATAACCCTGTTTGCCTCAGTTTCTTCATTTGTAAAATGAACTGGAGAAGGAAATGGCAGACCACTCCAGTACCTTTTCCAGGAAAATCCCAAAAGGGGTCATAAAGAGTCAGACATGACTGAAAAATGACCCAATGAGGTCGTTTAGTCATATAGCGAGCAGGTAGAGCACCGGAGTGGGAGTCAAGAAGGCCTGGGTTTAAATTCAGCCCCTTACACTCTCACTAGCTGTGTGAACAGGAAGAAGTCCCTCTACTTCCATCTACATCAGTTTCATCATCTTTAACAGAGGGGTAAGAATAGTGACCTCCCAGGGTTATTGTGAGGACCTAAGCAGATAATATTCACAAAGTGCTCTACACAGCTTAAAGAATTATAGAAGTGTAGACCTGAGTACAGGGGCCAATCCATCAAGCTGCCCTGTCTCTTTTCTGGTTACCACCTGTATGACCTTGGACAAGTCGTTTGACCTTTTCCAGGTCTCAGTTTCCTCATCTGTGAAACGCTGGGTGATTTCTGAGAGTTCTTTTTGTTCTGTCTGTGATCTTGTTAACCCTAACTTAATAACTGACATCCTAAGCATGATGGATCCTTAAAATAAGAAACCATGATGGGATTCTTCTAGAGAACCTGCACATCTGTTTTCATTTCCAGACTACATTTAAATCCTTCAGAAGAGAATTGGGCACTGTTTCCACGCTACACTAATCTAGACTCTAATGTACTGTAATCTGGCCATTATGTACTTCGATTGAATTTGGGGTTACAGAAGTGTCAAGGGGATTTTACCTGCTCCCAGCCCTCCAGGCTACTTCCAAACCTTTAGTTCTGACATCTCCACCTCCACCCCAAGGATGCCTTGCTTGGAATAAAGAATCAGAATCCTTAAACAAACTTCTATAAGGCACTGAGAAGCTGTGACTTGCCCAGAGTCACACAACCAACATGTGTCAGAGACATTGTTGGTCCCAAGAGTGATTCTCCATCCACTTGCCATGTTGCCTTCTCACATATTTGGAAAAGAAATGAAACTTTATTGGTAAGATACAAGTCCATTCTCTGATTTCTGGAAGCTTTTTTTTTTTAACCATAAGATTGGAAGAGTAAAGTTTCTTTTCCCTTTAATTTTGCTTTACTTCACTAAAACCATAGCTTTAACTTAGAATATTTTTCTTAAAAAAAATCACAAAATTGGCATCAATACATTTGGTTGCTTGGTGAGATCTCTTTAATATTTTAGAATATTAGTTATTTATCATAGGATCATGTGTTCTAAAGCTAGGAGCAGCCTTAGAGGCCATCTGGTCCAACCCTGTTGTTTTGCAAATGAAGGAACTGGGAGCCCAGAAGGAACCAGACTCTCCCAATTCTACATAAATTGTACATAGTAGAGTCTTCTGACTCCAGATACTGCATTCTTTGCACCTCACCATGCAACCTTCGAACTATGGCTTTATTCTGCTTTGATATGTGTTCTGACTGAACAAATACAGGTATTCAGTAGTATCTATTGAAGTATGAAGTACTATTTTTAAGCACAAAAGCTACTTTGAAGTAATTTGGCAAGTACTCCAGATATTGTATCTCCAAGAATTAATATTGTGAATAAGAGCTACCAGATTAATCCTCAGGATTTAATAGACAATATTTTTTTACTACGGATAAAATGGAATTGTGGAAGAATAATGTGTCTTTGTCAAATATGTCCTTAGAAATAACCGACTCACTTTGTGAGGGCAGTTTCCTTTGGAAAGCAAAAGATATCAGTTAGTCATTTGAGAAGAATGAGGATGGATGTGATTTATATTGAGTTCTTCAGAGCAGAAAGGATGTGAATGGGATGAAAGCATTTCCAAGGCTTAGACAGACCATTGTCATCAGAATAAAATGGGATGATGTCATTCTAGGCTATGGAAATTTTGTGTTGCCCATTTATTTGAATAACAGCAGCAACGACAAAACTTTTGCTGGAAATTGGAGAAACGTGAGATTTTGAAATGATTTGCTCTGTTCTTTGGTTAAAATACATTGTATGCTTGAGGTATCATTGTAACCTTTTCCATATTTTTTCAATACCAACCTTTCACCCTTGTCACTCTTTTTTCCTATGCAAAAATGCCTATATTTTTGTATTAGAAAACAAAGGCTGTTTACACACACACACAAACACACACACACACACAGTGTTTACACACTGTCAAATTTTTTTTTATGCATACAGTTGATCTCCCTATATAGACTTTATTCTCCTTGAGGGGGGGAAATTGTGTAATCCCAGAGATGCTAGAATGAATTCAGAGGAATAATGAAAGAATTGGAGAGCAAGACATCTGAGAAGGAATTGAAAAAACTAGATCTGTTTAGCCTTGACATTCAGGAAGAATGTAACACCTAGCTGTCTTTCAGTATAAAAAGGATTACCCTGTGGCAAACAGATTAGACTTGTTCTACTTAGTATCAGAGGGCCAGGAATTATGGGTAGAAATCTGAGAGAAGCAAATCTAATTTGGTATAAGGAACAACGTGCTAATAACTAGGACTGTTCTGCTGCCGAATGCCACCCTTGTCATTCTACGGAACTAGGCTTCCAACGACCTTTGGGATTAAACTTTCTGACAAAGTTGTATTTTTAATTTGTTCAAAATAGTCATTGCTTTTAATAACATAGAAGTTGCTTTATTCATTGTGGATGGCTAACGAATGTTCACTGAATTAAATTAAAGAAACACTTATTAAGGGTGTCTTTGTAATAAGTCTTGGCATAGAAATATTTTTATTTTTATAATGATATGATCATCATGAGCTTAAATCGCTTACATTCTAGAAATGGGGGAGGGGGAAGAAATAAATGGAGCATTATAAGGTCCAAGGAATGATGGGGCCAAAGGCTTTAGGAATAGAGGAATCGAATTTTGGGGAAGAACAGAATTTTTTTCATGTTTTAAAAATAAAGAGATTTATTGATATCTTTTGTTTTTATATCATCATCATTTCTAAATAGACTCTCTCTTCCACAGTGCAGCAAAGATGATATAACAGCATAAACCGTCTAGACAACCCAACTGATACATTCAATTCTTTGAGCAACACATTCATACCTGTTCTCCACCCCCATGCCCACTACAATGAAATAAGGAATGTGCTTAGAGAGAACATTTTTAGATCATTTGTTTCAGGCACGAGAAATTGTGAAGAAGGTCATGAAGAATTCAAAGGGTTTCCAAGTCACAAATATTTCAAGACAGCTTAAAAAGAAGACATGTCAAGAGTTAGTTTACTTCCTTTATTATATTTAAGTTGAATGGTTCTTAAGCAACTTGGGTAAGGGAAGAGGAATGGGGAAAAAAAAAAGATTTTAAGGACTGTCCCTAGTTAGAACTGTTCATGCAACTGACCATATAGTTGGCACCTACCTCCAAGATTCCTTTGATTAGACAAAGGACAGCAAGACAAAAAAGAAAGACAGAAACTGCTCCATGTGAGAGGGCACTTTCATTTGAATAGAGAGGTTGCCAGGTTGTGCAGAGTTTAGAAGGAAGGTAGAGAAGTGAAGGACACAGAGCCCAGACCAGGGGTGGGGAATCTGTGTCCTCGAGGCCACATGTGGTCCTCTAGGTCCTCAAGTGCAACCCTTTGAGGACACATGTGGCCTTGAGACTGCAGTTTCTCCACTCCTGGGCCCTATATAGCTTTCTTAACTTGTTTAGCCACAAAAAGAAAGAGATAGAGGTCCCCTCCCATCCCCAAGAAAAAGCATCAAAATAGGCTTTAATGGAGATATGTGAGAAAGGGAAAAATAAACAAACACAAGTCCTCAACAACAACATCAACAAGAAATGATTTGACTTTCTCATTTGCCTTTAAATTCCTTTGATTCTAAGCCAGATTCCCAAAACTGTGTTGCCTGAATTGTGAATGAGGATTATGTGAGAAAATGTCACCTGTGTCAGTGATATTTTCCCCTCTAAAATATTTAATATGAAACAAATTATGTATCTAGATTCTTAAGTATGAAAATTTCTGATATTTCTCCAAATTTCCTTGGACACTCTTCACCCTTCCCCTCCTTACTTAATCCCTAAAAGATACGTCAGACCTTTCAGACTCCCTGGATCCGTATTTATAGTTTCCATCAATTGATTTTAAACCCTAAAGTGCTTTATGGTCAAATTTGTTTGGAAAATGGTGCAAGCTTAGGGGAAGTACCTCAGTACGTGACATACAGTAAATGAATAATGATGGATGACATCTAGACTGATTCTCATGTTTTTCAAAGTTTGCTGAAATGATCATTTGGCAGAAAATTTTGATCAGTTCATTTGTTAGGTAGCATGCTTCCTTACTTCTTATGAAATCACAGATTTGAAAGTGTGCATGTTTCCCACATGTCAAAGGTAGGCTAGTTTATGCCCCATAGACAGTGGGGTGCTGCAGCTGACTCATATTAGTTAAGAGTTGATTATTAAATTTTTCATTTACACCTCAGAAACTGGCAAATGCTACAAATCAGGGCTTGATTTAGCATTTTGTTGAATGTCTAGACTTAAATGTTAATATGCAGATTGAACTTTAAAATATTTTGTACATATATATGCATAAATATATACACACATACACATATACATAGTGGTGTGTATATATAATATATGAGATGCATGCATGTGTATATATGTATATATACATATATACATAAATGTATATGTACACATATATATTTATGTATATATATATATATGTGTGTGGTGGCAAATGTTTAAAACTGTCCTTCATATACATGGATATATACACGTGTTATAAACATGCTTAGTCTAGGAATAAATAATATTCATTGGAAAGCCAGCAAGGTTTTCATCACATTTATTTTACATTTATTCTTTCTGAATGAAAGGGTAGCTCCCTTAATGGAGTACACCTACTCAGACAAATGTGAGCCTTTTTTTACTGCTTCTGTTAGAATTTCTCGCCTTGTTCTCCATTGGCTAAATGCAACCTCCTGAAATGCCCACTTCATGTTCTCCTCACATAGCTTTGGAAGCATGCACACAAGCCTCTAACCTCCTACCTGATCAGAAGCTTGGCCCTGTTAGATCACAGCTCTGATTAGAACCAGTCACCTATGACCCACATTTGGCTATCAAAGATAGGAGCACTTTAAATTATGAGGAAACAAAATTCCTCCCATTGTTCCCCACACGAGTATATGTATGGATGCATGTATGTATATGGAAACCAGGTTTTAAACATTCACAGCATAGCCCTGCTCATATATCTAACTTTGTGCTGGACCATAGGTGGCTGGAGATTGTATCCTGCTTCTTGAACCATTGTGTAGATACTTTATCTTTCCATAATAGGATTTTATTTTTTTTTATTTTTTTTTCATAAGATCTGGAAATTGACCAGTACCAGAATCAGGAGAATAAGAAAGCCAAAGACATTTGAGTTCTCTAGTCTCACTCGCCTGTTTATTAGTTCTTCACAATTACTGTCTGTAGCCTTCTTTATGATAATTTATACTTAGGGATTATTTCCTGTCATGCCTTTAGGATTCCTTACAAGTAGATCTGGTTAATTCCTAGCAAATAATCACGATGATATTTAGGAAGGTGAGAATGAAGTTTAACTTCATAACATTAAGGAGATTTCTGGAAAAAATATAAGAAACAGCAGATAATAATAAGAAAATAATTCCATATAAATTCAATGTAGGATTTGTTTTTAGCTCTACCTCAATGCAAGATCTTCTTTGGAATATTAACTATTTCCATATTACCATTCCTTTGGCTATGCCCACACATTCATGTTTTAAGAATATCATAAAACATTTAGAATTATTCTCTGTCAGGAGAAATAAACCAGAACACTGCATGCACAAGGACCCAATGTCAAATATCACATAAAATAGCTTTTATCCTTTCCTAGGTATCAAATTTATTCTCATTCAGAGCTATGCACTTTCTCTACATCATGAACCCTACAGAAAGCCAATTCTTAACTTTCTTTTGTTTAAAAAAAGGCCAAAAGAAAATCTAGTCTACTGTACCAGGAGATCTTATAAGCTGTATGAAGTAGGAATCAGAGACAAGTTCAATTCCAATGATGTCTGAAAGAAATGGTTTAAGGAATAGTTAGCTAAGTTTGATTATGATGCTAAAGGTGTTAGGAAACCAAGCCTTATTACTCTATGAATCCATTCACTCATATTCTTCTACAGCACAGAGAATAATAATCTTGAACATGCAGATAGTGGTTCTAAGGGAGGCTTCCGAGGAGAAAGCTGAATGACTCTGAAGAATTCCAGGCTATGGGAAGGAACACAAAGCTTGTGGTCTACTGTCACCATTATTATTTATTTTTATGAAAGGTAATGTTGTAGGACACACAACTGAGTAGGTACTCCAGTGAGTTAGAGCATGAAGTGAAATCTCTTTAAAATGCACTGCAGACAGATGCCGCCCCAGACCTGTACAAGAGGAAGAAGTCAGCTCAATTGCATTTGGAAAGTTGTGTAGCAATTTTAATGATCCCAAACTGTTCTCTCTCTTTATCTCTCTGTCTCTGTCTCTGTCTGTCTTCCACCCTCTCCCTCCCTCTCTGTCTCTCAAACATGCATATGTAAATTATTTTATTTACTTTTACTTTAAAATTGTTATAGATATTGTATATTTTTACATTCCCTACATTTTTCAATATATTCCTCTGTCCCTTTTATGGAAAGTTATTTCTGTATAACAAACAAAGGAGTGAGTGAGATATATCTGTGGAGACTTCCCAGAAATGGAGTCCCGGCTTCTGGAAGAAGTACAGGACTTGGAACCCTCTCCCCTTCTCCTTTTCCTGGCACCTTAATTTCTCCTTTAAAGTTTCTCTGTAAAACCCATTCTTTTCTGGCAGGAAATTCCTGGCTTTTCACCCTGACCACCAGTCGTCTGCTAGGCAATGAGAACATGATAACTCAGACTGAGATTCCTGCAAGACTCTTCGGCAATGAGAACAAGACATGTGAGACTAGGCAACAAGAACAGGGGCAGCTAGCTCTTCCTCCCTAATCAGTGGGAGAGAAGGATAATCCTAAATGTGAACTCTTCTCTTAGCCAATGAGAGAAAGGAATAATGAATAGAGAACTGTGTTCTCTGTCCCTTTGTCCTGGGCACCAAACTGCTGGCCACACGTCCCCGCCAATGGGGATGAGAAATGGCCATGCCAGCCGGTGAGTCAGTCCCGCCCCCTCACCAGTGGGAGTCAGGACTGCCCAAGCCTTTCCCCCTTTCTGTCCTCTGCACTGTCCCTGCCTTTAGATTGCGAGCCCTCCCGATACCCAATGGGAATAGAGAGAGGGGAGGGATGGGGGTTTAAAAGCCCCGTTTGCCCCATACCATGGGCCTCCTTCCTTTGAATCTTCTTGGTGAAAGATGCCTCCAGGGAAAAAGAAAAATTAAACCTTCCTGTTAACCACAAGCCAGCCTTTTATTTAATTTCTTTGGGTAAGTAGTTCATCTGACCCACACACCTGGGGGCTCATCCAGGATGTTTCTTCCCTGTGACCAACTGCTTCCCACCTCAGTTGCAAGGCAGGTGCACCCTCTGGGGATTTCTCTGGTGGCCTCTGGACTTGGTGGGGAGCTGAGGCTCCTGGGTTGGGAAGATCCTGAAGAGAGGGATTTAAAAATCTAAATTTGGAGAGAGAGTTCAATTAAGTTAAAATCCTAGAAGGCCAGTAGGAAGAGAGAAAGGGAAACAGAGAAAGAGAAAGAGAGAGAAAGTCATGCAGATTATACACATATAACCCAAAGGTAAGAATGGTCTTATGGCCCTTTTTGAGTTGTTAATTTGAGAGGTTTTTTTGTTTTTTTTTTTTTAAAGAAAAGAACTGGGGAAACTGGTAAGAGCTCCTGGCTAAAAGTGCAGAGATAAGGAGATAAGGATCAGAGATAAGGACACCATCTTATAATCTTTGTGGATGACTAAAAGAGAGGGGGAGGAGAGTCCTTCCTAATTTGTGGGGTTTTATTGACACAAAGAAAGAGAAAAGGGGGGGTGGTAATAAACCCCATCCAAAACAGACATGGGACAAGAACAGTCTAAATCCCGGATTTTGGAGCAGGGACCAAGTATACCAGTAGATACTCCTTTGGGGGAGTAGACTACAAGACTGGGATGAGCTGCCAAAGTATAGAGGGAAAGAGAAGAGGAAAATGATAAAATACTGCTGTGTCCTTTGGGGGTGGGATGAACACAGGAAGAGGTATGGTTTGGCCAAAGTATGGATCATCTGAAGATTGGGTGTGCCAGAAGTTTAATTTGTATGTAAATGCAAAGAAGCCATTCAATCCAGAGGAGGGTTGGTATGCAGGTTTTTGTATGCCTGAGGTACACCAGATGCTAGTGAAGGAGGAATGGAAGCAAGAAGGGGGACAGCAGAAACCTCATCCATGGGATCCCCTCCTATCCCTTCCTCCTCCTTATGCTCCCCCACCTCCAGAACCAGTGGCAAACATGGCAGCATCAGCTGATCCTGGTGCTGTACTACAGCCCTTTGCCCCTCCTGGAGAGAATGAGGATTAAATCACTCTAGAAGAGCCTCCACATGGCTCACTCAGGAGGGAACCAAGACAGCTTAGGAGAAAGGTAGAACAATGCTCTGGCCCTGCTGGGGAAGATAAGGACTCAGTCACTCTGAAAGGGTCTCTTTATGGTTCTCTCAGGAGGGAACTAACAGAGTTTAGGAGGAAAGTAGAGCAGTCCTGTGTTGCTCCTCGGGGGAGGAAGAGGAGGAGGAGGAGAAAGAGGAAGAGGAGGAGGGCTTAATCATCTTGAGAGAGCTCTCATGGCTCTCTCAGGAAGGAACTAAAGGAGCTTATGAGAAAAGTAGAGCAGTCCTCTGCCCCTTCTCGGGAGGAGGAGGAGCAGGACTCAATCATTTTGAGAAAGCCCCCATGTGGCTCTATCAGGAAGATATTAAGGCAGGAAGGAAAGTGAGGCAGTATTCCACATCCTCAGGGGAGGAGGAGGAGTCAATCATCTTGAAAGAGCTTTGGCTCTCTCCGGAAGGGATTAAGGCAGTTTAAGAGGAAGGTAAAGCATTCTTTTATCTCCTCTGGGGAAGATTAAGACTCAATCACCCTGAAGGAGTCTCCCCAAGACTCCTTCAGGAAGGAGTCCAAGAAATTTAGGAGGGAATTAAAGCAGCTTTTGAGAGATCAAGAAAATCTCCCCCTTGAACCAAAACAACCGATGGGGATGTTCCCCTTTCGGGAAGTTCCTCTGTCCCAAGGGGGACTGGGGTTTGTAAATGCACCTCTTAGTGCTTCTGAGATTAGGAATTTAAGAAGGAGATGAAAGCATTTATGGAAGATCCTGAGGGATTATCTGAGCATGTAGATCAGTTTCTAGAACCTATTATTTATACTTGGAGTGAGTTTATGTCCATCCTAAATGCTCTATTCTCTCAGGAAGAGAGAGGTATGATTAAGAGGGAAGCTATGGCAGAATGGGAAAAGAGACATCCTCCCACTGCAGGGACACCCCCTGCAGATCAGAAATATCCCAATCTGGATCCCAGATGTGATCATAATAACAAAGCTCATAGGGTCCATATGCAGGATCTGAGGGAATTAGTAATTACTTGAATTAAAAATGCAATCCCCAAACCCCAGAATATGAAGAGAGCTTTTGAAGTAGACCAGAAGAAGGATGAAACACCCTTAGAGTACTTAGAGAGATTAAAAGAAAGCATGGGAAAGTACTCAGGTGTAGACATAAATGATACTACCTCAGAGGTATTGTTGAAGTTACATTTTGTCACCCATGCCTGGCCAGATATGAGTAAAAATATACGGAGGATAGACAAATGGCATAACGAGATCTTAACAGATTTATTAGAGGAAGCTATTAAAGTTTATGTGAGAAGAGATATTGATCAGAAGAACCAAAAAGCCAAAATGTTAGTATGGACCATGCAATCCATAGGACGGAAGAAGGAGCTAGGGCAATGGAAGAAGCTACCAAACCAGAAGGAAGACCAATTTAGGGAAAGAAAAGTATGGGAGCAGTGGCTAAAAAGAGAGAGAGAGAGATAAGGCCACCCCTCATTTGTTGCAGCTGTAACAAGGAGGGGTAAATGAGAAAAGACTGTCTGCAACACCATAATGAACAGAGAGTGTACTCTCTAGTAGAGTTCGAGGGCTAGGGGTGTCAGGGGTTCATAGAAACAACCCACCTAGAGTCCTTGATAAACATAAGGGTAGGGCCTCAGGGGGAGGGGATGATGTTTGTAATGGACACTGGGGCAGCAAGGTCATCAGTGGCCCAGTTACCTCGGGAACCAAACTATCACAGCAAACTCTTATTATCTCTGGGGTGAGGGGTGAAAATTTTACTGTACCCCTCGCAGAAGTTTTAAAGTTGAAAAACAAGGGAATCACTGCCTTAGGTTGATTATATACACACTGATTCAAAATATCGATATATATATATATACACACACACACACACACACACACACACACACACACACACACACACACACACACACTGATTCAAAATATGCCTGGAGGGTTGTGCATGTGTTTGGGAAAATATGGGAAGAAACGGAAATGGTTAATAATAAAGGAAGAGAGCTGGCACATGCTACTCTCATAACTCAGGTTTCAGAGAATTTGTTACTACCTGAAACTATAGCTGTAATACATGTTAATGGCCATCAAACTGGACAGTCCTTTGAGGCCAGAGGAAATCACCTTGCAGACGAAGAAGCAAGAAGGGTGTGGACAGCAGAATCCGAGCTGCCACATCACATGTTGGTCTTGGTCCCCTCATTTCCTCCTCCTTCCTTTACTGAGGAAGAAAAGCAGAAGGCATAGGCCGTGGGGGCTCAGGAGCAAGGCTCCTCCCTGATGGAAGAGAGGTATTGACCAAAGCAGGTATGAGACGAGTCCTTCTACACTTACACCAAGGCAGTCACTGGGGTGCCCAGAACTTACATGATGCAGTCCTAACCCAGTATGTGTCTCCTGGCCTGGATACCTTAGCACAGCAGCTGGTAGAGAGGGTTGCTTGGTGTGTCAAAGGACAAACAAATCAGCCCTCCATCAGGATCTGGCTGGGGGAAGGTATTCGGGCCTTAGGCCCTTTCAGAGCATACAGGTGGATTTCACTGACCTGCCTGCTGTGGGATCACTTAACCTCTTGGATGGAAACTTTCCCCCTGCCCTGTGCCACCACCCCTGCAGTCAGTAAGATATTGCTGGAGCAGATTATTCCAAGGTATGGGATTGTGGAACAGACACACTTTACCGCCAGGATTCTGCAGTCCCTAGTCTAAGCCTCAGACATTACGTGGGAGTTTCATACTCCCTGGCATCCTCTCTTGTCTTGCAAAGTTGAAAGAATGAACCAAGAAATAAAAAGGCACCTTACAAAATTAGCTTTAGAAACTGAGTTACCTTGGACACAATGCCTGCCCCTAGCCCTCCTCGGAATCCATACTAAACCTCAGAAGGACTTAGGACTCTCCCCATATGAACTTCCTTTTGGACATCTGTACCCGGGGAGAGATAAAGGGAACTGGGACCCCCTGTTTGATCAAAAAGATAAATTTCTTAGAAACCAGTTAGCACTTTTAGTGAAACATCTCCATGCTTTGCAGATGAAAGGACTAATTGCCCAGACTCCACACCCCTGGGATTTCTAGTCCACAAATACCAAATAGGAGACTGGGTTCTGATCAGGGTGTGGAAGAAGGAAAGACTGACCCCTATTTGGGAAGGTCCCTTTCATGTCCTGTTAACTTCGGGCACAGCTATTCAAGCTTGAGAGAGGCTAGATTCATCACGCTAGAGCGAAAGGACCTGTGGAACCTCGGATAACATGGACAGTTAAATCAACTGATCCTGATAACCAGAAACCGCACCTCTGACGTAGCTGTGACCCTTCTCACCAGGGGAACATGTGAACCACTCTCTTCTGGCATGAGACAAGCATATCGACTCTATTGACACTGTTGGTTGGTGGTTTTCTTTTAATCCTCTGTACCTCTATATTATGGGAACCTGCTCAGCTGTTTCTCTTATGATCTCTGGGCTTTTTGTAACCTTGGCCCCCATCCTCTAGTCATCCTTGGGAAGTTAGTTGAACAATATCTTTTAGAGGTAGTGATGCTCATTTCCCCCATAATGACAGAATGGCAACAAAATTCCCTTGTGCAACTGGGACAGGAAGCAGCCAATACGGGACCACAGGAGTGATGGGTATGTCAAATACATCCTCAAGTGAGGAATGGACCATCACGGTGGAGGGGACTGTGAAATCTCACTGTGTGGCCAGATCCATATCCCTCCAAGAGACATGCCACATCCCTATTCCAAGTACAGCTGGAGAAACATACCTTTTTATCCATATCCTGTTTTAATACTGGAGAGCCTTTCTTTAATACAGCATACAGTGAATCTCAACATTACGATCCATTATTAGTAAGTTTAGAGGGGACTGCACAAATTGGTCTCTTTACTTATGCTTGTGTGGAGGGAAATATCACTACGTTCAATATTCCTAACTATACCCATATTATGTGTGATTGTTGTACAAAAAGATTGACCTTTTTCAATCTTACTGGTGTTTACATGTATATCCCCACTAATTGTAGCTACTGGTTCCCTAATTCCACTGTTAACAGGGAGGAATAGTCTTAGGAATATTACTACAGAACCCCCTGACCCAAAACCACCCTCGTGGTAGGTATACAGTAGATTAAGACAGACTTACATCCTTTCTTCCTCCCAGCTTGTAATACATTCAACACCTGGGGACAAAATGTTTTGACTATGCTGAATACTACCAGACTAAGTTTGGTGTGTGCACCGGCAGGCTATATATTTGTCTGTGGGAAATCTGCAGCTTTCCTAATCATATATGAGGCCTGGCCTGACTACCCTCATTGGGACAATGGAAATGGAATGGAAAGCACTACCCTCAGTGCTTTTCAATTCTAAGTTCCTACAAAAATTATGGACAATGCACATTGGGTGTTATCAACCCTGGTATGGAACTGGATAGGTATACTACTTCCTCAGACCAGAGTTCATATCGTACCAAGCAGAGCTCATGGGACAACTTCATTTGGTGGGTTAGAAAGACCACAGCATTTCTCATACCCTGGGTAGGATATATTGATCATGAAACTGTCTTAACTAACATCACTAAAATTATAGAGATAATTGCTAATGAAACTGCTGCTGGTCTGCAGAACTTACAGAAATCCTTAGACTCTTTGGCACACGAAGTCTTAGATAACCAGAGTTAGATTACTTGCTGGCTGCTGAAGGAGGAGCATGCATGGTAGTGAACACCTCTTGTTGTTTGTATATAAATAGACCACAGCAAATAGTGACCAATATACATCACCTACATGAGACAGCTACATGGATGGAAGAAATCTGACAACAATTGCTCCTTATCACATCCATGTGGGATGAGTGGAAGTCTGTAATATATTCAATCATTTTCTTTATTGTGGTTATCATAATATGCCTCCTATTTGGGCCCTGTTTGATGTCTTCCATTTCTTCTACATTGCAATCTATTAGGCATCCTGAACCTGTTAAATTCAGGGTTCTTCAGGAACAGGTTGCAACCAGTGTAGGGGAAGGGAATGAGTTCCAAGATAGAACAGAGATAATAGAGGAATATGACAATATGGAAGAAGATGATAGACTGGTGGATGAGTTATACCAATAATGATGTGGAAAGTCTTAAGATAGTATGTAAAAGAGGAGGGACTGAGTGAGATATATCCTTGAAGACTTCCCAGAAAGAGTCCTGGCTTCTTTGGAAAAAGTACAGGGCTTGAGACCCTCTTCCCTTCTCCTTTTCCCAGCACCTTACTTTCTCCTTTAAAGTTTCTCCTTTGGGGCGGCTAGGTGGTGCAGTGAATACAGCACTGGCTCTGGAGTCAGGAGGACCTGAGTTCAAATCTGACCTCCGACACTTGACATATTTACTAGCCATATGACCTTGAGCAAGTCGCTTAACTCCAGTTGGCCTCCAAAAAGAAAAAAATTAAATAAAAAGTAAAGTTTCTCTGTAAAACCCATTCTTTTACAGTGGGAACCGGCACTGTCCCTGCCTTTAGATTGTGAGCCCTCCCCTCATCCAATGGGAACAGAGAGAGGGGAGGGACAGAGAGAAACCGGTTCCTACTGGACCAGAGTTAGAAAAAACCCATTTGCCTCATACCACACACCCCCTTCCTTTGAATCTCCTTGGGGAAGGATGCCCCAGGGAAAAAAGAAAAAATTAAACCTCCCTGTTCACTGCAAGCCTGTGTCTGATTTGATTTCTTTGGGTAAGTGGTTCATTTGACCCACAACAGAGGAAGAAAATATACAGCAAAACTGGAAAAAATAACCTAAAAGGTCTAAAATTAAATATAATGTTCTGTAGCTAAAATTCTCCATCTCTGTAGAGAAGTAGAGCTAGTAGAAGGGAAAAAGAAGAGAAAAAGAAAGAGAAAGAAAGAAAGAAAAGAAGGGAGGGAACAAAGTTAGGAAGGAAGGAATGGAAGAAGGAAGGAACAAAAAAGAAAAGAAGGAAGGGAGGGAGGGAGGAAAGAAGGAAGGAAAGGAGAGAAAAAAAGATGGTTGGAGAAAAGGAAAGGAGGGAAAAAAACAGGTTGGGAGTAAAGGAAAGAATGAAAGAAGAAAAAGATGGAGGAGTGAATGAGGTTAAAGAAGGGAGTAGAGAAGAAAGGAAAAAAAGAAAGGAGGGAAGGAAAGAAGAGCAGGAGGGAGAAAGGAAGGAAAAATCCTTTATTAGGCACTTACAATGTCTATTCATAGGCCAAGTCCTGGGGATACAATCACAAGAAAAAAGAAAGACAACCCTTGCCCTCAAGGAATTTACAATCTAATAGGGGAAGACAATATACAAAAGAGAGCTGAAAAGTTCTAGTGGCAGAAGGAACGAAAGAAGAGCAGGGGCCTCCTCATATTTCTTTTGTTGGGAAAAGTTTGGTCATTATGTTATCTCAGCATTCATTTTTGATTGAAAACTCTATCTTTTTAAGCAACGGTATTCTTTGAGTGATGTTATATAGTGGCAAATTATGGAATACTACAGTATTTCAAGAACTGAACTTGCAGGCAACCTATAGGTCAATGGAAAGCTCTTTAGTGGCATAGGCAGGGTTATGTCCTATTACCAACAATGACTCATATGCAAGAAGTTGTCCCAGAAATATTATCCAGCAAAGGTACGGTTCAGAAAAAAGGAGGATTGCTTTTGCTGTGCAGGTAAAGATGAATATTTGGAAAGATTCACTGGAGCCTATAGAAAAGACCTAAGGCCTAGACAACTGGGTTTTGGACGATCTGTAAGAAGTTGTGGATGAGAATCATATTAGGATGAAAAGGCATGGGTGAGTTATAATTTGCATTGTTGGAGCAAGTACCCACGTGGATGTGATCACTGAAATACTGAAGTTTAAAAAAGACAGTAACTCAATCAGTGACAGGTTGGGATGGCCTTTTGGGTCAAAGTGCAAATTGGAGAAAATAAATGAAGGGGACCAACCCTCTACTGAAATTTGGAATACACAGGAAGAATTAAAAGTTCAAAATGATTTGGTATGAACAAAGTATACTAACTAGATAACTAGATCTTTAGAACATAGAATGTATTTTTTTTTTTATTTTTGGAGAGGGGAGGGCAGGGCAGTTGAGGCTTGGTGACCTGCCCAAGGTCACATAGCTATTAAGTGTTACGTGTCTGAGGTTGCATTTGAACTCAGGTCCTCCTGACTCCAGGGCTGGTGCTCTATTCACTGTGCCACGTAGCCGCCCCTAGGATGTATTTTAAAAAAGAAGAGAAGTTAGTCTCTAAAGTAGCCCGTTACAGATTTTTAAACTCATAATGTGGTTGACTTCTATTTCCTTTCCTTTGTTAAAGTTTCTATTGCTATTTTCTGTTTTTTACATCATTATAGTATCCCATGCATCCCTCCCCCTCTTCCTTCCCAAGAACTATTCTATAGGACAGATAAGTAATTTTTTTAAGAGAAGAAAAAAAAAGTCGGCAAACTCTCTCTCTCTCTCTCTCTCTCTCTCTCTCTGTATTTATAGCTATATCTATATATGTATGCATGACACATGCATGCATGCATGGATATATCCAAAACACATATGTGAGTCCAAACACATAATATATACACAGACACAGACACAGACACGCATGTATCTACGCATGCACATGTCCAAAACATATACCGTGGGTAATGCCTGTAGATCTCCCACCTCCACAAAGGGGTGGATTGGAGGGGTCTTCTCTTGTCTCTTCATTTTAGTTCCACTTGATTTTTATAATTTTGTTAATTTGCTTTCGGTATGTCAGTGTTCTTTCCATTTTCATTGCTGTGTTCACTGTGTATTCACTGCTTTCTTGGTTCTGTTCACTTCACTCTGCCTGCTTTCCTTGACTCCAGCAGGTCAAAACTTTGTAGCACTGGTGCTTCGGGGTTGCAGCCACAAATCAATCTTTTGCTTCTGAAGGACTGTAGCCAAGCTGGCTGATGAGACCTGAGCAAGCTTCCACAGCCTGGAGCCCAGCTCTCAATACACTGGAAAGATTAGGTACAATGGTGGATTTTAATGTAAGCCTGGGTTGCATCTTTGAATCTGCTACTGCAACCTCATTGCTGGTAGAGTGGGAAGTGTGAGAAAAGTACAGAGTAAACTCGGGGTCAGGGACCATCAATTCCAGGGTTTGTTTTTACTCTTGTTTTGGAATCAGTGTCCTAGTCCATGGGAACAATTAAAGTTGCTTTATCTTTGGTGCATAATTTATGCTTTGGAGAGGTTTAAGTGATCACAGGGGTCAGAGAAAATTTCTAGTCCACCATCTTGTTGCTCATGTGACCCACTGACATATACTTTCAATGAAAACTAGTAGAAAATGATATTAATATAATTAAATTACATTGAAAATTATGATTCTTGATTGATGGTGCTTGAGGAAAAGCTTATTGAGAACCTGGTGAGGATGATAGATGATTTGTGGGGATTCTAAACAGATTTCTGAGTATTCTTCAGGGCTCTAGAATTGCTATCAGTGACTCTTTGTTATGTCTCATTTTACTTTTTTTTTTCTTTACCTTAATGTAAGTCTTTCACTTATATTAGAGAAAGACAACTTAGCATGAATGGCAGCCCTTAGAACAGGTTGTGGAAGACAAGCCCTCCTTAGTTCTATGTCTTAGAATCCCTAGATTCCTTCAAGGCTCAGCTTAGGTGCCACACCCTACATGAGGTCTTTTCTAATCTCTGACCCTACCCCAAACTTTTGAGCCCTCCTTGCTCCAAATTACCTTGTATTTTTTTTTTTACATATTTCTTTTGCACATATTTTTGTACATGTGTCATCTTCCCCACAAAATGTAAACTTCAGAGGGACAGGGACTTTTTCATTTATATCTGTATGCCTATATAACCTAGCATAGTGCTTAGAACATAATAAGAGATTCATAAATGCTTCTCGATTTATTGATACTGAGCCATGTTACCGCTTTCTTCATCAGGCAACTCTAAGATAGTAATCTAAGACCAGATGAAGAGTCTGGGATAGTGTAAGGAGATCCCTCACAGAGAGTTCCCTTCACTAATAAAATCACAGGTCTAAATTCACCTGCCCTCCTACCCCAAATAAAGGGTGTTTAATGTGCTTCTTAACCTTTCTTAGCTATGCTTAGAGACTTAGGATTGCTCAAGTACTTAGAATCATAGTAGAGGGGAAAGGGAGAGAAAGAGAGAGACTGAGAAAAGCAGAGAGAGACAGACAGAAACAGAGAAAGAGACAAAGAGGAAGAAACAGACAGGGATTCTGGGGAAAGGGAAGGAAGAAGAAGGAAAAGAGTCACAGAATGTGTACTTTTAGGTGAAGGAGAAGGTGAGAAATGTTGCTTGAGGAACAATGAAAATGGTAACGAGGATTAATGATGATGATAAAGTGATGAGAAGAAAAAGAATAGCATTGAGTGAAATTCAACCTGTTATCTCAGGAAAGAAAGAAGGCACTGAGGATGAGACATTGCCCCATGGTAATCTTGCTGGCCATGAAGTGACATTATAATATCAGATCAATTCCATTAATTCTTGAAACAATTTCTAAATAGGCAGGACAGGAAAAGCAGTCTGCAGTGAATACGTATGGAACATTTCTAAGTCAGGTGTTTAGGACTCAGGAGATATCTATTCATTGAAGAATGTGTATCAATAGAACTTCATCTAGTAACAAGAACTTGCAAGATTATTAGAAGAGAATCAATAAATGTACTCCTATGACATGTTAGTAGAAGTGTTTATTCTGAAGAAGTGAGAACCAATAATAAGTTGTATGGAATACAGCACATATTTTAAACATTTTCAGTAAATACAGATTTTTCTCCCCCTCCCACA
The DNA here is from genome assembly GCA_028627135.1 of Pseudochirops cupreus. Classification (NCBI taxonomy): domain Eukaryota; kingdom Metazoa; phylum Chordata; class Mammalia; order Diprotodontia; family Pseudocheiridae; genus Pseudochirops; species Pseudochirops cupreus. The sequence continues at coordinate 163,166,026 of CM053583.1, forward strand.
AGAAAAATACTTTGAGTGATCAAAACTTAAGAATTGTAGTAGACACTTCATATGTGTACATCCATGTATCTGCATATATACACAATACTGTGAATATGCCCAGGTATGCTTAGAATTAAATTGCATTTCCATAGTCAATAGAAAATCTTGTAGGAAGCCTGTTAGTTCATATCTAGAATCTTTGTCTGGCATTATTTTTGAGGTACTTCCAAACAGTGCTCCCTAGATTTAATAAAATGTTCAATTCTTGGAACTGTGAGCACTTGAGATAATATTTTGTTTCTTATAAAATTTGGTTTCATATATATATGTATGTATTTGTACATATGCACATGCATACATATACATATGAA
>CM053583.1:163166878-163178154 GCA_028627135.1 Pseudochirops cupreus
GCTGGAGTCAGCTCAGATCTACTGGAGAAAGCCTATCATTAAATGCATACTGTGTGAGCAGCTACACTTTAGGGAAAACATCAAGCAGCTGCTACAAATCAGGGATTGATTTATTGTTTTCTTGATTGTCTAGACTTAAGGGAGTGATGGGGGGAAATGTTCATAATGTAGATTAAATGTAAAAATGTGTCATGTACATATTTTTTTTCTGGACCGCTGGTTGTTCAACATTGAACAGCACAACCCTCCCCGCCCCCCAAGCCAACTCTGAGAACCACTGAGCAAGATGATCACAATTCTAGCTTCTGTGATCAATATGTGTGTGTGTGTGTGTGTGTGTGTGTGTGTGTATATATATATATATGTAACTTATTCAACAGAAACTCACTTAACATGATTCTGAACAATGAATTAATTGTTTAAATCTTGCATCCATTCTGAGATGCAAAGAATTCAGAAATATTCTGCTATCATTTTATGCCTGCTAAAAGAACATATATTTCTGCCTGCACTATTCTTTGAGACATTTTGAGAACACGATATAATTATTAATGTTTAAATCTCATTGTTTTATCATTTTTGCTTTAACTTTGCCACTTTTTCCTCCAAAAGCATTACTAGGAAGGAAAGAGTCTTAGTGTGTCAAGGGTTGGCTTTGGAGTTAGGAAGACTTGAATTCAGGTCCTCAGTTTCACAGCTGTGTGACAATGAACTAGTTATTTAACCTCTAAGTGACCTAAGAAATTTTATAAGTCTATAAATTGCGTGTAAGTTACTGACCTATGGGAGGTAGTTTCTGGGCTGTGACTTCATTTACATTGATGAAACCCAAGGATTAGGTTAGGTCATATTAAAAAAGGCAATTTGGCATAGGAGAAAACACACTAGACTAGAATCAGCAAGACCTATATACGAATCCCATTTTCTGGCACAAATTAGCTGTAAGATGATGGAGAAGTTACTTAATTTCTGTGAGTCAGGCAAATCTCTTGGGTTTAGCTACTAAGACAGAGGGTGTGATTTTTCTTTTTTTATAACTAAGGGCTATTTTTTTTCCAGTGGAATACCTATTTCATCTTAAAATGTAACTTAATGAGAATCAGAGATTCATACAGCATTAGAGTTTGAAGACAACTTGGAAATTACCTCTTACAAACCCATCATTTTATAGATGAAGGGGATTAAGTCTAGTGGCTACAGAGATTAGGTGCTTAGTCCAACATCAAATTAATAATGTTAATAAGTAACAATTCCAGGATCCAACAAGGTCCTCTAATTCTCAAACTGGTAATTATTCCATAGAATAATCTTTACAGGTAAATTTTATACCTTCTGGTCCTAGGATAGATCTGTTCCTTTAAGCAAGAACATCTGAGGATTTTTTGATTAATCGCCACCTGAAAGGGAGGCATACAACTCAGCTCTCCTGCCCCTACTCAAGCAAAGCCCCAAATCTCTCAGTAGAACAAATTACAATCAAGAAGTCTGATAAGAGATATAGTGTCTTCTTCCTGCCCCCCCCCCAAAAAAACTGTGCAAGTCAACAAGGACAACCGCCAAAGACCGCTCCAGAATGAGATAGTCGGTCAGCTAGATCAGAAATGACCACAGACCTCTATAGCCTGTAAAATTCTGTGTCTGGAGGTAGCAAGAGCAAAGGGCTCCCCTGAGAATGCCTCAGGGTGAGGATCGTCTTAGCCACCAGACTGGCATCAGGGAGAGACCAAAGTAATGACAACCAATCTGGTGACACAGTGTTCAGACCAAGACAGTCAGGGTTCTTGGCTTCTGAATTCCCCAACAGACACCAGCAAAGGTCATCAAGATCCAAGGAAGTGGAGGTCAAGGCAAGAACCTAAGAAACTCAGGCTAAGACCAAGCATGGCTGACCATTACACCCAAAAGTACAACTGGGTCAGAGGCTGACCCTGGGTCAAAGCACCAAACCAGGAATTAAATATGGAGAGATGAGTAAATGAAAGAAAACACCATTCAGTATCAAAAAAAAATGTGGCAAAGATAATTCTATAAGAGCTGCAAACAGAGCCTCACAGAAAAAGAAGAAAACAATTTTCCACAAGGACTTCATAAATACCTAGAAAAAAAGAAGCATAAGATAAAAAGTGAAGTATTCTGCATTTGAGAAAAGAAAAGGAAAAATTGGAAACATAACAAAAAGTTATAAAGCTTAGTCAATAAATGGAATCACTGAAAACTAGAACAGACAAACGAAAATCAATGATTTCATGAGAAGGCAATAACTATTAGAAAAATGTTAAAGGGTTGAAAAATAGAAGGAAGCACAAGATATCCGATATAAGAGCAAACAATAAGAGAAACAACTCAGGAGAGATCATTTAAGACTTATTAAACTCCTTGAAAATCATGATTGTAAAAAAAAAAGGCACTACATTTCAAGAAATCATTAGTAAATCCTGTCTAAATCTATTAGAATAAGAGGTAAGAGTAAAGATAGAATATAGTAATCTATCACCTCCTGAAAGGAACTTTTAAAGTGAAAGTCCTAGGAATATGTCAGCCAAAATCTAGAACTCTCACATCAAAAATAAAAAAAAACCAGTAACAACAACAAAACAAGCAAAACAGAATAAACAAACCAAAAAAAAAAAAAAAAAACAAAACACCATAAGCATCAAGAAGGAAGTCCAAGAACCAAGAAACTAGGAATCACATAGGATCACATAAAACCTGGCAGCTTCTACCAAAAGCCAGAAGAAACCTCACGATTTAGTTTTTCAAAAGCTGTATAAAGGGTTGTATAATTAAAACCGAGAACAACTTACCCTGCCAAGCTGTGTATAACCCTACAAGGGGCAAAAATGAAGGTTTTGATGAAACAGTGGGCTTTCAAGTATATGCAATGAAAAATACAGAGCTGTGTAGGATCTTTTAAATACAAGTACAAGAGTCCAGAGAAACCTAGAAAAATTAATTTTTTTGAACAAATAGCAGAGTTACATGATGATGCAGTGCTAAATATCTAATAAGGAGAGAAGAAACAAATGTCCTTTGAGAACTTTTGTATCTTCAAAGGGTATTGAGGGAATTAAATAAGAAAAAAAAACACATAAATCCTGGGTCCTGGATCTGTTTTGAAGGTTTAAAAAAGGAAGAAACACAAGGGAGGGTAAAAAAGGAGCATACTAGTAAAGGAAAAAAGAATGAAGAGTGGAATTTGGAATTCCTCATACCTAGAATTAGGGAGAAGAAATATATACAGACATGGAGGAGGGGGATAAAGTGTGGGCATGAAATGAAATTTATTCTTTGAAATGGCAAAGGAAGACTGAACACAAATACAGTTTGATGAAGAAAGATATCAAATTCAGCAGGAAACAAAGGGAATTGAGGATGGGTTAAGAGGGGTAATAGCAGAGAGGAAAACCTTACAAGCAAATAAATGTTCCGATTCTAAAGAGAGGGCTAAAAGACAAGTAGGGGGAGAGGTGGAGAAGGAAGGGGAAATATTAGATTCTAAAATATCTTAGTTTATTTCTTAAGACAATTGTTGTTCGTCCTTTATTCCAAAAGAGGGTTAGGTGACATCAGGAGGGTAATATGTTGACTTGTAAGTGAATTGGATTTAAGTGAGGGAGAGCTGTGCAAAGTCACCAGCCTCACTCTTTCCTGAGAGTCATCTGAGTCTTAGACAATTAGGGAATGGCTGGACAAATTCTAGTACATGAAAGTAATGGTATATTATTGCATGATAAATGACAAAAGGGATGACTTCAGAGAAATACTGAGTAGTATGAACTGATACTGAGTGAAATGAGCAAAACAAAAAGAGAGACAGAGTCAGACAGAGACACAGAGAAAAAGAGTTATCTAGAGCACCGAGAAGGGGAATAACTTTACCAGGGTCACACACCCTTATTATGTGTCCAGAGGCAGGACTTGAACCCCAATTATCCTGGTTCTGAAGCTCACTCTTTCCATATCACCACACTGTCTTTCACTGTCAGTAACAATACAGTATTTTATCAGATTAGCTATCAGAGAGCTGGAACCAAAGGCAATGGAACAGAACAATAATTCCGGGTGGGGGGAGGTAGTTAAGGCAAGAGTCAAGGGAAAATGAAGGAAGGAGAAAAATGGACTTTCCTGCATGATATTAATAATATCTTAGTGAGAGCAAAATTGTCTTTGAACCATTAATACATAGAATACGATAAGGATTATTTTTTAAAGAACAATTTATATAAGGACAACATTGTAAAAAAAAAATAACTTTGAAAGACTTGAGAACTCTGCTCTCCAGAGGATGTATGATGAAGCTGGTTATTTACTCACTTCCTGACAGGGAGGTGAGACTACAGAGACATACATTTTTGCACCTGTCCATGATATAGATTCATTTCACTTGGCTACACTTTCTGTTCCAAAGGATTTTGTGTATTCGTTATTTGTTCTGTTTTTGTACTCTCTTTGTTAATGGATAGGGGTGGGGAAGGATCAGGGAGGATTAGCAACAGTGAAGAAAGGAGAAAAAAAAGAGGACTGTTAACATTTAGTAAATGCCCAGAAGAAAACAAAAGGAAATTCAGAAGGAAGCACATGTGCATAATAATTGTTTTTAAAGTAACTTGTACAATTTATTTTAAACTTTTTTTTAAGCAAATAGTATGAAATGGAGATTACCACTTTCATATTGAATCTTTTTGTTGTATTCCATTGTGTATATACAAATGGTTTTGTTTTTTTTTTATGGTGTTTGAGTTTAGAATTTAAAAAAATGTAGATATAAGAATATCTGAATATTAATTTGTAAGGTTATGTGGTAGTAATTATATCACTCGTTTTCTTAAACACATTGTGACTTTGAAAGCTACTTTAAAATAAGATAGATTACAGTTTAATTTTAAATTCCTTATCTATGCAATTAAAGTAAGCAACTGCTAAAAAGTTCTTGAACACAAATTTTTGGAAAATGAAAGAAAAAAACATTTTGGTGAATTATTGAATTAAAAAATCCTGGGAATATTATATTCACATCAAAAGATCAATTAAGATAAAGGCCATGTGTTGATTAAGTTGATAAATAATCAGTTTATAATAAATAAATCAGTTAGTTAAGCAGTTGAAACAAATTGTGTTGCGCAAAACAAGCAAGTGAAAGTAGGGAAATCTAGGATGAGCCTTCTATCTCAGCTGCCTACTTTGAACAACTAAGGCCATGATGCTGTTCCACAGCTATGTATGCCCCATTGCAGCAACCCCACTAAGGTTTCACCTTTCCACATTGCATCATATATTCTATAGCATTCATTTCCATTTGCCCCTTTCCCCACTGAAAGTACCCTGCTCTGTGATCTATAAAAATTAAAGGCGTCATGTCTTGTGTCTCAAAGTGAAAGGGACTCAGGAAATCAACTAACTTAAGTCACCTCATTTTTCCTGGCCCAGAGGCCCAGAAAAGTGATGATTTCTCTCAGGTCCCATTCCTTCATAGTGGCAGAAGGAGAACAAGAAAAAGCTACTTCTAATTTCCAAAGAAGCATCTTTGCCTCAGCCTTTAGCATGTACAATTCCATAAACACCACAAGGACCGAAAAATGTAGGGAGGCCATGGGGGGTTGAGGGAGACAGGATTAGAATTTTATTCACTGTGGCTATTCCAAAGGAAATTACTTCAATCAGAGTGTTTTTCTAGTATGATAAAACATAGACTCAGTTGGCTTAGTCCAGCTGATGTGTAAATACTCCTAATCGCACATTTTGCATTTTATCCTTAATTTTTAAATCTATTTCTTTAATCATATCTTTCTTTTCCCCAAAGAAGGAATCTAGGATTTGGTTGCTGTTCTTACTTTGTTTCTTATGCTTATTCTTATTCATGGTTGGTCAGTCCGTGATTTTTTTTTTAATTCTGTGGAACTCTGCTTCCAGAGGGGAAAGCTCTGTCCCAAATCACTGGGGTTTTAGCTTTTAGGAGGCTGCTGGGTCCCTTCCCCACTCCAGCTCACTGAAAAAAAAAAAACACAGGAGCAAAGCCCAAGACCTCGATCCAGATGCAGGCCGCTCAATGCGAGAGAACTTGGCCTCTCAACGATCGCTTGGTCCCCCTGCAGTCTGCAGGCCGAGAGCTCTGAAGTGGCAGTGTGGAGGCGGGTGCAAGACCTCCAGTTCTGCCACCTCGTTGCCCTGGAGGTGTTTTGGCCAGACCTGCTTTGCTTCCCTGATTTTGCCGAGCTCCACTAACCTAATTCTGGATAACGCCATGGCTGCCACAGATCTGGTCTCCCAAAGTTCCAGCCAGGGCTCGGCTCCTCTCGCCCAGCCACCTCTGGGGCAGAGCCATGGTTTCAGGCTAGGCTGGTTTCAGCTCGCAGGGCTGAGATGTTTCCTTGTAGCTGAGCTGACTTTAGTGGAAAGTATATTTGTGTGTGTTTTGGAGTTCTAGAATTTGTTTAGAGTCATATTTTACGAGTATTTTTGGGTGGCTATGTGAGAGCTGCAATATGTTGCTGCTCCTACACCTCCATTTTGGCTCCAACTCCCCCTTTAAATCATATCTATCACTTTTTATGCCATGAAACAGTAAATAATTGAAAAATACAGCTAATGGAAAGTCTAGAATCAAAAGAAAAGTTAATAAAAATGAACTGAGCTAAGGAAAATTGTATATCTTCTTCTATAATTTGCAATCAATACTTAGAAGAATGGAGAAATATTAGAGTACATAGTCCTCAGTAATTTTCAACAAAAAGTCTCTAGTTAAAGAGGCATCTATTGACAAAGTATATAGGTATTGGAGTGGAAGAAAGGAAGAGATATGTTCATGGAACTAGGATCCCATAGTGTCAATATTCCCTCCAATGCACAGATCTCAGTCAGTTACATCTGGAAAACCATGTTACTTCTACAGATTTAAGGCTAGGGTGGTTTTTTGTTTGTTTATTTTAATTACTGTTATTGTTGGAAGGTATGGGTGTCAGAAAGCAAAAGAGGATGTAAAAAACAAACACCTGGTTTAAGAACACAGATAGAAATAGGACTGGAACATACAATGAAGGAATGATACAAGTTTTAATTCTCATTCAAATTTGATTATACAAGTAGTTGACAAGGGAATAACATGTGCTAGGCACTGAGATGGACAGAGAAGATAATAATATGGGAAAAAAAGAAATTGTCCCTCCTATCAAGGGGCTTGCGTTCTTCAGGCAGGAATCAATACTGAACCTAGAGAGTTAAAGACAAAATATATACAAGCTGATTTCTTCTTAGTCAGGGATAAAAATACCTCTAAAGAAGGGTGGAAAATTTTTATAGGGCTGATCAAAAAGGCTTTAAGCAAGAAAAGGGGAAAAAGACTATTCCTAAATGCACACTATGTCAAATACCACAAAAAAGTATCCAGTGGTAGTTGCCCAGTATTTCATAGAAGACAATATACAGGATGGGGTAGGAATAATGGCCTCAGATGACTATAGATAAATGTACAAAATGTGGGTAATAAACATGATGAATAAGATATCCTATTGTAGCAATGTAAATATGATCTCATATTAACATGGAGTCTAAGTGGGGTAGGATGTGACCCATGACTAAAATACCACAATGGAAAGGCATACATTATTCAAAGGAACGAATTAGATAAAAAAGGCAATGGACTACCACTTTACATCAAGCTCTCCTCCATTATGGAAAGAAATGATTACTCTGAAGCTCTCTTCAAATAGATGTCGTTTTATTTTTTTAATTTATTTTATTTTTAATTTATAAAATAAAACAAGCATTTCTATAACAAAGAATAATAAAAAGATGATTGCATATGAAATAGCAAATCTGTTATGTACAAACTGCTATTCCTCTTAAATGTATAATAAATTTATCATGTAAATTTCTTTTTTTCTTCCTTTCCCCCTCCCCTAGAGACCACTACCATAAGGGATAAATAGGTGTGTTTACACATATGTATATGTAAAATCATTCTATCCTTATTACCATTTATCAGTTCCTTCTCTAGATGCATATAGAGCCTTCATATGTCCTTTGTAGTTAACTTACGCATTTATAATAGTCAAAATGACTTAGTTGTTCTTAAAATAATATTGCTATTACTGTTTACAACCTTCTCTTGGTTCTGACATTTCACTCTTCATTATTTCATGCAAGTCTAGAACTCAGGCACAGGTGGGAAATGATGAGAAAGATGTCTTGGACCCCCTTCTTAAACAGAGGATCTGGGAGGAGAGTCTGATGTCCAATCAGAAGAAGGGAGGGCCCAAGGCGGAGGAGGTGTAAGGTTCAGAGCTGATGTGATCTTGCAAGAAGATGAATTTCTATAGACAAGGATGAAGTCATTGAAGCTGCAGACAGAAGAACGTAAATTCATTCTTTGAGATGAATTGCCAAGAGTTTCTAAAGGAAGAAAAATGGAAATAGAAGCTGAGTGGAAAATTCTGTCTCAGAATACCTTTGGATTATTTTTGCATCAACTGAAAGTTTTAATTAATCATAGATTTGACTTTGAGGTTGAGAAAAATCTTGTTGGGGAATAAAATGCTCTAAGCTGAAGGTATGTCTGTGATCCTCCTGGCCTACAGTATTCTCTTTTTCAAATATTGTCATCCGCATGGCCTTTGAGACTATGACTGACTCCAGGCAAAAACATGTTTACCTGGAAACTTGCTATCCCAATCAAAGGGAGTTTGAAGAGAAAATGTCTAGACTACATAACAGACCTAGAAGACAATAGATATGACAAAGAAGAAAGAATATGAGTTGAGTACAAATCCTGTAATTTGCAGGAGAAACTAACTGGGGAAACAGGCCAGTGACAATGTTTATGGTTTCAGATGTCCATATACCAACATATGGGGCACAGATAATAAATAAAGTGAATTTGATATTTTAACAAAGGGAGGTAAATATTGTAAAGAAATGAGACATTCTCACATGCATTGCTAAGTCTCATTGGTGGGATATGATGCATGATTCCTTTCATTTTTATTTTTTTGCTTTTTTGGAGGGGGGAAAGGCAGAGGAATTAGAGTTAAGTGACTCACCCAAGGTCACACAGCTATAAGTGTTAAGTGTCTGAGGTCGGATTTGAACTCAGGTGTTCTTGATTCCAGGACTGGTGCTCTATCCTCTGCACCACCTAACCACCCCTTGATGCATGATTATAAATGACAAGAGAGGCCATATGTCTTTTAAAAAATATTAAATTTACACATATATATGTGTGTTTTCACATATACATTTATGTGTGTGATGTATATGTGTATGTATACATACATACTCTATTTCTTTTTAGTATCATTAAATTTCCTTTATTATTATAAATTTAATAATTATCCACAAAGACATTTAAACATACACAAAAGAAGGAAGAATAAGGTAACTGTGGCACAGCGGAAAGAGAATTCACTTTGAAGACTGAGGAAATGGATTTGAATCCTAGCTCAGACAGATAAGTCTTTTATCAGGTTGAGCAAATCACTCTCTAGGCCTCTGTCTCCTCATCTGTAAAATGAAGGGGGCTGGCTTAGATTGTTTCTAAGCTTCTTTCCAATTCCAAATCAATGATTCTATGATCCTAAGAAATTGGGAACTTATATATAGCTTAAAATACATACAAAGCTGCGTGTATATGCATATATAAACATATGGCATATGGACCTGTAGAACTTTTATGTAACTATATTGTATTAATAAGTTGGTGTTTTTGCTCTGGCACTTTTATGTGTATTTTTGTTTAAAAATATTTTTATTGATGGCTTTTTTGTGCATCATTTACTATGCTCTAACCTACTACTTCAACCTTTCCAATGTAAGCTTGAATTGTTTTACCTTAAAAGGTGTTGAAACCATCCTCAATACTTGATTGACAAACAGGTCCCAGGCATGAGAGAAAGCCAATGAAAACGTCTGGAGATGGAGAAAGGAGCAGCAAGGAGATCAGCGTCCCTGGATTGCAGAGTATGTAGAGTATAATCATTCAAGAACACTGGAAAGTTAGGAAAGGGCAGGTTATAATGGACTTTAAAATCCAGAGGATTTTGTATTTGATTCTAGAGGTCACTGGACCATTGGAGGTACTTTCTCCCAAGCTCTGTGGCTGAATTCTGCAGGTCGATGTGAACTCCCAGGCCCAGATGTTCCCAGCCCCTTCTGGCAGCTAGGTGGTACAGTGGGTAAGGGATGGGGCTGAAGTTAAGAAGATCTAAGTTCAAAACCAACCTCAGACACTAGCTGCATGACCCTGTGGAAGTCACTTAACCTCTTTTTGTCTCAAATTCCTCAACTGTTTAATAGGATAATAGCAGCATTTACCTCTCAGGGCTGTTGCTAGGATCAAATGAAATCATGTTTGTAAAATGCTTGGCACAGTTCCTGGCATATACTAGGCATGATATAAATGGTTATTCCCTTCTCCCTTCCCCAGCATCTGTTCCATGGCCATATCAACCCCATTTCAATCAATCAACAAGCATTTATTAAGTACCTACAATTTTCCATACACTATGCTAAGCACTGGAGATACAAAAAGAGGCTTTTTTGGAGGGGGGAAAGGCAGAACAATTAGAGCTAAGTGACTCACCCAAGGTCAAACACACACACACACACACACACACACACACACATACACACACACATACATATACACATTTAGTATTCATCTGCTTCACAAAGAGGTTGTTGTTGTTTGTCCTTCATTCTTGAAGAGGCCCTATAATATCAGGAAGGTGATGCCATGACTTGCAAATGAATTGGATTTAAGTGAGGCAGGACTGTGCAAGGTAAGCAGCCTCACTCTCTCCTCTGGAGTCAGCTGGGTCCAGTGGCCAGATATCCATCAGGACAACTGGAGATGGTCCCATATGCAATGAGTATGAGAAGAGCTGCAGGAAGGAGTGCCCCTAGAAGGGTGGTGTTTCCTCAGAGGATTCTGCTGAAGTTCTAGTGCTGATTTCACAAGGTGGTCAAGCTGTAGTCTCTAAGGAATCAACACACACAATTTGGAATAAGTGATCACGAAGTGAGAAGTAAACAGGAAAGAAGGGGAGGTGGGTTATGGTGAACTCACAGCACACTGAGTCCTTAAATACAAAAAAACCTTTAGATTTGGCCTCCTAGTTGTAAAGAAAAAGACCCAGGTATAGAAAGGAGGACCCTCCAGGCAGCTAGGAGGCATGGGAGATAAAGAGCTAAATATGGAGTCAGAAAATTATGACTTTGATCCTGAGCAAGTAATTCAACATCTGTTTGCCTCAGTTCCTTCACCTGAAAAATGGGACTACTAA
>CM053583.1:163178254-163189754 GCA_028627135.1 Pseudochirops cupreus
TTAAGGACTCAGTGTGCTGTGAGTTCACCATAACCCACCTCCCCTTCTTTCCTGTTTACTTCTCACTTCATGATCACTTATTCCAAATTGTATAAGGCATTTTGCAAACTTTAAAGTACTATGTAAGTTGCAGCTATTATAAAGGGTAGAAAATCAGAGATTCATATTCTACTATGGTAGAAAAGCAGACACTACTCAAGACAGTTTGGATTTTATTGCTGTTACATGTTGCTTTTGCTTTTGATTTCCTGATAGGGCATCTCATTTGAGAGGTAGCATGTTATAGTGGCTGACCTTGGAGTCAGAAAAACCTGAGTTTAAGTTCCACCACTGACAAATATTGGCTGTCAGCCCTCGGGTACATTTAACCTCTTAATGACCCTAGAAAATTCCCTAATACTATATGTTATAGAGAAATTGCCCATTTTCATTGGCACAAGGCCTTTCTCACCAGGAAGACCCTCTACCAATGCAAGTACAGGAAATCATAGATCTTTTTTCTTTTTTTTTTTAATCATTTGATCCATGTATTGCATAATTGAATTCTTTGGGGCTATGCAGAGTAAAGAAGCAAGACAAAGGGCCCCAAATAGGTCAAGGCTTAAAGTTGTGAACTCTTTTTTAATTAATTACTTTTAAGTTCAGAGTATTAAGGAAAGTCTGGAGGCTGGGAGATGCATCTGCACATGCTCAGTTTGTTTAAACTAGTATAGTCCAAATTTGGTGTGGCCTCCGGTATCTAAAATGATAAAATACCTGAACATCTGATTATGATGGTATAATATGAAAACTCCCAGAGTAGCCAGACCAACCACAAAATACTCCCACAAAAATCTAAAAATATCACTGGATGAAATAATTAATAATCAGTATAAGGAAAAGCAATGACAAGATCTTCCAGGCAACCCAGGATTTCACAACAAAGATAATCAGAAGCCTGTGGTCATTGAGATCTTAAGCAGATCTACCAGAGAAGCCAGTCTGAGCACTCTGATAAGAGGTTCTCCATGGAGATGTAGAACCCTCAATAGTGATGTGGCACACTGTGGAAGGAGGAGGAAAGCACACCTCATTCTGTTGAGGAATATTTCAGTGGGCCCTAAAGCCCATAGCATTTTCTGACTAAGACCTTCCAGAGATGCTGAAAGCCCATCTTGCTTGAACCAAGAATGATGAAGGGAGGTCCCTAAAGCCCAAACATTGACTGAGCATGTTCTTATAGGCTTTGAAGCCTCTAACACTCTGAATGTAGATCTAACAGGTGAAACCCAGTGACAAGAACTCTGAAAATTGAGGAGAGCACCAAAGAGGTCATGACCATTAGATAACAAGTTCCTTAATGGTAGGAACTGTCTTTTGCCTCTTCTTGTATCCCCAACACTTAGTAAACATAGTAGATGTTTAATAAATGATAATTTAATTGAATTGACTATCACATCCTAAAGTATGGTAGGTGGCAGAACCTGACCTTAGCACAAAATTATAAACCAGGAACTGAGGCTAAATATATGAGTAAACAGAAAAAAAAATCAATGAAGAAATATTGTGAATTAAGAACCACCTAAGAGGTCTATTCAAAAGAAAACAATTCCACAAATCCTCCTCAGGGCCTGGTCATAAGAAGTACATGGGAACCCAGATAAATTAAAGCAATAGATTTTTAAAAATAAAAGAAATCTAGACAAATAAAGGAGAGATTAGATATTAGAATAGATGAAGCAATTATTACCATTACTTACCATGTGTCAGGCACCATGTTAAATATTACAGAAACAAAAACAAGAAAACAATGTGGTTTCTGCTCTCAAGGAGCTTACATTCTTTTATTTCTACATAGCATCATTTTATTTTTCAAATAACACATTTTTTCTCAACCAGCAAAAATCGATCTTTTTTCCCTCCCATCCTGATCCCTTAAACCCAAATGAGAATGAAAGAAAAATAAAACCATTATTACAAACATGTGTATTCAAGTAAAACAAATTCCCACATTAATTACATAAAAAAAATAAATGTCTCATTTTGCACTCCAAGTTCTTCACTTCTCTGTCAATAGATGCATACCCCTCCGGAATTAAACTTGACCATTTTGTTGATCAGAGCTCTTAATTCTTTCAAAGTTGTTTGTCTATATCTTTTTGTTTTCATCGTATAAGTTGCTCTTCCAGTTCTGTTCACTTCACTCTACATTGGTTCATATGTCTTCCCAGGTTTTTCTGAAATTCTCCTCTTCCTAATCCCATCATATTTGCATACTATATGTTATTTAGTCATTCCCCAATTTATGGGTAACCCCTTAGATTCCCATTCTTTGCTACCAATAAAAAAAAAGAGTCAGATATTTTGAACAAATTTAGTGTTTGCTTAGGACTAATCACTCTTTCAAAATCTTACTATCCCTCTAATTCTCCCTAATTCTTTGTCCCCTTTTCCCTACTGGGTGAAATGTATTCCTCTATCCAACTCTTCATGTGTGTGTATGTGTGTTCTCTCCTTTGATCAATTCAGATGCAAGTGAAGTTCACTTCATCACTATTCCCTCATCCCTCCTTTTTTTTCCATAGATATCTACTTGCACATGATACAAGACAACTTTCCTTAACCTTCTTTTCCCTTCTCCCTATTAATATATTTCTCTTCCCCTCTCTTTCCATCTTTCTCTTAATATCATTTTAACATTATTTAACAGAACCATTACCAGGCTTTATCTAATTGGACTCCTTCTATGACCCCTAATGATGAGATGGCTCAGAGGAGATACACACATCTTCTCTCCACATTTGAATTAAGCAGTTTATCTTTGTTTAGTGCTTTATTATTGTTCATTTATCTTTGCTTTTGCATGTTTCTCTAAACTCCTGTGTTACAACCTCAGAGTTTCTACACAGTTCTAGTTGTGATTTTTTTTTTGTTTGAAATCTTCTGTTCCATTAAAGGTTCAATTTTTTCCATGTAGATTTATGCCTAGTTTTACTGGGTATGTTATTCTAGGGAATAAATCCATATTCTTTGTTTTCTGGAATACTGTATTCTAACATCTCCATTTCTTTATGGTAGTGGTTCTTAAATCATGTGTGATTTTGGCTATGGCTCTTTGACACTTGAATTCTTTCTTCCTGGTCATCTACAATATTTTTTGGGGGGGGTGGAACCAAGATGGTAGAGTAGAAGCAAAAACTCGACATGAGCTCCTGCTCCAATTACTTATGATACATGTTAAAAAAATGACTCTAAACAAACTTTGGAGCTATAGAACCCACAAAGTGACAGAGAGACACAAATCTCCCACTGCAGGCAGCCTGGCAGGTCAACAAGAAGGCTTTATCATACTGAGCAGGGAGCCTGGCACAGTTTCACCTGAGCCACTTGATTCTGGCCCCAGGGCAGCCCTGAACAGTAGCAGCCAGATTCTGAAAAGTGAATCACCAGCAACTGTGGCAGTTTCCAGACTTCTCAACCCATATATACCAAAGAGAAAGTAAAAGGTCAATGAGGAACTCTATTGGAACTGGGTGACAGAAAAGCACAGTCTGGCCCATGTCCCTAAGGAGAGAAGTGGCAGAGGCACGGCTGCTGCACCTGTGGCTGCCTCAAGAGCTCCTGGCCTGAAAATTGTAGGGGAACCAAGAAATCATTCAGAGGGTAATCACTCTTGCTTTGACCTACTTGTATCTGGATCAGGGTCTTGGGTGGTGGTCCTGGAATGTGTGGTCAGTGAGTCAGAGCTTGTAGGGGCTGTAGAGGGCACTCTCCTAATAGCTTCAGCAGCTGCAAAAACCCCAGTGATTTGGGACACAGCTCTCTCCACTATGGAAGCAGAGTTCTACCATGGCAAAGAGCTCAAAAGCCAAGTAATTGGCTGGCAATATGAGCAAGCAGAGAAAGCACAAACAGATCATAGAATCCTTTTTTGGAGACAAAAAGGATGAAGGCATGGAGTGGGAGGAACACAGCAAAGTCAGAATTCTGGCATCAAAAGCCTCCAAGAAAAATATGAATTGGTTACAGGCCGTGGAGGAGCTCACGAAAGATTTTGAAAATCAAGTGAGAGAAGTGGAGGAAAAATTGGGAAGAGAAATGAGAATGATGCAAGAAAATCATGAAGAGTGAGTCAACAGCCAGCTAAAGGAGACCCAAAAACACACTGAAGAAAATGACACCTTAAAAATTAGACTAATTCAAATGGCAAAAGAGGCACAAAAAGCCAATGAGGAGAAGAATGCCTTAAAAAGCTGAATTTGCCAGATGGAAAAGGAATTTCAAAAACTCACTGAAGAGAATAACTCCTTCAAAATTAGACTGGAGCAATTAGAAATTAATGACTTTATGAGAAATCAAGATACTTTAAGACAGATCCAAAGAAATGAAAAAATAGAAGACAATGTGAAATGTCTCATTGGAAAAACCATTGACCTGGAAAATAGATACAGGAGAGATAATTTAAAAATTATTGGACTAACTGAAAGCCATGATAAAAAAACAGCCTAGACACCATCTTGCAAGAAATTCTCAAGTAAAATTGCCCTGATACTCTAGAATCAGAGAGCAAAATATAAATTGAAAGAATTCCCTGATCACCTCTTGAAAAAGGTCCCAAAAAGGAAACTCCTAGGAATATTATAGACAAATTCCAGAGTTCCCAGGTCAAGGAGAAAATACTGCAAGCAGTAAGGAAGAAACAATTTGAGTATTGTAGAAACACAATCAGTATAACACAAGACCTAGCAGCTTCTGCATTAGGGGATCAAAGGGCTTGGAATATGATATTCTGGAGGTGAAAGGAGCTAGGACTAAACCCAAGAATCACCTACTCAGCAAAACTGAGTATAATGCTTCAGAGGAAAATATGGTCATTCAATGAAATAGAGGATTTTAAAGCATTCTTGATGAGAAAAACAGAGCTGAACAGAAAATTTGACTTTCAAATACAAGAAGCAAGAGAAGCATGAGAAGCTAAACAGGAAAAAGAAACCATAAGGAATTTATTAACATTGAACTATTTACATTGCAACATGGAAAAATGATAATAAGGGGTGATATCTAAAAAATAAAATTAAGAGGTGGGAGAAGAATTTATTGGGAGAAGTAAAAAGGGAGAGATAGATTGGGGGAAATTGTCTCATATAAAAGAGGCAAAAGAAAACTGTTACAATGGAAGGGAAGAGCAGAAAGGTGAAAGGGAACAGGACAACCTTATTCTCATTGAATTTGGCTTAAGGCACACTCAATTGGGTATCTTACCCTATAGGAAAATAGAGGAGTAGGGGATAAGAGGGAGGATGATAGAAGGGAGGGTAGATTGGGGGAGAGGGTAGTTAGAAGCAAACATTTTTGAAAAGGGATAGGGTCAAAGGAGAACATAGAATAAGTGGGGGCTAGGATAGGATGGAGGGAAATATAGTTAGTCTTTCACAATATAACTACTATGGAAGTGATTCGGGTAACTATGAATGTACAAACTATATTGAATTGTTTATCTTCCCCATGGGGGGACAGGTGAGGATGGAAGAAGGGAAAAAAATCTGGAACTCAAAGTTTTAAAGGCAGATGTTTAAAAAATATTTTGTTTTTACATTCAACTGGGAAATAAGATATACAGGCCCTGGGGTATAGAAATCCATCTTGCCCTACTAGGAAGTTAGGGGGTTGATGGGGGAGAATATAAGAGAAAACAGATTGGGGGAAGGGGCATTCAGTAGGCTTGCCATTTGGGGGTGGAGGTAGGGGAAAGATGGGGAGAAAAAATTATAACTCAAAATCTTGTGGAAATGAATGCTGAAAACTAAGAATAAATAAATAAATAAATAAATATTTTTTAAAGAAAAAGAAAAACAATACATATTTTTTTCTTTGATACTCTCTCCTATTTCTTCAGTCTTTTGATTTTGCTTTAATATCTCTTGTTATCTCATGAAATCATTGGTTTCTCCTTGATCTATTCTGATTTTCAGGGAGTGTGATTCTTGGACAAGATTTTTTATATTTGTGGTAAGCCATTAATTCCCTCCCAATTCTTTCTTTTATAATTCTCATTTCTCTTCCATTTTTCTCCAGAACTCTCATTTTATTTATATAAAAAAATATTTTTAACTCTTGTTTCACCTTTTCAAAGAATTCTAGTTGCTTTTGTGCCTGAACTGAATTTTCTTTGAGGCTTAGCTTGTAGATGAAATCACTCTCTACTTCTACATCTGTGTCATTAGTGCCATTGTCAACATAACTGACTTTTATCATGAGATTCTTTTTTCTTTGCTCATTCTTCCAACCTATTTCCTCATTCTGGACTTGATGTTAGGACTAGACTCTTGCACTTCTTCAGGTAAGGTCTGAGGTGATCCTGATATTGCTTTCTTGAGGTATTAGGTGTTATGTTATTCCAGGATCCCAGGGACAGCTCAGGCTTTCAAAGCTCTCAAACAAATCTGATTGAAAACTCTGCTCTGCTCCTAAAGTTAGAGACATACAATTATTATCTGTTTCTTAATTTACTCCCTTTACCTGGCGCTACCCCTGGATAGTCCCCTTCTGTGACTCAGAACTGCATAGTGAATGATAGAGTTGCATTTGGCACCTATGCTTTGATCTTGGTGTGTTAGTATGCATCTGGAACCTCTTTTCACCCTGGTACAACCTCTCCCTCAGCACAGGAGTGGTCTGCATTCAGGTGCTCCTGACCAGACCAGGGACACATTGTCCACAGTTTTCTCTATCTCTTTTCATATGCTGACCTAGGCTGGAAAAAATGGCTCACTGCTCCTTTTTTTTTTTTTTAATTTCCTTGTCACGATTCAGTGTAGTACTGGAGGAGTTTTGGTGGGGAGGGGAAGTTACTGTACTGCTTCTTGCTAAATGTGCCATATTAGTTTCACCCCCTAGAACTTACCTTCTAAGGGGGAAAGATAACAATGAATGGGGATAGAAAAGGACAGGACAGATTGGAGAAAATTCTGTTTCTTGGAAAGTAATGTGTGAAGGAGAGATGATTGAGATAAATTTGGAAAGGTAAACTAGGGCCAGATGGTATATGGAGCTAAATGCCAAACTACAGAGTTTATAATTCTGTCCTATAGACAATGGGAAATTACTGAAGACTTCTAAGCAAGGAAGTAACATAGACAGCATCCAAATCAGTAGAATTGCTTTGGGATCTCAGAGAAGTATGAATTGGAGTAGGGAAAGACTGGGAGCAAGGAGACCAGTCAGGTGATTATTAAAGTAGACCAGGTGGAAGAAGATATTGAGAGCTTGAATTGTCATTTATGGAAACACGAGTATATAGGAGGGGGAAAATGTGAGAAGTATTGTAGATTGGATAGGAGTTGGCAGCCAACTGTTTTGAGTGAAAGAGAAGATCCTTTATAAAAAAAATACTTATAGAAGTTATTTTTGTAGTGGCAAAATACTAGAAACTAAAGGTGTATCCATCAATTGAAGAATGGCTGACTATAGTATGGTCTATGAATGTGATGGATAATACTATTATGCTATAAGAAATGAGTAAATAAATCAGTTCAAAATCACTTGTATGAACTGATGCAGAGTGAAATGAGCAGAACTATTTAAGAACAATTTATATCATAATACCAATATTATTTAAATGAACAGTTTTGAAAACTTTTGTAAAATGTTGTTGTCATTCATACTTTGTTTTTGAAGAGGACCAATGAAATCACAGGGTGATGTCTTGACTTGTGTGTGAGTTGGATTTAAGGCAGAGTTGTGCAAAGTCATCAGTCTCTTTCTTTCAAAGTCATCAAAGTCCATTGGCAAGACAAAAGCCAAGAAGACTGGCAATGGCCCAAGATGTAGTGGATGACCTTGGCGTCTTTGATGTCTGAGCAAGCTTTCAGTACTCCATAGCACCTGCTTCAGCCACCTTCATGGCCATTGAAAGAAATTGTTCTCATCTACCTATTCTGCCAGAGATCTTCATATGCTCAGGGTAGACATTCTTCCAATTCACCAACAGGTTTGAGCCTGTTGATTACCCTCAAATTGCTTTAGCCCATTTGCTAAGATAGGGTGTGACCACTGAGCATGCTACAGCTTCTTGGAACCCCAGGTGAGAATGGGGTGGCAGGTGGGTACCAAAAGGGGATGAGAATTTCTGAAAAGGGTTTAGGAAGCCCTCACACTAAAGGTGCTAGTCCTCCCTGCATATCTCATACACCCACTTTCACAAAATATGAAGAATGGAATAAGCAGAACCAGGAAAACAATTTATACTATAACAACAACACGGTAAAGACAAAAAAAAGTCAGGAAGCTCTAGGAACTATGGAAAATACACTGTTCAGGAAGAAAAGGTCTGAGAGGTAGGAGAACACAGAGAGTATAGAAATCTTCATAAACCCTTCTAGATCACAAATTCTAAAAGCTACCAAAGAAATTATGCTAATTTGTACTGGCAGGAAATTCTAGATCATTGCAGACAAACATTTCTATTGAGGCAACTTGGACCACTAGCCAGCACTGAACCTCTGAAGTTATCTGTTGCTCACAAATTCCCTTCCATCCTAGATCTTTTCTTCTAACACTCTTAACATCTTTTGGTACTTACTAAAACCTGAATTTCCCCTAAACCCCTCAAAAGTTGCCTGATCTTCTTCTGATCCCTGACACACAGAGCCAGGAGGAAGGGTAGCAAACTCCTTACTCCCATTGGACCTCTCAGATCCTCCCTTTGCCATTGCCACTTCACAAATTTTTCTCCTCCTATAAAAATTACTCCATGTTCTCCTGATCCTTGGTCCTGATCCTCCTGTCATACTTGACCTCTAAATTACTCTCCTTGGCAATAATTTTGGCACTTGGCTTATAGTCTTTCCCATTCCCCAACCCCACCCCTTTTGAATATTTTGGTCTCCAAGTTCTACAACCTTTCTAAATCTTATGATCTCTGTCTCCAGTCTACCTTAAAAATGAACAGAATTTATTCTTTAAAAATATTATCCCACTTCATCCTTATCTGTGCTCCCATTCACTCATATGAAGTTGCCCACAAGGGACTAATGTGATACTTCTCAATGGCACTGGAGAGCACAGTTCCCAGTGCCAGGGTCCCTTCAGCCTGAGTAGCAATGAAACAAATCATGAATTAGGTGTAGCATTATTCCAAACTTGATCTCAATCCCCTGCCCAATAAGACACAAAAACTCAACCTGCAATCACTAATGAAACACTATTTTTCATGCTCTGGTTTTGCTTTCCCCAAGCATCTTGATATAAAATCATAACATAGACCATTACACCTTCCTACCTTGCTTCTTTCCCTCCCTCCCTGACCCCCCAGCTTCAGATCCCAAAGAAAAAGCTTTCTTTGTTTTGACTGACTTGCTCCTTGCTCAGATGTCCCTTGAGGGTGGAGCTAGAAACCTAACCTGAAAACAGAAGGAATTCCTTGGCAGGACAGCTCAGAGGTAGCCCAACCATTCTCAGGGGCATTTCAGCAGGATCAACACAGCGTCAGTCTGAGAACTCCAAGTGAGAAGGCATCTGCCCTCAAGGTGCGGCTCAAATATGGTGTAGGAGCAAAGGGCAGGTAACTCAAA
The DNA here is from genome assembly GCA_028627135.1 of Pseudochirops cupreus. Taxonomy (NCBI): domain Eukaryota; kingdom Metazoa; phylum Chordata; class Mammalia; order Diprotodontia; family Pseudocheiridae; genus Pseudochirops; species Pseudochirops cupreus. The sequence goes on from CM053583.1 coordinate 163,187,806, forward strand.
TTTATGATTCACCCATTGAGAAGTAAGGTGGAATTTAACAGCTTTTCCTGGAAACTATTGGAGCTCAGGCTTCCCAAGATGAAAATAATGGAAGCAGACAAGCAGGAAAAGTACATCCTTTTGAACACCGACTCTGATCTGGAAGAGTGTGAGAAAAGTAAAGCATCACTGGTGCACCATCCTCAAGAGGGGTGAGTTTGGGAGTAGGCTGAGCCCAAGCACATGTTTTTGTTGTAGAGAAAAAGACTTATTTGCAGCATCTTATAGCATATCATTTGTGGTTATTTATTTGTTTTTCTGTGATGTGAGTTCACACATACCTGATAACAGATGGAACCTAAGGAAATGGCACAGAATGAATAAAAATTAAAAGACAGAATGGCTTTACCTTGTGATAGAGAATGAAAGGCATAAATTGCTTTACTATATCTAACTGAACAAAGAGTGCTTATGTGGAATCTTACAAAATAGACTTGCACTGCTTTTACGGGTTCTTCACCCAGGATCCACATGGATAGATTTTGGGGAATCTAAGAACTTGAGGGGGAAAAATACATCTTTATTTTCACTAATCTCTAACTGAAAATTAGTATGATGTTCAATTATGAATGTAGATGATATTCATTATTCTTAGAAGGGGTCTATCTATAGGCTTCATGAGGTTGCCAAAGGGATCTGTGACTCAAAAAAGATTAAGAACCCTTGTTTTAAAGAAAACCATCATATCAGAAGGCATAACAATACTACATGCAAAGGTAAAGGAGGGAAAAAAGAATATAGTTTACCAATATCCAATGGTAGGCATTTTTTTACATCAGAAGGCAGTTTGCCAATAGCCAATTGTAAATATCCTTCTGCATCAGAACCTGGTTTTCCATCATAGATAGATATTACAAAGTAATTTTTAATGGTTTTGAAGATGTAATTATAATTGATTGAAGTGAATCAACTTCTCTATTTTTTGGCAGAAAGGAATCAATGAACCTAAAGGCAGATTTCCTATTGATGTTTAAACTCAAAAACCTTTACTTTGTCATCAGACCTGAGTCTGTGGATCTAGAGCTCTGTATAGAAGATTTACAAAATCATGCATCTTTTGTAATGTATTGATTCTCTATAAATAATGTCATTTAAAAAGATTGATCTGGAGACATTTTTCATTCATTTTGTCAAAATCATAATATTATAAATAGATTAGGGTGGAACTGATGTTGAAAATTATTGCGTATAATTATATATTTTTTATGATTTTTAGAATGATTTTTTAAGAATAAATAGAACATTTCCACTCTTTGATTTGACTAAATAGTGCAATTGAAGGATTTCAGACTATAAAAAGATAGAGCTAGAGTTTAGAAGTAACCTCAGAGGTCTTTTCAATCCAGCCCCATTAGTTTAAAAATGGCATAACTGTGGCCCAGGGAAGTTAAGGGGCTAGCTCAAGGCCACAGCAATAGTATCAGATGCAGGATTTGAACCCACATATTATGTCTCCAGAACCACTGTTCTTTCCACCACGTTACTCCATTATTCATTTTTAAAATATAATGGTGAGATGCTGCTGCTGCTGCTGCTGCTGATAGCATGCTTTACGGTTTGCAAAACACCTTACATGTTCATATTTGGCACCCTTAATCCTATGACATAGGTAGATGATATTATTATAATATTTAATATAATATCTTATATTAGTATATTTCATATATTACATTATTATGTTTTATATTATATTATTTATATTTATATAACATTTTATATTATTATGCATAATATTATATTATATATACATAAAATACATTACATTATATATAGTATTATATGTTATGTATAATATATTACATTAGTATATTTATATATTACTTTATAATGAATACTTTATACTGAAAATATAATATTTTATATTACATTATTATATATAATATTATATTATATATACCTAATGTATTATA
>CM053583.1:163190254-163210394 GCA_028627135.1 Pseudochirops cupreus
TTGGCTTTTTGGGCCTCTTTTGCCATTTGAGTTAATCTATTTTTTAAGGTGTTATTTTCTTCAGTCAGGTTGTTGACTCTCTTTTCATGATTTTCTTGCATCATTCTTATTTCTCTTCCCAATTTTTCCTCCACTTCTCTTTTTTGGTTTTCAAAATCTTTCTTAAGCTGATCTGTGGCTTGTAGACAGTCTTCATGTTTTTTGGAAGCTTTTGGTGTGTGAGTTCTGACTGTGTTGTCTTCCTCCCATTCCATGTTTTAATCCTTTTTGTCCCCAAAGAAGGAATCTAAAGTTCAGTTGCTGGTCCTACTTTGCTTCCTTTGCCTGCTCATGTTGGCCAGTCAATTACTTGAATTTTCAGCTCTGTGAAACTCTGCTTCCCGAGGGGAAAGCTCTATTCCAAATCGTTAGGGTTTTTGCAGCTTCTGGAGCTACTGGGAGGCTGCCGGGATTTTTTGCAGCCCCCACCAGCTTTGGCTCATTGAAAACGCACCCTAAGACCACCACCTAAGACCATGATCCATATCCAGGCTGCTCAACATAAGAGCACTTAGCCTCTGAACAATCGCTTGGCCCCCCTGCAGTCTGCAGAGCTGCTGCTTCTGCCACTTTGTTGCCCTGGAGGCAGTTTGGCCAGATGGCTTTTCTCCCCCAAATTTAGCTGAGTTCCACTGACCTTTCACTTTGACCTTGTTTCTTATGGTTTGATAATTCTGGAAACTGCAACAACTGCCACTGATCCATTCTCCTGAAGGCTCCAGCTGCAGCTCATCCTGGCAGCCCCAGTTTCAGGCTGGGGTTCAATGTGGTTTCAGGCTGGGCTGGTTTTGGCTCCCAGTGTGTTGCGATGAGCCCTTCCTGCCAAGCTATCTTTAGCAGGAGATGTGTTTTTTGAGTTTTGGAGCCCTAAAATTTGTTTAGAGTCATATTTTATGTGTATTTGAGATGGCTATATGGGAGCTGCGGAACCTTGTTGCTTCTATGGTGCCATCTTGGCTCTGCCCACCTTTCCTAATCCTACCACATACTAGCATTCTCTACCAAATTGCTTGGTATTTACTTTACATATATTTTTGCGTGTATCTATCTGTGTACATTTTGATTACCATATGTTGAATGTAAGCTACTTGAGGGCAGGTGAAGTTTCATCTTTTTTAGAATCCCCAGCATCTAATGAGCAAACTGCTAGACACAACTTATTGTATTTTCTCAGTCTATGTAATTCTTCTTCATGATGTTTTGTAAATTCTCCATAGAAGAGCTATCAGTCATGCTTCAGGAGATGTAGTATTTTTAAATGTTTCATGAATACTGACCTAGCAATCATATTTTCAATGAGTTCTCTTATTTTCACTACATGACTGGCCTATTTCTTGTCTTATATTCTATGTCCTGGATCATATCTTTTACTTCACTTGTTGTACACGCATCACTTTTGGTAAAAAAATGATTTACTCACTTAGACCCACAATGCATTAGTCCATTACATTTTACGTCACCTACATTTTGGAATTTCCTGAGGTTGCTGATTTTCATAATTTGCCACTATATACCATTGCCAGGAGAATGTTCCAATAGCTCTGTGATCTTATAAATATAGGTATTTCCTGTTCATCCTTTGTAGTTCATGTCCTTGTTCTCCCCTTAATCCTCTCTGAGTTTGGGTGTGGTGGGAGAGGTGGAAATTTGGGTCCTTTCTCAAATTCTCTTGACTCTATATGGACACTAATGGAACACATAAGCTGTATACCAGATATTATTTGTTCCTACCACAGGACAAGCCTTTCTTTGTTGATTGTACATTTTTATTATTATCCATTATGCTGCTTCTCCTTTGGAAATGTTTGTTTGCAATGTCTTACTCTGCCCACCATGTGTTTCTCTACTGCCCTTTGGGTGATCTTCAACTTCAGATTTTTTGGAGATTGCACATGCTTTGAAACTATTTACAACACCAGAAAAATATCAATATTAAAAAGATTCTTCTGGAAGAAGTTTGTGGTCATTAAGATGATTTCTCAATCTCTTGAACACAATGCAACCCTACTCTGTTTCTCAAATTCAATTCTGGGACCAAATTATTGTCTGCCTAGAATATAGCTAATGATAGATGAGCTCTAGAGACTGTTCATTCTCTCATACACTAGGCAATGTGCAACGTATAGACACTGTCTCCACAATAAATAACAGAAATACTTTATTCACTTGTTTTTCTTTTATAGTTAGGACAAAGTGAACAATTACAAATTTCATGATGGCATGACAAGAGACTACGTCTTTATGATACTACACTTGACAAAAACATAGAGATTATAACACTGTGCTAATTTTTGGTTGTCTTGTTTGAAGTTAGTGTCTAGGTCTACTTGTATGTTACCTGCTATATTTGCATATGTATATACTTCTATTAATATTTAATACATTTCTCTTCACAAAGTTCACCTTCAATGATGGATTTAGTATTTTCTTATTTAATTAGATAAGTAACTAACATCAAGTGGAATTTTCTTGTGTGGAAGAATTGCAGTAGGACAAACAAATGACTGAAATTAATTGATGCTAATAACCAAATGTGGCAATGGATATAAATACTGACTTTATTTGCACTTTTTAAAGTACTGAATTCTCTTCGTTGATTTTAAAGGGAACCATTTATTCACCTTTTTTGGAAAGAGATAAAATAACTTTTCTTTCTTCCCTCTAGCATTATTAGATGCGTATAGCTTATTCTCATTGCATTATATAATATTTTGGCTATTCTAAATGGAACCACCACATCACATGTGAAAGAAAAGGAATTTAACTATTTACTCTGTAAATATAGGTCCTCTCAAAGAAGTACAATTTAGATCACCGTAAATAATAAGATTATTGTAGGTGTACTTTCACTGTCTTTTTTCTAATTCCTCCTTAAGAGGCTGATCACCCCATCACAATTTACTCCTCTTCCCTCACATTCCAACACACACACACACACACACACACACACACACACACACACACACACATACACACACACACACACACACACAAATACATGTATCTATCATCTCTCTGTTTATGTATATACCGCATATATGTATATAATTTTTTAAATCAACTTCACAAAAATAATCTATTTAAACCAAGATCATCTCTCCATGGTTATTTGACCAGCAAAAGAGTTGGACTTGTTAATTTTCAATAATAAAGTTGATTGTATGGGAAAAACTCTGCAAAAACAATGGACTTCTGCTTAATTGAATTGTCCACCAGATGTTAATATGCATGCAAATGATCATCCTCCATCAACTCGAATATATAACTGTATATTTTCAGTATGCAAAAAATAACTGTTCTTGTAAAAACAGAGTTAATTATCTACCAAATATGTAAAATATATTTGTATCCAATCATATCTAAATTATACATTTCAACTCACATCTCTGCTACGTGGAGAAGAAATTCAATGTATTCTATTTTTTTCATGTATGTATATATAATGTCTAAAGTAGTTTCACAGTTCACTGGAAGGAAATACAGCCGTGCTCTAGCTACAAGGGTACCAAGCACCTCCAAGTTAATTAATATAACACATTGTCTATATTTCGGCAGGAAACCATACTCAAGAAGTCAAAGTGCGAAGAAGTTTTCACCCTGTTGTCAGTCCCAGTGGTCCTGTCCTGCTTTTTTCCTCCTACTGATAATAACTTCCCAGATATTTTTGAGTCTCTTTGTCCTGACACTGCACCAAAAGTTGGAAACACTTAAGGATGGAGAAGTTTCAGTGAAAAAGAATGGTAAGAAAAGGGGAGGTGGGCAGAAACTTCTTTGTTTTTAGTTTTATCTAGTTTTAGTTTTATTTAGTTTTTAGTTTTTTTTTGTTTATTTAGTTTTATGTTGAGTTGTAAGTAAGGTGAGTTTGGAATTTGGACTTTAGTTGCTGATTTAATTCTCTACTAACCTATATTTTCAGGAGTTGGTGATTCGTCTATTACTAAGGTCTGGTTTCCATTGTTAATACAAGGAAACCCATCATATCCTCCAACAGTAGCCCAGAAGTATGACTTTTGTCTTTACTAAACTCCCACACTTATATTGAGTGTATATATGAAAACCCATCCAACCCTTGAGTGTGTATGTACGTATGTGTGTATGTGTGTGTGTGGGTATGTATGAGCATATAGGTATACACACATGCACATGTGTGTTTGTATATGTGTGCATAAAAAAAACTCAAACACATGCAACATTTGCCCTGACCACAAAAAGATCTTTAGCTACTTGACATTTGCACCTGTTAGTGAGATATCAAATTATCTAACCATTAAGAGTCTACTCGAGTCTACTATAATCACCCTTTTACAATCCTCCGTGTTCTCCCCAGACTCTCCCCAGAGACACAACTAGTAATGCTATCTATAACCAAAGCTTTAATAGATAACTATAAAATAGTAGAAATCACCTCAAATATGGAATCAGAAAACCTGGATTAAAATCCCAACTCACACAGTATAAGACATTGGGTTATATGTTTAACCTCAATTGGCCTTGTTTCCTCATCTACAAAATGAGAGAATTGGACTGAGTGATCTCTAAAGTCCTGTGTAGCCTTAACCCTTTAAAGCAGGGGTTCTTAACTTTTTTGTATCTTTGGAACCCCTTTGGCAGCCTGGTGAATCTAAACTCCTTTCAGAATAATGTTTGTTTGTTTTTTAAATTCATGCTATAAGGTACATAGGATTGCCAAAATACATTGTGGCAAAAAAGCCACACATCCCAGATTAAGAATCCTTGCTATAAATTTATGTTAAAGTGCATGCTTATTTACCTAGAAGGAAAGAGAGAAAATTACACATACAACATCCTGTTTTTCTGTGAAAGGAGAGCCTGTCACAAAACACAGTAAACTGGTTTATTTGATGCAAAATCTGAATACAAACAAATTCTTATAATTCTACAAGAGGCGTCCTCTTTCAATGGACACAACTTGGAATCTGAAGTCTACAAACAAATGAAATTTTAATAATATGAACTTGTGATGCTTTCTTGGCAACAGCCCTGTTAAAGGTAAATAGTGCAAGTACTATAATGCCTATCTTATTTCAAGAGGAAGCTGGCTCAAGAGAATCAATGTGACTTACCTACCGGCAAGCCAAGTGTCAGAGTCAGCGTTATTTCCCCTATGCCACTGTTTTTCTGCATGAAATTTTTAAAACAATGGCAAATACATTATGAGTGATAAATAAGGCAAGAATAGAATACCATAAAATATAATTCAATAATCACATATTGAGTAGTTTACTAGGTTTAAAATGAGAACCAGGAGGATAGTGGATAGGAGGCTGGCCTTGGTGTTGGATGTACTGGGGTTTAGATTTTGCCTTTCCCACCTGTTAATTTTATGACCATGGGCAAGTCAATCTCTCAGTGTTCATGGGCATCTCACTAAATTGATAAATTACAGAGCACTGCCTTCACTAATAAAATTCAGATCCAAACAATAGCAATGGTGATAATTGTGCTAAACAAGTGGTTCTCAAAATATGGTCTGGGGTTTCCCTGGCTGTCCCTGAGACCATTTCAGAGCTTCCATGAGGTCAAAATTATTTGCATGATAATCTTAATATAGGTTAATGTCTGATATATGTGATATAAAATACTGATAGATACGATCTATGTAAATAAAAGCACCTGGTGGAGGGGCAAGGGTCCTCAATAAATTTTGAGACTGTGAAAGTATCCAAAGACCAACAAGTTTGATAATCTCTGTGCTAAGCAGTTGGGTAGAATAGAATAGAACTTGTGTTGGGAAGGACATTAGAACTAGCAGGTTTTATGGTTAAGGAAACACACCTGGACTAAGATTGATCAGTTCTGTTAAACTCTTTCTACTGTTGTTGGGATTAAGATGAATGTGTAGGAAAAGGGAGTAATTGTACCCATCTTTTTTTTTGTCCTTGGTTGAGGGATACCATTTACCAGTATGTAAAATGTTTTTCTACAATAAAACAATTAGGTCCCCACAATTACCTGAAAATTTTAATTCAGCAAAGAGTCTATTAAGTGCTGGCTATGTTCAAGGTAGCATACTACAAGATGAAAAGTGAGGGAGATAGGGGGTATCAGAGGTATGCAAATACAGTAATTATGATTCATTACCATATTCTTAAGTGCATGCAGGGTGACAGAATCAGGGAAGGTGAAATTGCTTGTAGCTGGAGGGATGGGAGGAGTTACATAGAGAAGACATCATCTTTGCCAGGTCAAAAAGGGAGACAATTTTGACCAGCAGAAATAATTCACAGATTCACAATACTCTAGAGATTAGAAAGACCTCAAGAGCTATTTAATTTAACCTACATCTGATTAAAATTCCCTCTATAAGATCTATCCCATCTTCATTTGAAGGTTTCGAGTGTCAAAAACATACTACTAAATGTTGAATAAAAATATAATAATAGTAATGTCATTCTCTACATGTTAGGCATCAGTCTTCCAGACATTTTAAAAATTAATTTAACATTATTCTAAAGCCAATCATTGTTTTGCACAGAGAGAAATATCTCAACTTGCATAGGCTCCTCATTACCTTTATCATCTCTCTCAAACAGGATATTTTTAAGTAATGTGTATAAGAAGCTTGAATAAGGAAAATGTTATTATCAGATAAAATAGTATAGAGTTATCAGTCTTTTCTCCTAGTAGAACAATAATCACTAAATCTTTCTGGAATATCCAAGAAGAAACGTCCTCTTAAAACCAGCCCTACCTTTCAGTTTACTGAGATCCCCATTTGAGGTTTTCTTGACAAAGATACTGGAGTGTTTTGCCATTTCCTTCTCTGGCTCATTTTGCAGATGAAGAAACTGAAGCAAACAGGGCTAAGTGACCTGCCCAGGGTCACATAGCCCGTAAGTGTTTGAGGCTCAATTCAAACTCACCAGGATGAGTCTTCCTGATTCTGAGACCAATGTTCTATCCATTGGGCCAACTAGCTTCCTCTCACTAGGTACCAGATGTAATCTAAGTGGTCCCTTCCCTCTGACCAATACCCTACCCTTCCCGGAAATTCAGAAAGAGGTTTCTGTATTCAGATGGATAATAACTCAGATCCCCTTAGGAGATCAATTGTCTTAACAAGACAAGAGATATTTCTGAATTTTGCTATCACACAATTCATTTTGCCAGAGTTCTTGACCTTTTACACACTTTCCTAAGGGAAAAGGGTTCGATCTAAGAAAATGGATTTTAAGGGCAGAGATTGTTTCCTAACAAGTTTTCTTATTATATGTTGATAAAGTTTCCTTCTTTCAACTACATTTAAAAAGGACTTTAGACTGGAGATACAGTTAGTTCTTAATATTTTCAGTTGAAATGAAGTGTTTATGTTTAAATATTCTTCCACACTCCTATAATAGTCAATTCTGCTTTTAGATAGGTGTAATTGTGAGAAAAAGGTTTTTTTACCCTTATCTTATTGAGCCAAAAATCTGCCTTTGTGCAGTTTCTCACTATTGTTCTGCCTTTGAACTATAAATAGGACAAATCTCTCCCCCCCTCTACCAGACTGTCTTGAACACACTCAAAGACTACTACCACGCCTCTTCCTTTTCTCTATGTCTTTTTTTTCCATCTCTGATTTTTAAGAATGCATCTTTATATGTTATTTCCTGAGTTCCTTCTCTATTCTGGTTTTTCAGTCTGACAAATTATTATGTTGCCACCACTTCCCTATTTTTCACTCATGAAACCAATTGTTGAACCCAAATGTAAGACTCTCAATACAGTCAATGTCCTGTAAATTTCATCTCCTCCAATTTGATCCAATGTTCTAACTCATAGAGATCTTTGCAGATCCTGACTCTATCATCCAGTAATCCCTGCCAGTTTTGTGCCAATAGCACATGGATAACCATTATGTTAATACCTTTATTGATAAAATATTAAGCAGCACAGGGTCAATTATGAATCCCTGGGGGCGTTCTACTCAATCAAGATGATTTGCTTCACTTTCTCTCTTCTGACTCTTCTTTCCTATTTTGTTCTGTCGTGGGCTGCTACACCTTGTTACCCAGAACCTCACTCAAATTACACTGACACCCTCTTCATTAGGATTGCTGAGGAAATAATGAAGATAAAGATCATGATGATGAAGGGTGTGCCAGAGATAGCTCAAACAGACTCTCAAAAGCAGGTTGTTAAATTTTCAGTGTAAACATTTACACTTCAAATGCTACAAGTCAGGACTTGACTTATTGTTTTGTTCATTAGACTTGAAAAATTGTTGGGAACATAAAATAATGCAGATTGAACTTAAAAGTGTCTTGGTTTTTTGCAGAGGTGGTTGTTAAATTTTTCCCAGTTTGAGTCTCACAGCATTCCTATGAGTTGGTTATATTATCATTTCCGTTTCACTGATGTGAAACTGAGGTTGAAGGAGCTTTGATCACTTGCCCATAGATAGATGGCATTTAAGTGTCTAAATGCAGTTCTGTCTCAGTTCTGATGGATGGCATATAGATATGCATACAGTAACATATGGAAGGGTGGTAAATAGGATGAGATTTTTTGTTTGTTTTCAGAAAAAAGTCACAGTCGTCAGAGAAACAAAAAAAAAGTGATACATGAAGTGTGTCTGTGGGGAGAGGAGAAGAAAATAGGGGGAGGGAAAAGAGGAAGAAGTATCTGGAAGAGATGCAAAGTGGCAGATAATTACATTTCTACTCGATACCCTTTCACAGAGGATAACTAAGGGCAACTGTCTCCTTATATTAGGGCTTGTTGTATATTTGCTAATTGCCAATTAAAGGGAGCTGAGGAAGTTAGTTATCACACCTAAAAGTCAAGAAGCCTGCTGTAAGTAAATAACGCCTCATTCAACAGTCCCCAGTGACTGAGTCCTCTAACATCACGAATGGACGTGACAACTTGTCATCAGAGTTCACCATCATGAATTCATGATGACCTACCAGTATTCAGGGCAGAGAACTGAGAACTTCTCTTCCTGTGTGTTTGCGGGCTAAAATGATTTTCTGAGCCATCTGAAGAGGGAGTAGGTTGAGTTTATGCAAATGACAAGTAACAACTATTTGTGCATGAAGACTGGAGTTAGTTTTCTACCAGAGAAGAAGTTGAAAGAGCTAGAATTTTTTTTCCTCTTCTCCCCTTTTCAAAAATGTCACAAGGTTTGAAATTTTCTTCAAATATAATAGAGAAGTGCTTCAAAGAAAAAAAAAACTTGAAGGGGCAGAAGAGAATTGTACTCTGAAAAGGTAGGCTTAGTTCTGGACTTATATGGAGTTGGTTCAGTTCTGGGATAACTTGATCTCAAAGAGGGGATTCAGGTTTTTATTGAACCCCTTGGCTCATTATCCACAGCCCCTGAAGAAAACTCTGGAGGGAACATCTCTAAAACAAAGTTTAGGAATGGCTCAAGTCTAGGTTCTTTCTCCAGAGGGAATCATAGGGTTCCTTCCAGAAAAGTACTTAATTGCATAAAGTAGGTAAATACAGCTATTTATTTTCCTCACTGCCAAAGACATGCATAAAATGGGAAGGAATCATAAGCACACATTGACAACTACTTAAAACATGAAAAATGAAACATCACTGCTATTCTATTCTCAGGGGAGGCTGACATTTAAAATACCAAAACATAAAACAGTTTGTAGGACAGATGAAGAAATAATTGATTTTCACTTTGGGTCTTCTTTTTTCTGAGCAACTCCCTGGTGTTGATCTCCTGGCAATCGTGGTCTGGCTTGGACTTTCTTAGTCCTTTTATCCAAAATATCACCTTAATGGTGGTCATTTCTTCTCTGAGATACTGTGGAAGTCACCTCATTCTAAGTAAATAACACCTGGACCCAGGGGCTTCTGACCTATTGAGCTCATGATGTTGCCACCCAGGCAACACATCCATCTCAAAATCCCTTTTTAGTCACCTATATTCAGGTAAAGAAATAAAAAGCAAAAGTAGTCAGAAACTCAATATTGCATCATAGGATATTATCCATGCACATACCCTCACTGTTCTTGTAGCCACAGTGATTGCGAAAAGAAAGGAGAGAGGGAAGGAGAGAGACAGAGATAAAGAGAGAAATTCAGACAGACACAGGGACAGAGACAAGATAGAGAAACAGAAGTTATTTTTCCTTTAAAGTCTATTGAGTGGATACCATTTCAAATTCAGTTGTTAATCATATTTCATATAGTAGATACCAGTTATGACATTGGGGAGAGCACAAAGTTGTGTCTGTCTTTCATCAGAGTTGAAATGCCTGTTCCATACCCAATGGAGCCAAATCACATGTTCCAATGAGAAAAAAAAAAAATATATATATATATATGTATATGTATATATATATATATATGTATATATATATATATATATGGAAATAGAGGAAATAATAAAAAAGTCACATAGAAAAATGAAAAGGAAAAAGATTACTGAACACTTAGATATATATGTGTATGAAGGTCTTAGACCCTCTAAGACTGTCTCAGATGAAGTAGCTGTTATAATCCAAAAGTATTGTCAAGAACAAGGTCCCTCATAATGGAGAGAAGAAGAAATGGGTAGTGAGAGTTGGTAACTCTCTCTTCAGGCATACTGACGTAGCTATCAATAGACCTGAATGGAAATTATGGGTAGATTTGTTATTTTCCCAGTGCATATGTCTTGAACCTGCCAAGAAATCTCCTAACTTAGTCAAATAGTCCTCACTATCACCTCCTGGCAATTCATGAGGAGACAAGTGGCAGAAGGTACTTATAACACATTGTAGGAATCTTGGGGATTTCAGTCCTTAGGATCACAAACAGGGCTCTCATCATTATTGATTAATTGAAAGCAGACACTTCAGAATTTGAGCAAGTGAAGAGCTTATTCAGAAGATCTAATATGAGAACAGAATTTGGATTTTTTAACTTACAGCTTAAAATAATTGAATGATTGAATTTTGTCCAATCATGCACGTAACAATCTTTGGTAAAATATATATTTGCCTAAAGCAGAGATTTGTAACTTAGGGTCCACAGATCCCAAGGTCTGTGGATAAATGTCAGGGGACCTGTGAACTTGGATGGAAAAATACAACTCTATTTCAATATAATTGATTTCTTTTGCACTCCTACTTGTTTTATTTTGTGAATTTAAAAACGCTGTTCTGAAAAGGAATGCATAGATTTCACCAGACTGCCAAAGGGATCCATGACACAAAAGAGATGCATACTTGGATAAACAGAACTTTTAACTGATAAGGGAGAAGGAGGGAGAAAGATACTGACAAGTATGCGTAATATGATCATACATTTAGAGCCAGGAGGAACTTTAAATGTCACCAAGCCAACCATCTCATTTAATAGGCCCTCTAAGTCAGAAAATAGACTTGAATAGCAAGTACAACATAAGGAAAAATTTTTAATGTTTTCATATAACCTAAATCATAAACTAAAGGTAGGAAAGAAAGTAGAGATCATTTAGGTGAGAATCTTTGGAGGGGGAAACAGGAATTAAATGTTATGTAAAAATAAAACAGATCATTTGTATGGAAGGAAGAAAGAGATTAGTTCAGGAAATGTCACAAATATGATAAAGAGGAATGCTATAGGAGACTTCAGTTATCTGAACTTTTTCTCCCACAAAAGAAAAGAAACTGATAAATGCTTGACTTGGTACAGTGGATAGGTTTACATGACTTGGAGTCAGAGAGATCTAAGTTCATTTCCTTCTCAAGACACTTATGAGTTTCATAGCCTTGAGAATAATACTAGACATCTCATGGCCTTAGTTCCCCTTCTGTAAAAAATTAGAAGTTTATCCTACATGACCTCTAAATTCTAAATCTATGATAAATATGATCCTTTAATTTCATTCTCCAAAGTATGAAAAAGGAGCTAACCTCCACCAACCATTTATTAAGCTACAAGTGTCGGCAATGAATGGAATTACTTTTTAGAAACAAACTCTGATTATCAAGGGGAACTGGCTGGGAAAGGTATGGCAATTTTCAGGGGATGTGAATAGGCCAGTTTGAAATTTGTGATAGAGAAGACAGGAAAGCCCAGAATAGTCCGATGCTAAATGTAGATTTAAGGAAATCAAATTTTGAGCATTCCAAGGAAGAATCGGTGGGATCCCACGGAATGAAATTTGACAGAAGTCATCACGATAGAAATGTGAAAGTCTTAAAGAATAAAACCCTGAAGACACAAATAGAAACAATTCTGATTAGGAAGAAAAGGGCACTTTGTCTAAGGGAAACGGATGTGAATACACAAGAGTACTCATTGACAAATTCAGATTTTTAAAAAGACGTGGATGGAAGACAGAAGCAAGGGCTGGGTAATCAAAGACAAATATATTCACTTTCTAACTTCTCAGCTCCTTGAAATCAAGTTACCAACAGGCATCTAAGTAGCCTGGAGCCAGGAAGACCTGCTTTCAAATCCAGTCTCAGTCCTTTCCTGGCTGTCCGACCCTTGGAATGTCACAGAACCCTAGTATCTCAGTTTCTCCAACTTTACATTGAGAATAATGATTGCACCTACTTCTCAGGTTTGCTGTGAAGATTAAACAAGAAATTATTTGTAAAGTGCTTAGGATAGAGACAAGCTATGGTGGGTGATTAATAAATGTGTTTTACTTTCTTCCCCATAGACACTTTTAAAAAATGTTTTCTAAAAAGTTCGTTGAATAATCTTTTAATTGATAAGTCCAGTTATTGTGTGTCAATTTCCAGTCTTCTTTCGCTCTCTGCGGTTTTTTACACGGTTGCTACTTTTTCTGGATGCTTTCTCCCATGGTTTCTATGCCATAGCCCACTTGTATTTCTCCTCCTAGATATCTGAATCATCCTCAGCATTTCCCATTCTCACAGTGTGGCTGTGGGTCCCCAGTATTCTCTGCTCTCTCTGTACTCTCTCTATATCAGCTTCCAGTGGCTCAATGATCATAGCTACGTAGCAGAATTACAAATATATGCATATACAGATACACATTTGTATGTATATATACACATATGTGCATATATAGGTATATGTGTGTCTATATCTGTGTATATGTGTATGTGCGTATATGTATATTTAGTTCCAGTCTCTACCCTGAATTTGTAGTAATCTTTCATCAAAAGATTGACTTTATATTCCAGCGTTCAATAGAATGTAAACTTCTTAAGAGTAGATAGAATTTTTTAATCTGTATATGTCTAGCACCTAACACAAAGTCCCTTGGCCGTACTAAATGCTTAATGCTTGTCGAATTATGTCAATATTCTATTGAATATATAACTTTCATCCTTACAATGGAAGCATCTAGAAGACAGAGATTTCTTTCCTAGAAAAAGGAAAGTGTCACATACACAGTATTTAGCCCTAGTTCAGTGATTCAAGCTTATGCTAATAAGATCCATGTCAAGGGATCAGTTCCTGCAAGAGCATATTAGCTTCTTTCAGTGTTTGCTTTTGGTCATAAATGGCACCCCACATAAAAGAAACAGTCTAGAAAATGTAAATAGCTCAGCACAAATCAATCATTAGCCCTGGGGGGGGGGGGGAGCCTCAAAACACCTTCCTTAGTGATACGTGATTTGCAATGTTTTTCTTGTATATAAAAAACCCATAACTATTCCTTTCATCAATTACTAATCAACGATGCCATAACTGGTCACTGATGAGCTTTTTTTCAGTCCTCCATCTCACTTGAATTAAATTGGACAAACATTATTAGGTTCTTTCTCTGTGCCAGGCACTGGGTTGGGTGCTGGGGATACAATGAGAAGTATAAAGAGTCTTTGCCCTCAAGGAGTTAATGTAGCACTGGGAGGATGGAACATGCACACAGATAAGCAAATCCAAAAACATGCACAACAAATGCAAAGTAATGGTGGAGGGCTAACACTGGGGAAATCAGGAAAGGTCTCTCAGGGCCGAGGCCAGTTAACCTAAGCTTGAAAGCACCTCGAGTTTTCAAGGAGTTGAGATTCGGAGGGAGACACAGCTTGTACAAAGGCAAAGAGGTGGAAGATGGTATCAAAGGCCCGTCTGGCCAGATGGAAGAGTGTGTGAGCAGCAGTGCTGTGTCATTTGCCTGGAAAGATAGATTGCAGCAAGACTGTGAAAGATTTTAAATGTCAAATGGAAGAGTTAGTCTTCTATCCTAGAGGCAATAAGGAATTAACAGTCACTGGCTCATCTTTAGGAACAGAGAAAGTATCATCAGATCGCTGAGCTAGAGTTAGCTAAAAGGGACCACAGGAGTCATCTACTCCAGCCCACTGGTTTTACAGATGAGTAAACTGAGGCCCAAGGTCACTGAGTGACTTCTCCACAATCACACCATCAATAATGGAGGTTGGGTGCTTTCACCAGATCAAATTTGATGCATGTGTGATCTGAACACTGTAACCCTGACAAGCTACAATTTACAGGGCTCCTGTTTAAAGACACACTACTGGTGTGTCTTTAAGTTATAGAATCTTTCCTTCATTGCACAGCTAGGTCGTATGAGTAATATTACATTATGAAGCCTGAAGTACTAGGCTATAGTGGTTTTTTTCTATAAATCTGAGACCTTAATCATGTGCTGTTGGAGATATGCTTTGGCTTCCAAAGGCTGCCCAGAGCTCTTATAACACCCACCTAAGATGGTTCTTGCCTATAGAAAGCTATGACCAACTGGAGAAGTTCCCCATCTAGGCCATTATTTCAGCAAATCCCTGGAGGGTTGTTCTTATTAAATCCCATGGTCCTTTCCCGAGTCCCATGTCTATTAATGG
Source organism: Pseudochirops cupreus (assembly GCA_028627135.1). Classification (NCBI taxonomy): domain Eukaryota; kingdom Metazoa; phylum Chordata; class Mammalia; order Diprotodontia; family Pseudocheiridae; genus Pseudochirops; species Pseudochirops cupreus. Next base: position 163,205,014 of record CM053583.1, read on the forward strand.
GTGAAAAAAATGATGCTATTAGGAAAAATAACTACTTTCTCTTTTCTTCTTAGCTTTATTTTTGCTGAATGAATACATACATATATATGCATATATGCATATAAGTTGAAAGTTTTTTTTTTAATATAACACACAAAGAAGCCTAGAAAGAAATTAACCAGCTTTCTGTGTCTTAGACGATTTCACCAAAGATTAGCTGACTCCCTATTCATGACCAAAGATGTGGCACCATGAAAAAAAAATTCACTGGGTCAGAGGGCCTGAGATAGTATCCTACCTCTGGTATTTATTACCTGGGGGACCTTGCGGTATCTTCAACACTTAGCTCAGTGCTAAGCTCATATAATAAGAACTTAACAAATGCTTTCTGATTGACTTTGAACTAAGCTCTCTGGTCCTTGATTTCCTCATCTGTAAAATTAGAGAGCTGAACTTGTTGGTCTTTAAGGTTTCTTCCAGGTTTGAATCTATGATCCAGAGATAATTGAAAAGGGAAACGAAACTTTTTCTTTCCCTCCCTTCCTTCATCCACCCCTCTTTCCCTGTTTTTTGGTATATTTCAGATGCTCAACAGCTGAAAATTATTTGGATTATTCCAGCTACTGGGCAGTCTGTTGTATATCAATCATCACATTGATTTCTCTTGTCAACATGTTCCCATGGTGATGCTGGCAGAAATGGCGGTGACTTGGTACATCCCCACAACAGCAGAAACTAGAAATAGCTTTGGGACCATCCATCAGCCAAAAAGAGCAGTTTGGGTCTGAAAATTGTTCATTTTTCCCCTCAATTCATTTGTGACCTGACTGTGACTAAGCATAAATCCAGGATGGACTCTGAGAATGGAATCTGCTTTGAGGCAGTCGTCAAAAAAAAAAAAAAAGTGGTATTGCTGTTTTGATCCAGATGGCTCTCCAGATAAAAGGAAGGATCCTGGGAATCACACAACGGATGTAATTTAAGGAGCAGCCTGTGAAAATTGCCCTAAGCTAGGAAGAATTCTTTCTTCCTTCTTTCCTTTCTTCTTCCTTCCTTCCTTCTTTCCTTCCTTCCCTCCTTCCCTTCCCTCCTTCCTTCATTCCTTCCTTCCTTTCTTCCTTCTTCCTTCCTTTCTTCCTTCCTTCCTTGCTTCCTTCTTCCTTCCTTCCTTCCTTCCTTTCTTCCTTCTTCCTTTCTGAATTATTAGTGTCACATTCTTCTCCCTTTAATTCCCATCACCTGAGACACCACCTTCAGTTCTGAAGGAGCCAAGTAAAACCCTGTCTGCTAGCTTCAATAACCCTGCTGAGGACTACAGGGCAATCCTAGCACAGCTTCTCTTATACTTCATACAGTCTTTCAAGTCCAATTTATAAGAGAAAATCACTGGACCTTGCTTGCTTGATAACATGTGTAATGAAAAATACATTTGGAAGAGGAGATTCAGCTCTAAAGAAATTCAGAGTATCTGTGTCTTAATGAGATGATTCCTTTTTAATATTCCATGAGTTCCTCCCAGTGTTATTTTCTCCTTTGATTGTGCATTTATGGCAATGTCCCCCCTCAGTGCTACCCTGAGTATTTTAGGCCAATTATTCCTTTCTTCTACAGTGAAGAACATGCCTTGACATGAACCAAAAAGTGTATAGTAAAGTGCAGAGTATATTAGATTCAAATCAGCTGTGAGGGTTGGAGAGAAGCTTAGTGCTAGCACTCAAGAAAAAGACTTAGATTGATTCATCTGTCCTTGTATCTGCCCTCATTTGTTCATTTGCAGTGTATTCTGATTTGCAATTCATGTCTCCCTTCTCCTCTGTACATGTCTTTTCTTTCTTCCTTCTTTCCAAAAGCAAATGGTCTGTTTCCCAAATAAATATGACATTTCCCATGCTGAGGCAGCATAGTATCATAGACCCAGAACTGGAAGGGACTTTGGAAACCATTTAGTCTAAGACACTTATTTTACATATGAGGAAACTGAGGCCCAGGCACAGCACATGACCTGCCCAAGGTCACAAAGCTAGAAGGTAAGAGAATTAGGATTCAAAGTCAGGTTATCTGACTCCAAATCAAGTGCTCTTTCTATCATACCAGCTCCCATTTTTCTAGAGTCCCCTCTCTTCCTTCATCAGAGAGAGAGTTGGAAATAGCTTTCTTGTTTGTTTAAAAGTAGACCATGCAAATGGAGGCTAGGTGGCACAGTGGATAGAGGACCTGGCCTAGAGTCAAACCTAACCTGAGACACTTACAGCTGTGTGACCTTGGGCAAATCACTTAAACCTGCCAGCCTCAGTCTCCTCATCTGTAAAATGAGCTAAAAAAGGAGATCTCTTTGCCAAGAAAACCCCAAATGGGTTTATGGGGAGTCACACATGACTGAATAATAACAACAACAGTCCATGCAAATGTAGAAAAGAGGAAATCATCATTAATCTTATCTATTCTTGTGTTGTTATTATCAAGAGTATAGATTTCTGGAGCAAAGCGTTTTTTTTTTTTTAATTTTTAAAATTTTTTTTGGGTGGGGGAGGGTTTTGCTTTTTGGAGAGGGAAGGTAGGGCAATTGGAGTAAATGACTTTCCCAATGTCACACGGCTAGTTTTGTGTTAAGTGTCTGAAGTCAGATTTGAATTGATGTCCTCCTGACTCCGGGGCCGTGCTCTACTCACTGTGCCACCTAGCCACCCCCACATTTTTATTTTTAAAGGAAAGCAAGTAAGTGATGCTATTTTCTAAATTGGAGCTTCTATTGTCTGTAAGAAATGATTTTTTTTTAAGTCTGGCTCGAGGTTAAACATGATTTTGTGCCAATACTTAGACAGCAAAATATGGTAAGTCTTAAGTAAGTTAATACTACTTCCGTCATATTCAGTTGATTTGTAACATCAAAACCATCTGAGTACTTAGTTTATGTTGTTCCTTAAGGAAGATTCCTTTCCTTTCTCCCAAATGTTTCTCGACAATAAATACTTAAAAAGTTAATTTTGAGATTGAGAAACACCAACTAAAATTGGCATTCCCATTTCCATCATAAAACAGAGAGAATTGTACATGAAATAGTGAATCTCAATCATGTAGAGCTGACTTTTCTTTTTAAGTACATGATTCATCATGTAACTTTCAAAGATGATGAAGCATGCTCCCCACTTTCTGACAGAGAGGTGACAGGCTGAAGGTGCAGAATAAGATACGGTTTTGGACATGGTCAATGAGTGACCTTGTTTTTCTCAAAATAGATATACATACATGTGTATATGTGCATATCTGTATGCATGCTTATATATACAGATATACATGTATTATATATAAAAAGGATTTTACTTTGATTTTTTATTGGTTGGGGCTAGGGGAAGATGTTGTTCAGTTATTTCACTCATGTCTGACTCTTCATGACCCCATTTGGGGTTTTCTTGGCAAAGATACTGTAGTGGTTTGCTGTTTCCTTCTACAGCTCATTTTACAGATGAGGAAACGGAGGCCATCAGAATTAAGTGATTTTCCCAGGGTCACACATCTAGTAAGTGTCTGAGGCCAGCTTTGAACTGAGGTATTCCTGACTTCAAGCCCAGCACATTATCCATTGTGCCACCTAGCTGTTGGAGGATAACCAGTGAAAATGCTGAGTCAAAAGATGGAGAGTCTTGTACAAGGACCAGAATGACCAGTGCCATTCGATTAGAAGGTACATAGTGGAAAATAAAGTATAGATTATAAAGAACTCTAAAAAGCCAAATAGGAGATTTTCTATTTGATCTTGGTGGTGATAGGGAAACACCCGGAAGCAAGGAAGGAAGGAATGAAGGAAAGAAGAAAGAAAGAAAGAAAGAGGGAGAGAGAGAAAAAGAAAGAGAAAAAGAAAGAGAGAGAGAAAGAAAGAAAAAGAAAGAAAGACAGAAAGAAGGAAAAGAAAGAAAAGAAAGAAAAAAGAAAGAGAGAAAGAAGGAAGGAAGGAAGGAAGGAAGGAAATAAAAAACCTCTGCCTCATTTACTCCATTTCAGTTTTACTTCAAAAATCAGCAGATGCTATTTGCTTTTTGGGTTCTCTGCTATTAGTCCATATTACTGAAGCAGTTAATAATGCTACTTTGGGCCACTTTGGGAAATGGCATAGGAAGCAATTCATAGCAGAAATACTCAAGGTTATTGGCCTGGATTTCAACTTGTGTGACATTCTTCATCATCATCATCATCACTATGTAAATATTGCTCACAAAAACCCTTAATATCAAAAGGCTCAATATAATTTCTAGGATAGTGATTTAAAATGGAGTGCTTGGGGGGAAGGGAAGTTCAACTGGGGTCTGAGAACAATGAATTCAATCATAAAGACTCTAAGTCTTTATTACGCAGCTATTTCAGCATACCACAGACTGACCTCCACCACTGCTTCCTTTTTTGAGGACTGGGCTTCCCATTTGGCAGTACCTGCCAATTACACAATCCTCTTATAAACCGACCTGTGGTTTGGAGAGGTGTGCAAAGAGGGATTTGGAGGAAACTGGCCACCTTGTTATCCACCGTGACATAAAAAGTGAACTTAGGACTCTAGGGGTTGGCAGGGTGATGGTAGAACCCATTGAACTCTTCTGAATTTTAATTAAAATTATCCAAAGGCTCCAGAAATCCATTCTGAACTGAAGCTTTCTCAGTTGAATGTCACCGAAGTGGTATCAGTTACGCTCAGCAAATGTGGAGCATCTGACAGCTCTATTGTTATTTATCAATTTGTTTTATAATAGAAGATAAACACTCCAGGAAATGCATTTGGATAGATGATCATAGCGCCTCATGAGTGGTAAAAAGTCACTCAGAGTTTGATGTGAACCTAAGAATACCATGTTCTGAGAGTCTTAATAAACCAGAAATATATCACTGCTGTATCTTATTGCTTCATTCTCTTCCCAGCCCTGTTCCTGATTTCCTCTGGACTTCAGAACTGTGCCCCCTCTATTGCTTGCTCATCCTAGAACCTCCCTCCATACTTTGGGTCCTCTCAACCTGGAACAATCTATTACTTCTGTGGCCCACTCCCCGCAAAATATCCCTCCACAGTCCCACTCCCCTTCTCCCCTTGGTAACTTCTTGCAGAAACCTCAAGTTTTTTGGAGAAACCAAGGCTAGCTGCCTTCTTTTTCATCTTTGCCTTATTCCTGACTCCCTCTAAACTTCAAAATCATGTCCCTGTACTTGGTAATTTCATCCTACCCTTTACCCTTCTTAGTTTTCTTTTGTGTTTTATCTTCCCTCATTAGAATGCAATCTTCCTGAAGATAGAAATTATCTATTTTTGCTTGTATCTATATGCACAGTTATATGGTAAATATTTAATTAAAATTTCTTTCTTTCCTTTCCTTCTCTTCTTCCTTTCTTTATCCTTTTTCCCTTCCCTTCCCTTCCCTTCC
>CM053583.1:163210894-163263649 GCA_028627135.1 Pseudochirops cupreus
TTTTAGGGTGTTGATTTCTTCAGTCATATTGCTGACTCTCTTTTCATGATTTTCTTGCAACATTCTTATTTCTCTTCCCAATTTTTCTCCCACTTCTCTTATTTAGTTTTGAAAATCCTTCTTCAGCTCATCTCTAGCTTTAAGGCAATCTTCATGTTTATTGGAGGCCCCTGGTGGGGGCGCTCTGGCTGCACTCTCCTCCTCCCTCTCTTTGCCATGATCCTTCTTCTCCCCAAAGAAGGAATCCAGGGTTTGGGTGCTGTTCTTACTTTGCTTCTTATGCTTATTCTTTCTCATGGTTGGTCAGTCCGTGATTTTTTTCTTTTAAATCTCTGTGGGGCTCTGCTTCCAGAAGGGAAAGCTCTGTCTCAAATTGCTGAGGTCCTCCTGGCTGCTGTATGAGCTAATCATATGTTAAAAGCAATGCTGAAAGCCCATTTAATGCAGATTCATCAATCAATGTTGATTTCATTTACATTACTGAGCTGTAGATTTTTTTTAATTTAAAATTTTGAACTTAATGAATATCCAAAAAGACTACATCAATATACAAAGTAGAACAGAAAAGGCAGATTATATGTGGAAATACTCATCTCTATTATATACAAATTGCTTTTAAAAAAATATAATAAATTCAACATCTTAATTTCAAAACTCATCTGCTCATTGTCTCTCTGTTGCCTTCTGAGCTTCATTCTGTTCTCTTATGTACACTTCTAAAATTGTTTCGAAGTCTTTTTCTTCTTTTCTTTGTTTTGGGAGGAGGCTCTGTATCATTTCACTTTAATATGTGTGTCTGAATCTGTATAGTTGACTGGTTCTATTTTCTTCACTCTGCATAATTTTATAAAAGTCTATCAATTTTTCTCTGAATTCTCATATTCCTTATTTTTCATAAGGACAAAGGGTTCCATTGCTGTCATATGAAATGCATATGAGAGGGATGCCTAGTGGAGGTGGTAAACAAGCCCAGGTCAGAAACAGAGTAAGCTGAAGCTTCTACACCATTCAACAATGGGATGAGAGACCCATAAATGACCACTGCACTTCTAGTCTAGCCTGACTGAGATAGGGGGACCAAATATCTGAAGGGAGAGAGAGAGAGAGAGAGAGAGAGAGAGAGAGAGAGAGAGAGAGAGAGAGGAGAGAGAGAAGAGAGAGAGGAAAGAGAAGAGAGAGAGAGAAGAGAGGAAGGAAGGAAGGAAGGAAGGAAGGAAGGAAGGAAGGAAGGAAGGAAGGAAGGAAGGAAGGAAGGGAGGGAGAGAGGGAAAGAGGGAGGGAGTAAGAAAGAAAGCAGTGACTAGATGAACATTTGTCAGGAATATGGCAAAGGAGACATGCTTTGTGTGTGTGTGTGTTGGTGGTTTATCAATGCTTAGTACTCTTTTCAGCTGTCAGATTTTGTGATTATATATTTTCACAAAATTAAAAATGAGTATCAGTCAGAAGTAAAATTAGATAAGAGAGTAATTAACTAGTGCCAGCTTACAGATTCAGCTGGTATCCTTCCAATGCCACTATCAGAAGGCTCCCAGGATTTTAGGTGGGCCCTCTGCATTGAACATCCATCTATGTATTGACTTTTACAAAATTATGCCAAGTGAAGAAAATAGAACCAATCAAATATACAGATCCAGACACATATATTGAAAGTGAAACAATATAAAGCCCCCTCCTACCCCTCCAAAAAAAAAGAAAAAGAGAAAAAGAAGAATTTTTTGAAGATGTGAACAAGTCACACAGCATGGGCAGGTTGTGATCTCTATTATTGCAAGGAATATTTACACTGGACCACAGATTCATTTGAATATTTACATGTATTTTCTATTCTTCCATCCTCCTCCTCTTCCTCCTCCTCCTCCTCCTCCTCCTTCTTTTTCCTCCTCAACCTTCTCCTAATAGGAGTTTTGACCTGCTGTTACTCAGACCTGGGCTAGTTCACCCTTGAGGAAACCTGGTCTCCACCCTCTCACCACCGCCACACAGCAAGTCCCCATATTAATGCTGAATTTAGTGCAGACACCTGCTTGGTATAATCCACAGCAGCTCAGAGCACCTTGAACTAAGGAGATCCATCTGTCTCAGCTGCTTGGGTAGCAGAGATGACAGGCCTTCCCCACCACACTCCTGACTCACACATTTTCCGAAACAGCATCTACTCTGTCTAATATGTCAAGATGGTGTAGTGGTACAAACACAAGCCTGGGATCTGGATATCTGGGTTGGGTCCCAGCTCTGGCACTCACTGTGACCATAGACAAGTCACTTAACCAATCTGACCTTCAGCTTTTTCATCTGTAAAAATAAGAGGGCTGCCTAAATGACCTTCAAGGACCCTTGTAAATCTAAAATTCTGTGATTGATCTAGCTATGATTCCCATTTATCATTCTATTCCAAGAAGATCTTCTGTCTTATATTACCAAGCTAAATGACCTCCAATGTCCAAAGGCACAAAGAAATAGGTTTAAGAGGAAATTTATTGGATTCTCAGGGCTCATGCTGGGGAAGTGACCACTTGGCTTTCTGAGAAACACAGATTATTTTGACTTTGTATTCTGTCACGGTTTAAGTAAAACTTTCCTTCAGAACATTAACTCACAGTGATGATTATTTCCAGGTAAACTGAAACTCAGTCAGCACACACTAAGAACAATGTAAAGCTGGAAATTCTAAGAAAAAAAGCCCAGGTACTCACATTTGTGAACCAAGTAATTTTTTTCTAAGGGAAAAGAAATTGAGATCAGAATTCTGAAGGCTAGTCCTTACTTTGTTCTTTTCTTGACACACATATTCAAAATCAAACTAGACATGCTGGTAAAATATTGTAGATTAAAATTCAGAAAATTTGAGAAAAAGAACCTTGGGGAAGATGATATAAAATTGAAAATATTAAGAGAAATGGGGCATGAACAAATGACTACTTGGTCTGATCAAGTTCCTGTTTTACAAAATTTCAAAGAACTTTTGGATTTAATCAATCAGTTGATCAATAAGCATTTCTTAAGCACGTATTGTATACCAGGCACAGTTGCTGGGTTGATAAAAGATAAAAAAAAAAATCAACATTCCCCCCACTCCCTTACCCTCAAGAAATTCATATAAAGACTTCCTCTTCCCAGCCAATCTGAAATGCCAAACCCCAAATTTTTAAGATAGATAAAATGTACATATCTTATCTATGTATATACGTGTTGTCTCCTTTGGCTAGACTATAAGCGCCTTGAGGGCAGTGCTTATGTTTTCCTCTTTGTATCCTGAGCACCTAGCACATAATAAATGCTTGTTGATTTACTGATTGATTACATCCTATCAGAGAAACTATGTGTATGCATGTATAAATAAACACAAATTATACATAGGTACCAATCAGTGGGACTAGTGAAGGCCTTGAAGTGGCTGCATTTATTAGAATTCATGGCGTTTGAAGTTATAATCATGTAAAATATGGTCACTGGTTCCAGATCATGGAAACGCGTAGTACAAATTCAAATAACTGACCACTTCAGGGTTTCATTATTCACTCTGATCGGGACCTAGCTGTAATTACAAAGGTAATCTGAGATTTTTTTTTGGCGGGGAAGGGAGGTGTTAAATTTTGTCTAATGAGAACACAAGATCACAACGCATCTGAAACTGTTCTCATTCATATGAGTATGGTAAAATGTTCTTTCCTTTTAATCCCAAAAAGATGGGTGGAAAAAAGCTGCCTAATCTTAAAGCATTTTTTTTTTGTACATGAGTATCACAAGTCATGGCAACTGCATTCTGAGTTAGCAGTTTCCAAGAGAGGGAGCAGCGCCGGGACTAAGAAAAACCTCTTGTACAAAGTGATACTTAAATTCGAAAGAAAGCTAGGAATAGAACTGGACAGAAAGCTAATGTGACAGAATTATTTCTCTCTCTGTAGGTCATGGACAGAAGCCCAAAAAATCTGACAGCTACCACACAACAGTGAATCAGTGAGTGGCATAAGTAGGAATAGAATTCAGGCATTCTCTAGGCCACCAATTCTCCCCCTTTTGTGGGCCATGAACCCCTATTTCAATCTGGTAAAGCCATTTTTAAAGAATGTTTTTAATGCATAAAATAAGATACATAGGATTATGAAGCAATCCAAAGGAATATCTGGCTTCTTTTAAGATCCTATTAAAATCCCATCTTTTACATGGAAGCCTTTCCCAACTCCTCAATTCTGATGCCTTTCCTTTGCTAATTATTTTCTGTTTATTTTACATATAACTTATTATGCATATATTGGAATGCATCTTGTCCCCCTTAGTAGACTGTAATCTCTCTGAGGGGAAGTGCTGTCTTTTGCCACTCAGCACAGTGCCGGGAACACAGCAGACACCTGATAAATCTTGATTGATTGATGGCACTGAAGTACAGTTATCCAAGTATTGTTTTTGTTTTCTTTTGTTTTTTAAAGCAAGTTCACAAAACCCAAGTTAAGAGCCCTGATGTAGGACATGGTTCTACCTTTTTTTAATTCCTCAATTTCTCCCATGACTTTCTTCATCCTTCCCTAAAACAGAAGCAAGAATTTCTTGTTAATAAATGAATTCTGTATTTTCCTTTACTTCTTTTGTTTTCTTAAAGGAAAAAATAAAGTAGGGACAATAGGAAGGTGTAGAGTGATACTAAGATGATAAGGAAATAAATAAGCATTTAAGTGTCTCTAATCTGCTAGGCAAGGTGCCAAGAGCTTCACAAATATCGTCTCATTTGATTCCCACAACAACCCTAAAAGGTAGGTTATTATCCCCCAAGTTGCAGTTGGGGAAAAACGAGATGGTCAGCATTTAGAATTCACACTGTTTGAAGTTATAATTATGTAAAATATGGTCATTGGTTCCAGACCAGGGAACTATGTAGTGTAAAGTCAAATTTATTTTGCCCAGGCTCATATAGCTAGTAAGTAACTTAGGCTGAATTAGAGCTCAGGGCCTCCTGACTCCAGACCTGACACTCCATCTAAGGTGTCTCCTCCATGTCCCCAGCTAACAGAGGGAGGTCAGAAAAACTGTAGCAGTTGGGGCATACCATGGGAAGGAGAAGGGCAGCCAGAAGTCATATCGATCCTCCCCCATGAGGGTCTGTTGTTTTAGCAGCAACCGCCATCCCTTAGTACACTCCCAGAATCAACCTATGAGCCATCAAGGTCAGAATGAGTCCTCAATCTAAGTCTGGAAGGGAAGCGAGAAGTCATCTAGTCAATCTCCTTATTTTAAAGATGAGGAAACTAATGCCCAAAGTGGTTCAATTCAATTCAGTTAGATAACCATTGCTTATGATTTGCCTGTAAAATGGATTCTCTGATCCAAGGTCATACAGGAGACCACAGCCTGAGAGATGAGGTTTGAATGAATGTCTTCTAGATTCTAGAGCCCTTTCCCACTGTGCCAGACTGCTAATCCACAGCAGGCTGGGGTGGAAGGTGTCAGTGGGGAGCTGTTTTTGATAATAGTAGGCAATGGTACAGCAGTCAACAATCAACAAGAATTTATTAATCACCCACCTCGTGTTAGGCACCATGCTGGATGCTGAGGGTGTAAAGATGAGAATGAAACAAAAACACAAAACAATGACATTCCTAGATCTGCTTAGCAAAAAAAAAAAAGCTACTGTTTTCATTCTCCCTTTCCTTTGCTTATATTTTGTGTGTTTTATTTGGTATACCCAGAAACACTTTGATGAGTTCATTTTTTTGTTTGTTTTTTTCCCCAAGATGAACCCAACAACCTTGGCTTTCCTGATATCACATTCATTTGGATGTACTAGCTATCAAAGTAACTGCCAAGGTACAATACAGGCTGGCAGTGCTAAGGGAATGACCTTCCTTTAATATTAGATTACTGCCTTGTTTCTATAAAATGAAAGTTACCTTTTGTACATCACCAACCTAGACCTTGCTTAACAGAGTTAAAATCATTCCCCTGAATTGAATCAGATACTCACAGGGGTGGAGGCAAAGGGCTGGTTAGTGTACAGAACTCCAATATATTTCTGCTTAATAAAAGCAAGATAGTTGAGAAAAGAGAAGAGAAAGGGAAGGGAAAAGGAAATAATGTTTATTAACCATGAAATAGGACATTCTGATCCCAGCATGCAAAGGTCACGTTTGTATGTATGTATGTGTGCTTGGTTTCCATGGCCTGTGTGAATATTTTTAGAATTAGTTGATGCCAACTCTTTATTTCTCTAACCCCAGAGAACACAAAGAGGGAAATGGTTCAGCATGGTGACTGCTGACAACAGCCGTTCCAGGTGGCAGTCTCACAGTCTCCCCTGCCAGCTGCATGGCCATCGTCCCGCCAGCCACATGCTAGCCACAGCTGCTTCCTGGTGCTCCCAGCTGCCACATGGCAGCCCCTGCCAGTCACACAGAAGGCCCCTGCCAACCCCACAGCAGTCCCTATCTGCCACATGGCAGCCCCTGCTGCTGGGGGAGGAAAAATCATTCAGCTGCTTTGACTAAAATTAACCTCCCCACAGAGCCTATTTCCCTTGATTTTGGTGTTAACATGACGCGTGGTTTGAGTTTTATTTTTATAGACAGTTCAAATATTTTACCCTGATTGTCTTTTCTGTTGGGGGACTCAGTTTGACTACAACCAGTAGAATTATGAATAATGGGTTAAAAGTTGCAAAAAGAAAATTAAGGCTAAACATAAGGAAAATCTCCCTAAAAACTAGAGTCACCCAACAGTGGAATGGGGTGCCTTAAGAGGAAGTAGGTTCTCACTCATTGGAGCTTGTGAGCAAAGGCTAGAGGACCAAGGGTCAGATTTGGAGAGAAGATTCTTCTTCATCCATAGATGAAGAATGGATGGTCAAAGAGGTTGCTTCAGACTGAAATTCTATGATTCTATAGTGTTCTGTTTAAAAAGTCTATCACCACATTTGAACTGCTATAGATATTTTAATGTAGCAAAATTCCACTAGGTTATAATTTAGACATTCTATTGAATTCAGACTAGCCTTTCCCCCAATTAGTCTGCATTAGTGAGGCTTCACTGTTTTATTTTCGGGGGAAAAGTAGCAAAAAGTTACATGGTGACATGTATGCCGGAGACCTTAACTAAAATGGATGGACATTATCGCTTAATTAGTGCAAAATCTATGAAAAGACTTTTGTTTTATGCAAGCTCTCATTAGTAACACATTGCACTGATATTTTGGAGTTATTTGAATACTCAGAGAGTTATTATTTCATTTTTTTTGCAGAAATTATCTGGTTTTTCACTTATGCACACATTCTGTTCTTTATAATAGTGGTTGTGTTGCTATAGTTTCCTTAGGGACCTAAGAGAGACCAAAAGACCCTTAAAGACAGAGATGTCACTGAACTTCTCGTATTCTTGATATCTAGCACAGTGCCCTGCAATTTAATTCAATTCAAAAGCATTTACTAATCACATCTACTATGTGCTAGGCATTGTGTGAGGATTCAGTTGCTTTTCAGGTGGGTGACTCTCTGTGACCCCATTTGAGGTTTTCTTTCTTTTATTTTTTTAATAAGTTAATTTATTTATTTTTAGTTTACAAGATTCAGTTGCACTAGCTTTCAGGTTCCAAATTTTCTCTGCCCCCCTCCCCTCTCACCAAGGTGGCGTGCAATCCAACATAGGTTCTACATATACCTTCACATTAAACATATTTTCACTTTAGCCATGTTGTAAAGAATTATAACCAATGGAATGAACCGTCAGAAAGAATAAACAAAGCAAAAAAAGAAAAGAGAGAGCAAATTGTTTATTTCAATCTGCAATCAAGCTCTGTAATTCTCTTTCTGCATGTGGATAGCTTTTGCCAACATGAATCTTTTGAAGTTGTCTTGGAACCTTGTATTGCTAAGAGGAGCCAAATCTATTAGGGTTAGTCATTGCAGAGACAACGTGTCTGTAATTGTGTACAATGAGCTCCTGGTTCTGCTCCCCTCACTCATCATCACTTTATATTTTCCAGCATATTCTAAAGTCTATCTGCTCATCATTTCTTACAGCACAATAGTATTCTATTACATACATATACGAGAACTTGTTTAGTCATTCCCCAATTGATGAGCATCCTCTTCATTTCCAATTCTTTGCCACCACAACAAGAGCTGCTATGAATATTTTTGTACATAGGGGTCCTTTTCCCATTTGTATAATCTCTTTGGGATACAGCTGTAGAAGTGGTATTTCTGGGTCAAAGGGTATGCATATTTTTATAGCCCTTTGGGCATAGTTCCAAAGTGCTCTCCAGAATGGTTGTAGCAGTTCACAACTCCACCAACAATGCACTAGTGTGCCAATTTTCCCACATCTTCTCCAGCATTTATAATTTTCCTGCTTTGTCATGTTAGCCAATCTGACAGGTGAGATGTGGTACCTAAGAGTTGTTTTGATTTGCATTTCTCTAATCAACAGTGACTTAGAAACCTTACTTTCATTGAACTTGGCTTAGGGAAGGAATGACATAAACTCTAAACTGGGTATCTTGCCACACAGGAGAATAGGGGGGATGAGGAAGAGAGGTGGGATGATGGAGGGGAGGGGAAGGTGGAGGGGGTGTTGATGGAAGTACACACTTCTGTAAAGGGACAGGGACAGGGTAGAGAATAGAACAAGGGAGGGTGGGATAGGAAGGAGGGAAATATAATCAATCTCTCACAATATGCCCACTGTGGAGAGGTTCTGTGTAATTACACGTGTACACCCTGTATTTAATTGTTTGTCCTTCCAGTGGGAGTGGGTGACGAGGGAGAATCTAGAATTTAAAGTTCTATAATCAAATGTTAAAAATATATATGTACATATATATATATACACACACACACATAATTATTATTAGTAGTAGTACTTGTAGTAGTAGTAACTACATCAACTGGGAATTAAGATACACAGGCACTGTAGTAGGGAGATCCATCCTGCCCTACCAGAAAATCAGAGGGGTGAGGGGAAGGACATAGGAGAGAGCAGATTGTGGGAGGGGTTATACAGAGGGATGGCTGTTTTGAGGTGTTGGGTAGGGGAAAGATGGGAAGAAAATTTGTAACTCAAAATTTCATGAAAATGAATGATGTAAACAAGAAAATAAATAAATTAATTAAAAAAAAAGAAAACAGCAAAAAAAATAGTAATTTAGAGCATTTTTATATGATTATAGATATCTTTAATTTCTTCTTCTGAAAACTGCCTGTTCATATCCTTCAACCATTTATCAACTGGGGAATGACTTGTATTCTTACAAATTTCACTCAGTTCTCTGTATATTTTAGAAATGAGGTCTTTATCAGAGACACTTGCCATTTGAGGTTTTCTTGTCAAAGATACCAAAGCATGGGGCAGGTAGGTGGTGCAATGAATAGAGCCCTGGCCCTGGAGTCAGGAGGACTGAGTTCAAATCCGGCCTCAGACACTTGGCACATTTACTAGCTGTGTGATCTTGGGCAAGTCACTTAACCCCAATCCCTTGTATCCCCCTCTCTGGCAAAGATACCAGAGCAGTTTCCCTTTCTTTCTCCAACTCATTTTACAGATAAGGAAACTGAGGCAAACAGGGTTAAATGACTTGTCCAGGGTGACACAGCTAGTAAGTTCAAATCTGAGGCCAGATTTGAACTCAGATGAGTCTTCCTGACTCCTGGTCCAGCACTCTATTCACTGTGCCACCTAACTGTCTCCATGTGAAGATAATACATAGTGAAAAATGGAAATAGTCCTAATTTTCGAGGACCTTATATTTTACAGAATTTAGTAGGTGCTCCATAAGTGAGGTTTTGTTTTGTTTTATTATTGATAATGATGAACAAAACAACTAGGGGTTCAATTATGACTCAAAGTGCACATGAAACTTTAGGCAAGTGGAAAACTATTAGGCATTTATATCCTTATAGATAAAGTATTTCCCTTTGAGTTTTTCTTCAGGAGGCATGTTGACTAGTTAGCAAAAACAAGGATTACGGTCTTCTTGTCACCATTCATGGAAAAATCTTTGGATATTTTAGGGAAACAGATATCTTCCTGAAAAGAAATATCATGCTTTGGGATCTTCCCAATAGTGATAACACATTCTCATACCTTTTTTTTAAAATCTGCTTGATATTTTGATCCCACTCATTTCATTAAAATCAAAGTATTGCTCCAAACACCTTAGAGTTGGTAGGTGCCCTTTTTTTAATGAAAGAAAAAAGAGATGCCTTCAGGAAAGATAAATTTCTAGGCTTAACTCCAAATGACTGATGGAGTTTCAAAACACCCATATACACAAAGTAGCCTACACCAAACAAGTCTATCTGTAAATGTGCCAATCATCCCTGACAAAATTAGAGGGGGGGAAATATTCATAGTCTTTCAATGCCATTATGATGACAGTGATGTTTGTCTCTGACAAATGCACACATGCGCTTGCACACACATGCACTCACACACACACACACACACACACACACACACTCCAAAGTGGAATGGGTTGCCCCAGGAGATAGTGAACCCAACACGTCGAAAGTTAAGCAAAGGAGAATGACCAGTTAGCAGTTTTGATGAAAGAATTCTCATTCAGCCATAGGTTGAACTGGATGGCATCTATGTTTGTGTGTATGTGTATCTAGGTATGAACACACATATATGTAGATGAAAGTCAAAAACTGTAGTAAGATTTGGGGGAATGCTATGTACACATGCGTATGTATTTGTATGTATCTCTGTATGACGTGTATATATGTCAGTGTATATATGTATATACATTTGGAAAGTATACCCTTAGGAGAACTAATTCTAATAATCTTTTTCTTCTCTCAAAGTTTGTATTCCTCAGGATTGCCTTCTGAGTGTTTGTAGAACCTATATTTGATTACATGCCGCTATGGTGGGGAGGGAGGGGAGATGAAGGGGAAGAAAATTTGAAACTTAAGAGATTGTGGAACTGAATGTTGTACTATGTACAACGTACCTTTGTACACTGAAAGGTTTATTTTTGTTGGTGGTCAAGTTTGTGATAAAAAGGAAAAAAATAAAAGTTCTTATTTTCCAGGCATGATAATACTTGGTCTAGACATGTAATTTCATACAATATCTAGCTGGTTTATTCTATTTTATTTTTAAGGGGAGAGGAACGAGTAGTGTGGATGACATTCTCTTCAAATCTTAACTCCAAAAGCAGAAATTTCAAGGATGCAGTTAAATCACTAGACTCACTTGAATGTATTTAGGGGAAAGCCCACCCCACCATTTGATGAATACTGGAGTTTTTCAGTTTTATTCCTGTCCATATTTCTTTGTGATTGACTTAACAAAGGGCATACCTATAAGTACTTAAAGGAGGAGAAAAAGCAACAGTTCAAATATCAAAACAACTGCCTCTTTGAAAAGTGAAATATCTCACTTTATGATCTGGTTTTCTAGTGAGTTACTGCTGTCCTGGGATAAGGGAAAGAGAACCAGGCTGATTTTACTGAAATACCACTCATTCTGCTAAAAAACCAGCTCTATTTACATGAATGAAGTTTTCAGGCACAATGCTGTTCCCTCTCTCTGTCTCTCTCTCTGTCTCTGTCTCTCTCTGTCTCTGTCTCTCTCTCTCTGTTTCTCTCTGTCTCTGTCTCTCTCTGTCTCTGTCTCTCTCTCTCTGTTTCTCTCTGTCTCTGTCTCTCTCTCTCTCTGTTTCTCTCTGTCTCTGTCTCTGTCTCTCTCTTTCTCTCTCTGCCCCTCTGTCTCTCTCTCTGTCTCTCTCTCTCTTTCTGTTTCTCTCTGTCTCTGTCTCTCTCTCTGTCTCTCTCTCTCTGTCTCTCTCTCTCTCTCTGTCTCTCTCTCTCTTTCTGTTTCTCTCTGTCTCTGTCTCTCTCTCTCTCTCTGTTTCTCTCTGTCTCTGTCTCTCTCATTCCCTCTCTCTTCCCTACAATTTAGTCAATTCCAAGAAAGACATTCAGAGACTGTCTTTTTCTTAATTTAATCACTTAGTTTTCTCCATCCCTTTATTTCTTATACAGGAAGTTACCTATGTTCTTGAGTGTGTTTACAAATTAAATATGTCCACAAATATGGAGCTCCACAAAACTAAAGAAATCATCATTCAACTGCAAAACCATTTACTCAATTTAACAGACCAGTTTCTTTCTATGGAAGCTATTATCGATTCTCTGGTCCATTCTGGAGATCTTCAGGTATGTGTTTTCATGTACTGTCCTTTTGTTTGTGAGGTGATTTCTAATGGTTTCCTATTACATAACAAAAGAGTACAGTAATATGCCATCTTGCACATACTAGAGTTGTTACCTGGAGTCTCCTTTCTCTTCCCATTCACTCTCAGATGTGTTCCCTATCTCTCTCTCTCTCTCTCTCTCTCTCTCTCTCTCTCTCTCTCTCTCTCTCTCTTTAACTCTTTAATATTTTGATTCTTTAGAACATTTATGTTTTCATTATTTACTCATTCAGAGAGTCACTTCTTAGGAGTTGTCACAGCCAAAAAAAAATGATCATCTGGAAACTAACCTTCTGGTGATGAACAACTATAGATTTTGTAAGGCTTGTCATCTAATTACAGACATGGTACACAGACCATTCCCAAGGCCTTTCCAACATGACTTTGCTTTCCAGAACCCAAACTTGTTTCATTTAGCAGAACTAGAATGGAATGCTAGTGGAGAGTTAGCTGTAAAGAAAAATTAGTTATCATAAAAGATGACAAAAAAAAAGAATTTTGGATTGTGAGGCAATATAAAATCATCCACTGAAGGGTGTATTAATTCAAAAGATTTTAAATTTTTCTAAAAAAATAAGTTTTTTGATAGCTTCTATTAACATTGGGGATGCCATACATTGATATAGGAAGCTGCCCAAATATTCTTGTTTAGACTTTTTCTGTAAAATTAAAAGAATAGTAAAACAAACAAACAAACAAAAAAAAAAACCCTAACATTGCTATGTTTTGTTATAGTTTTCTCAAAGTACAAGATTTTCAAGTGGTAAAGATAATCAAAATATTGCCCAATTATCAGTCCCTTTTATATGGGCACCCCCACAAAAGTTCTGCCACCCTCAGGCTCAGGTGTCAACCTTCCTGTCCTTGCTTCACAATTTCTCCCTTGGCAATTTTATCCACTACAGTTAATTCAATTATCATCTTGTTTGCAGCTCTCTAACCCTGGCCCCCAGCTTCCTGAACTTAAGTCTCTGTTTTCCCACTGACTGCTGGACAGCTCCCCCAAATGTCCTGCTAACACTTCAAAATCAATGTGCAGAAAACTAAACTCATGTCTCCCACCTGCCTACCACAGGCAGCCAAAGTTTAACAGTAGATAGAGCACTGGGCCTGGAATCAGGAAGTCCTGAGTTCAAATCCAATCCAGTTTCAGATACTTAATAGCTGTGTGAGCCAGAGCAAATAATTTACCTTCTGGTTGCCACTGTTTTCTGGACTGAAGGATAGCATGTACATGAAGGGTTGTTGAGGTGACCAGTTGAGATTTTACACACACACAGGCGCACACACAGGCGCACACACACACACACACACACACACACACACACACACACACACAATGCTTAGCATAGTTACTCCGAAAGTGCATGTATACCACACCAGTGCACTTCACTCAAGGGCTGAAGTCCAATCAATTAGTTGTTTTGTTTACAAGATGTTCACAAAACTCCCCCTTTTGCATTATGTAGATGCCTTTCCTCACCGAGGCAAATATCATAGCAAGTCAGGGATTTGACATTCTTAACTAAAATGTTTTTTAGAACTAGTCCATATACTTTGGAGAAGCCAGGTGGAAAAGTGGACAAAATACCAGGCAGGAAGACACATTGTCATCAGTTCAAATCTGGTCTCAGATACTAACTGGGCAAGTCACTTAACCCTGTTTGCCTCGGTTGCTCATCTGGACAAATTATCTGGAGAAGGAACTTGCAAGTTACTCCAGTATCTTTGCTGAGAAAACTCCAAATGGAGTCAGAAAGAGTCAGACATGACAGAAACAACTCTAAAACAACAACATCTACGTATTTTAATCTAGAACCATCCAACTATCTCATTTTAGAGCAGATGAAACCAAAGCATAAATAACTAAAAATCCTATTGCTTCAAATCACTGAAAATTCAGGTCAGAAGAAACCTCCAAGTTGTCATCTTGGTAAACACTTCAATTAAAAGAAAAGAAAACTGAGACTTAGAGAGGTAAAATGTCACAGAACAAATTAATGACGGTTGGGACTAGAATCCCAATTCCTCATCTAATTGCCTTCCCTTGAATTTATTTGTGCAGCAAGTTACTAGGAGGGCAAGAAATAGAATTCTGGCCTCCTGATGGTCTGCCTAGAGTTTTTCCTGCTATGTCATGCTGCTTTCTGCATGGATAAGAGAGAATATAGATTGTCCTTCATTTTCAAAGGGCATTCATTGGGAAACATCAAAGGTATATTCTGGCCTGGGATAAGGACTGGTGACATACTTTGTTTTTTTCCTCCACAGTAATTTGCCTAGATGTTGTTTGTGAGACTGTTTTGTGAGGCAACATAGTACAGTGGACAGCAGGCCATCTCTGGCATCTGGAAAGCATAAATTTAGACTTCTTCTTCAGATACATGTTAGCTTTGCAGCCACAGCCAAGTCATTTAACCTCTGAGTGTCTCAGGCAGCAACAGGAAGCCACTGAGTTCTCAAACAGGGGTGTGACCTGTTCATCCCTGTGTTTTTGTCATTGTTAAGTTTCTTTTTTTCTTTTTAGTTTACAGTGATCTATTTTCTTTCCCTCTCTCCATATCATTGGAGAAAAAAATAACTCCTTATAACAAGTATACATGATCAAACAAAACAAATTCTGCCATTGACTATATTGAAATATATATATATATATATGTGTGTATATATGTCTATCTATCCATCTATCTATCTGTCTTTCTGTCTATCTACTTGTCTGTCTGTCTATCTATCTGTCTATCTGTCTGTCTGTCTATCTATCTACCTGTCTGTCTGTCTGTCTCTCTATCTATATCACTGTTCACCCTGACACCCTGAATCTATCCAACACCACTCTTTTAGGAGATAGATAACATGTTTCATCATCATCTTCTGGAACCATGGATAATCATTGTATTGATCAGAATTCTAAAAGCTTTCAAAGTTGTCTTTACAGTTTTGTTACTGTGCAAATTATATTCCCAGTTCTGCTTATTTCATTATTTAGCAGTTTAAAAAAATCTATAAAATTGTTCATTTTTCAATATTAATATTATATGTAAATTGTTCTGGTTCTGCTTACTTGACTCAGCACTGGTTAATACAAGTCTTTTCACGTCTCTTTGAAATTGTCTCTTTTACCACATCTTACAGTATTCCATCACACTCACAGGCCACAACTGAGATAACTAGATAATTGAATTCTTCTTTAGCAATTTTCTAAAGACTATAAGTTGAATGCAAAATTATTTATTAAGTTTCTCATATATGTCAGACATCATGTTGAACACTTTGACAGACAAGTTGCCCATCGGCATTGATGGAAGGAGTATTCGCAATGATAAAATCACCCCCATCTCTCCAAATTTGTTTTTGACCATTTTCTGCCCGTTAATCACCCTTTGAGTTTTCAACATACAATTCCTAAACTGTCTGTTCTCCTTGAATACACCTGTACTAATTAAATAACCTGCAGACTTTCTGCTAATAGGAAAACTGTAAGGTCTGCACTAGGATTCTGATTTGCGTTTGCTTTCATTGGTTTTCTAGACATGAACATGAGATCCATAGGCAAAGCTATGATTTAAGGACAAAAGCTCTATAGGTTGGCCTTTTTTATTATTGCTTAAATATATTGGTTCCACAGTAGAGTAAAATGAATGGAACACTCTCCCATATGAAATTTCTAAGAAAATCCACAGTTATGAACATCTTTTCTGTAACTAACACATCTCAAATTTGTTTTAAGGTCATGACTGCTGTTTACCAATAATTAAGTGGCATTCGTTTAGTTGTTGAATATATCCCATTGTACTAAGAAACGTGTGATTTAAATATGTTCCTCTGCACCAACTTTGTATTCATGAAGACCCTCAAACCTGTACTGCAGCTGGGGACTAGACATTGACATATTTATATGACTAAAATGATTATGACAGCACACCTTTCAAGGGATTAAAGGGCAGTTGGAACACATATACTACAAAATCAGATGAGTTTCTTCCATTAAGATGCATTCTGTGAAACACCTTTAAAATCTCTTGTTCTCAAGGGAGAAAAAAAAAACAAACAAACAACCTAGTTTAATTTGTTTCTCCATTGGATGTCAGTATTGCTCCATCTCCTGGTACTGTGGCCTCCACTACTAGTACACAGAAGAGAACTTGAGTAATAAATGAGAGGCTCGGAATCAGAGTTGTTTGGAATAACCTGACAGATCCCTTGTCCACTGATAGGATAGTATATATTCTGTAACAAAGCCCAGACTTCTGTGTGATTCTTGTATTTCAATACCTATAGCATCCTGTTGATGAGAAACTGAACATACTGGAGAAACAGCTGGAAAATACCACCATGGTTCTGACTAACCTTCAAAAACATCTTGAAGAGGTCAGTACTTTGTAAATGCTAATAATGAAAGAGGATTGATCTTTTAACAGGATAATAATTCAATGGGAAGACATACATGATTATCAACCCCCACTCCCATGCAGAGAACCATTGGTTCATTTTGAAAAGGGTGTAGCAGGAAGGTACACAAAGATTTCTCCAGCTTTAACCAGAAGGGCACTGCAGATGATAATGTGTCTGTTAAGTATTAATGCAAACCACATTGAATTAGAGGAAGGAAAATGTACTCCCTGGTGCTTAGAATTCACAGAATGTGAAGAAGTATAATGAGATTGTGTAGGGAGAAGGAAAAAATGTCTGTGCCTACTTCCCCAAACAAATAAATCAATGCTTGTACCCTGGAAACATAATTAAACATTCTATTCCTTACAACAGGAGGTGATTTTTGGTACAGATAGATTCATATTCAGGCTTACTTTCTGTTTAGGTTTTTTTTTTTCTTTTAAATACACAACCAAAGCTTTAGACCTCAACTAGGAAAATCTTATTTTGGAGAGAACATAAAGACATCAGGGTTGGCTGCCCTTGAATTCTGCTTTTGTGTGACAGAGAAACCCTTTGTTGAATGGCTGCCTTATATTCAGGTGGATACAGTGTACAGCAATTCCCTAAAATTACATAAAAGAAGCTTTGAAGCCATCCCCACTCCATTCTTGAGGAAGGACTTAATGGTCTGGAGAGGTAGAAGGGTGTTTTCTTTCCCTACTTTTCAATCCATCCATGGCATTTTGGTTGGCAATTGCCCAACAGTCTTCTAACATGAAAAGAGGAGCCTAAGTGAAACAGATATATCTCAGTTTTTGGAAGAAAGCTGGGCCCATTCACAGAGCTTGACTTTAACAAGGCAAATAATGGCGCCTAACTTTTTAGACGCAGTTTTTCTGAAGGAGCAAGACCTTGGTCTACTAAATAACCATCCTAGAGACACAGAGATCCAACTCAGTGAAAGATTATAAATGGAATAGTAATTTAGAAGGAAAGTGGCAACTTATTACTTCTGCCACTAACATTTATACGATGCTTTAAGGTTTACAAAATTCTCTGCAGAGATCTTCACTGTCATTATTTCATTTTTACAGATCAGGAAACCAAAGTTGAAAAGGGTGAGGTGACTTTCTCATGACCACATGTCTAGTAAACATCTGAGAAAGAATCTGAACTCACATCAGCTTGACTACAAGTCCAACATTCTATCCACTGGGTCATTTATTATTTAAATGAAAGCAGGGGGGAATCAAGATTAATCTAACCATTAGTTTGATTACTGTCAAAAGTGAAAGGAGGTAGTTTTTATCAACATAGCTCCTTTATGAGGGAAAAATGGGACACATTTCCTATATTTCCGCACCCCTTCTACCACAAAAATTCATTTGAATGTGGCCAATAAAAAAGACTAAAGAGAAATACCTTTAAACTATTATATGAAAGAGAGTGAAAATGTTTATGAATGTTAAGTTCGTAATTTTTTTTTTAATGAAAGCAACATAGCAAGACACCGGATTTGGTATTTGAGGACCTGAGTTCAAATTCAGCTTCTACTACTTACTAACTGTGTGACTTTGGATAAGTTAATCTCTCTGGGCCTCAGTTTCCTCTGCAAAATGATTGGGTAAATATTAGATGGTCTCAAAAGTCTTCGGAAATGGAATCTATGATCTTATGAGATTAACTTCCAGACTTTCTCTAATACATTAGGAAAGCATATTCCTCTACCCTCCCCCCTTTTTTATGTATTACTTCCTAAGAAAAGAAGAATCTTTCTACAATTCCGTGACACTTTGGTTCTCTTTAAAACCCTCCTCCCTGATACTTTTCTTGAATAGAGTCAGTTCATTTATTTCCCACTAGATGGCACTAAAGACTTGTGTCGCAAAGTAAGACATCCTTGAGTCATGTAAGGAATGATCAAAGTTCTGACCCTGGACGATTGGTTTAGGAAAATCCCCTTTAAAATCACCAAGGTCTTCATTTTTGTAGCCTGTGTCTATAAACAAACACAATAAAGCAGAGCTGACAAGTACCTTTTGAAAAAAAAAATGCCTGATGAGACTAGCTGTATAATCTTTAGAGTTAAGATGTCAACTTCCTAGGAAGAAAAAACAAAACAAAAAGCTTCCTGCACTGGTGAAAATAATTTCATCACTAATTATTGATATGCTTGACATACTCAAAGTATAAAGAGAAAGATAACACTAAACATATCTGGGTAAAATTGTTTTTTTTTTTTAACATTTTTGACAGATATTAAAAGAAAATAACTATTATTTCATTTATCTATAGTGAAACACACCTTCATATTATAGAAGATGTCTAACGTAAATCTTATTTCTAGGATCTTGCTGTTTTAACTATACAATTCTTTGCTTCCTAGGGCCTGGATACAACTTTTGTACAGATTTCCCAACTTAAAGATGGCTTCTACCTTCTGGAAGATTCCAAGAATCATACCAGTATGGATTCTGACAAAGGGTACCCCTCATCGGCTAAACCCTCACAAGAAACAAAAGTGGAACTCCCTACTCCGTGGCTGCCTTTCGCGACATCTACACCAAATTACGATGTTTCTGGTATGTTGAAAATGTTCATGTTAGTGAACATACCTTATTAGCATAATAATACCATGATTTAAACACTGGTTATCCTGTTCTGTTGTGCCAAACAGTACATTTTTCACATATGAAGTGTATTATACAGAAACAAACCCCCCCAGGGAGAATCATAGCTTACATCCAAACGGCAAGGTCACACAAAAATGAGTTACAGAGTTGGGATTCAAGCCTAGGTAATCCAATCTCAGGTTTAATAGGCTTATCATTTGATGGTGGTACATAAAACTCAAGTATTCTCACACCAATCAACCTAATTCTCTAAAATTTAGTCTAAATGGTACTAAGGACGTCTAATATTATTATTTATTTGCAAAGTCCTTTAACAATGCTATCATTTCATTCTCATGCAATACTTGTGAACCAAGTACTTGTGCCTAGGCCATTAAGTACAAACCAAAAATAAGGCCTTAATAGTTTAAGTAAATTGCTCAAACTGTTATACAGTCAAAGACATTCAGTTGAGTAAGACCGCAAACAAACATTTATTAAGGCTCCTCCATGTGTTCACTACAAGAGATACGAAGACAAAAATATGAAGCTGACTTTGCACTCAAGAAGCTTATAATCTAAAAGAAGGACACATATATAGATAAATACAGGGATATATGAAATGTATATAAAGCAAAACACATATACAAAAAGTATTTAAAATGAGTACAAGGAAACGTTAGAGGGGAAGGCAGCAGTGCCTGAGGGGGGTGAGGGGCACCCAGGAGAGGAATCAGAAAAGGTACAATACAGAAGGCAATTGATCTGATTCATTTTCTTTTCTTTCTCTCTCTCTTTCTTGCTTTTTGAAGGCAACTGGGGTTAACTTGACCAAGGTCACAGGACTAGTAAGTGAGGTCAAATTTAAACTTAGGTTCTCCTAACTGATGCTCTACCCATTTCACCATGTAGCTGTCCCGGATTTGATTCATTTTCTAAATAAATATGATTGCTAGTCTATTCTTTACATTATTAAAAAAAATCTCATATAACAAATTTTTAAGGATAAAAAGGAGAAAAAAAAACAGAAAAACTAATGCTCTGATTCTTGGAGGAAGTTAGAGATTCTAAGAGTAAAAGTGAAATGGGATCAGGAGAGGTGGCAGTGAAGGAGAGGCCAACCAATGCAAAGGCACAGAGGTGGGAGATGTGGATGGAGAGTTTTCTTTAAAAGGAGTAGCACTTGGACAAGGCAGATTTGACTGG
The DNA here is from genome assembly GCA_028627135.1 of Pseudochirops cupreus. Taxonomy (NCBI): domain Eukaryota; kingdom Metazoa; phylum Chordata; class Mammalia; order Diprotodontia; family Pseudocheiridae; genus Pseudochirops; species Pseudochirops cupreus. The sequence goes on from CM053583.1 coordinate 163,231,274, forward strand.
AATTTACAAGTGTGAGGGAAGGTATACTATGTATGAAGACTGGGAAATCAAATCAATTATTAAGCACCGACTATGTGCTAGGCATTGTGCTAAGAACTGAAGATGCAAAGCGAGGCAAAAAGCAGCCCTTGTTCTCCAGGAGCTCAGAGTCTAACGGGGGAAGCCTACACACACACACACCAACAACTATGTACAAATGAGATGCATAAAGGATGGACTGGAGACAATCACAGAAGGAAGGCAACAGCATTAAGGGAACAGAAGCTGCTTACAGAAGGTCGAAGCTTAGCTGAGTTTCAAGCATTGGGGGCAGCCAGTAAAAATGCCCTGAGTTGGAAGATGCAGTACTTACCTGCAGACCAGCAAGGAGACCAATGGAGAAAGTGGGGAAGTAAGGTGTAAGAATCCTGGAAAGATAGGATGGGTCCAGGGCTTGAATCCAAAGTTTTGTTTATTTGTTGTTTTTGTTTCTATTTGTTTTTAATCCTAGAGGGAATAGGGTTTAACAACTGGAGGTTTGTTAAATAGGGTGGAATCAAGGTCAGAACCATTTGACTTCTAGGTGGAGAATAGTTTAGAAGGGCAAAGACTTGAGACATAAAATGATGAGGATCTGAACCAGGATGGAGGCAGTGTCAGAGGAAAGAAGGGGGCATATGTGAGAGACGTTACCAAGGTCCAAATGACAGGTCTGCACAACAGCTTGGGTCAGTGGGTGAGAGTGAGGGGTAGGGGAGTCTGGTGGGTTGGGAGGATGATGGTACCTTGACAGTCATACCGAAGAAAGGAAGAGGGGAAGGTTCAGGGGGAAAGGATAATTACTCCAATTTAGGAAATGTTGAATTTGAGATTGTCTACATGACATCCAGTTTAAGATGCCCAATAGGCAACTGGCTATGTGAGACCGGAGGGGAGAGCAGGTTCACACCCACAACAGAATGAGGCATCAAGAAGGGCTTTGCTTCATAGTATTTACAAAAAAAAAATTGGGGAAGTAAACACTTTGTTAGGTCACTGGCTCAGACCATGGACAGCATCACTAGGGTTATATTTTAGAACTTCTTTTATTTCTCCTGGCCTTCAATATGAACAGAGTGAGAACACTGACTGTGTATGGTTTCTCAGATCAGAGTCACTTACTGTGCTTTTTCTCCTTAAAAATCAGTGCCAGAATCAATCTCCCAAATTCCTGAAGATACAATGGATCCAGAAATAACGCAAGGGAAAACCAAGTTAAAGATCTCATTCATAAAGACTCTTACAGGTAAGAACTTCAGGGTCAAGGAGAGCAGGTTTCCAGAAATTTTATTTGGTAATGGAGTCAGAAAATTGTTCACTTGGAAGTTTATCCCTTTTATAATAAATTGATAATAAACATTCATTAAATATGTACACTGCGCTAAGCAGTAGGGATACAAAAACAGGCAAGATGGTTACTGTCCTCAAAGAGCTTACAGTCCAATAGGGGAGACAACATGCAAATACACACACACACAGGGAGACAGACAGAGGGGGGGGGAATGAGAGGGAGAAGGGGAAAGAGGGGGAGGGAAAGAGAGAGACAGAGAGAGGAAGAGATAGACAGAGAGAGACAGAGACAGAGAGACAGAGGGAGAGAGAAAGACAGAGAGAGAAGGAGAGACAGAGAGAGAGGGAGGGGGAGAGAGACAGAGACATAGAGAGAGAGAGGGAGGGAGAGACAGAGAGAGACAAAGAGACAGAGAAAGAGACAGAGAGACAGAGAAACAGGGAGACAGAGAAACAGAGAAACAGAGACAGAGAGAGACAGAGGGGAAAAGAGGATGGGGAAGAGAGACAAGCGACAGAGACACACACACAGAGACAGAGAGAGAGACAGAGAGAGAGAAAGAGAGAGAGAGAGAGAGAGAGAGAGAGAGAGAGAGAGAGAAGGAGGGAGGGAGGGGGAAAGAGATACAGACAGACCGAGACAGAGAGAGAGAGAGACAGACAGAGACAGAGACAGAGACAGAGAGACAGAGGGAGAGAGACAGAGAGAGAAGGAGAGACAGAGAGAAAGGGAGGGAGGGAGGGGGAGAGAGACAAAGACACAGAGAGAGAGGGAGGGAGAGACAGAGACAGAGAGAGAGGGAGGGGGAGAGAGACACAGAAAGAGAGAGGGAGAGAGAGACAGAGAGACAGAGGGAGGGAGGGGGGAGAGAGACAGAGACGGAGATAGAGAGAGACAGAAACAGAGACAGAGAGAGACAAAGAGACAGAGAAAGAGACAGAGAGAGAGACAGAGAGAGAAACAGAGAAACAGAAACAGAGACAGAGAGAGACAGAGGGGGGAAGATAAGGGGGGAAGAGAGACAGAGACAGAGACACACACACACAGAGACAGAGAGAGACAGAGACAGAGAAAGAGAGACAGAAGCAGAGACAGAGAGAGACAAAGAGACAGAGAAAGAGACAGAGAGATAAACAGAAACAGAGACAGAGAGAGACAAAGAGACAGAGAAAGAGACAGAGAGAGAAACAGAGAAACAGAGACAGAGAGAGACGGAGACAGAGAGAGAGAGACAGAGGGGGGAAGAGAGGAAGGGGAAGAGAGACAGAGACAGAGACACAGAGAGAGAAAGACCATTATATTATATACAGGTTGAATAGGAGATAACAGGGGGAAGATACTGAAATTAAAGACTGGGGGAGACTTCTTTTAGAAGGAGGAATTTTAGTTGGGACTTAAAAGGAGTTAAGGAGATCAGTCCTGTATAGTGTTATGTTAAGTAATGTTGGTCCTGCTGGAGGCAGCCTAGAATAATGGATACTGAGTCTAGCTCTGAGTCAGGAAAACCTGGTTTCAAGTCCCTTAGCAACACATATTGTATGACCCTGGTAAGTCACTTGACTCTCAGGTTCCCAAGGCAACTCTCTAAACTCACAAGCTTCAGAGCAAATGGTGATCTGGAGGTCCCAATAATGAAGAAATCATATGTTCAGTTAAAAAAAAAATCTGTCCTAGACACAGGAATGATAACAATTGTTTATTGACATTTTATCTGCCAAGCAGTTCAGACCTCTTATCCATTTTCCCCACTGTGTGAATGTGGGGTGGTGACAGTGACTAGTATTTTCTCTTTTTAATGATAGAGAGCTGGGATCATTTCTTGCTGTAATATGGCAGCAAAAATACCATGTATGTTGCTTTAAATTTATTTTAATTTTTAATAAAAATATTTTTAAATTTATTAAGAGGCAGGAGAGTGTAAATTTTTTAAACCTATGGTCAAGTCATATTTTGGGGCTGTTTTAAACCTTTTATCTCAAATCTCCAACTTTTATCTCCTTACTTCTTCTAAAAAGATCCTGGCTATTCCACCTGAACGAATTAACCCTTCAATTCCTATTTTACTCTCATATCTCTACCCCACCCCCTCCTCCCTCAAGTCTAGGTGAGTGGACTCTTCCTGGACAAAGCTACCTGATCATATGCACCTTTTATCCAGTCTTCTTGTTTATCAATTACCTTCTTTCTCAGGCATTTTCACTATCTCTTTTCTTGGGCTCTTTCTGTTCTATATACAAACATGATCAGGCTTTCCCATGCTAAAAGAAAAAGCAAAACAAAACTTTTCTTTTTAATCCCTTTGAGCTATTGCCCTTTATGTCTCCTTCCCTTTACCCCCTACAATCTAGAAACAGTAGTCCTCAGTTTCCTCATCTCTCATTCCTCAGCCCTTTATAATCTGGCTTCCATTCTACTCAAACAGCTCTCTCCACACTAATGATCACCTTACCTTAAATCCAATGACCACTTGGTCGCTTAGCTTCCTTGTTCCATTTGATACTGTGCACTACCTTCTCTTGAATATCTTCTTCTCCTTGGACTTCCATGACCCTTGGCTCTACTGCTTCTCTGCCGCCTTCTTTGACTGCTCCTTTTCTCTCTGTTTTCTGACTCTTTATCCCCAATCCGCCCCCCAAACATGCTGCCAGTTTTAACTCTGTAACATCTGCATCCTTTTCTCAATTCCTCCAACCATGTTTCCCCTTCATGTTTCATCATAGCCTCCTAAATAGTCTCCCTGCTTTCCATCTATCCCCTCTTCACTCTCCCTTTACGTTATTGTTCTAGTAAACTTCCTTACATATTTTTCTGCTCAGGTCACTCCTATTCTCAAAAACATTTTAGTGACCTCTTTCTCCCATTGCCAATTGAAATGGGAAAATTCCTTCTACAATCTGACTACAGTCTTCCATCCCAGCTTCTTCTCGCACAAACTACCTCATTACACCCTATATTTCCAGCAATTATTTTCCCAGTCTTGTTCTGTCTTTTCTTTTCTTATACACATGAGATTTCTAGAACATGCTCTACCTGCATTTCTGTCTCCCTGTGTTTTCTTGCTCTACATGCACCCCTGTTTCTCTTTCCCAGTCTTCAAGGATAACATCACATGCCACATTACCTATGGAGTATTCCCTGATTTTTTCTTCTTTCCCGGATGGTAAGTGGTCCTTCCCTCTCCAACCGATCATAGCTCTTTCTCTAGATCTATCCTTTGTACTTACCTAACTCTTCCTTCTATGTTATTCACCCTTGATCTGATTTGACTTTCTCTCTTATAACAGATAATTGGGTTGGTGGATTTCACACCATTAGATTGCAATTTTCCTAAGAAGTGTTGCATCTTTGTAGCCCTAGCACCTAACATGGGTGCTGTTCACATAGTAGGTGCTTAATGTAGATTAGCTGAACATCGTATGGTTTTTAAAAAATAATTATCAGGCCTCTGAATTTATCAGGTATCAAGCAACACACACATTTGTTAACAGAGGGCTTCTCTTTGGTGGAGGAGAAATTAGTGGGTAGTAATAGAAATACAAAATAAAGAGCATTAATGAAACATTTTAAAATGCACAGAAAAAAGTGAAGAATGCAAACAAAGAATAATATTGTTAAATATTCATTGTTAAATTTAATACCCCTCTATACGCATTTCTTATTTTAAAAAAACACCTTTGCAATAGAAGATTTTTTTCATAATATCCACTTTCTTAATTTTCTTTGCAATTTGTATGTATGTTTGTTGGCAATTAAGTTCACATTTTTAAATAAAATAGACAAAAGAAGCGAAGGACTTGGGTGTCCACATACATACCTCTCTACAGTAAGCGTTATAGTTTCTGATACAGTTGCCCCCTAGATGCTTGAGTTTATTAGCTGCTATACTTTTCACAAGAACCAAAAGAATTTTTTAAATCACGTGGCCTTATGTGCTATGAAACAGATTATATAAAATTCACAGTACAACCACTTTGACTCAGTAGTGTACATAAGACCTTAAATTATTTTTGTCAATATTGTAGTCAGGATAAAGATACAAGGCAGAGAGGGGAGTAAAATAGGAAACAGGAATCAAACTGGCTGGGGAGATAAGCGAGGGATGATAACATATTGATATAGCACTTTACACTTTACGAAAATGATTTTGCATGAATTGTTTCATTTAATCATTACCCTGAGAGGTGGGTATTCCCACTGTATCTCAAAGGAGACCAGACCCTGACCTGGTTTTCTCTATAACTTCTCCAAGTGAAAAGGATGCTACTCGCATGTGGTACCCAACCAAAAGCTTCTGCCCCTACCCTTCAGGCTGACTCCTATCCTGATAGGATTTATCGTTATTATTATTATTAATTATCATTATTCATATTATTATATTTATCAGCAATAGAATAAGAACATAATAGAGAGTTGATAGGTGCTTGTTCAGTAAGCAAAAAAAAGTACTACTTATCAACTCTGAGTCCCCACCCCAATTTCCTTGTCCTCAGTCCAAATTGTCCAGACATTTTGATCAGTATGGGATAATTTGATTTAGAGCGTTTGTTTTTTTCCTTTTATGAACCAGGGACATACTTTGCATCTTTGTATAAAGCATCTCCTAGACCCAAAATGCTCTCTCTCTTGACCTCTTGGTCCTTATCTCCATTAAAGGTTTATCACAAATTCTTCCTCTTTTCATGAGGCCTTTCTTTATTCCTTCAGTTGTTCCTGTACTTTTTACCACTAATTGCTTTCTATTTAATTTGTATATATGGTGTCCCCGAAGTCTTAGGGCTAACTGCACTATCAGTGACTGTTATATACTCCTCTAGTTGAATGTAAGCTCCTTGAAGGCAGGGATCATCACACATTCCTGCTTGTATCTCCAGCCCTTAGCATAGTACACAGTAGGTACTTAATAAATGTTCTTTGATTAATTAGGTCTCTGGGTTGAAGGAAAAAAAGAGTAAGTTGTGCTCACGGACAGAAGAACTACTAGACTAGAAAGAAGAGTGATTAAGAGTTTCAGCACCTAGCACAGGGATTTGTCCACAGTAGGTGCTCAACAAATGTTTCTTGAATTATTTTATGTTGAGTATATTTAGTTTTAAATTTTTCTTAAATTTTGCAGATTCTACCATCCTATTTTAACTCTTTCTCCTCCCCTCATGCACCTTCCCCTCCCCTTATAAAGGAATTTAGAAAATAATCAGCCAACTTACAAAGAAGCATTTGATTACAATGGAGGTTTAAAAATATTATATGTATATACACACATACATATATACACTCACACATATGTGCATAGACATCTATGCAGTATACATGTATACCCACATACATACATATGTGTGTGCACCTGAATAGAAAGAAAGAGAGGGAGAGAAAAGAAAGAAGGAGAAGAAAAGAGAGGAGAGGGGAAGGAGAAAGTGACTGCCTCTCAATCTCAAACTTTAGAATCATTTTTAAAATTGAGATTTTTGGCAAATTCTTTAATTATGAGAAGACTTAGAGGACCAACAAGGTGCAATGGAGAGAAGACTGAATTTGGAGTCACAGGACCTGAGTTTGAATCCTGGGGCTCTGTTACTCACTGCTTATGTCATAGGCAGTGAGTCATAACCTCTATCGGCTGCAGTTTCCTTTTCTGGACAATGAGGGAATTGAGCTAGATGACCACTAAGATCCCTTTTAGGTATATGTCTATAATCCTATGAAATACAAGTCAATCTTTGATATCTTTTCCACCGATCTAGTTAAAAATTGGCTGGCATAATACAAGTGTTTAGTAGATTGTCTGAAGGGATTGCAGTGTTATACTTAAGTAAACAATGTTAGAACCATGTCACTCCCCTGCTCAAGAAGCTCCAGTGGCTCCTTATTGCCTCTCAGACAAAATTCATATTTTTCAGCTTGGCATTTTAGTCTTCCTAATATGGCCCTAGCTTATCTATCCATGATTATCACACATTCTTTGGCCAATAATAGGTCTCAACCCAAACCTCAAATGTTCATTGTTTGGGTTTTGATGGCTCAGAGCGAGTGTAATTAGCAATTGTTTCTGTTCTGACTAGACACTCTGAAGGCCTTGCCCTCCCAGACTGACTCCAAAGTAGGCCATCTTTTACCTCAGTTCTTACCTAGCCTTTTAATACTGAATGGGCATTGCCTCAGACAAATTGGGAGCTGGGGAAAACCTTAAGCTTAAAAAGGCTAATGTCCCGTACTGCATCTGGGGCCATCCCAGTCACCTTGGTCTATGTCTTGCCACTGGATTCCAATGACTCTGGTGGAGAGAGTGAGGTTGATGGCTTTGCACAGATATGCCTCACTTAAATGAAGCTCACTTGCAAATCAAGACATTACCCTGGTGATGTCATTGGTGCTCTTTGAGAACAAAGGACAAACAACAAAAGGGCTGGAGACAGGGTTTGGGAATTGTCTCTAAAGATGAAGTTATGGGATAGGGTTCCAGATTGGACCGGTGATTTCATTGGCATAATGAATTCCTGCATGAGAACATTCCCTATATTAATGCAGACTAGTACCTTTCCTGAAACTTCAAGAGAGTAGCCTAGCACTCTGAGAATTCAAGTAACGTGCTCAGAATCACATAGCAAGGATGGATCCAAGATCATTTATCTTGACTCCAAGGTCATCTTTATAGCCGCCACACAGTGCCTACAATGGAAATGAAGCCAGTTTAGAGGAAGCTGAAGATAAAACCTTGTAGGAGGCCTACTTTAAGGGGATTAGAGGAGAAAGAAGATTCAGGGGAGACAGAGGAATGTTGACACTAACAGAAAAGGAATCAGGAGACTCATATCACAGAATCAGAGAATGAAATCAAAAGAGGAAGGTTCAACTCCACAAGGTAGGTGTGAAACAAAAAAAGTTGATATGGCAGTTAGGGCATCAGTGGCCTTTGAGCCAATAGTTTTTAACAGTGCATCAGTTGGTTAAAAACAGATTGGTTGAGGAATAAATCAGTAAATAGGTATTGAGGGAGCTGAGGCAAAAGGAGTAGACTCTGTAGAAATATAAGTAATGGACAGGAAAAAGACAATGTGAATGTGAGCTCACATAGGTGAGCAGTGAGTTATGTTCATTAAGGGAGCAAAGCCAGACTAGGGAAAGGCCCTGAATGTTAGGCTAAAGACTCTGGCCATGCTTCAGTAGGCATTAGACAGTGCTTTGATAAAGTGTCTTGAAGGTTGAGAGTGCTAGATTTATTATGTAGTTCTATAGTATATAGGTCTACTTGCTTAACAGATTAGTGGACTTTAAATATAATGAATAAATTCATCATTCTGCACAGCTTAATCAGTCAAACCAAGAGCTTACTAAGTGCTCACTCGATGTCAGGCACTGTGCTGAACATAGTATGAGTTATATCAAAGAAACAAAATTTAGATATTTCATCCAGTTTTTGAAAGTATAAATGAGTCAAGTTTGAGCTTATTAGGACAAACATATTTACGTATATATAAAATACATACGTTATGTATACACACACTCAGACACATAGAGCAGCTGGATATAGTGGATTGGAGTTGGGAAGACTCATCCTCCTGAGTTTAAATCTGATACTGGCTGGCTGTGTGACCCTCGGTAAGACACTCAAACCTGTTTAACTCAGTCTCCTTATCTGTAAAATGAGCTGGAGGAGGAAATGACCACTTCAATATCTTTGCCAAGAAAATCCCAAATGGGGTCACAAAGAGTCAGAACTGAAATGACTGAACAACACAGACATATATGTGTGTATGTGTGTGTAAATATGTATGTATATGTATGTGTGCATGTAAATATATATATATATATGTATTTTTTTTTACACTGCCACTTTTTTTCAGGGCATCCCACAAAAGGTGTTAAGCTTTAATAGGTGGTGCTGGTATTATATGTTTAAAATCATCTTTAAAAAAAAACATAAAAAGAAATACCTCGATCCATACGAAGCTTACCTATATAATTGCATCTTTAAGAGAAATGAAAGGGGAGCTCTTTATATTGCCTGGATTGTGTTGTAATAAAAAAAAATGGACATGAAGGAAAGTTACTGGGAAATCCTGGGTTTCCTTATCCTTTCAGAAGCTGAACCTTTAAAATGGGCATATTCCACATAGAATAGTATCCTTCCTTTAATTACCATCAGAACGTTTATAACATGTTAATGATTGCCTATGAGTGACAATAAAGTTCCCCTTACCAAAATAAATATGTCCAGATTCTGATTGGACTTTGGTCAAGAGTTTGCAAAATGGATCCTGTAAACAGCCTGAACAATTTGAAGTAAATGGTCTGTGTATTTACGTGTATACACCCACAGCCAACTACCCTTTTTTTTTTCAAATAGACCTACAAGTCTTTTTTTATGGAGCTACACAAATGCAAATGGATATTTAACTTACTCAGAAATTGAAGGTCTCCTAGGAGAAGAAGCCCCCAGACAGGAACAACTAAAGGTCTTTGATGAGGACAACAATAATATGTATTCTTATCTTGAGATGATTAGAGCTTTTGAACTGACAGGTAAGAGTCTCTTCAACGACAAAAAGTACCATCATTTTCTTTTACCTAATTACGTGGTTTAATTTCCTTTGGAGGATTAGTCAAAGCATATTATTTATTTCCTTTCTGAGGCCAGGATGTAAAGATTATAGATTTTAAATTTTAAGTAATAAGTGATAATGTAAGGGTGGAGGGAGGTAGGGAAGCCTAATCTAAAAATCCTAGTGTTATGGACAAAGTCATCAACTTAATGTATCAAAAGCATATTGAAGTTACAAGGTCATTTCCAAAACTCAGTTTCATCAAGTATAAAAGGGGGTCAAGAAAGTCTGTTGCACTTAACTTATAGGTTTTTTTGTTAAATTCAAATAACATAATATGTTTTGGAGATTTTAAAGCACTTATATAATGTCAGTTAATGTCAGTTATATGTCAGTTATCAACCCAAAAGCAACTAATATGCTTCAAGTATTGTGCTAGGCATTGGAGTGACAAGTCAACAGTAAAGCACTCCATTCCTTCAGGTGACTTACATTTTGAACAAATATAGAAGACAGCCTTGGAAGGGAAAACACCCTTTTGGAAAAGGTGTCTTTGCAGGAGGCGATGCTTGAGCTAAGAACTAAAAAATTAACCAATAAATAAATAAATAAACAAAAGCTGGGGCTTGGAAGAGGTTGAGCTTAGGAAGGAAGTACTCCTGGCAGGGGAACAAGTCAGTAGAGCAAGGGAGAGGAGCTGGGAGATGGAGGGCTTTGTGTGAGAAACCCCAACTAGCCCAGGGAAGCTGGATTGGGGCGATCATGGAGGGAGACACAGGGTAAGAAGACTGCAAGGTAGGAAGTGGTCAGGTTGGGATGGGCTTTAAAACCAAAGTCAGGGACAGGGGCATTTGATCCTAGAGGAACAGGAAGATAATGGCTTTTATTGCCGGGGAATAAGGATGGGTATTCATGACATGATCAGTCTTATACTTTAGGAAAATCTCTTTGGGAGCCACATTGAGGGTGGATTTTGAATGGGGGGAATCTTGAGGCAGGAGTGTTGAATAGAAAATTATCATAAATGTCCAGGAGAGTGATGTGATGCCAACAAGGGGACTACCCAAAGATCTGAGGGCAGATTGGATATGTACAGTGAGCTGGAACAAAGTGTCAAGGAGGACCCAGAGGTTCTGGAACTGTGTGACTAGGAGGATGGTGGTGATCTCTAGTCCAAGGAAAGAAAGAAGGGAGGACATTGGGAAGGGGGGAGGGAAAGATGGATAACCTAAGTATACAGACACATACACACATAAACACATATGTGCACATATGCTCACATATGTATACATGAAAGACAGGCACTGTATAGTAATGGATATATCATATGAAAAAATTTTATTACACTTAGGAATAATCATATTATTGCTTTATAAACACACACACATATATATATATAAATACATACACATACAGGCATGTGTGTATATATAATATATAAGATATATACTTATATATTATATGTAGAGATATGAGAAGAGAGAAAAGAAGAGAGAGATGGACAGATAGAGACAAGAAAGGAGAGGGGAGGGACAGATACACACCAGAGACTCAAAGGATAGACAGGTCTAAAGAAAAATAGAACCTAAAATAAATTTGATAAGTTCTATTACCTTCTCATTCCTTTTTTCCATTTGTTCCATTTTCACAGGGAAAAGAAATCAGATTTTTGAAAATATAGGTTTCCAGGATATTTTTTTAATCTACTGATAAGAGGGAATAGCAAAGGGAGATATTTAGATGGCCAAGACAGAAAGGAATGACTTTTCAAACTTAGGAAAAAAATATTTTTCTCAGGTCTAATGATTTTTGAAAAAAAAAATTTACCAGGGTTGTTATAACAAGCTCTTAACTAATAGACTGGGGACGATCCAGTCAGGTTTACCAAAAAATTAAATTCCATATAGTGAGGCTTATTTTTACATCTAATTATATTTAAAAATAAGTGTTAATAACAGTTCATATTTACATTAAGCACCTTAAGGTTCAGAATGTGCTTTCCCCCTAACCACCCCATGAGTCAAGCAGTACAAGTGTTTATGTTCCTTATTTTACAGGATGAGATTGAGGACAAAATAATTAGAGTGCCTTGCCCTTAGAGTGCCTTGCGCAGGGTCGTAAAGCTAATAAGAACTTGTACAAGGTTCAAAGGCAGGTCGAGTTCTGGATTGCATCAGCATTCTGCAATAGAGCACCTGCCCTGTACGCTACCCCTCTCTCCTTTACCTCCTTGCCCCTGCTGAAGTTATCCAGCCTGTCCTTTGTGTTGCTGCAAGGAAGAGCTGCCCGTAACTCCAGGCTCAGCAACGATCATCAGATCCAGTTCCTCATGACAGGCCAGAGCTGGCTCTGCACCACTTGGTGAGGGAAGCATAATTCAGTCTAATTCAATATAAACATATCTATAGCTGCTCTTTTTGTGGTGACAAAAATGGGAAACTCAAGGGATGCTCATGAATTGAAGAATGGCTGAATAAACTGTGGCATATTACTATGATTGTGCTATAGGAAATGAAGAAATAAATGATTTCAGTGAAACATGAAAAGAGCTTAAAAAATAAACTGATGCTGAGTGAAAAACAGAGCAACTTATACTATAACATCAATATTGAAAAATGAGCAATTTTGAAAATGTGTACGTCTTATATAAGACTTTGAATTATCTTTGATGAAGAATGAACTGAGCAGAACCAACCAGAATAGTTTATACAACTACATTTTTTAAGACAAACAACTTTGAGAGTTATAAGAACTAAGCTTAACGTAGTGACCCCCATCTGGGGTTTTCTTAGTAAAGATACACAGGAGTGGTTTGCCATTTCCTTTTCCAGCTCACTTTATGGATGAGGAACTGAGGCAAGCAGGTTTAAATCACTTGCCCAGAGTCAGGCAGCTAGTAAGTGTCCGAGGCCAGATTCAAACTCAAGATGAATCTTCCTGGCTTTGGTGACTTTGCTACCTAATGCATGTATATGTATATGTTCATAATACCCGTTTAAATATACACATTATAGATAGGTGAATGAATAGATAGCTACTGTACACAGGCAATAAGGGAGCTTGTTTTGCTTGACTAAGCATATCTGTTACAAGGTTTTTTTTTTCCTTTTCTGTTTTTATTTCCAATGGGGTAGAGGATGAGAGGGAGAAAAGAGTTTTCTGTGCATTTAAAAAAATAGAGGGGTTGCTACAGATATAGAATGCTGGATGTACTCTCAGATCAGGTTACTGTATCATTAGTTTTGCTTCTTTTACTCTATTATAAGAGACTCTTGGCATGCAGATGATATACTGGAGAGCGTTTGTGTCCTGGAGTCAGGAAGTCCTGAGTTCGAATTCAAATTCTCATACTTACTAGCTGTGTGACCCTGGGCAAGTCACTTAACCTCTGCCTCAATTTCAATTCTAACATGGAGAGTTCTGGAGTATTTTGGAAGCAATGGGAAGGATGGGTTAGGGAGCAGGAGACAACTGAGGAGGCTATCAACAGCAGTCCAGGTGAGAATAAGGATCAGAGCTAAGATGGCAGCTGTAAGTCCAGAAGAGGAGTGTGCTGGAGATGCACACTGGAGATAGAATGGACTAGCTGATTGGTTATAGAGAACAAAGGACAGGTGAAAATAAAATCAAGGACAACTCTCTTCCTTGCACAAGGTTAGACATTTTCACTAGCAGGCCCCATACCTGGAATTCTCTCATTCCTCATCTTGGTCTCCCTGGCTTTTCTAAAGACCCCATGAAAATCTCAGGTTCCACAGGAAGCCTTTCCTGACCCCCTAGTGCCTTCACTTGAAATCATCTATTTTAGCTTGTATATATCTTGATTCTACATAATCATTTGATGTTCTCCCTTCAGACTCTGAGCTCCTTCAAGGAGGGACAATTGTTTTCCTTTTTTTTAGCAGATAATATTGGCTTTTCTTTTAGCATGATGCTTGGCACATCATATTTGGTAAATGCCTGTTGACTCACTGAGATATGACTGGTTCTCTGCCTACTGCTTTTAGTAGCTATCCCAGGTCACAATAGTACTAGATGTTTTCAAAGTAGCAAAGATGCTCTTAACAGTATCAGTGATAGAGTTGTTAATGTATATGAGGGAAACACAATTTTCAAGAGGCAAAGAAGGGACCCTTTTGGCCAGTGTGCCATTTGTCTGGATGCAGACAAAACTGGGGTGGGGGGCAGAAAAGGTACCTAGAAAATCATCACTGTGTAGAGCAATGGAGTAAGAAAATTCAGTCCTTGATCTTCCAAAGGAAGTACCCAGTGTGGTTCTAGGATCAGGGGTCAACCAAAGGAAAAAGGTGAGTATCTTGAGTGTCAGGTGATGCAACGAACAACACTCTTCATAACACACTTCAGAATTAAATGCTAAAGGTACATCGGTATTGATGTAATGTGACTCCCACACCCACCCAACCAGGAATTGGTTCACAAATACAAAAGCTCTTCAGCAATGTGTCATTTTCTCATTTATGCCTGGTAGGCTTCCATCATCAGCTGATTCATGGAAAACTAGACTTCCAAATGTCAGCAGCTAGGTTGCACAGTGGACATCTATTGGAACTTGAGTCAGGAATATCTGGGTTCAAATCTTACCTCAGATATATAATAGCCATGTGCCTAATTCACCTAATTTGTCTGCCTCAGTTTATCTGTAAAGTGAGAAAAGCAGCACCAACCCCAGAGTTATTCAGGAGAAAATAAGCTACAGTGCTTTGCAAAACTTCAGCATTTCTATAAATGCTATTTTTTTTCATAAAATTAGAATCAATCATATCATAGCCATCAGATCTGAGTTCAAATAGACCCTCAGACACTTACTAGAAGTATGACTATGGACAAGTCACTTAACCCTCTTTACCTCAGTTTCCCCATCTGTAAAATGAGCAGGAGAAGGAAATGGCAAACCCCTCCAGTATCCTTGCCGAGACAACCCCAAGTGGAGTCAAGGTCAGTCATAGGCATGACTGAATTGCTGAACAACATCAGACTTGCATCACAAGTCAGGGTGTGGGAATGCTGTGAAGTTCAAGTGCTGTGAATGCAGTGAAGGTTATTTGGAAAAAGATCGGAAGCCCAAGATAGTGGGGCACGGCTAGTGGAGGAAATAGACAGACACTTACCTGAAACTGGTCCTGGTCTAGAACTGTGCCAAGTCTTCAGGGTTTGCTGATCACGTAATGAGATTATGAGGAAGGAAGTTTAGAGATTAGTTAATTCTATTGCCTCATTTGACATCATGATTTTTAGATGATGAAACTGAGACCCAGAGAGAAGTGACTTGTCCAAGGCCACATGGGTAGAAATGGCAAAATGATGTGATAGGAAAAGCAGTGAATTTAGATTCAGGGAATATTAAGTTTGAATACCAGCTCTCGATTTGACCTTGAATCAAGTCTCAACCTTTCTGGACCACAATTTCCATTTAAATTGGGTTGATTGGACTGGATTATCTCTAAGGTTCTTTCGAACTAAAAACTCTGGCTTTTGGTGCTGGAAGAAAAAAAAAACTACCCAGTACCATGTATATTCCTTAGGGGAAGGGCACCTTTGTATCTGCAGTGATAGGGATTAGGTCCTTAAAAATGCCTGCTGAATTGAAAGGTAAGATCCTTCCTAGCCTATACCTTCCTAAATTCCTTAAGTTCCAGACTATACCTTTGTTAGTTCAAAAGAACAAAAGCTGTTAGTAATGGTTATGACTCTTAAATTTAGGTTAAGTACCTAACTCATTCTTCAATAATTTCTATTACAGAATGAGAAGATGGAGTACAAGACCAAACAATATACACGTAATAGCTTAATTTCATTTTATAATTCTTGCTGTAATACACAATATTTGACCTTTGATGTTACAGAACTGTATTAGAACCCTTTAAAAATCACTACTATTAGTTTGTTTTCTCAAAAGAAAACCATTTCATTTATTAGTATTGCTTTTTAATATTACATAATTTCATTAATTCATATTCAGCGTACCTGATGTTTACATGTCATAATCAAATCGCTATAGTTATTGTTGTATGGCCACTCATAACCTAAGTATCAGTCTTGAACAGATGTGTTGGTGGAGGCTGGCACCCAAACCAATGGAATCATAATTCTCCTTGAGTATTATATTATAGCCATTAATTCCAAAATAGCACCCAAAATTCTAAAGGGATCTATAATGTGACTCAACATTGTTATGGAAACATAGCCAGATTCAATGATTCTAAGAACCGATTTCTAAAAAATCTCACAAGTTGGGGAATCTAACCTAACACCTTAGTAGCACTTTCCTTTTCTAGAGGTTAGGCCAAAGAATTAAGTTACTGCTCACCTTGGTATGTGTGAGATTCTAGTACTGCTGAATTACACATCACTCAGGTTGGATTCCTCCCATTATATGCAAAAGGCAGACTCAGGATTTGTTGTAGACATGATGATCAAAGGACTGAATTTTTGAGTCTTTCCAAATGTCCTTTCTTTTTACTCACATGTCAGAACACCTAGAGTCAAGTAAGATGATAAAATACGATGCTGTGTATTCACCAATAGGATTAAAAATTTTTCATATTTAATGTTACATGACATTAACAGAATTATGCCTTCCCTCAAAGATCTCTCTCTCTCTCTCTCTCTCTCTCTCTCTCTCTCTCTCTCTTTCTCCTCTCTCAAACGGTGACTGACTAAGTGAAGGGGAAGGAAACTTTTTAGATAAAGTTCCTTCCAAACAAATGAAGTATCAAATCCAAACTAGAGATCTATTCCCAAAAAAATTTTTAAAAATCACGTATAACTACAATTGGTCCAGGAAATAAAAATACAGTTGTCTCTACACCGTGATATTAGAGAGTCTAGAAGACACCATTCACAATGCTTAAAATAGCCATATATTGCTGACAAGTACACTTATCTTCTAGAACAAAGAGTTTTCAATACAAGCTCACATTATTTCCCTTGATTCTTGAACATGCAGGTGAAATTGCCACTAACTTCAATGTCAGTTTGGTCCAAATATTAAGGCTGAGGAACTGCACCCTTGAATCAAGGGATATAACCTTTTAAAATGTAGATGGTGCTGCTGATTTCAACTAATTCTGCCTTTTGAAAACAGAATAATCACTAGAGCAGCGGTTCTCAACCTGTGGGTTATATTCAATTTGTAGCAATGAAAATACATCCTGCATATCAGATATTTACATTATGATTCATAACAGTGGCAAAATTACAGTTATGAAGTAGCAACGAAAATAATTTTATGGTTGGGGGTCACCACAGCATGAGGAGCTGTATTAAAGGGTTGTGGCATTAGGAAGATTGAGAACCACTGCTCTAGAGGAACAATAACTCTGCAAAAAAAAAAAAAATGGCATGTGGAATGTAGAATGGGAAATGATATATTTTGCTTAATTTATTTTTATAAAACTTGAAAGTTTTTTTTTTTCACATTTTCTTTAGTGTTGGATGCCTTGCAATGCTTAAAATAGCTGTTCTTTTAAAATCCCATTATAGTTACACAAGTGACTCTAATCTGGTACAATCTGGCTTTAACAATGCAGATAATAATTTGGCATGTCAGTAATTCTCCAGACTGATATATAAAGTTCTTTTTCAGATAGTCAGGAAATAACTTATTCTTAAACTAGGTGTCTTCAATGCCCAAAGTGAAGTAAAATGGGGGAGAAAGTGGATTTACACAGTTTGTCTGTGTTTTGAGAGCTTCCAATATTAGCATCTAATCCCCTTTTGCCTATCTCTCACTGTTCCAATCACTCTCAGAATTTTGCCTCCAATGTGCACTGTGGTCAAAATAAAAATTACTGCTTATTTTCCTTAGTTGGAACGTATAAGGGTTAGAGTTAGAACAGAGAAGGGCAATGATTTTAAATCAAAATCTACCAAAAACACTTTATATTCCTAGTCAGACAATCACTTCCAGGTTTCAAAAATTATGGAGAAGGGTTTACAGTCTTTAGTAACTACACACATACAGAATTTATAAAACTTAGTGTCTATTTTATGGCAAAGAACTCAAAAATGGCTGATGATAAACTGGGAATTATCCTACTTACAAATACTTATGTTGGGCAGGTGGGTGGCACAGTGGATAGAGTATTGGTCCTGGAGTCAGTAGGACCTGACTTCAAATCTGGCCTCAGACACTTGACCTTACTAGCTGTGTGACCCGGCACAAATCACGTAATCCCAATTGCCTCACCAAAAAAAAATTAAAAAGAAAAAGAACTTATGTCCACATGTGATATCATTTTGTAAGTGATTTGTGTATTAAATGAAAAATAAAGCTGATTATTGGTCTGGCCCTTGGAATTGTTCTGTCCTTTGTTCCATTACATTCACCTCAAAATTGTTGATCTTCAAAGTGGAGTGAATGAATTCTTAATGAAATGACTTGAGAGAATTTAGCTTGAAGGAAAAGAGGGCCAACAGGCAAAGGAATCCTCTTTTTCAGGTAGAGAAATGAGATAAAGACAGTCAAAATAATTAAGTTATAATTGTCAGGAAATCATCCAGAATTGAGAAAATATTTGCTTTTACTTATTTTTAAGTCAAATTATTGTTTACCTGTATATCTATTCAGGATGATTAAATAAAAAAATACTCTATATGAAATCTTATAAAACAAATAACTTCGAAAGACTTAAGCCCTCTGACCTATCCTGACCTAGGATAAAGCATGCTACTTACCTCCTGACCAGTGGACTTGATGTGCAGGCTGAGATACACATTTTTTTTAAAATGGCTAATATATTATACATACGTACTCTGTATAATACAAAGGTTTTGCTTTTCTTTTTTCAGGCAGAGGATATGGGGGATAGAGAGAAAATAAATGCTAGTCAATTAAAAAAAAAAGACAGCCCCATGAAATAAACTTTGTAGTCTTTTTCCCCAAATAAAATTTTCCATAAAGAAATATCAGAATATGATAATGACAGAGCATTAGACCTAGAGTCAGAAGATCTGAATTCACATCTGGCCTTAGATGATTTACCAGCTGTGCGATGCTAAGGAAATCATTTGATCTGTCTCAGTTTCCTTATCTATGAAGTGGCGATATCATCTAACTCTTGCTTGTTTTAAGAATAAAATGAGGTAATATTTTAAAAAGCATTTTCTAAACTTAAAGCACTATCTATATAAATTTATTATTATTATTAATGCAAAAAATCATTGCAAAAGCCAGCCCAAGGTTGCCCTTGGTAATTGAGCTAAGGCTTCCCTCCCTGCAACTGAAGGGTGGACATACCTGCTTCCCTGGATTCAGACCTGTAAAGCCCTGGGAACTCCTGATGGGAGGTAGTACTAAGTGCACTAAGATGATGTGACTGTCACACATTTCTTATGGAATGTTAAGGGTTGGAAGGGACCAAAGAATTTATCTAGTCCAACATTCTTGCTTTTATACATTAGGAAACTTGTGGTTTGTCCTTAGTTCTCAAAGAGGATCATCAAGGAGATGATGCCATGATTTGCACTGAATTAGATTTAAGTGAGGCAGGGCTGTGCAAAGTCACCAGCCTCACTTTCTCCTCTGGAGCCATCTGGGTTCAGTGGCCAGACAGAGATCAGGACAAGTGGAGATGCCCCAGGATGCAGTGGGAGACCTTGGCCTTTTCAAACTAAGGTCTTTCTGAGTTCTCACTCTGAATGAGGCAACATCCATTCAGGAATAGGCATACTGAAGAATGAGTCAAGGGATGATCCCTTTCAAAAAAAAGTCAGACTGGAAGGGAAAGACCTTCAGGCTTACTGGGTAAAAGAGAAAAATTACTAAAGTCTTGGAAAGGACATAATTTGTCCCAACATCACAAAATCAATACGCAACAAAGCTTTCACACTAAGTAAGAAAGCAGTGTTAGTGTTGTTGTTACTGTTGTTTTTAAAACCAATCAGAGCAACACTTGGTCTAGGCTTAAATAACCTAGAGAGTCATGTGAGCCCAGAGACCTAGGTTATAACAGTGAGAGAGAAGGAAGGAAGCAGGGGAAGATTAAATTCCCTCCCTCTCCTGCTCTCTGCCATCTAGAATGATGAGAAACACAGTATCTCTTAACCCCTTGTGTCAGACCTGCGGCAGGGCTGTGCTGGTTCCAGCTCAAATCACTCTGCTCTATAGAGTCATTCACTTGTTAACTGTTTAGTTGTGAGCATTTTTACCTCTGAGGCTAGAAATTAGGTCTTGGTCTTTTGCTCTATTTGGTTGTCTAGACTTAAGAAAGTGATGGGGAAAATGTTATCATGCAAATTAAACTCAGAAGTGTGTTAAGCTTTCTCCCCCCACCCCTGACCCCACCCTCCCAGAGCCAACTGTCCCACTCTGGTGCACTTAGACCTTCTCCAGTTTTAAAGAGGAAAATCATGGTCACAAATGGCCACATTTCCTTAAAGTTTAATCTACATTGTATAACATTTTCTCCATTGCTTTGTTAAATCTAGATAACCAACAAAACAATAAATTGAGCCCTGATTTCCAGTGTTGGCCAATGTTAGCGGTGTAAATGGCCATTTCACAGTCTGCTCTCCGGAGCTGATTGGCTGGAGCTCAGCACACCCCTGGACAGGACTTGCCTAGAGTCACATGGCTAGGCTTCAAGGCCAGCTGTTGTGTTACCTGGTGATACTAAGTAGGGGGTGGGGGTGGAGAGGAGACAGAATTCTTTTGCTTTTGCCCCCCCCCCCCAACCCACAAGCTGTGAGGAGGTTCAAATCTGTTGTTTCTCTAAAGAAAGACAACCCAAATTTCTTGAATATTGTACTTTATTGGAGGATTAAGAACAAGTGTGCAAATCCTGAAATCACTCTCATTTATTGAAACCAACCAACAATAAGCGTATTATGAAGAAACAACACTGCTCAGTGCAAACCCGTGCCTGGCATTTCCATTTCTGCGATGCTCTGGTATAAAAGCGTGCTTATGCTGTTTAACACTAACTGCCCCCAAAGGATATGAGGACAAAAATTGCCTCAGATAGAATGCACGGTACACAGATGTGTTGTGTTCATGCCCGCACACATGAAAAGTCTAGGGAGCCAGAAGAGAGCAGAGTGAACGCACATAATTCCATGAAACATCATCTAAATAAAAACTTATTACCAACCATATTTTTCTCTATTAAAGTCATGTTTATTGTTTAAGTTGTCTGTTTGTTTTATCACAGTGGAGATTAACTTCGGCTTAATCATCCGGTCAGTGCTTGTCCTAGCTACTTTCTTCAATACCCAAAACAGGAAAGCCAGCTCATTCATACACTCTAAGGCCTATTACTTCCCCACCAATCATTGCCTGCGCTCATGCATGGTCTTTTAATTGTCCCATCATGCTAAGTATGTAAAGAAAAAGGGAAAAAAAACATAGCTAATAGGCTTATTTATAATTCCATTTCTTCAAGTATTCAGAACGCAGTATACTTGTCTGCACTGTACATCAGAAACCTATCTGTAACGTGAACTTGCACAATGGGATGGTGGCTCCTGGTGGGACTGGTAATGAAATGTCGCGTCACTGTGTATGATGATGATTCCTCCGTACCTTTATCTAATTTTTATAACACTTCCCATGTTAGTGAACAACACTAAATAAACGGTTCTTTTCCCCTCCCTTGGTGAGACACGGGATTTAAAACTATATATAAATAAAGCATACACTCAGCATCTGTAGTGCAAACTCCAAGTAAACAGAGTGACATGGAAATAAACTCATAGCTGCCGACCCTGACGGTTTCAGCAGGACGGATTATTTGGTTTTATTCTGCCCAATTTCCTGCATCCCTGCTCTCAATTCAATCCTGTTGATGTCCCATGTCAGCCACAATGATTAAAAGAGACTGCCAGGGAAGGGAGCAACGAGGATCATGTTGGGGAAAGAGAGACATGGCCTCTGTGATCTTTATGTACGGTGCATAGGGTTTGAATCTAAACCTCTTGTCAAAAAGCAGTTCTCAACTAAGAGAAGTATTTGTCCTGTTTTGAGAGCATAAAACATTGGCAACGATGTAATGAAGGCAGGGTGGCCTGAACCAATATAAGGAACAACGAAGATGCTTACTTTTTTTTTTCTCTCCAATACAGAACTGTTCAAATGGAACAAATTTTAGATATAAATATCCTATTATAGGAAAGACTTGCAATATTTTTATATACCAATCCACCCCCCCCCGAAAAAAAAGAAAGACTATGTAAGAGAGAGAGGAAAGAAGAAAGGAAGGAATGAAAAGACAAGAAAAGAGGAAGAAAAGAATAGGAGGAGGAAAAGAGAAAAAGAGAAAGAGGAGCCCCCTTTCATAATGCTATGTATACAAGGTCAAACCTTCTGCAGGGACGTTGTCGTCAGAGCTTCATTTCTTCTTAATTATTATTTTCAACATGTCTGTGTTCTTTGTTGAAATTATTTTTTTTTAAATCCAATAGAATTTGTCCAGAGGAAAGTTATTGGTCAATGGAAAACACAAGAAGAAAACAAAATATGTGTACATCTCTTAAGACAACCATGTGTACCCTTACTTAATTTCACGTTTTCAATAGCAGAGGCCAAAAGAGTTCATTAATAAAAAGAACATTTTCTACTTTGGTGCTCAGTTTAGGGATGAAATATTCTTTTATATTAGTATACTGAGTCTACAATCTGATAGATTTCTGGGTGCCAAACATTCTGGGATCATGGCCTTATTCTCAATCTCATTCTTATGACTGTTGTGACTTGAACAAATTTAATATATAGCTGGATGAAATTCTCTCAATTAAGAGATAATCATGGGGCGGCTAGGTGGCACAGTGAATAGACCACTGGCCCTGGAGTCAGGAGGACCTGAGTTCAAATCCGGCCTCAGACACTTAACACAAAATTAGCCATGTGACTTTGGGCAAATCACTTGACCCCAATTGCCCTACCTTCCCCCCTCCAAAAAGCAAAAAAAAAAAAAAGAGAGAGAGAGAGAGAGAAAGAGAGAGAGAAAGAGAGAGAGAGAGAGAGAGAGAGAGAGAGAGAGAGAGAATCATTAAAAAAAACTAAATAAACTAAAAAAACTTTTCTGAAGACAAAAAATTTCTTACCTGGGTCATATACATTCTGGTTTTAAAACTAAGAACTCTTAGGGTCATTCAACTGATTCAAAGAATTAAGGCTGCTAAAAATGTCATTGCCAAAATAACCTCTCTGCATCAGTATTAAGAATAAAATACATTTTTGCATTTTAGGTTTGTGCTTTTTTTTTTTAAGACATCTTAGTGCCGTAGAATTTCATCCTGTAAGGTTACATAGGGGAGGGTTAGAAATGTTTACTGAGGTTTTCCTTTAAGTAGCTGTTAGACTAAGTTACAGTGATAAAAATTCAACTACTGAACTGATTCCTTGAGATAATGCAGGTGGGTTGGCTCATTTCATCTTCTTCTCATGTTTAATGTGGCCATTTCTTTTATACTTGCCATTGGGTATTCCATTGTGGTAAAGTCCATTAACAGTGCTATGCTCACTTCTAGACCAGAGACGTGTGCTTTGTTTGGAGGTGAATTTGACCATCCTTGCCAAAACGAAGTAAAGTAAGGCAGCGCCCAGTGACAGCACACAGATAACATCCAGTAAAAAATACTGATAGAAAGAGAGGCGGTAGACGGCGGCCCGCAGGTGATGTGCTCCATTATGACGCAGAATGTAATCGATCCAATAGACAGTTCGATTGACAGGGTGACTAGGCTGGTCCTTGTGAATTTCTGATAACTTCTGGGCACGTGCACGGTAGCTAAGTGGCAACAAGTGAGGAGAAAACAAGGTTTAATACATTAATATCCCCCATTCTTGAACGGGACTTGATAATATCAGTTTGTCTAGTTGAGCAATGGGTAAGTATACCATGTATGGGAGGGAGGACAAAACAGGGTGAGATTCACTCTGCAGACATGTGAACCTCCACATGTCCAAAGCCAAACTCATCACCTTCACTCCCTTAGCCTCCTTCCAGGCCCTCAGGCTCACAGCCTTGCAGTCAGCACAGCATCCTCACTACCTCTCATCCCTGCCCCCCCCCCATCTAATTTGCTACCAGGATCTGCCGATGTTACCTCCGCACAATCTCTCACACAGGTCCCTTCTCTCGTCTAACGTGGCCACAACCCTGAGGCAGACACTGATCACTACTACAACAGCCTGCTGGTGGGTTGGCTCCAATCCATTCTTCATTCAGTGATTTTTCAAAAACACAGGTCTGGCCATGTCAATAGCCCCTCCCCAAGCCCACCTCATGCCTTACCCCTCAATAAACTTCAGAAGCTTATAATTATCTCCAGGATCAAATAAAAACACTCTATTTGGCATTCAAAACTTTTCATAACCTACACCCCTCCTACCTTTCCAATCTTGCTACACCTCACTCTCTGACACATGCTCTTCGATACAGTGACATCAGCCTCTTGGCTGTTCCATGAGCAAGACACTGCATCTCTTGGCTCCAGGCTGTATGTTTTGCATCCTTCATCTGGCTTGCTTTGTATACATTTATTTGAAATTTGTCTCCCCATTAGGGGAGCTGAGCTCCTTGAAGGCAGGGACTGTCTTCTGCTTCTTTTTGTATCTCCAGGACTCGGTGCCATAGCTGGCACCTAGAGGCATTTAATACTTATTGATTAATTTACTGGACCAGTGATTTAATCAATGTGGGAACTCCTAAAGAGGAAACCTCTTCTGCCAAGGCAGACGGTCACCTTCCCTGCAAGGCAATATTCATAATGTCACCCGAGACAGTGAGGAGTTAAAAATGAGTTACTCAGGGCCACATACAGCAAGTACAGAAATACAGCTTGAAGTGAGGGTCTTCCTGACTCTAGGACCAGTTCTCTATTCACTAAGCCACCCTGACTCTCATAATACAATCAAATTATGATAAAGTTTAACTTCTCTAAAAGATGTAATAGCATAAACTGACTTCTTGTGAACCTTCAGACTCTAACCCTTTCCTGTGAAATTCAGTATTACTTCTAATAGGTTAATAAAAGATAAATAGAAGTTTCCCATAACAAAATTTTGTGGTGAGGAAATGTTCATGGAGAGAAAGGTAATCCTATCAATGTCAAACTTGGATGCTAGAGACCTAGAAAATGAATTTTAATCATTTATTTGTAAATAACAAATAATTATAAAGTCTACCCTCAAATGCAATTTAAATCTCATTGCTAGAGAAAGACATTAAGTCATATTTGGAAAGGATCTGCTTCCAGAAGGTAGGACATTTGGTATCATAAGCCTGGTCACTTTGGATAAGTCATCTGATCATCTGTCTAAACCTGTCTCCATATCTATAAAATAGGGATGACCAACTGGACCTGTGACTTCATCAGCACAGGGAACTTTCAGGAGAGGCAGTCTCTCTATCAGTGCAGGCTGATACCTTCTCTGCAATTTACAGTCTAAAGAGAGGTGTCTGGGGGGCAGGTAGGTAATGCAGTGAATACAGCACTGGCCCTGGAGTCAGGAGGACCTGAGTTCAAATTCAACCTCAGACACTTAACACTTACTAGCCATGTGACCTTGGGCAAGTCACTTAACCCCAACTGCCCTGCCCATCCCCTCCAAAAAAGAAAAAAAAAGAGAAAATTGTCTGGATCTCTGAGAGGTTAAGTCATTTGCCCAGGGTCACACAGCCAGGATACATCAGAGCTGTGACCTGAATGCTAGTATTCTAGGCTTTGAATTCAGTTGTCAATCTGGCATGCCAAGCTGCCTCTGTCTGTAAGATAGGGTACTATACTACCTGCTGGTATTACTGATCTCCCTCAGCTGTTGTAAACCAACAACTCTTTTAAAAATTATAAAGCCATGTTAAGAATGCAAACATTCAGCTACTCAAATGAGGCTGTGAGAGGACTGGTCTCTTGCTAGATGATTCTTTATCTATTTATCCCCGATTCAGTTGGGTTCATGCCTGTCCAGTGGCTTTGGGACAACCCTGGAACCTTCTCAAGCTGAATGTTAATTTATTCTCTGAGGACAAAGAATGTTTCATTCCTGCTTCGGTATGCCCAGTACCCAGCACACTGCCTTGATTACATCAGGTACTTAATCAATACTTGACTGATTTGGTGGATGCCGAATTCTTGAATGGTACAATGACCTAACCAGGTCGTCAGAGCAAGTCTCTGTACCAATGATGATAGACAACTGGCCCAGCGTCTTCATTTCCTAGACAGTTTCTGAGGCCTGGCTTAGTCTTGCACTCAGAGGGCGCTATTTCCCCTAAAACTGCCTCCATATTGACGGCTACCCTCTTCATTAAGCTGTTAATGAGCTAATGTTTTCTCTTTGTGCCCTGAAGGGGAGAACTTCCAGGGTAGGGAGCCCCAATCTCAAGAGTTCTCACCACTGGGAGGAGTCACAAAAGCACTTTAGCCCAAAGACTCAGATTTCCAAAGATTATGGAATGCTTACCCACTGGTTACCCAGTAAACATGCTTTATCACACTTGTTTTAAAATTCACATGTTGTTTATAAATTCTTCATTTTAGAAAAAGTCACACATGTTTCAAAGTCAGACTGTGAAAGGAATGTAGATGGGATTGTAAAAGCTGCCTGATCTAGGACTTTAAGCATACCCTGGTATGCTGATAAATGTTTCTAGACTTACCTGGTAGAGCAGGGCTCAGCTGGGTTTACTGACAATTGAGATTCTTATTAATTGATTCTTCTTCCAAAACTACCGAATTAGTTCTGTCTCAGGAGAATCACTTGTTAATCTCTAGGAAATTCTATGGCGTAGACAAAGATGCCCACAACAGACTACATTTATGCATGCAAAATCTCGATGAAAATTTCTTTTTGAAATTAGAGCCAACATTTGCACATAAGTTGGAGTCCAGGCCTTAACAAGATTACTATGCAGGACAGTAAGAAAGTGACTCATCTCAGCATCATCAGGTCTTAGAATAAATTATTACCATAGGCCCAAGGTTGAGAGACAATTCTTACTTGGTCCTGAATGTGGTGACATTTCCCTTTCTACCTCTCCCTAAAGGCAAAAAGAAAGGAGTCCCCCGAGTTAGAACCTAGGCTTTTACCACATGTCATAATGCATGGAACCACTTGAAAGCCAGGTGCAATAAGAAAGTTGTCTCCTTTTCAGTAGGGGGCTGTGGGAGGGGTTGGTCAGTCCAGAATGGAGTAAACAGACCTATAAAAAAGGGCCAAGGCAGGCATGCTTCTCTAACTGATGCTGCAGGGAAGCTTGGTAACTTCTTGGCCACAATATGGATGCTATATGGTTGTGGTACTTTTTCATATTATGGTGGAAGGAAGCTAAGCAGAAGACAGCATGGACAGAGATTTAAAAAATCTCTTATCCTGTACGTTTCAATTTTTTCAATAATAAATTAAATCAGGAAATATCCCTTACCTGGGATCATTAATAACTTTCACTAAGGCTTCATATAAGTCCTGTTCAGTCATCGACTTCCATTCCAGCAATATCCCCATGCCCTTTGCCTGGACTCGGACCATTGTGTCATAATGATCTCCAAAGAGTGGAATACCCACAACAGGAACTCCATGGTACATAGTTTCAAAAATGCTGTTCAAGCCACCATGGCTAAGAAAGGCTTTAATATTTGAGTGTCCTAAAGAAGGGAGCAATAATGAAACAGGAATGTTACATGTAGAGATTTTCTTAACCTTTTCTGGGGGGTCAGAACCCACTCTGAAAGTCTTTTGAAACATATGGACCCCTTCTCAGAACACTTGCTGAATGAATTTATAATTGAAGGAAAAGAAAAAGCTCAGTTAGAAGTTATTAGAAACAAACATGCAATATTTTTCCTACCCAAATTCACAGACACACACTTCCCTACCTCCACCCTGCCCAAACTATCCTCAAGTAAAGGGCCCCTATTGCAGAGGTACAAATCTGTTACAATATGTTTCTAGAAATGGAAAAAAAATTCCGTGTAAGTTATTCATTATTGGTAATGGCTTTAAAGGCTGGTATTTGACAAGTGGTTATTGGTAAGTGGCTTTAAAGAAACATTTTAAAGAATTTTATTTTTAATTTGAGTGAGCTGAGATTTTATCATGTTGAGGGAACTCCCAGCATGTGAGTTCTCTTCACCAACACAGACTGCAGACTATATCTTTTCTTTGATTTAGAAGAAAAGCCCTAATGAGTTGCTCTAGGCCTTCAGAATTAACCATCAGAGATCACACAGATCTAGAGCTGAAAGGGCCACACCTAGCCTAATCCCTTCCTTTTACAAATGAGTTAGTAGATGTAAGTGGATTTTCTCATGGTCAGACTGGCAGCAAACATCAGAAATGGGATCTGGACCTATGTCCTCTGACTACATAGTCAGAATTTGAGCCCAAGGTCTCCTTAGTGACAGTCTAGTACTCCATCCACTATCCAACACTGCTTCTTGTGAAACAACAAAAACAGAGTAGCTAAGCAAGAAAGTGTAAGATGTGAATGCTTTAAAAACAGGTGTGTGTGTGTGTGTGTGCGCGTGTGTGTGTGCGTGCACGCACATGTGCTTAACTCGGCTCCTTGGACTCCAGATCCACCATCTGCATCCCTCTACTGTATCAAGTTGGGGAAACACTCATCTGGCATCCCAGAGAGTTGGGGAAACACTCATCTGGCATCCCAGAGAGTTTAGGCAGTTCAACCATATCATCAGATTAGCGTAATAACAGCTGACCTACTGACCTTCTCTTTTACTATCTTGTGGTTCAGTAGGTTAAATCAACTTACTAATGAGGCCCTGGACACATGGAATCCTAAGATTTTTCACAACTAGAGGGACCCTCAAAGATGATTGTCCAGACTGGAACATGCAAAAATAAAAGGTAACAGGAAAGGACCCAAGAGAGAATGGAGTTGTTTTTTTTCAATGCCTCAAGGAAACTACTGGATGGAAAAAGGAATCTTAGATGGGAAAGATTCAAGCTAAAAAGGAAGTGAAGAAGAAAGAGGAGAAGCCAGTCTGTCCCAAAACAAAGCCACAGGCTCATGGGGTTCTAGATCAAGAACTGAGAGATCATCTCATAAGTGGAGGAGCATGAAGATTTTTTTTAAATTTATTGTTTTACTGATTGGTTAAACTTAAGAAAGTGATTAAGAAAATGTGAGCATGAGATGTAATTGTCATGTGAACATTTTCTGCCCCAGAAAGCCAGCAGTTAAACATTTATTAGCACACAACTGATCCTGTCCTAACTCAAAAATGATGATATTCACACTGCTCTTC
This sequence comes from Pseudochirops cupreus, assembly GCA_028627135.1. NCBI lineage: Eukaryota > Metazoa > Chordata > Mammalia > Diprotodontia > Pseudocheiridae > Pseudochirops > Pseudochirops cupreus. The sequence goes on from CM053583.1 coordinate 163,260,350, forward strand.
ATATTCAACTGAGTTCTAAAATCAGGAAGACCTGCATTCAAGTCTCCCTAGGGACACCTTCTGGCTATATAACTATGGACAAGTCACTTAATCTCTTAATACTCTATCTAGGTTTTAAGACCATAAGTTAAAGAGAAATGGGAGAGTAATGCGGAGAAGAGAAGCCCAAGCAGAGTAAACCTGGTAACAAAAAGAAGAAATAACAGAGCAGGCAGTTATTAACTTGTGAACTGGAGCAGACCCTAAATAAATACGCAGAATGTGAGAAAAGATCCATCCAGAGGGAAACCTTATTCAAATATTGTAGAATTTACTGCAATGAGCACAGAAGAAAGGTCATGATAGTTCTCCCCCAAAAGTACATTCTTAGCTGGGGAGGGAACACTGACAGAATTTGAAGAAGAAACTGTTCTCTGTGACCAAAGAGCTGTCTGTATTAAGGGGCCCTCAGAAAGTCCTCCTGACACTGGTAACCAGAACAGCTTTGTCAGGAAGCTGATCCCTGGTCATTTGGACAGCATGTTAACAGTGGTGTTTTATTGTACAGAGGACAGAACACAGTGTTGTAGTCTGAGCAATTGAGGTGATGCTGAGAGGGTTGTGAGTCAGAGGGAGTGAGAGGAAATATGTCATGAGGGAGTAAAGTGTACTTGGGTAGGAGTGGAACTATGCAAAGATGAGTGATTGAGCTGATTACAGGCTATTTGTGAATGAGATGTACTTGGGCAGGGACGTGGAGCAATTAGGAACAGCTCCCAACATGCTACAGGTATCTTGGTGTGGGTGCCCAGGGAAAGGGTTGATTGTCCTTCTGCATGAACCTCAAAGTAAAGATTACAAAGCAGCAATGTGGAGGCCCATGACTGGCATGGTAGGCTGCAACACACCACCAATGAGGAAGGACAAGAGCAAAGGCTGTCATCAAGGAATTGGAAGGGAGAGAGGGAGAGGAGCCGGTTACATGGGAAGAGATGATAGGTAGACAGCCAAAGTGCTCCTCTGGTGCCCTTGTGATGTTGGGAGAAATGAAGGAAGGCTTTCAGTACAATAAGGTGGACTCCCTGTGACAAACATTTAGAAAATCAGACAAGAGATACAAAAGATGGGAAGGCATTTCCACAATTTAAAACTAAATACCATAGAATCAGAGGGCTTACTTACAACTTCACCTTACTCAGTCTCTCACTCTACTAAAGTATTTCACTCTTATTTTCAGTGACTTTTTAAATGCAACTAAACACCAACATGTGGTTGACTGGAATTTAGAAGACTAGGTGTGTGAATCTGGGCTAGTCCCTTAGACATCTGTGTGCTTCAATTGCCTTTTCTGTAAAATTAGGGTGTTTGTGAAAATTTAAATGAGACGTTTAAAAGCACATTGAAAAATGTCAAAATGCTAACAAGAAAAAATATTTAGGAAGCCTGTAAGCACTTAAGAATCAAACTATTTGATAAAATTTATCATAAACATCCAGTAATCTAAGAATCAAAATATCTGGAAAAAACTGTATTTTTTACATAAATTTTTTAGATAAAAACCTAATGTCTACATTTCCACAATTAACAACAAAAAGATGTAACACAAATAAGAGCCTCACCAAGCAGGTCATTCTGGGGCAGCCATTCTATGAGTTTTGTGTTATTCCCAAGATTCTTTGGTTTGAGTCCAGAAAACCTAAAATGCACAATAGAAGAGAAACCATTCAGAATAGAGAAATATGGAAAATTTACATCACTGCATGTAAAAAAAATTAATTTTTTTATTCCTTTACATAATTACGCTCAAACACACTATGCTTGACTTAATAACAATGAAGTTCAGGTTGGTGATTTTTCTGTATTATCATTATTTGGGGTATGAAAAAAATGTATTTTTGTTTCTGCCTTATTACCCAAATAGACTGTAGGGTCCATGAGGGCAAGAAGCATGCCAAATCTTTGCCAATGCTTAGCACAGTGCTCTGAACATAATGAAGGAAGGAGGAAGGGAGGGAGGGAGGGACAGACGGAGGGAGGGAGGGAGGAAGGAAAGGAGGAAGGGAAACAAACTTTCCAGACTGTGACCTTCACTCTCCTTCCTTACATACACAGATAACATGAAAGCTCAGAAGAATAAACGTAAGTAAGACACTATAATTAGGATAAGATTTTAATGAGATGACCATTCTCAGAAACAAGGAAATGCTATAGAATCTGGGACAATTCTGTGGCTCAGAAAAAGCTTGTTCTTCCTTAAGTCTGGGTGAACAACTGGATGAATATCCACGGAGCTAAAGCAAGCTCACATGTTCAAGAACTGGGTGGTGGGTGTAATGTAGGGAGAACAATACCGCTGCCTCTCCCTGGCTGTTCACAAGGTGTGCATGCCAACAGTGAAACTAAATTAGGTAATGTGATCCGTGGAGTGGGCCAACAGGAAAAGGCCCTTTTTGCTGCACATTATGTGCACCAGGAAAAAGTTCTTTGGAACCTCTCCAAGTTCCAAGTTTCCTCTCCCCGGAATCAAACACTTCCCTCTGATCTGGGTCCTTGGATACAGGCACATATTTCCCAGTCTGTACCAGCTCCCTCCCTTCACATTTGTTTCATCTCTGGCTTCTACATGGTTAGACAGAGGGAAGGACTTTGCTCCCCCCAGATTAAGAGGCACATGAAGCAGGGATCAGAAGCTACTTCTCGTATGACAGGGTTATAGAACATGTCTTTACTAACCATGGCTACAGAGAGGAATGCTTAGAAAATCATTCTACCTGGCACAGGACGAACAAGGATGAAATTGTTAACGGTCCTAATCCTCAGTAAGAGAAATCCCAGAAGGCCATCTCACACTGATTTCTTGCCCTACAAACAGCCTCCCTGACAAATTTGCCCAGTTCAGTCCATATTAACAAATGAATGAATGTAAAACGTTGATCGAACACGTGTCAAGAACTGTATAAGCACTGGGGATATAAATACAAAAGCAAGAAGAGAGCTTTTAGCACAATTCCTGGCATATATCAGCTGACTGCCCTCAAGGAACTTGCTATCTAAAGGGAAGAAACAATACACATAGGAGAATGGTGTCTTAGCCTGGAAGGTAACAGGGAAGGTGAGCTGAGTCACAGAGGATTCAACCAATATGCTCTTTTGAAAAGAAGTGGTAGTACTGGCTTGATTACAGCTCCCAGAGAAAGAAATGGAGAAGGCAGGTGGAGTAGATATGGAAACAGATGGCAAGAAGAGGGGAGCAGGCAAGGAGAAGGGAAGAAGGCAAGAAGATGGGGAGCAGGCAAGGAGAAGAGAAGAAGGCAAGAAGAT
>CM053583.1:163263749-163337433 GCA_028627135.1 Pseudochirops cupreus
AGAAGGGAAGAAGGCAAGAAGATGGGGAGCAGGCAAGGAGAAGGGAAGAAGGCAAGAAGATGGGGAGCAGGCAAGGAGAAGGGAAGAAGGCAAGAAGATGGGGAGCAGTCAAGGAGAAGGGAAGAAGGCAAGAAGATGGGGAGCAGGCAAGGAGAAGAGAAGAAAGCAAGAAGATAGGGAGCAGGCAAGGAGAAGAGAAGAAAGCAAGAAGATGGGGAGCAGGCAAGGAGAAGAGAAGAAAGCAAGAAGATGGGGAGCAGGCAAGGAGAAGGGAAGAAAGCAAGAAGATGGGGAGCAGGCAAGGAGAAGGGGAGTTTCTGGAAGCATGATTTGATAGTCTGGACCACTAAGTTTATTATGACCTGTAGTTACTAGAAGGCTACCATGCTTTCAAAGGAGGTTGCTTATCTTACTACTATGAGGATCCAGGAAAAGTCTTAGGATTTCTGAGTCCAGCCTTCCTGACAACAGGTTATTTATACTCTAGAGATGACCCCTTCTCCTTCCTGGTAACCTTCTGTGGAATATCTGGCTCCACATTCTGTACCAAACACTCTGCTAATCACTGGGGACGCAAAGACAAAATAAAATCAGTCCTTGCCCTCAAAGACCTTACACTCTAATGGGAAAGTGAAGGAGAAGTGATAAACATCTACCAAATGCCAGGCTACTACGAAGCACTTTACAAAAGTTAACTCATTTGATTCTAACAACAACCTTGGGAGTTAGGTCCTATTATCAGCCCCATTTCACAGCTGAGGAAACTGAGGCAGGTAGAGGTTAGCAGACTCCCTCAGGGTTACCCAGTTAGTGTCTGAGGTCACATCTAGGCCCAATGCTCTAACCATTACACAACCTAGCTACCCCTAATCAAGATGTACACACAGACCTACGTACACAGAAAACAAACAGAGGACATTGGGGGGAAATGGTTAGTGTCATTAATATTCTTATTTTGGAAATACCAAAGTGTCCCCAAAGCAGCTGCAGAAACTGGGCCCTCTCCACGTGTAATGTGTGTATGTGGCTGAGTAGCTAAGATCCTGTTATTTTTCAATTCTGTATCCCAAGGACCTATTAAATACCTTGTACCTATGCATTTAACCAATAATAATAATAAAGATGCTGATAACAATAATAATAGTGAGCAATTTGCCTTCTCAATGAGGGTGGGGGGGGGGAGAAGGGAGAGAATTCGGAACTCAAAGTTTTAAAAACCAATGTTAAAGACTGTTTTTACATGAAACTGGGAAATAAAATATACAGGCAATGGGGCATAGAAATCTATCTTGCCCTACAAGAAAGTAAAGGGGGAGGGGATGAAATGGGGGGACAGAAGGGGGGGCAGACTGGGGGAAGGAGTAAACAGAATGCACACCATCTCAGGGGGGCGGGGGGGGGGAAGACGGGGAGGAAATCTGCAACTCACAATCCCGTGGAAATAAACGTTGAAAGTCAAAAATAAATAAATAAATGAGGGAAATAACAGCCAGCATTTCTATAGCCTTTAAGATTTATTTTCCTTGGCTTTCTCAACTACCCAAGAGATAAAGGCACTGTGCCTGGGAGGGGGTAAGGGATCTGCCAAGGATCACAGGGCCGGTAACGGTCCGGGGAAGATGAACACCTGCTTTCCCGACTCCAAGTCCAATACGTTATCCACTACACTGCCTCGCTTCCTCAGTGCTTCAAATCAATTGCTGAATTGTAATCCAAATAAAATTTGGGGTTTTCAGAGATGAAAATCAAGTTCAGAACAAATGTGGGCATTTCCCATTATGGGAACTTATGCCACCATCATGCCAACTCTGACAGCCCCTGAATCAGTCAGATAATTTTACAACAATCTCCCTTAATTTTCACTTCACGGAGAAGCCGGATGAAGAATCCAGTTACCATGTTACCTTGACAAAGTTCACAGTTACTGAATACCTGTGCCTCAGTGAGCTGGGTGTTACTGGATCCCAAGAGTGAAACGATGGGGCAGATGCCAGGTAAATCCAAGGCACGTAAACATCCCTTGCTTTCCTATTGCCTTACCTCCAAATCACCTTTTGAGGCAACCTTGACAAGGTTCCTGCCAGTTTGTGGGTGATGTCTTCTGATAAATATTTTACACCAGCTCCAAAAGACACCAAGACAAAGCCATGTTCATTAGCATCGTCTACCCATTTTTGGAGATCCTGTTAACACAAAACAAGCAATCAACTTCATGTAATATCACAACAACACTTTGCCTCTGTATTAGGATATAACGTCACTTCAGTTATTAGGTGTGTAGGCACATTCCCCAAAATATAGCATAGAATTTAAATAAACAAAAGACTAGTGTTTTCATAGGTAGATTCCTAGAAATCTGACTTCAAACAAAACAAAACAAAAAAAACCATGCTGATGATTCCACATAAAGAAAGAAGGTAAACTGCTCCATTGGAAAAGATAAGTAAAAGTGACAAAAAAAATATACTCATGCTTTGTATCAATCTGAACGGGCTGCATGTTATCATGACAACACAGGTACACAATGTCAGTAATTGGTGCTCAAGAGACCAACGATGTCAAAAAATCAGAACTGATGGTATGTACTTTCAAAAGCATAAAACTGAAAACAATAGATAGGACCCAGAGAAAATAAAAGCCATATGATTTCAGAGTTGGAAAGGAGCTCTAGGTTATTTAGGACCGTGGCAAACTACAATTCTTGGGCCACATTTGGCCTGCCGGCTATTTTTGTATGGCCCACGTGCTAAGAATGTTTTTTGTTTTGTTTTGTTTTTTACATTTTTAAAAACAGATGAATGGGCCAGATTTGGCACACACTTTGCTGACCCCTGATCTAGGATGACCTATACTTGAACAAGAACAGACCCTATAAGATACTCAACAAGTAGTCATCTACCCTTTGTTTGAAGACCTACAGTGATGGGAGTCACCAATTCTGGAATCAATTCATTTCACATCTGGATGGCACAAATTGCTGGAAAGTTTGTTTTGTTTTATTAATTCTTACATTAAGCTGAAATCTGCCCCTTTGCAGACTGTACCAATTGTTCTTAGTTCCCTCCATAGTCGAGCAGAACAGGTCTAATTCCTCTCTCATAAACCAGCCCTTCAAATGAGTGAGATTAGACACCCGAATCTTCTTCTCCACGCTAAAACTCCTCTTAACTACCTCATTACGTGGGATGGTTTCAAGGCCTTTTACCATCCAGACTACATGGAAATGTACCTCAGTCAACCAAAGTCTTTCCTAAATGTGGCCCCCAAACTAACCCCTTCCCGCCTCCCCCCACCTTCAATCTGTCCTTTCATTCTGTGCCCATTAAAAAAAATGGCTTTGGGTACCTCATTAGGTTTATAGCAATTAAGTGTCCAATTAATGCTTAGGGAAAGATAAATCTGAATAAACTGACATACTGCAGGACTTCAGCTGCGTAGACAATGGATGCCAGGCTGTCCGCAGAAGCTGACTCTAGAAGTCCTAACGATTCAAACCAGCGTAACAGACACCGCGCTTACCCCGTGCAAGGCGAGAAAGCAGCGGCATTTGTACTTATTTATCTCCCTCCAAGTCCCTACCCCGATAGAAACAAAACAAATATGCCTGGTGACGCAAAAACATATCCCCTCACCGGACACATCCGAGAACGTCTGCATCTCTCTGTCCCCCGAGGCCACACCTCTCTGCCAGGAGGTGGGCAGAATGAATGGCCACGACCAGAGCTCTCCCAGGCTTCTAAGTCTGTTCTCCCAGCTGTGTTCATTTTATTTTCCATCAGTTTAAGGTGTTTGGTTCCCAACTTGATGTTGTAGTATAAGTTGTTCTGTATGTCTTTGTATTATAGTTCTGTATATTTCTTTGAAATCATCTTTTCCCTCGTATCTCACCACATGGCATCATTCCATTACATTCATATATCACAATGTTTAGCCATTTTACGACTGATGGATACCTCTTAGTTTCCAGATGTTTTGCTGCCACAGAAAGAAATGCCATATACATTTTTTTTACATATAAAAATTTTCCATTTTCTTTTATCTCTTTGGGGTTATAGTCCTAGCAGTGATAGAGTTGGGTCAAAAGGCATGAACTGTTTTGTAACTTTTTGTATGTAATTCCAAATTGCTTTCCAGAATGGTTGGACCCATCCATAGCTCCAAGAAAAGAAGGAAATAAATAGAATTAATATCTAAAATCAATGAATATGTTCCATTCAACAAAACTGTTTAGAGTATAATATGGTTTAGGACTTCTTAATTTGGGTTCAATTTCAAGAGGTATATAAAATTGGATGGGGAAAAATATTTGTATAAGTATATATACATATATATGTATATCTTATTTTTTACTATCTTCTAATTGCAATTTAGCACTTATTTCTATTATAAATTTTAAATTACAACAACAATATAATTCTCAGAAGGGATCCATAAGCTTTCCCAGACTAAAAAGGAGTATGACATCAAGAATGGTGTAGAACCCTCACTTTAGTAAAAAGAGAACTGAATTAAGAATCAGGATAATTCGGTGTTACTTCAAGTTCTTCCACAACAAACTGAGGCAATAGTTTTACTTTATCTCACCCAGCCTAAGCTTTTTCCAGAACACATTTTAATTTACCCAAGAAGGCCAAGAGTTGCATTTGCAATGTGACATAGTGGGATAAAGAGCTAGAACTGAAGTCAAGAATATGTACGCTTGAATTTGGCCTCAGTTACTTTCTAGTTCTCTGGGCCTCAGAATCCTTATCGGAAAAACAGAAGGAAATGGACTCAATAAACTCAAAGGTTCCTTTTATCTGTAAATCAATAATCCTAGGATCCCATGATGCACTGAATAGGCAAAGAAACGTGACTGTATGGGCATAGGTAAGTACAATTCACTGGTTCCATAAGCAATTTCCTGCATATGCATCTTGCAGAAAGGGGAAATGTTCTCTATGCTATATATGCATATGTAGGCATGGGCAGCTATCTTTGTGGCAACCAAGAAATGTGGAAATGGATTAACAACGACTATTCCTCCTCTGAGCTGTCTGGAAACAATGCCATTCTACGGCACTCGCCCTCTTCTGACACTGGAACACACTGGATTAGACTCTGGCTATGTCAGACATTGGGCAGGAAGATGAATAATAAGGAGCTTCAAGCAAAGAGAGTTTAGTTTTCAGGGTAAAGAAGACAAAAGCACAGAGAGGAGAAAAACAACATCCTGCATTTCTTACTTTGTAATACTGCCTTATCTCTATTCATTCTGACCAAGTCTCTCTTAGTGTCTGGGTCTATAGCAAGTCTATAGCTGTCCATATTCAGTTGTGCTTTTCCCTGACTCTGCAGGACTGTACCCTTACAATATTCTTGGAAAGTTTCATCTACTTGCCAGAAGTTTTATCCATTATGTAAACCTAATGGCTTCAGTCAGGGTTTCAAATTTTGCTGGCTTCTTTTCATTTTAACTGTTACGGACACTGGACAGAAGTCACATAGGAAAATTTAAAAAAAACAAAACAAACAACCAACCAACAATAACACTGTAGAATCAGAGGAAAGACTAATCCAATGTGTCTTTCAGTTTTTTATTTCACATGAACGAACATTCACTGTGATCAATAAAGACCTTTCCTGTTTTTGAATCTTTTTAAGTTTACAGTTACTATAACCCTGACCTTGATTCCTTCCACTGCTTTTGTCAGAATGCAGTCGGATTAGCTGAGGTCTAAGGTATTGTTTAATTAAGCCTGAAAATCAGTTATGAAACTTAGAAAACTGTTAAGGAGATCGACAGTTTGGTTCAAAGATCAATTTGTAGCTACTCTGCTCCCACTTGGGGATATATGATGGTCAGCTTCATTTGGAAGAAAAAAAATGTGGCACAATCAGTCAATAAGCATTTATTGAGAACCTACTATGAGAAACAGCTAGGTGTCACAGTGAACACAACACCAGCCCCAGAGTCAGGAGGACCTGAGTTCAAACATGACCTCAGACACGTATCACTTACAAGCTGTGTGACCTTGGGCAAGTCATTTAACCCCAATTGCCCTGCCTTCCCCCCTCCAAAAAATAAAAAAGAACAAAAAATATAGAATCTACTATGTGCCAGACATTGTGTTAAGCACCTAAAAGAAGGCAAAAGAATGATCCTGCTCTCAAGTAGCTCATAATCTAATAGAGGAGACGACGTGAAAATAACTATTCAACTATATACCAAAAAATTAAGAAATAAAATATTAAGATCAGCAGAGGGAAGGCACATTGAGAAGGATGTACGTGTTAAAGTCTATAGGCAAATTCAACAGACATTGTAATGATTCTGTTTGTAACTTAGTAAGCAAGGAACAAATTACCGATGGAAGAGACTGTGAGAGAGAATAGATTGTAAAGCATTTACACAAGACTGTTGAGGGCTAGGAATTGTCTTGGGATCCTGGGGGGCTTACAGTTTCTGCAGTGTCATTCTGTTACCAGAGAACAAAAGTAACGTGTTCAAGGATGGTGGTCTAGCTGCATCATATCAAAAATTGTATTGTAAACCAACAATCAGCAAAAGTACTTGGTATTGGCTAAGAAACAGTGGTGGATCAGTGGAATAGATTAGGTACGCCAAGACATGGTAGTCAATGACGACAGTAATCCACTTTGTGATAAACCCAAAGATTCCAGTTTCTGGGATACACAGTATTTGACAAAAAACTGCTGGGAAAACTGGAAAATAGTATGACAGAAACTGGGCATAGATCAATATCTCACACCCTATACCAAGATAAAAGTCAAAATGGGTACACAATTTAGACATAAAGGGTAATACTATAAATAAATTAGGAGAGCAAGGAATATTTTACCTGTTAGAGATATGGAGAATGGGAGGATTTACAATCAAACAAGAGACAGAGAACATTACGAAATGCAAAATGGATAATTCTGATTACACTGAATTAAAGTTTTGCACAAACAAAACCAATGCAGCCAAAATTAGAAGAGAAACAGAAAGCTGGGAAACAACTTTTACAGGCAGTGTCTCTGATAAAGGTCTCATTTCCAAAATATATAGAGAACTGAGTCAAACTTATAAGAGTACAAGTCATTCCTCAATGGATAACTGGTCAAAGGACATGAACGGGCACTTTTCAGATGAAGAAATTAAAGCTATCTACAATCATATGAAAAAATGCTCTAAATCACCATTGATAAGAGAAATGCAAATTAAAACTCTGAGGTACCACCTTATACCTATCAGATTGGTTAATATGACAGAAAAGGAAAAAAATGATAAATGTTGGAGAGGATGTGGGAAAATTGGGACACCAATGCACTGTTGGTGGAGTTATGAACTGATCCTGACCATTCTGGAGAGCCACTTGGACCCATGCCCAATGGGCTATAAAACTATGCATTCATTTTGATCCAGAAATACCACTTCTAGGTCTGTATCCCAAAGAAATCATAAAAATGAGAAAAGGATCCAAGTAATAGCAGCTCCTTTTAGTGACAAAGAATTGGAAATTGAGGGGAAGTCCATCAACTGGGGAATGGCTGAACAAGTTGTAGCATATTAATGTAATGGAATACTATTTTTCCATAAGAAATGATGAGCGAGCAAACTTCAAAAAAACCTGGACTTACATGAGCTGATGCTGAGTGAGAAGAATAGAACCAGGAGAACACTGAACATAGTCACAGCAACATTGTGCAATGACCAACTTCCATAGACCCTATCAGCTATACAAAACTCTAAGACAATTCCAAAAGACTGAAACTAAAGCATGTATTTTTTCTTTTTCTTCTTTTTTTTCCTTTCTTGGGGTTTTCCCCTTTGGTTCTAATTCACCTTTACAACATAACTAATATGGATATATGTTTAATATGATTGTACATGTATGGCCAATAATAGACTGCACACTACCTTGGGGAGGGGGAAGGCAAGGAGAAGGAGAAAATTTAAAACTCAAGATCTTATAAAGGTTAATATTGAAAACTAAAACTAAAATTTTTACAAAATATAGTATTATAGGAGATGATAAATAAAGACATTTCAGACGAGCAGATGAAGCTGAATTTGAGAACCTTTAGAGAAATTGTTTGTACATGTATGAAAAAACAATTTGTTGACTGAAGAAAAAAGTTTTTACTTTTCCCTTGAATTTATAAAAAGTTTGTTGCATGCCTGTTTCGAATCTAGCTATCATATGTGTATATATATATATATATATATATATATATATATATATATATATATATGTATGTATATATTTGAGTACCACAGACTACGTGTAGAGTGGAAGGTCATGAGGACAAGACTACTTATTTTTTTCTCTGTGCCCAATACCTACCAAACTAACTGGCCCATAACATTGTAGTTTATCTTTAATACATGCACATTGTATTGAACTGAATGCAGTCTATTTGAATTTGGAAACAGTTTTATATTCTTCACGTGAAAGGCTGAAAATGGAGAAAAGTCAGGAATACTAAGCAGAGCTGGCAATGTGAAGCTGTTAGGAGCAGCCTTACGACACCCCTGGAAGTGACCCTGTTCTCTAATGAGGATGACACCATTTATTACAGTGCGCTTAAGGTTCACATGTGTTATTTCGCATAGATGCTATTGTTACAATCCTTTGTCTGATGAGGAAAGTGAGGCTGAGAGACATTAAATCAATTCTTCGAGGTCACCACGGTAAAAGGCTAAGGCAGAATTCAAATTAAAGTCTTCCTGACTCTCAGTTCAGCACTCGAGCCCCCAGTACCATGGGATTTTAATTCCCTATCACTTCATGCACATATGTACACACACACACACACACACACACACACACACACGCATTTGTGTGTGTATATCTGTATCTATTTCTACAGACAGATGATACATATATATATATATATGTATAAATATAATCCTCAATGAACTCTTCTGACCATTAGACGACTCCATTTCTATTTCTCTTCCTGTAAGACCATTCTCTCTCTGATTTTGTTCAAAGAGCAACCCCAGAGAACTGGTGTGTTTACTGTATCTCTACTCACAAAAGAATTCTCCAGCTTTTCTACTCCTGAATGGTCCTTCCTTTCTGTATCTGCTACATACATCCTGCCCAATGGATTCTCTATCTCACAGCCCACAGTGGCTATTCCAGAAGACTTTTTCTTTTCTCTCCAAGCTCCCAATGATACTCTCTTCCCCAGCTCTTTTGGCCAAAGACCCTGCCTGCCTTATACTTAATCAAGAAAACCAAGGCCAATTAGTCATTAGCTCCCTCTTTTCCATTTCTCATCACTTTACAATTCTTTGACATCATCCTTTACTATCTCCTTCTTTCCTCTAATCTCTGATTAAGAGGTGGACCTTTCCAACAAGGTCAACCTATTTTACATGTATCCTTATTCTCAGATGCTTCCAATCTTGTGCAGTATATTGTCCCCACTATCATCCTCCCTCTTTTTAATCTTCAGTGCCTCTCTATATATTGGCCACTTTCCTGTTGTGTAGGCATACTCAAATCTCCCTCAATCTTTAAAAAAAAAATAATATCCATTACATTTCACAACCCCCAATAGATATTCTCTCTCTCCTACCTTTCTCAGACAACCTCACTGGCAAAGCCATGTACGATCATTGTAGACACTCCTCTCCCCACCTCTTTTAAGCCTCTTGAAATCTAAGATTTAACTGACCTCTTCACTCCACTGTTCAATATAAAATCACCAATAAGCTCTTAATTGTGACATCTGATGCAGGTGACCACCCTCTTCTCTGGGTGTCCATGACGCTACTTTCTCTTAAGCACCCATGGGACCCCTTGTTGTCAGTTTCTTTTGTTGAATCATTATCTGTGCCAAACCATGAAATCTAAATGTAGTTATGCCTTAAAGTTATTTCCTAGACCCTCTCTGTTCTTTTCCGTCTATATACTTTCTTGCTTGGTTATCTCATCATATCCCTTGGGTTCAATAATAATTTATTATTGTCCAGATGACTCTCTGATCCATAGAATCAGCCTGAGTCTCTCCTGAACTACAATCCCATATCACAAACTGCTGACTGGATATTTCAAACGGTATGTTCTATAGCTTTCTCAAACTCAACATGGTCCAACCAGAATTCTTCACTCACACCTTTTTCTGAATTTCTCTATTTTTGCTGAGGGTACCAGCACCCCAGCTTTGCAAACTTGGTGTCATCTTTGACTCTTACTCACCCGTTATATATCATCAGTTGTCAAGTCTTGTCATTCTTACCTGCACAACATTTATCCGTTTTCTCCCCTTCTCTCCATTTATGTAGCCAATATGTTAGTTCAGGCCATCATCAATTCTTACTTAGCCTATTAAAATAGCTTCCTAGGGGTGGCTACCTGGCACAGAGAATAGAGCACTGGCCCTAGAGTCAGGAGGACCTGAGTTCAAATCCAGCCTCACACATTTAACACTTACTAGCCATGTGACCTTGGGCAAGTCACTTAACCCCAATTGTCCTGCCTTCTCCCCTCCACAAAAAAAAAAAGCAAAATAAATAAATATATAGCTTCCTAATTGGTCTCCTTGGCTCAAGTGTCTCCTCACTCATTGACCAAAGTGAATTTCCTAAAGCTTAAGTTTGACCCTGTTAATCCCCTACTCAGTAAATTCCAGTGGTTCTCTATTACCTTTCAGATCAAATATAGACTCCTCTATCTGGCATTTAAAGCTCTTCACAGCCTGGCCCCATTCTGACCTTCAAAGCCTCATACAATCCTGCAGTCCAAGAACTCTATAGTCTAGTTTTATTCACCATCTCGCTTATTTCTCAAGCACAAAATTCCGTCCCTGTCTCTGTGCTTTGTATGGACTGAGTGCCGTGTCTGGAATGCACCTCCCACTTCACCTCCCACTCTTGGAATCCCTGGTTTCCCTCAATGCTCAGCTCAAATGCTACCTTCTGCACAAAGCTTTTCCCTTTTCCCCTAGCTGCTAATGCCTACTGCCGTTAAAGGTGGCTTTAGAGCTGGCTTTCTTTGCATGTGGTCTTAAATAGACCTATAGATGTAAGTTGTCTCTTCTATTAGAATGAAAAGTCCTTGAGGACAGGACTACTTCACTTCTGTCTCTGTGTCAGTGCCCTAAGACCTTTCACTCTAAAAATGATTATTAGTAAGAAAGGTCTAATAAAACAAGATGGTGTAAAAGACCTACTTTGTTAGCATGAAAAATAAGTGAAGCTTTTACACACGCACACACAGACACACACACGCACACACACACACACACACACACACGCACACACACACGCACACACACACGCACACGCACACGCACACACACGCACACACACGTACGCACACACACAGACATAAAAAACAAAGCCCGGTGGCGTACTTATAAGGACGGAATGGAACAGATCTGTTCTGATGTTTTTCTGGGCTTTTTAATCTTTAAAAAGAGGGGCAGAAATCTACTCCCAAATAAATCTTTTACAGCGCGGTCAAAAGCCTATTTTAGCTACTCTGGGAAACTTTTGTCTTTTACACTGTCTGTGTCAATGTGCCCTTCTATCAATTTATGTTTTTATTTTTTATTTTGTTTTTTCATGTTTGCTTTTTGGAGAGGGGAAGACAGGGCAGCTGGAGGTAAGTGACTTGCCCCAGGTCACACGGCTAGTTCAGTGCTAAGCATCCGAGGCCACGTTTGAACTCAGGTCCTCCTGACTCCAGGGCCAGCGCTCTATTCGTCGTGCCGCCTCGCTGCCCCCGTTCTGTCAGTTTAGATAACCTAGAGCTGATCACAGCTAAAACAGAAGCGGATGGAGGCAGGCACCATTTTGGACGTCACTGTGGGGGTTTTCGCAGGGTTCCGTGTTAGACCCTTTTCTCCCTCCACACTCTCTCAGCTCCCGTGAGTTTGTGACGCCCATCTCCATGCAGATGACCCCCGGACCTGGGTGTGTATCCAGCCCATCTCTCCCCCAAGCCTCAGGCCTGCGTTACCCACCACGTACCGGACATTTCAAAGTGGACACTCTAGCGACGCCTTAACTCAGCGTGTCTAAAGCTGAACAGAGCTTTCCTCCGCCCAAACCTTCCTGGCACTTATTAGAGTACCATCACAGCATCGTCCTCAGCTCCTCACTCGTCCAATCAGCTGACAAACTGTACCATCTTCCGCACGTGACCCCTTCTCTCCAGTCACAGAGGGCTACCCTAGTCCAGGGTCCGTCATCTCTCTCCTAGGTTATTCCAACGCCTCCTAACCGGTCTCCCTGCCTCAAGCGCCTCACCGCTGCAAGCCACTCTGCAACACGATTGCCAAAATGATTTGTGAAATTTGCCAAAATGTTTTTTAAAAATTTGTCCCCATTTATTTACAGAGTATTTTTTTTCACAACAACACCTGAAACGGATAGTGTAAGTATTATGGTTCCCATTTTATACATGAAGAACACCAAAGCTCAGAAAAGTTCATTAATCTGCCTAAGATCAAACAGCTGGAAAATGGAGATAGCATTTGAACCCGAGTCTTACCCAATCTTCACCAATTCTTTCACAATTCAATGTTCTTTTCAACTCTTTAAAAAGCCCTTGAAGAACTAGTAAGAAACATACACAGTTGGTTAAAAAAACTTAAAAAGATCAATGGAACAGGTTGTACAAAGAAGAATCAAACACGATTGTAAATTCTACCCTAAAAACAAATGACCTCGGAAAGAACTCCCCAGTTAACAGGAATTGCTGGACACCCCGAAAACCAGTCTGGCAGAGATAAGATTTAGACCAATAACATATGCCACATGCCGTAATAAATGGATTAATAACCTAAAGATTAAAGGTTATACCCCAACAGTTAGAATAGAAACAGAGCTATAATTAGTCAATGGATCCTCAGTCAAACCAGGGAATAACATAATCACAAAAGATCAAACAATTGCTTTTGATTACATAAAACTGAAAACCTTTTGCATTAACAAAATTAATGCAACCAAGGTAAGAAGAGAAATGATCAAACAGGGGAAACAAAAGAAAATTTTATCTTGAACAGCACTGTTAAGGGGCTGATATCCAAGACGCATGGTAAACTGACAGGTAAATAAAACCAAAAGTCATTCCCTGATTTAAAAACAAGAAAGAGGGTCAAAGAGTATGCACCAGTAGTTGTCAAAAGAGAAGACAAATGCAAATTATTAACACCCACATGAAAGAATGTTCCAAATCACTCATAATAGGAAACATGAGTATCTAAAAAACCTTGGGTTGTTATCTCACCCTCACCAAATTGGGAAAGATGAACATAGTTCATGTTAGATGGGTTACATTAATACACTGTTAATGGAGTTGTGAAATGGTCCAACAATTCTGGAAAGGAATTTGTAATTATGCAAAGAGAATAACTAAAATACCTATAATGTTTTGTCAGAGATTTTTACAATTAGTCATATACTTCATTGAGGTCAATGTCATAAAGACAGATGCATCCATATAAAACACCTACAGTAGCACTTTCTATGGCAGCAAAGCAGAAAAAATATATTTTGTGTGTGTGTGTGTGTGTGTGTGTGTGTGTGTGTGTATCCCTTGATTAGGGAAAGGGTAAACAAATGAACTATGATGTAAAAATCAACAAATATTATGAATATTGAAAAGCTTAGAAGGATTTCTATTCATTTCACAGAAATTGGAGAGTGAAGTAATCACAGACAAGAAGAAAAAGTATGACTACAACTTATAGATGAAAACATAAAACAATTGAAGGTGAATGTTACAGGAATGCAAAGAACAAACATGCCCCCAAAATAGAGATATGTGGATATATCTTCCCTAAACCTTTACAAAAGTGGATGTCCATGGGTACTAGGCATTACATGTAAGATCTATGTCAGATCTATTGTATTGATCAGTTTCACTAATTTTTCCTCTTCTCCCCTTAAAAAAAACTGTTATAAGGGATGGCTCTCTAGGAAGAGGAGGAGAAAGTGAGGGATAGAGGGGAAAATCTAGTTGATATAAAAACGAAAAGAGATAAATTAAAATCTATTTTTTTAAGTTTAGGATTTGCTTTTTATATAAAATCTCTTCCCAAAAGGGAAGTACACAATATAGTACACAATATAAAATATCAAACAGCTATGGGAGAGGTATTTTTTTAAAGGAACACCTGTATAGAAATTGTTCAACTGGAATTGAGAAGTGTAAAACATAGACAAGTAAGATGCAGACAAAGGTTGAGGTAAGACCTGAAAGTCTACTACTGACCAAACAGTGACAAAGTCACACTGCAAGATCACCACGCCTTAACTGGAACTCCAGTAGATGCTTTCTGTCCTTGAATTGCTGGCCTTTTGCTGACCCACACTTTCTACTTCCCTGGTTAAGATTAACCTTAAGATTTCTCCTGGTTCTTGATCCTGATTACTTTCCCTTTGGTCTTTGTTTAAGCTCTGCCTTATTAAACTTAAACCATCATGTGAACAACCTCTGCTTATCTCTAATTTAATTCTAAGTTATTATCTGTAATCTATGGGAATGAAGTCTCTCAATGAATTTGTATGCTAACAGAAACACAGACTACAAATTAATTTATTGGAAACTAAGTACATAAGACTGAAGGAAAAGCTGAATAAAGCAGTATTCAGAAACTAGTAGAATTCATTAAGATAGGTTTCCTACATCAGGTACATTTTGAGTAGGAATTAGAAGCATCCCAGAACACTAAAATTCTATAATTCTGAATTCCAAAGCATATAAACCTGAGTCATATTTGGAGGACAGCAAGTAGATATTTGGTAAGGAGAAATGCATTTTGGGAGGTGACAAAAATAAGTGATAAAAGGACAGGAGGGAACTAGTAGGTGAAGAGCCTTCACTGAAAATGGCAAAATTAACCAAGTAGTTCAACTGACCATGTTAAGCCTAAATCTTCCTCTATGCAACTTCCATATATTGACTATACACCTGTTCTCTAAGGATAAACAGGGTGAATCTAATCTATCTTCCCAATATTTGAAGACAGCTTTCCATGCAGCCCAGGCCTCCCCTGGGGCCCAGGTCATTCAATTGTAAAATTTCCCTCCAACTAGAGGAGTTCTATTTGAAATCTTGAAGCACTCTTTATTTCTTACAAATATATCACAATCTATCTTTTTTCACAGTTATTTATCTAAGCATCAGAGAACTTCAGATGTAGGAGATATCTCAGGCATTATCTAATCCAATAACTCTCATTTTATATATACATGAGATAAATAAGCCTTACAAAGAGGTCTTGCCCAAATTTTTAAGGTAGCTGAGTCCTAGAGCCAGTATTCAAACCCAGGTCTTCTGACTTCTAAATACAGTTGTCCTTCTATTACACAACTCTTTGAAAAATGTTCATACTCTGGCTTCATGAAAGCTCTCCTCTACTTGGTTTGGAAGTTATTCATGGATGATATAAAGCTTTAGACTAGAAAATTAAAAGTCTCTTACACGGGTCCAATTCAGTGACCAGCTCAGGGTACACCAATTCTCTATAACAATTACTTGCTTAAAAAACATATAGGAAAGAACTATGGGAATTATCTGCAAGACCAATATGACAGAGATGCTTTATAATAAGGTTCAGAACCTCAAATTAATTTATAGGTATTTTACCATGGAAAAGGAAGGAAGATGAAGGAAAAAGTATAAGAAAATGCAAAACTCTGCTAGCTCTCTAAGAGAGTATTAATCTCTAGATACATACTAACACTTTTGCTTACTGGTTATAAAATGCTAGAATATTCCTAAGATCTAAGATTTCTCCACCTCAAAATCACTAATTCTGTGAACTAAAGGTGAGGCATTGGATTCAATGAAACACTGCAAATCCAGGAACGATGATGAATTTAAAAACTGGGACCCATAAATCTACCCAATGAAATTGAAAAGATAAAAACAAACCTGTATCAAGGGACTCTACTTTTTATGTTTAGAAAATTCAGGTAATGACAAAGATATACATTCTGAAAATCTGCCTTACATGTTACAGAACACAGCCATCCTAGAGTCAAATGACTCAATCTTTTTTTCAAGAGAGAGTAGGCAGATGTATAATAAACATATGGAATTAATGTCAAGATGAAAATACAATGATGGACTATAACATTTTTAATATGAAATAATTCTTGATTGTATATTTAGGTTTTGTTAAGTAGATACTTCTAAACTTGACTGAAGAAGTCTTTTTCCCCCCTTGTTAAATATTCCTTGTCTAACTGAAAGACTAGATGAAGGGAAAAGATACATTTGTAAATATTCTCTGAAGTAAATGTACTTACTGTCCTGGATGATTATATATAGCATTGAGTATGCTATGTTTAAGTCATCCCAGAGAGAGGGAGAGAGAGTGTGTATGTGTATAAAATTTTAGATGCTAAATGTTATTACCTCACAATTCCTCCATCGTGTAACAGGTTTCCTTGGTTTCTATAAAGACATTCTTTCTTTGGAAACATTTTATAAATTGCTAGTTGTAATGTGATAGCCTTCCCTACTACACCCATGCCTATCAGTTATAAATTTGCATATATAATATAAAAATGGACTATGCAAATATAACAGGCAGCTATTTAACCATGAACCTTTTGGTAACATTGCCCTTCCTCCAAAAACAAACTGGTAAGATCTACTGCTGGGTTTTAATGATCAATTTTTAACAACTCTGTCTCCCTTCTTCTTGTTATCTATGGTGAAAATGTTTACAAGGGCTCCAAAAATGTATCAATAGATGACTAAGCATTTTGTAAACTGCCTCTAATAAAACTACTTACAATATATAAGCTATGGATTTTACCATGAAATGTACATTTTTTAGTGTTCTCATCTCAAAAATCTTTAGCACTGATAATAAATAGAAATTGTAAAGATTTAAAAGAAAAACAAACATGGAGGCCTAAAGTGGGCTTCAAGCTCCTGAAAATGACTAATGCATGGGATAATTTTATAGCTTTTCTTTTAGGTTATGGATGGAACAAAAAAAAATCCTTGAAAATGTTCTCAGTGGTTACTATTTTCAAACTACAAAAATAGCCACAATAGCTTAAATCTGCACAGAATTTGCAAATTATGTTTGCTCACAATTCCTTAAAATGTTCTGCAGCTATTACATGAGAGACTCACAGACTATATATGATTCATCCCTTTTTACCTATCTAGTATATGTATAATCCTGCCCTAAAATTCAGGTCCACAAACTTAAGTCATGATTTTAGACTTGAATATTCCAGAGGCAGTGAAGTATATTAGATAGAAAGTTGGTTTCTGAGTCAAGAAAACCTATTTCATAACATACAGTAACTGAAACCTTTGGCAAGTCACTTAAACTGCAAGTGTGTTAGGCAACTCTAACACTCTGTGTTACTGAGAAGGTGATCTGTTACTGATAGAGGGAGTTTCCTCACCTGGGATTTCTCTGTACAGAAGGAAATCACAAGTATAACCTCTATCCAGCCTTCAAAGATTAACTGATGTCTTTATTCCTGCTTTTATCACTGTTTCCCCATCAGCAGGGTAAATTTCTCTTTTTTTTTTAACGACAGGTCTGCTCTAAGGTTAGATTTAATCTTAAGCTTTGATCAGGTGATCCCCTTTTAGGGCTATGATCCTAAGGATTTTAGGATGTAATTAAAAGAAGAAGAAAAGCTTAACTAGCAATGCAAAAACATTCAGAGCAATACTGTTCATGATACTAAAAAAAAATCACAAAATGACACTAATTAGCAATAGCTAAGACTTAAAGTTTGCAAAGCAATTTACTTAAATTATTTCATTTGATACAACTTCAAATACTGGAGAACAAGTGAACAAATCACTGCACAGGAACGACAAGATAGCATGCATGTGCGTGAGACATATGGATCCAAAGAAATATGGATGAACACCGGTGACTGAAAGTAAATAAGGCGGAGCCCAAACGACAACATACACACTTTCTAAGTACATATATAAAATGGAGGTGAAGGAGGAGGAAGAAAGTGATGACAAACTCCCCCAAAGATAAAAAAAAGAAGCGTGTTCTAAATGTCCGTTCAGTCATTTCAGTCTTGTCCAACCCTCGTGACGCCATTTGGGGTTTTCTTGGCAAAGATCCTGGAGTGGTTTGCCACTGCCTTCTCCCAATCATTTTACAGATGAGGGACTGAGGCAAACAGGAGCAGGTGACTTGTCCAGGGTCACACAACTAGTAAGTATCTGAGGTCGGTGTTGAAATCAGGGAGAAGGGTCTTCCTGACTTCAGGTCCAGCCCTCTATCTACTGTGACCCCCAAGCTGCCCATGTTCTGAAGGCTACAGAAAAGCAAACAGGCCGTGTTCCTTGTTCTCTCAAAGTTAAAATACACTTCTTTTCAAACGAGTTGTGAAAAGTAACAGTCTCCTTTGGAGGGGCATTGGAGGGTTTGTTTTTGTTGAAGAATATTAAAACTAGAATGAACATTAAAATATTTAGAGTACCAGGAATGAGGAAGCAATACTAATGAAACTGCAGTAATCATTTTATGGGCAGACACACAGATAAACAGAAGGACAGACAGAAACATGGGGCTAGCTGAGCACCAGCGTGACCTGACGGAGTCTGGAAGGCCTGCATTTGGGTAAAGTCTCTGACACAGGGCAGGCTACGCAACATTAAGCCACTCAGCTTCCCGGCGTGCAAGGCAGCAGTCAAGCCTATAAACGACGTAGGAGGCGTCAGCCTGCACTGTTTGGGGCAGTCTCTGCTGAGCGACTTCTGAACAGTGACTATCAGAACCCAACAGGTCATTCCAGCTCCCGACCTACAGCATCTATTCTACTGAAGAGCACATAAACGACCATTGGATAATAACTCATGTGGAAATGATAACTTACGGCTAGTCTTTGGTCTTGTACTTCCCCCGCAATGTTTTCCAGAACAAAAACAAAACGCCATTGATCACCAGCTAATAAATGAAAGAGACCAACTTTAAAATTCTCATCCTTATTTGATGAAAATCTAAAATGCACTGAAGAACGTACTCTCTTCTTGAGGCGATGATATTGAAGATTATTTAAAGTGTTTTAGGTGACTTGGATTCTTCATGATAAAAAGGACCAAATATATCATGACATGACTAGGGCTAGTAAGGTGAACAGAATGTGTCATCACTGCATTAAATGGCCACAATCCAAAGATTTATTAGGTTATATGCAAGAGAGGCCCGGGATCAAAAGGCAGAGATAGATTGGGAATTAGCATGGGTGTGCACGTGTGTGTGTGTGTGCGTGTAATCATACTCATTAAATCATAAAGCCCTCAAAGCATAAACACATAAAACTGGGGGTGGACTGTGAGACACAAGAGAAAAGGAAAAAAGTTTACTGACTACTTGGATAGAGCTAAGAAACAGAAACAAATCCCTTAAGACTTGTTAAGGAGAAAAGTAAGGCTCTAAGAAGGGTACAGCCTGAATTCTGAAAAATGATGGTGTGGAAAAGGAAAAAGAAGAAAGCAGTGGTGGTTATGGACTCCCTAGCTGAGAGGTAATGAGGCCCCTACTTATTAATGCAACTAAAGTAAAAGTCTCCTGCTTTCCCGAGGGCTTGCACAGATTGGAGGGCCACTAAGCACTTCTACTGAACAATATGGGCACAAAGGATGCTGCAAGAAGAAATCTAGAAAGCACTGCTGAACAATATGAAGTCTTGGGCAGGAAACTGAGAACCTACAGCACAGGTAATATTTTAAAGGATGATCGAAAGCAATGAATTCATTAGAGAAAGGCATAACTGTTAAGTGAAGAATCAATTAAGAATTTGATTTCTGCCAATGAGATCTAGATTGCTGGATCATAGTTCAAAACACAGAAACGGATCACTCTTAATAAGAGATACTCATATTAAAACAACCCTGCAGTTCTATTTCCCAGTAGTTAAGGTTTGCAAAGATGAGAGAAAAAAAGGAAAATACCAGTTGCTGAAGGTGATGTGGGTGGAAGGGCACACAAAGACAATACTGGTGAAGCTGTGGGTTCATCATCATTGGAAAGCAATTTGGAACTATAACCAAAACATCACTAAATTAAAATATTCACATTTTCACTTTGTTGTTTTGCAGGGGAAAAGAAAAAATAAAGAACAGTGATGACAACAAAAACCCCGAAAACTAAGAAAATACCAATCAATATTGGGGAATGGCTGAATAAAAAATGATGTATGGATGTAATGGAATACTATTACTCCACACAAGAAGGCATCGAAGAGCCCAGTTCAAAGAAATCCAGCAAGACTTGTCCAAAGTGATCAGCATTAAAAAGAGCAGTACCAGGACAGTAACCTATACAAGGATTATGATGTTAGAAAGAAAAAAACACTTTGAAAGACTTAAGGACTTTGGTTAGCGCAGTGAAGAGCTGCTTGTTGTTCAGCCTCTTCAGTGGTGTCCAACTTGGTGAACCCACTCGTGGTTTTTTTGGCAAAGACTGGAGTGGTTGGCTATTTCCTTCTCCAAATGAAGTACTAGAACTCCAGAAAAGCAACGATGAAGTTTTCACCTCCTCATAGAGAGGTGATCAATTAGGGGTGAAGAATGAAACATACATTTTCAGACATAGCCAAGGGCTGATTTGTTTTGCTTAAAAATGCTTATTGTTAAAAAAGAAAGGCTTTTGTGTGAGGAGGGGTGATTAAATAAAAAGATGCCCCCAAAAGGATAGAAAGAAAAGAGCATCAACTAAACATTCTTAAATGCATGGAAACATAAGGAAGTATAACAAAATCACAGAAAATCAGGACATTTTTAGATCCAAAAATGTTGAATTTGTTCTGTATGTTACAAACCAAAGGGTACAGGACAGAGATTCACAATATATATATATATATATATATATATATATATATATATATATATATATATATATATAACCATATAACCCTTTTTCCCCCCTGTTCTTTGTAAGTGGATGTGTTTAAGTTGGTTGTTTCATCAATTCTGTAACAACAACAATTTAAAATAAAATGGAATATAAAGTTTAGGAATGAGGATTCTTACCAGGGATAGAGCATTTCTAACAAGTGCCCACCAACACCTAGGGGCCCCCCCAAATCTAATCTAGCTATCAACACATCCTTTCCAAGTGAGAGATCACAGAGAGTAGCCCCAAGGTTGCTGAGAGTTGGGGAGGGGAATAAAGTAAAACAAAACAAACAATTCTGTTTAAAGGTTTGCTTTTATAAATAGTGTCTCATTTTATTCAGACAACAACCCTAGGAGGGTAGGTGCTATTATTATCGCCATTTTAGAGATGAAAAAACTAAGGCAGACAGAGGTTAAGTGATTTGCCCAGGATCACATAGCTACTAAATATCTAAGGCCATGTTTGAACTCGCGTTTCCCCGATTGCCACCACCTAGCTGTCGTACAGCAGTAGAGAAACCCAGAAATCCATAGGAGACAAAAACCTATGATATAAATCCACAAGCAAGGGGAACTAGAAAAACTAGAAACACAAGACTTGGCGGGATGAAACCCGGGCCTGGAATATGGCACGGATCCTCAGGAAAAGAATAAAATGAAGGGAAGGAGCAGAGTAGCAATGTATGCTAAGAAGGCAAATGCATGAAAGGGAATCCCAGAAGCAGAGAAGAGAAACACAGTGAAGAGGTTTTGATTAAAGAAGAAGACAAGCATAAGCAAAAGAGAGAATGATAATTCTGACCATCTCAAGCAAAACAATTAATAATTTCATACCTCTTAACGTAGAGGAAAACCTAGCAGCTGGTATGGAAATGATGGAAACCTTAGTCAAAAGGGAGAAAAAACCTTGGGATTTGTGATAGAGAAAGACAGGAAAGCTTGGAGTATGCACCATTTCTCATGCACCATCAATTTTAAATATCAAAGGGTTTAGAGAAAAAACAGGTAAGATCCCTGGCCTAAAACTCTACAAGGAAAGTCAGATCAGAAGGGTTTACAGAAGGATCCTAGTTCCTCAGAGAGGGGAAAAATGGTAGGGTTGCTTACAGGGTTCAATGTGGACGTAAAGAATACCTATCAATTTAGCTTTTACAAAACGAAAAAAGGATTAAAAAGCACATATAGTTTGGGATGTCGCAAACTTGTGACACACTCCTAAAACAACAGTCCGGCCTGTTAAAGGTCAGAATGAGCTGAGGCTTACAAAGAAGGTCTGAACCAACAAAAACTGGGTTATTTTAAGCAATACTGGAGAAAAGAGTAGGCTCAGAGGAGGAATTAGACCATTGGTCCAGGTGGGAGAGGACCATCATAAGATGGAGCTGCTGCTCAACTATTTAGCTTCCATGTACTCAGCAAAGGAGAATGATCTTCAAAATGGGAAAGAGGGAACAGAAATGGCACACACATAAGTGAAACCCAAAATAAAGAGGGAAAGAGTGTGATAATCCCTAGCTGTCACTGCTCAAATCGCCAAGGACAGATGAATTAGATCTCCAGTGACTCAATGGATTGACAGCTCTGTCAGTCTGGATGGCAGAAAGATGGTGGAGAATGGGAAAGCTAGGAAAGGATTAAAGGAGGGCATGCATCTTGTAAAAAAAGAAAGTGGGGTTAGAGAAGGAATAGAACAAAGCATACTAAGCACAGGCCAGTGAATCTTGATTCCAGGAAACATTCAAGACAGTTTTATTAAAGGGAAAGTTTATGGATATTTAGGAGAGGGAAAAAGTCATAAGGCCCAAGAGCCAGGATGGCTTTATCAAGATGAAGTCATACTGGACAGATCTCATTTCTTTTTTTCTGTTAGTAAATTGGAGAATGAAATCTGTATTCCTAGATTTCAGCAAACATTTGGCAAAGTCCCTCAGGTTGTTTTTGATGCAAAAAATGTAGAGGTAGGAGGCATGTAATAAACAGAATCAAATAGGCAGAACTAGCATCTTTTTAAAAAATTAAATACTATTGCTTACTGTTCATATCAACAGCATCTCTCCCAGTATCCCTTCCCCTATTGGTTGGTAGAGAGTCATCCCATATAACAAAGAACACATGTAACTCTTTGTAATTTCTACACATTGCTCCTGGTTCTGCCCTTGGCCAAAAAAAACAAAGATAACCCCTCTTTTACAACACTAGGAAGGGAAATGATCGAAACATCAGGGACCTAGAGGAGACCTGAGGGGACTGGACCAAGTTCCCAACTCAGAAAGTTAGCTCGCAAAAGGAGAACAGTACAACTCTACTCTTTGAAATCAAAGGGAAGGAGACTGAGGATTTAAGTGTTTTGAAGTGTGTAGGAAGAGAGATGAAGGAGTTCACAAAAGCTAACATTCCGAGAAAAGTTATGGAAAACTGCTGACAGTGAGGATGAGGGTGGAGTAGGGGATGACGACAGTGGTTTAAGTGACCAGGTGGGATAATAATGATTGCTAGCATTTATACTCCGCCAGGCTTACAAATCATTTTACATATGTTATCTCATTTTCCTCACACCCTCTGAGGTAAATGCTTCTTTCTGTAGTCTGACAGAGATTAAGCATCTTGCCTAGAGTCACACAGGTACTGAGTACTGGTGGGAGGATTTGAACTCAGATCTTCCCTGACTCCAAGTCTGACACTCTACACCTAATTGCCTCAAACTGTCAATCAGCGATGATACAAGGCAAGTGCTACGATGAAGACTCAGGTGAGGTTACTAGACCTTGCCAATAAGATTTTGCACCTTCCTCCCACACTACCCAGAAGCTCTGGAGTAGAAGCAGGCAAGGGTGGAGGATGGTGTCTTATGGAAATGGCTTAATACCAGGTGAAGACTGCCGAGAAAGAGAAATAAAACAAGAACACGGCAGACAGTCTGGGAAGATGGACAGGAGACTGGAGGGCATCATCAGAACAGCCAGGAGTGTAAAAGGCCCATAATTACTTATGAAAACACGTGGACTTGACCTCACTATTTTGTTGTCCACTAAAAATGAGAGACCAGTACAGGTTTCTAAGGAAAAGTGATTATTAGACCTGTTAAATCAGTAACCTGAAGTCTCCCCCAATGCTAAGTCTTTAGATATGGGCCTGAGAATAGCTAAAGTGATCTTCTCCAAATAAATAAAGTTTTGAGGCTTCCTTGGCTGCCCAACAGATAGCTGAGGTTGCTGGAAATCTGGCAGGATGGAATGCTCTAGGTGGAATGACAGCAAAATCATTAAATTCTAAAATACAAGGAAAAACTGCTTTAGGTGAGCTGGATTTGCAAGCAGGGTGTCTGAGGACAGTGAGTCCCCCAGAGTGACTCCCCTCTCCCATGACTCTTCTAAAAAGTCTTTTTTGAAACAACTCTCTTTCATCCAGAAACTAGCTAACTAAGCTAACTGAAAGGCTGTCAACACCAAGGGTCCCCAGGGTGGGGAACCTGCAGCCTAGAGGTCAGATGTAGCCCTCTAAGTCCTCAAGTGCAGCCCTCTGACCAAATCCAAACAGCACTTGAGGACCCAGAGTACCACATGTGGCCCCAAGGTCACAGGTTCCCCACCCCTGACCAAGACCTCTTCCTCACTATTTCTTATCTTCACCAAAAGCCAGCTCCTGGCTTTTCCCTCCGTAGGTGAATACAGCCAGGCGGCTCAGTTGATAGAACTCTCACAAATCATAAAGAACACAATTCAAATCCCACCTCAGACATCTGCTTGTTGCATGACCTGGTACAAGTTGCTGAACACCTCTGTCTGCCTGTTTCCTCATCTATAAAACGAAGACACTGATATCACTATCTCCTAAGGTTACAGTGAGGTTAAATATGATATTTTAATACTGCCAAACAAATGCTAGCTATTAGTATTACCTGAATGCTGGTGATTGAGTAAAACAGAAAACTCATTTCTACTGTTCCAAGTTTCAAATTCCAAAGGACAATATTAAAAAGAAACTTTTGTAATGGCAGCAAATTTGACAGGTTGGAGATTGTATCTTCCTACTGAGGGTTATCTTGGGGCAGTACAAAGAGTCCTTTACTTGGAATCATAAGACCCGAGTTTGAACCTTCCCTTTGCACCCTCTGCACAGTGCACTAGCACAGCCATCGTGCCTCAGGTATCTGATGATGTCAGGCAAATCATTTCATCTTTCTGGCACTCACTTTCCTCCTCTACACAAGGCAGGACTTGGATTTGACCTCTAAGGTCCCTTCCAACTCCAGATCAGTGATCCTCCTGTGATCACAAGGTGACAGAGATGGACAGACAGATGGAAAGACGGATAAACAGATGGAGAGATGGATGGGCAGATGCATGGATAGAGAGAGAGAGAGACAGAGAGGTCTTTCATCTTTTGTGTCATGGATCTCACTGGCAGACTGGTAACAACTCTGGAACTTTTCTCAGAAAAGCTTATAATTATACAAAATAATAAACAAAAAAGGATCAGAAATCAATTATATTAAAATATAGATATAATTTGTTTAATTACCCATACCCCTAAACTAGTGCATAACTGAGTCAATTCTTTTGACTCCTCTCAAAAGCACTTCATGTGGGAAGATGATGTTAAAAATACAAGGAACCTTGGAAATTATTCAATAATCGTCACTTATTTTACATGAAACGAAGACCCAGAAGAATGAAGTCACTTACCCACAGTAATAAGAACTGAAACAGCAGAGTTGGGCCCTGTCTCCAAATCTAGGGCTGCTTCCATTCCATCCCATGACCTTTCACAGGTAACAAGTCTTTCTGGATTCCTTAGTTGATAGCTTCCTTTATTTATTTATACATATGCTTATAAAGGCACTTAGTCACATAGTAAATTAAATTCTACTGATGATGAATTATCCTATAAAATATTAACTTTCAATGAAAATTAAAGTTGCCTTTCAGTTTGATTGTCTAAACATGGTTGCATCTCTTGGGGTTTTCTGTTACTAGTTTTTTTGCCATTCAATCAGACTTTTAACTTTTGCTGAATATTTGGGTGGCATAGTGTTAGAAAGTGAATGGGGAGACCCCCAGGGGGAAGACTCCCCAGAGATAGGTTTTATTTTACTTTGCCTCACTTATCTACCTCGTATTGGAATGTGGGCCAGATCCTTTGTTGGGGCAGGGTGAGGACAGACCAATGAGGACGGGAGTGCCTCCCTACGTCAAGAATGTGCGCCCGATCCTTGGCACAAGCTGAGGTGAGGGACAGCAGGGCAGGGCGAACTAAGATTTCTTTGTTTGAATTCGTGCCTAAACAAGACCCCGCCCCTCCTCCAAAGAGAGTCGAGGGAAGTCCTGGAAAATCTTCTCTCTCTTTGTCCTTTTCCCACACTGAGCTTGTACCCCCACTCTCACCCAACAGAAGTCAGGGATGACAAAAGAATGTATTTTTACAACACTCAGGGTATAAAACCTCAACCCCCAGAGGGCTGGGTGGCCTCCTTCTTCAGACATGCATTCAGGAGGGATGCCCCCATTCCCGGGAATCTGGCAATAAAATATTCCTGTTCACTGCAAGTGCTCCTCTGAATTTTCTTTAATTGGGTAAGTAGGGTTCTGACCCACACAAACTTGGGGGCTCGTCCTTGGGCTTCCCTCCCCGGAAGGTAGCTGCTCCCCACGCCAGTCTTAGGGGCAGGCATGCCCCTGGATTTTTTTTCCAGTGGCCTCTGGACTCGGTGGGGAGCCGCGCTTCTGGGTTGAGATAATCCCAAAGAAAGGAGGGCTTGGATGAACAGGAATATAGGTACCAAAAAAAAAATTGTGAGGTAAAAGTCCGGCTGGCCAGGGTGCTGAAGACAGTCATTAAAACTATACACATATAGCCCTAAAGATAAGCAAATCTCATGGGTCCTGGGGTAAGGATGCCATCTGATAAGCTCCTAGGGTGACTGAAGGAGGGAAGGTTTTGTTTTTCCTCCTCTATTAAGTCTCAGAACTGGGGAGTTGGGCAACAGCTCCCAGACAGGGCAGGTGGTTTAACCCAACCCATTTGAATCTTAAATTCGGGGAGACTTGGTCAGCCAGTTTCCAGACGGGGCGGGCAGTTTAACCCAACCCATTTGAATCTTAGATTCGGGGAGACTTAGTCAGCCAGTTTCCAGATGGGGTGGGTAGTTTAACCCAACCCATTTGAACCTTAGATTTGGGGAGACTCCAAGAGGGAGAGGAAGTTAGATAGATATGGAGAAAGGACAGTCTAAACCAATGACTAAAGAGCAAAAATTGGGCACACCATTGGATAGTCACCTGGGAGGTAAGCTGGAGGAATGGGATGTTTTACCAAAGTATAAGGGAAAAGAGAAAAGAAAAATGATAAAATACTGCTATGTAGTCTGGGGAGAAGTAGATATTGGAGAAGGTACAGCCTGGCCAAAATATGGATCCTCCGAGGATTGGGTGTGCCAGAAATTAAATTTTTATGTAAATACAAAGCAGCCATTTGATCTTACGCAGCTCTCTGGATGCCTGAAATACAACAGATGATAGTGAGAGGGAAGAAGGGGGAGGGAAAGGAGGAAGGAGAGAGACTAGTCCCTCAAACATGGGACCCTTTTTTGTCCCTTCTTCCTCCTTACGCTCCTCCACCTCCAGGGCAGCAAGCAGGAGCAACATCTCCTGACTTTTCTAGCACAGTAAGGGAGTCTTCGGTTCCATCTGGGGAGGATGAGGATGCCTGCACCCCGAGAGAGTCCTCACATGGCTCTCCCAGGGAGGAAGTGAGGCAATCTAGAAAGGAAGGGAGACAGTCCAGGAGAAGGAGAGGCAGCCCTCAGTCTCTTCTGGGGAAGGAGAGGATTCCTGCATTCTGAGAGAGTCCTCACATGGCTCTCCCAGGAAGGAGGCAAGACAGTCTAGAAAGAAAGGCAGGCAGTCCAGAAAAAAAGGGAAGCAGACCTCAGTCTCCTCTGGGGAGGATGAAGATTCGTGCACTCTAAGAGAATCTTCACAGGGTTCTCTCAAAAGGGAAGTGAGGCAGCCTAGGAAGAAGGGGAGGCAGTCCTCAGTCTCCTCTGGGGAGGAGGAGGAGGAGCCCTGCACCCCGAGAGGGTCCTCCCATGGCTCTCTCATGAAGGATATGAAGCAGTCCAGGAAGAAGGGGAGGCAGTCCTTGGTCTCCTCTGGGGAGGAGGAGGAGGAGCCCCGCACTCCGAGAGGGTCCTCCCATGACTCTCTCAGGGAGGACGCAAGGCAGTCTAGGAAGAAAGGAAGACAGTCTAAAAAGGAAGGGAGGCAGTCCTCAGTCTCCTCTGGAGTGGAGGGGAATCCCTGCACCTTGAATGAGTCTTCACATGGCTCTCTCAAGAAGGAATTTAAGCAACTGAGAAGGGAATTACAACAACTTTTAAATGATCAGAAAAGCCTTCCCCTTGAACCAAAGCAACCAACGGAAATGTTCCCTCTGCGAGACATTCCTTTGGGACAAGGGGGACTGGGGTATGTCAGTGCACCACTCAGTACAACTGAGATTAGATACTTTAAGAAAGAAATGAAGACATTCATGGATGATCCTGGAGGGTTATCAGAGCAGATGGATCAGTTTCTAGGGCCCAATATTTATACTTGGGGCGAGCTTATGTCTATTCTGAATGCCCTTTTCTCTCAAGAGGAGAGAGGTATGATTAGGTGGGCAGCCATGGCAGAATGGGAAATGAGACATCCTCCTGCAATAGGAACACCTCCTGCAGAGCAGAAATATCCTAATGTAGACCCTAGGTGGGATCACAATAATGAAGCTCACAGAGTCCACATGCCGGATCTGCGAGAATTGATAATAACTGGGATAAAGAATGCAGTACCAAAACCACAGAATATAAGGAAGGCTTTTGAAGTAGACCAGAAGAAAGATGAATCACCATCAGAGTTTTTAGAAACGCTGAAGAAAAACATGGGAAAATACTCAGGGCTAGATATTAATGATCCAACGGTAGAGGAGATGTTGAAGTTAAATTTTGTTACCCATGCATGGCCAGATATAAGCAAAAAGATCCAGAAGTCAGACAGATGGCATAATAAGACTTTAGCAGTCCTGTTAGAGGAAGCTACTAGGGTATATGTAAGGAGAGATGACAACCAGAGTGCCAAAACAGCAAAAATCTTGCCACAAAGCATGCACTCCATGGAAAGAAAAAAGGAATTGGAGCAGGAGAGGAAACTAGCTAATAAAAAAGAAAGGAGAGTATAGGAATGGTTGGAGAAGGAGGAGAGTGGAAGGAGATTGCCTATCACTTGCTGGATTTGCAACAAGGAGGGGCATGTAAAGAAAGATTGTCCACAGTACCGGAAGGAGGGGAGGGTGTATTTCCTGGTTGAGTTAGAAGACTAGGGGTGTCAGGGGTTCACTGAAATGACCCACCCAGAACCCTTGATAAACCTAAGGATGGGATTGCCAGGGGGAGGAGATGGTATTTCTGTGGACACTGGGGCTTCATGGACCTCAGTGACCCAATTACCTTGGTAGATCGAATTATTACAAGATACTCTCACTATTTCTGGAGTAAAAGGTGAGAATTTCACCGTTCCCCTTACAGAAGTTTTAAGAGTGGAATATCAAGGGACTGCAGTCCTGGGTCAATTACTCCTAGTCCCAGAAGTGGGTGTGAATTTGTTAAGGAGGGAATTCATTACCAAATTGGGAATCCAGTTGATAATGTGGGGAGCTAGGATAATCCCCGTTAAAATATTAGTTATGAGAGAAGAAGAGGGGGAAAGGATTTGTCCCGACGTATGGGCAAGTGTCACAAACCGGCGTAGGGTAAAGATGACACCTATAAGTATAAAGCTTAAAGATCCAACTGCAGTAGTGAGGATAAAACAGTATCCTATATCTCTAAAAGGGAGGAAAGGGCTCCAACTGGTAATCCAGGGACTGCTTGAAGGGGGTCTTCTTGAGTCATGCATCTCAGCCTTCAACAGCCCTGTTTTGCCAGTTCAAAAGAGGGATGGAACATACAAACTGGTGCAAGACCTTAGGGAAATTAATAAAATTGTTTTGTCATCCTACCCAGTGCTCCCTGACCCCTACACTATTTTGGGAAGAATTGATGAAGAAAGCAAGTGGTTTAGTGTGATAGACTTGAAGGATGCCTTTTGGGCCTGCCCCCTAGATCCCAGCAGTCGGGATCTTTTTGCCTTTCAGTGGGAAGACCCAAGGACTGGAAGAAAACAACAGTACCGGTGGTGTGTCCTCCCCCAGGGGTATACTGAATCTCCAAACCTATTTGGACAGGTCCTTGAGAGAATTCTAGAGGGATTCCACACCCCTGGCAATACTCAGGTTTTACAGTATGTAGACGATCTGTTGATCACAGGAAAAACCAGAGAAGAGGTTAGTGAGGCCTCAATCCAGTTACTTAATTATCTGGGTCAACAGGGTTTGAGAGTTTCTAAGAACAAATTGCAATTCATGGAGAAGGAAGTCAGATACCTAGGACATTTAATTAGTGAAGGACAGAAGAAGTTAGACCCTGAACGGGTTGCAGGAATCTTACAGACTCCTCTCCCCAAAATGAAAAGAGAACTTCGGAGATTCTTGGGGCTGGTGAGGTACTGTAGAAACTGGATTGACTCATATGCATCTCTCACTAAGGCCATGTATCAATATTTGTTAGAAACAGAACCCGATAAGATCAACTGGGATCCTGAGGGAGAAGGAGGATTCACCAAATTAAAGGAGATATTGACATCTCCTCCCATTTTAACACTCCCATTGCTAAAGAAACCATTCCACTTCTTTGTGAATGTGGATAAGGGGGTAGCGTTGGGGGTATTGACACAAGAAAGGGGGGGGGGGGGCAAAAGAGGCCAGTAGGCTTTCTATGTAAAATCCTTGATCCTGTGGCCCAAGGGTGGCCAACCTGCATCCAGGCAGTAGCCGCGACAGCAGTTTTGGTTGAAGAAAGTAAGAAGTTGACTTTTGGGGGAAATCTAATTGTCAGTGCCCCCCACCAAGTTCTAGTTATATTAAACCAGAGGGCAGGGAGGTGGCTAACCAATTCCAGAATCCTTAAATACGAGGCAATCCTATTAGAAAAAGATGATTTAATTCTGACACAGGATAATAATTTGAATCCAGCCTCCTTTCTGACCGTGGGGAACATGGACACATCAGAATTAGAACGCTATTGTGTGGATTTCATAGACTCACAAACCAGGGTTCAGGAAGACTTACAGGAATCCCCCATCCCAGGAGGATCGAATCTATTCATTGATGGCTCCTCCAGAGTGATGGGTGGAAAAAGGAAGAATGGGTATGCAATAATTAATGGAGATGAGGAGTCTCTGGTTGAGGCCGCAGAGTTGCCCCAAAATTGGTCAGCTCAAACTTGTGAATTGTATGCCTTAAATCAAGCATTAAAACTTTTAAAGGGAAGGGAAGGCAATATATGTACCGATTCCAAATATGCCTGGGGGGTGGTGTGTGTCTTTGGGAAAATATGGGAAGAAAGAGGAATGATTAATAGTAAGGGAGGAGAGCTGGCTCATGCTACTTTAATAACTCAGATTCTTGAGAATTTGTTATTAGCTGAAGCAATAGCAGTGGTACATGTTAATGGCCATCAAACAGGTCACTCCTTTGAGGTCAGGGGAAATCACCTTGCAGATGAGGAAGCAAAAAGAGCAGGGGCAGCAGAAACTGAGTTGCCAGACCATATGTTGGTCCTGGTTCCCTCGTTTCCTCCGAATCTACCTCCCCCTTCCTTTACTGAGGAAGAAAAGCTCAAGGCCCAGACCTTGGGAGCCCAGGAGCAGGGGGGGCGATGGCTCCTACCTGATGGAAGAGAAGTATTGACCAAAGTAAGTATGAGACTGGTCCTTCAGCATCTACATCAGGGCAGTCACTGGAGTGCCCAGAATTTATGTGATGCGGTCCTAACTCAGTGTATGTCTCCAGGTCTTCATACACTAGCATGGCAGCTGGTAGAAGGGTGTCTAGTGTGTCGAAGGACAAATAAGACAGCCTTGCACCAGGCTACAGCTGGAGGAAGGCCCCCAGGCCTTAGACCTTTCCAGAGTATACAGGTGGACTTTAGTGAGTTGCCTGCAGTGGGATGTCTAAAATACTTGTTGGTCATAGTGGATCACCTAACTTCTTGGGTGGAAGCTTTCCCCTCGCCCCGAGCTAATGCTCCTGCAACTCGTAAGGTGTTACTCGAGCAGATAATTCCAAGGTATGGGGTGGTGGAACGAATAGATTCAGATCAGGGAACACATTTTACCGCCAAGGTTCTGCAATCCCTAGCTCAAGCCTTGGATATTACCTGGGAGTTTCATGCTCCCTGGCATCCTTCCTCGTCCGGTAAGGTTGAAAGAATGAACCAAGAAATCAAGAGACAGCTTGCCAAATTAAGTTAGCTTTAGAAACTCAATTGCCCTGGACCAAATGTTTACCCTTAGCCCTCCTCAGAATACGTACAAAACCCCGTAGGGACATAGGACTTTCCCCATATGAACTTCTTTTTGGTCATCCATACCTTGGGAGGGAAAAAGGGAGCTGTGACCCTCTTTTTGAAAATAAAGATAAATTCCTTAGGAATTATGTAGAACCATTGGTGAAACATCTCCGTGCTTTGCAGACGAGAGGATTAACTGCTCAGACTCCACCCCTGGGATTTCCAGTTCACAAATACCAAATAGGAGATTGGGTCCTGATCAGGGTTTGGAAGGGGGAGAAATTGACCCCTACTTGGGAAGGCCCATTTCAGGTACTGCTAACCTCAGACACAGCCATCCGGACTTTGGAGAGGGGCTGGACTCATCACACCAGAGTGAAGGGACCAATGGAGCCTCCTGAAGTGTGGATGACTGCAGCAACAGAGCTTGACAAGCTGAGACTGCACCTCAGATGTGGCAGCGTATCCCTGCACCAGGTGAAGGCATGAGCAGTTTCGTTTTCTCTGGCCTGAAGATACTGCATGGACTATTACTTATCTGACTGTTTAATTTCTTTTCTCTTTCTTTCCTGTTGTGGTTACCATGGGAAGCCTTTTACTTAAGTTTCTTATGCTTATGGGGTTATTTGTGTACTCAGTCTCTGGTTTCCAATCATCTTTGGGGAGCTATTTGCAAAAATGTCTCCTCGAGATGATGATGCTCCCCTCCCTTGTATTGACAGAATGGCAGGAAAACTCTCTGGTGCGATTGGGACAGGCAGTAGCTAATACTGGACCGCGAGACTGTTGGGTCTGTCAAATACACCCACAGGAGGAATGGGCCACCACTTTGCAGAGGGCCACGGAATCTCACTGTGT
The DNA here is from genome assembly GCA_028627135.1 of Pseudochirops cupreus. Classification (NCBI taxonomy): domain Eukaryota; kingdom Metazoa; phylum Chordata; class Mammalia; order Diprotodontia; family Pseudocheiridae; genus Pseudochirops; species Pseudochirops cupreus. The sequence continues at coordinate 163,296,882 of CM053583.1, forward strand.
GACCAGACCCATATCCTTCCAAGAGATACACTACACCGCTGCTCCAAGTACGACCAGAGAGAGATACTTTCCTATCCATACCCTGTTTTAATACTGGAAGGTCTTTCTTTAATGAGACGTATACTGAATCCCAACATTATGGTCCTATATTGATTAGTCTAGAAGGAACAGCACAGATTGGTCCTTTTAACTATGTTTGTGTGGAGGGAAATGTCATGTCATTCAACACCCCTAATTACACACACATTATGGTGATTGTTGTACACAGAGGCTGACTTTCTTCAACCTCACTGGAGTTAACATGTATGTCCCCAATAATTGTAGTTATTGGTTCCATTACTCGACAGTTTTAAAATGAGGGGACAGCCTTAGGAATATTACCATGGACCCCCCTGACCCAAAATCACCATCATGACAGGTATATACTCAATTGAGGCAAACTGATTTACATCCGTTCCTTATCCCAAACTATAATATATCAAACACCTGGGGGCAGAATGTCAGATCAATGTTAAACAATACTAGGTTGAATTCGGTGTGTGCCTCCATTGGATTCATGTTTGTCTGTGGGAGATCAGTAGATCCTCTAACTGTATATGAAGCCTGGCCTGGCCGCACTCACTGGGACATGGTGTATATGTGGAATGCTTTCCAATGTTTGAGTCCCTACAAGAATTATGGACAATGTACCTTAGGAGTCATCAACCCTGGCATGAGCCTGTATAATTACACTACTGATGAGGATCAGGGCTCATACCGTGTTAAGAGGAGCTCATGGGACAACTTCATTTGGTGGGTTAAGAAAACCATAGCATTTCTTATACCCTGGGTAGGATATATTGAGCATGAGACAGTCTTAACAAATATCACCAAAACTATAGAAGTGATTGCCACTGAGACAGCTAATGGATTACAGAATTTACAGGAGTCTTTAGACTCCTTAGCCCATGAAGTTTTGGACAATAGAATAGCACTAGATTATTTATTAGCAGCTGAAGGAGGGGTATGCACGGTGGTAAACACCTCTTGCTGTCTATATATTAACAAATCACAACAAATACTAACCAACATACATCACCTACATGAGACAGCTTCATGGATGGAAGAAACTAGACAGCAATTATTTCCTATTCCCTCCTTGTGGGATAAGTGGAAGTCACTTCTATATTCAGTGATCACTATTATTGGAATTGTAGTAACACGCCTTTTGTTTGGACCTTGTATATTGAACTGTTTAATATCTAGACTACAATCCATCATCCACCCTGAACCTATTAGGATGAAGGTTCTGAGGGAGCGGATGATCGACTCCCTTAGAGAAGGGGGCAGAGCCCCTGATGAAATAGAAATAATGAGAGAGGATGAGAACATAAGGGAGAGGATGAGATAGCAGATGAATTCTATCAACAATGGTCTGAAGAGTCTTCAAGTACTATGAAGAAGAGGGGAAACTGAATGGGAAGACCCCCGGGTGAAGTATCCCCAGAGATAGGTTTTATTTTACTTTGCCTCACTTATCTACCTCGTATTGGAATGTGCGCCGGATCCTTTGTTGGGGCAGGGTGAGGACAGACCAGTGAGGACAGGAGTGCCTCCCTACGTCAAGAATGTGCGCCGGATCCTTTGCACAAGCTGAGGTGAGGGACAGCAGGGCAGGGCGAACTAAGATTTCTTTGTTTGAATTTGCGCCTGAACAAGACCCTGCCCCTCCTCCAATGAGAGTCGAGGGAAGTCCTGGAAAATCTTCTCTCTCTTTGTCCTTTTCCCGCGCTGAGCTTGTACCCCCACTCTCACCCAACAGAAGTCAGGGACAACAAAAGAATGTATTTTTACGACACTCAGGGTATAAAACCTCAACCCCCAGAGGGTTGGGTGGCCTCCTTCTTCGGACATGCATTCGGAAGGGACGCCCCCATTCCCGGGAATCTGGCAATAAAATATTCCTGTTCACTGCAAGTGCTCCTCTGAATTTTCTTTAATTGGGTAAGTAGGTTTCTGACCCACACAAACGTAAACAGCACTGGGAATCTGAGTTCCAAATCTCACTCTGCCTTATTCCCTGTGTAAGTGTGAACAGGTCTCTCATCCTCTCTGGACCTCTCTTTCTTTGTCTGCAAAATAGGGGGTTTAAACTGGATAATCTCTTAAGGTCCCTTCCCGTCCTAAAGCTCTGATCCTACAACACTAGGAAATGGTTGTTATTTGTGTAGGAAAAGGAAAAATGGAGGGGTGGGAGGAAGAACTGAAATAACGGAAGTGAAATTACTTTGGAATTAGTTCAGTCAAATTTATTCAAGTCACGTCCAACTCTTTGTGGCCCCATTTGGGGTTTTCTTGGCAGAGTGGTATGCCATTTCTTTCTCCCGTTCATTTTGCGGCTGAGAAAACTTCAAAAAAACAGGGTTAAGTGACTTGCCAGAGTCACACAACTAGCAGGCGTTTGAGGTAATATTTGAACTCAGAAACATGAGTCTTCTTGACTTGAGGTCAGGTACTGGATACATCCACTATGACACCTAGCTGCCTACTTTGAAATAAGTAACATTAAAAAACAACAACAACAACAACAAAAAACATCACGAGGAGAGAGAGCTGGCTTCAGGCAGGAAGACAAGAGTCCAGATACTACCTCAGATTTGAACTGGTTCAGGGACCCTTTAACATCTCAGTTGCAAAGCAGGTGTTGATTTGCATTGGTCAGTGTAATCTCCAATAAAAACAAAACAAAGCAACACCACCAAAGGGTAGTTTATGCCTGAGATTAGAGAGGTGAAGCTAAATGATGAAAAGGTCTGCCAGGTGAAAAGGGAAAATCAGCAGAAGATTTTTTAAATTTTTCATCATTAAATCAAGGACTTCCTATGAGTCAGACACTATGCTAATCAATAGGGATATGAGGAAAGGCAAAAATAGTCCCTGGCCTGAAGAAGTTTATATTCTAATAATATGCACAATAGGCAAGCAACTATGTTTAAACAAGACAGGCACAAAAGCTGGAAGGTACTACTAGCATTAAGGGGGAACTGGGAAAGGCCTCTGGCAGAAGGTAGGATCTGGACACAAACTGGAAGAAAGCCAGGGAAGGTAAGAGTCAGAGGTGGGGAGGGAGAACACCACAAGGGTAGGGAACAGCTAGTGAAAAATGAAGGACTTGTGGATGGAGTGGCTTCTTTTAGACCAATGTCACTGGATCACAAAGGGAGCAGGGCATAAGAAGACTTGAAAGGTAGGAAGGAGTCAGGTTATGAAGGGCTTTCAAAGTCAAGAGTGAATTTACCAACGAATAATCAATATTTAATTGTACCAGTATAGCCTTAAAAAACGGTTTCTGAATCTTGAACATAAGAAAGTCTTTATTAAAGGCACTTGGTATAGTGACATTGCCAAAGACCTGAGAATTGTAAATGCTCCTTTCACCATCAACAGGGACCCTGGGCACATACTCTGGGCCTCCGTTGTCTCATCTGTACACAACGAGGGGGGTGGGATTAAGGTCTTCTGATGTCCCCTCCCGTGCCAACATTCTGTGAGTCTTTCCAAGATCAAGTTGGTACTGGAACATAAACACCGTGAAGCCATCTTGCTTCGTGATTTGTCCCAAGATTTGATGTTTTTCCTTTGAATGAATTTTGTTGTAGATGCTTTCATTTCATTCAGCCCCTGCATCTCATGGGAAGTTTGGAAATTTATCAGATCAGGAAGAAACACTCCAGAGCCGCCTTTTCCAGCACCCCACCGACACTCACTTCATGTGTATTCTCCGTACACCTGTATGAGTGTGTGGAATCTCCTTAGATTGAGGTCAGAGATTCTATCTTTGTGTTTCTAGTACAGTATTTGGCACAATCCGATTGTGGCTGTAGGTTGGAAGAAAGACTGCAATAAAGATGGCAAAAGGAAGATCACTGAAGAGACTGTTTCAGGAGCTGTAGGGTAAAGTGAGAAGGGCTTAAAGAAGGATAGGAGGGTAATGGAAATAGACGGGTAAAATGTGGTCACAGGATTTAAAACTGGGAGCGTTTAGACCTGATGCTTTTAACCTTTTCTGGGTCACTGACTCTTTTAGCCATATGGAAAAATCCTTCTCAGAATAATGTTTTTAAATGCATGAAAAAAAGTTATAAAGGAAACCAATCATATTGAAATAACTAGTTATTTTTTTTTAAGTACCAGATTCTAAATTAAGAACTTCTCTTTCTAGGCTATTTAGTTCAAATCTTTTGTTTTTAGAAATGAGGTAACAAATGTCCAGAAGAGGTTTCCACAAATTAACCAGTTCAGTCACAGTTGCTCATACCCACCAGACAGAAGTGTTGAGATTCAAACCATGATTCTCTGAGATTTCTCAAAGTTTAATAGAAATACAATTACTTAAGAATCCATGCACTCTGCCTTTCTCCTCTGACCTAACACATCCCTTACTCTCTTGAAAGAATTAAAAAAAAACTTTTGAAATGAATGAAAACTACAAAACTGATTCAAAGGAACTTTATAAGGATTCTCCAAGACTGGACAATCCGCCAGGCATAAAGTATACAAAAGCAAAATGAAAACCAGTCCCCTGCCCTAAAGGACCTTCACAGCATAAGAACATAAAAAGCAAATATTTGTGTATCCCTATCTATTGGCTCATAACTTAAACTGAAAAGCAAAAGGCAACAGGATATGCAAGCTTTTTTTTTTAATTTTTAGTAAATAAGCCAGTCTACTGCTGAATTCTCTGACCCCAAACCCTGTGCTCTTCTCATTAACACCATCAAGTCTCTCAAATATAAACTCAAGGACTCAAACCAGGGCCCTTGAGATTAAGACAATCAGATTTCCTTCCAACCTGGGTTAGGCCTGAGGCAAGGGGGTGAGATAGAGAATAGAGTCAAAATTGTTAGCTAATAACCAACTGAATTTGGAAGTCACAGCCCAAAAGCGCTCCAGGAGAAGAAATGGTTACAGATGTCATGACAGGATACTTTTCTTATACAGGATACTCATTTCTGCTAACTTATATTTGCAGTTATTTTTACCAAATTTCAGACCTTTAGGCAGTTGGATGTTACAGTGAACAGATAACTGGACCTAGAGAAGAGCCCTGATCTCAAATCTAGTCTTTGATACTTACTAGCTGTGTGATCCTGGGAAAGTTATTCAATTTCTATCTGCTTCAGTTTTCCCATCTGTACAATGGGGGTGATATTTGTAATATGCCTTACAAACCTTACAGTGCTAAGTTTACATATATACATACACTATACATTTATCTATCCACACACACCCCAATCCATATACATACATACACTCTTATACATCTCTCTATGTGTACTCATGCACACACCTATACATATATACACATATATCTATCTATCTATCTATCTATATATATATATATACATATACACAAACACACACACATACATATGCTATATAAAGCACTGTTATTATTTCTCCAGTGTAAAATAAAGTGACATGTAGAATAATTTTGGCGAATCAGATTAGTATTATAAGAGTCAGTGTGGTACAGTAGAAAGAACAGTGCCTGGAGAGTCAGAGGATCTGGCTTCAAATCCTACCTCTGATCCTTATTACTTACATAATTTCTAAGTTTCCTGATCTGTAAAATCAAAGTGTTGAACCAAATTAGGGGTTTATAACCTGGGACCTTTAAAAAATATTTTTTTATAAATATATTTTGATACAGTTTCCTCTATAATCTGTACCTTATTTTATGCTTTTAACAAATAATTCTGAGAAGGGGATACAGAGGCTTCACCAGATTGCTGAAGAGGTCCATGACACACAAAACACCAAGAATCCCTGGACTCAGTGGACTCTGAGGTCCCTCCTAGCATTCTACCTATATGATTCTAAGAAACTCAGTTAAGTATGAAGAATCTTGTCCCAATGCTGTTAACTGTTTTTCCTCTTAAAGCACAAAACACCATTTTCCTCTGAACTATTTAAGGTCTTTAGAACAAAAGAAGCCATCAAAGTGCAAAGTTTCATCGATCCAAACTAGCCTGATGCTACAGGCCCACTGCCCCTCCCCCTTTCTAATCCTCAGATATTCCTCTCCATCTGCACTAATGGGAGACCCAAACAACCTATCATCTCCACTTCCCCCCCCCCAAACACGTTCCCTGCCCTGCTTTGATCTGCCTAAGAAAAATTTCTTCAAGGTCCTGACTGTCCCTATGATCCATTTACTTACTCAGGAGTCAGTATTCCAAATCTCAGGGGGCTCTGAGAGAATTAAAAGTTATAAAAATAACATTTCCCTTCTAGTCCTTGGGACATGTGAAATTGCTAATCACCCAGACGCCACACATGACACGGTGCAGCCTACTCTGCTCATTCATCCAAAAGCTGTTTTCCTAACTGGATACAGGTGGGAAAAGCTGGAGAGAAGGGTGACTGTGCCTACTGCCAGGGACCTCGGCCTTCACATTCTCACTTCCCAGCACAGACATTAACAGGAACGCCTTTGAAGTCATTCTGAAGTCATTTAAACCAAAAACAATCCAAAGGCTCACACAGAAGAAAAAAAAACAACCTTTCTTCTTTTTCCAAAGTTCCAAACAAATCTTAATATATTTTGGGAGGAAAACACACACACCCCCCTTCTGTTTCTTGTTGTCCAGCAGCTGCTATTGGGAACTATTACATACATGTGCTAGAGAACCAAAGGCAAGAACCCACACTGCTTTTTTGGGTGAGAAAGTTATTTTTAAAAGGTCAACAGAAACACCAACTCCTTTTGAATCAACTGATTCCACTCCCTCTTCTTTCTCCTGTAACTAACCTTTTGGTCTCTCAAAAGAATAAAAATAAACAAACAGCTGCAGTCAATGCAAATCAGAAGCTGATTTGATTGCACTTGCCGAGGGTCCAGGATCTGCGCGCACTGGGCCGAGGAGAGAGCGGGGCCTTAAGGCTCTACGCTACACTAGCACACAGAAGAAAATGGCAGCACGCGCCTGTGCAATTGTCTGCAACGTAAATGCACACACAGGTTACCCACGGTCGTGCTGTTCAGTCATTTCAGTTGTGTGGAACTCTTTGTGATCCCATCCGGGGTTTTCTTGGTTTGCCATTTCCCTCTCCAGCTCATTTTGCAGATGGGGAAACCTAGGTTGATAGGGTTAAGTGACTCGGCCAGGGTCACACAGCTAGGCAGTGTCTGAGGCGGATCCGAACTTGTCTTTCTGACTGCAGCCCTAGTGCCCTATCCACTGTGCCATTTAGTAGCACTTAAAAGTAAAAGTTTGTTTTTAATAAACCTTGCTGGTATCACAGAGTTTCTGAAAGCTGGTATGAGCTCCAAGCACGGTTCTTTAACTTGGGGTATGGGAAGTTATTTTCAAAATATATTTTGATAACAATTTCAAATACAACTGACTTCCTGTATAATCCTATATATTTTATTTTGTCCATTAAGCATTTTGTGGTAAAGAAAGGGCCTGAATAGGCTTTACCTGCTTGACAAAGAAGACCACGATAGAAAAAAGACTAGGGATCCCTGTTCTCTGACACACCTTTGAAGTTCTTAGTTGATACATCTCAGTATGAATGGAGGAAATAAAATGGTAGAGAGAATTTGAGCAGAGTGGTTAAGATGGACTAAGGTTGAAGGGCCCCAAATGTGAAAGCATTTCAGTAAAGTACTACCCAATGGAAGGGCCCCCATATTTGAAGGTATTCTAATAAAATACTAGCCAAAAAAAGGGCTTCCACACTTGAAAAATATTCTAGTAAAGTACTACCAGTACAAAGGCCCCCACATTTGAAAGTATGCCATGAAAGGATAATCCAATAGGATAGCCTCCACACTTGAAAGTATTCCAGAAAAGTACTACCCAGTAGATGGACATCCATATTTGAAAGTGTTCCAATAAAATATTCCCCAACAGAAGCCCCACTGTATGTTTTCCTTGCTCTTAATATTTTCATTCACATAATGAGTTCCATTTTTACAACACCATGATGTCTAATCATCACCTCTTTTTCTATCATAACAACAATAGCTGGGGGGTGGAGCCAAGATGGCGGTGCAGAAGCACGAAAACTCTGCAGCTGCCACATAGCCACTTCAAATACCCAAAAAACATGACTCTAAACAAATTTTAGAGCCCCAGAACTCACAAAATTACAGAAAAACATGTCTCCCGCTGAAGGCAGCTGGGCAGGTGTGACAGGAAGGGTTCATCATAGCGCACTGGGAGCCAAAACCAGCCTGGCCTGAAACGCATCTGGAGCCACCAGGACAAGCCACGGCTAGAGCCTTCAGGACAGTGGATCAGCGGCGATTTCCAGAATTGTCAAGCCACAAGAAATAAGGACTAAGTGAAAGGTTACTGGAACTCGGCTAAATCTAGGGAAGAGGATCGGGCCGAACTGCCTTCAGGGCAAGGAACCAGCAGAAGTGGTGGCCCTGCAGCCGCCTCCATGTGGCTGCTTCAGAAGCTCCTGGCCTGCAGATTGCAGAAGGGCCAAGTGATCGTTCAGAGGCTAAGTGCTCTTGCCTTAAGCTTCCTGGATCTTGGGTGGGGATGCTGGGGTGCATTTTCAGTGAGCCAAAGCTGGTGGGAGCTGCAGAGACAGTGGCCTCCTAATAGCTCCAGCAGCTGCAAAAACCCCAGCGATCTGGGACAAAACTTTACCCTCTGGAAGCAGAGTTCCACAGAACTAAAGTCAAGTAACTGACTTGGCAACATGAGCAGGCAAAGGAAGCAAAGGAAGAACAGCAATCCAACTTCAGATTCTTTCTTTGGGGACAAAAAGGATCAAAGCATGGAATGGGAAGAAGACAACACAGTCAGAACTCCCACACCAAAATCTTCCAAGAAAAAGGTAGACTGGTTACAAGCCATAGAGCAGCTTAAGAAGGATTTTGAAAACCAAATAAGAGAAGTGGACGAAAAATTGGGAAAAGAAATGAGAATGATGCAAGAAAATCATGAAAAGAGAGTCAACAACCTGACTGAAGAAAATAACACCTTAAAAAATAGATTAACTCAAACGGCAAAAGAGGCCCCAAAAGCCAATGAGGAGAAGAATGCCTAAAAAAGTCGAATTTGCCAGATGGAAAAAGAATCTCAAAAGCTCGCTGAAGAGAATAATTCCTTCAGAGTTAGAGTGGAACAAATAGAAGCAAATGACTTTATGAGAAATCAAGAAACTGTTAAACAGATCCAAACAAATGAAAAAATAGAAGGCAATGTGAAATATCTCCTTGAAAAAAACCACTGACCTGGAACAGATCCAGGAGAGACAATTTAAAAATTACTAGACTACCTGAAAGCCATGATCAAAAGAAGAACCCAGAACACATCCTTCAAGAAATTCTCTAGGAAAACTGCCCTGATATTTTAGAACCAGAGGGCAAAACAGAACTTGAAAAAATTCACCAATCACCTCTTGAAAAAGATCCCCAAAAGAAAACTCCTAGGAATATTATAGCCAGGTTCCAGAGACCCCAGATCAAGGAGAAAATACTACAGGCTGCCAAGAAGAAACAATTTGAATACTGTGGAAACACAATTAGGATAACCCAGGATCTAGCAGCTTCTACATTAAGGTATCGAAGGGCCTGGAATATGATATTTTGGAGATCAAGGGAGCTAGGATTAAAACCAAGAATCATCTACCCAGCAAAACTGAATATAATGTTCCAGGGGAAAATATGGTAATTCAATGAAGTGGAGGACTTTCAAGTATTCTTGCTGAAAAAACCAGAACTGAACAGAAAATTTGACACTCCAATACAAGAAGCATGAGAAGGTAAACATGGAAAAGAAATCAAAAGGAAGTTATCAAAGCTGAACTATTTAAATGTTAACAGGAAAAAACAATAATTGTAACCTATGAAACTTTTCTCAGTATGAGGATAGGTGAGGAGAATAACAATGTATGTATATATGTGTGTGTGTATATATATATATATATATATATATGTATATGTGTATATGTATATATGTATATATATGTATACATACACACATATGTCTATATAGGAGTGTATATATACATATGAATACATATCTGAGTATTTGTATATATGTGTACATAGAGGGCACAGGATCAACTGAATAGGAAGGGATGATACTTTAAAAGGTGAAATTCTGAGGTGGGAGAGGAATAGAATGAGAGGAGACATGGAGAGACAGAATGGGATTAATCCTCTCATACAGAAGAGGCAAGGAATACCTGTTACCATGTAGGGGAAAAACAGGAAGGCAAAAGGGAAAGGGTCAACTTTACCCTCACTGAATTTGGCTTTGGAAAAGAATGACATAAACTCTAAACTGGGTATCTTGCCACACAGGAGAGTGGGGGCATGGGGTGAGAGGTGGGATGATGGAGGGGAGGGAGGGGGGAGGGTTGCTGGAAGCATACATTTCTATAAAGGGACAGGGACAGGGTAGAGAACAGAACAAGGTGGGGGGAGGGATAGCTAGGAGGGACATATAATCAGTCTCTCACAATATGTCCATTGTGGAGATGTTCTATATAACTACACATGTACAGCCTGTATTGAATTGCTTATCTTTCCAGTGGAGGTAAGTGATGAGGAAGGAAGGCAAAGAATCTAGGATTTAAGTTCTATAATCAAATGTAAATATATATATATATAGAGAGAGAGAGAGAGAGAGAGAGGGAGAGAGAGAGAGAGAGAGATGTAGATATATAGATATATATATGTAATTATGATGATGATGATGATGATGGTGATGGTGATGATGATTAACTACATGCAACTGGGAATTAAGATATACAGGCACTGGGGTAGGGAGATCCATCTTGCCCTACCTGAAAGTCAGAGGAGTGATGGGTGAAGACATAGGAGAGAGCAGATTGGGGGAGGGGTTATACAGTGGGATAGGGCTGTTTTGGGGTGGTGGGTGGGTAAAAGATGGGGAGAAAATTTGTAATTCAAAATCTCGTGAAAATGAATGATGTAAACAAGAAAACAAATAAATTTTTTAAAAAATAGCCTCCAATTCCTGAGTTTGAGAGATTAGAGCCTCAAAAAAGGGAAGATCCTTGGAGATATCAAGTATAATCCCCTAGTTCTTACAAATGAAAAAAAATAAGGACCAGGTAAGTTAAGTGATTTACCCAAGGTAACATCACTGATGAGGGGTTCTTTACTCCCTACCTACCATGTCTCCCCCTGTTTGCTTGTGCTTGCTCTTTCTTTTATAGTCTGTTACACAGATTAATATATCAGATCTTTCTCTCTCAACTTAACTCCTTTCGAGGCTGGGTTTTCTCCACCATGTCCCAGAAAACTCTTCACCCTGGAGACTCACTCCAGTCCTGAAATTCACACACTCTGGATGTGGATACCATTTTCCATCATGAATCTTTTGGAGTTTTCTTAGACCCTTGTGTTGCTAAGAAAAGCTAAGTGTATCAAAGTCAGTCATTGTACAATATGACTGTTACTGTGTACAGTGTTCTCCTGGTTCTGCTCACTTCACTCAGCATCCGTTCACATAAGTCTTTCCAGGTTTTTCTGAAGTCTGCCTGCTCACTATTTAGGCTATTTTTAAAAATTTATTTATTTTCTTGTTTACATCATTCACTTCCATGAGATTTTGAGTTACAAATTTTCTCCCCATCTTTTCCCTACCCACCACCCCAAAACAGCCCTATCCCACTGTATAACCCCTCCCCCAATCTGCTCTCTCCTATGTCCTCGCCCATCACCCCTGTGTGCCTGGACCTCTCCTTCTGATTAGATGGCTCTTCCCACTATTTCTGTTAAGGAGGGTGACCAAGCCAGCAAGGTCTTCATTCCTCTCCAGGCTACATCCTAGACTTTCTTCACTTCCCCTCCTCCCCAACACCCACCCCCAATTTCCATCTACTTTTTATATTCTGTCTTCCATTAAAAGGTAAGCCCCTTGAGTCACAAAGCCCAAGTTCAAATGTTGCCCTCTGTCACTTACAACCTGGGTGACCTTGGGCAAGTCATTGGTAGAGCACTGGATTCAGGTCTCAATGAAGCCTTGGTCACTTTTTAACTGTATGACCTTGGATAAGTCACCTAAGTTCTCAGCTTCAATTTCTTCTGGTGAACAGCATCACCTTTAGAGGGTAGCTGTGAGGATCAAATAAGATAGGTTGGTAGGTAGGTAGGCAGGTAGACAGATAGATAGACAGATAGATAGACAGACAGACAGACAGACAGATAGAAGACAGACAGACAGATACACACACATGAAGCTAGCTGGCGCCATACTGCAGGGTGCTGGGTCTGGAGTCAGGGAGGCTTCCTGAGTTCAATTGTGGTCTCAGACACTTACTACCTGAGTGACCCTGGGCAAGTCACTTAACCTTCCAGCTCCATACCTATGACCTACTCTCTATGAGACCTTTATATACCTTTTCCTTAGATGATCTGCAGCACCAAGTATAAAGCCTACGCAAGAACCTATGGATGGCCCCTATCAGTACTTAGCCAAATTTTGGAGGCATCATGGGACTCATTCAGTGAAAGTCTAATGATATCTCATGTTACAATAAGATCTAAAACTAAGATTCTAATGAAGAGGCAGTCAGCGAGTATTCGGGTAAACAATGGCTCAATCAACTAAGAATGAATAAAGTGAAATAGTGGTCCATGTATAGGAAAAAAGGTAAAGATACTCAGGGCCAAGAGAGAAGGTAGAAAAAAGAGTCATAGTAGAATGAGGTAGGAGACTCTTTCTTCCATTTTCAGGACAGGCCATATCCTCTTTTATTAAATAAGAGAAAAGAACAAATATCTTCCTGAGTGCTGTAAGAAATGATGAGCAGACAGACTTCAGAAAAACCTGGAAAGACTTATATGAACTGATGCTGAGTGAAGTGAGCAGAACCAGGAGAACACTGTACATAGTAACAGTCATACTGTGCAATGATTGACTTTGATACACTTACCTTTTCTCAGCAATGCAAGGATCTAAGACAATTTCAAAAGATTCATGATGGAAAATGGTATCCATGTCCAGAGAAAGAACTTTGGAGTTTGAATGCAAATGGAAGCATACTATTTGCTCCCCTTTTCTTTTGTTGTTTTGTTTCTTCTTTTCCTGTGGTTCCTCCCCCTGGCTCTAGTTCTTTACATCATAACTAATGTCAAAATGTTTAATATGAATGTATAAGTAAAGCCTATATCAGATTGCACACCATCTTGGTGAGGGGGGAGTAGAGGAGAAAATTAAAATTCAAAATCTTGTGGAAGTGAATGTTGAAAATTAAAAATAAACTAATTAATTATAAAAGAAAAGTATCTTCCTGAAAAGCTATGTATCACTTTTCCTATCCATTTATATTGTCATTTCAGGAATGTTTCATCTCCATTTCTGATCTTTCTAACTGGCAGTGACTCAATCTCCATGAAATTTCATTCTGTGGGAAGCATCAAAGTACTCTAAAATTCACAGGATGTTGTTTCAAAAGTACTAATAGTCTGATCCTCAATTTCAATGATAATATGCTTCCAGAAAAGCCAGGAGCTGACAGCAAAAAGATTAACCAGCTGACATTCATAACAATTTAAATTTGACCCCTTACCAGGATGCCCATCAATTGGGGAATGGCTAAACAAGTTGTGGTATATGAATGTAATGGAATACTATTGTGGTATAAGAAGTGAGAAGCAGATGGACCTCATATTCACCTGGAAAGGCCTATAAAAACTGATGCTAAGTGAGAAGAGCAGAACCAGGAGTAATTTGTACACAATCACAGACTCATTGTATGTGTGACGACCAACTTTGATAAACTGCACTCTTCTCAGCAATGCAAGGTTATGGGACAACTATAAAAAACTCAGGATGGAAGAAGATGTCTACATTCAGAGAAAGAGCTAGAAAAAACAGAGTTTAAATGCAGACTGAAGCAAACTACGTGCTCTCTTTATTTTCCATGTCTGGCTTTGTTTTCTTTCTCCCACTATTCATTCCATGGGTTACAACCCTTCTTTACAACCAGACTAATGTCCAGTGTGAAAATATTTGCAGATCCTGTACTTGATTGCATGCCACCATGGGAGGAAGGGGAGAAAATGTGAAACTCAAGGGATAGTAAACAAACAAATTAATTAAAAAACAAAAAACAAAAAAAACAAGCTCCAAATAAATAAATAAATCTGACCCCTTACCTTTCCTTTAGTGACTGACTGGCAAATAAAAACCTTCACAAGTCAGGGCTTAAGAGTTTGCTTTCAGTCCGGGCAGCGGGCAGCAAGGGGGCTGAGCAGCTGGAGATAATCTGAATTCAAAACCTGCCTCTGAAGTTTACTAAGTTATCTTGGGTGAGTCATTTAGTCATTCTCAGCCTCAGTTTCCAGAACCTATAAAATGGGAATAATAATAGCACCTGCCTTCTAGGGTTTATTGTAAGGACCAAATAAGATAACATATGCAAAGTGATTTTCTAGCTTTAAAGTGTCATACAAATGTTAGTCTTTGTCCTCTATTAAAACTTTGGGGAGGTAAGAGATCCTCCTGTAAAAAGGGGAAGAGTTACTTCATCAGTGTAAGGAACTCATAGATGAAAAATCTCCTCTACCAATGGAAGTTGGCACCTTCTCTGAAACCCACAGTCCTCATGTTGCTCAGAGCATGGAGGTTAAATGACTTGTTCATGGTAACACACCATTCCCAGAAGTGGGAAATCCCAGTATTCACAGTTCTGAGTCAAGCTCTCCAACCACTATGTTAGCCACTAACCTCTAACCAAAATGCTATCAGGCTATCAATTACTTTGGGAGTCATCCTCTACACACTGTGCACAGGCTTCCCTATGTACATGTGTTCTGACTACAATAGAATGGGATTGGCCTGAGGACAGAGACATTTTGTATGCTTGGGTTTGTTTGTTTGTTGGTTGGTTGGTTGGTTTATGTATACCCAGCACCTTGCTGACAAAAAAGGACAAAAGAGAAAAGGGCAGGGCAGGACAGGACAGGACAGGAAGGGAAGGCAGGAAGGCATGAAGGGAGGGAGGAAGGGAAGGAGGGAAGGAGGAAGGAAGGAAGATGCTACATTGCACAACTGGAACTGACTGGTTGGGTCCCCAGTGGGGCATCCCATTCTACTCACAAATTATTGTTTGTCCTTTGTTCTCAAAGAGGACCATGACATCAGGAAAGTGATGCCATAACTAGCAAGTGAACTGGATTTAAGTGGGGGGAGGGGTTGCTGTGCAAAGTTACCAGCCTCACTTTCTCTTCTGGGGGCATCCAGGTCCAGTGGCAAGATACAAATCAGGGTGACTGATGATGCCCCCCCCAACCCCAGCACCTAGCCCAAAGCTGGACACATACATGGTACTCAATAAATTACACAATTATGGATTTAGCACGGAAAGGGATCTCAGAGACCACAGTCTAATCTTCTCATTTTACACATGAAGAAATTGAAACTCAAAGAGGCTGCCACTTGCCCTGAATTAATTTCTTATCAAATTCAAATTTTAAATCTTTGGTTTGACTTTTAAAGCTCTTGTGAACTAGGGCCCTTCCTATGTTTCCTTAAGTCACCTTTGCATACCCAGGACACAAAGGGTCTTCTTGCTGCTGCTCACACACAACATGTCATCCTCCAAATCCCAACCCTTTCACTGATGGTCCCTCAGGTCTGGATTTTTCTCTTTCTTCCCCACTCTGCCTCAAGATAGTTGGAATTCCACCTTCTCAAAAGAGTTTTAATGCCCCCCCCCCAAGAAAAATTCACACACTACAAATGGCTAGTGCCTTCCCTCTGAATTTACCTTCCATTTTCACTGCATTGACCTTGTTGGTTCAATTTATACATGTTACCTCCCCTATCAGAATGTGATTTCCTTGAGGGCAGGGACTCCGTATCCATTGAAATCAAAAGACTTTGGGCAGTAAGTCCTGGCTCTAATACTTAATGACTGCGTGACTTTGGGGGAAAAAAAAAAACAAACCTCTGAGCCTTTCTGACCCTCATTTCTAAGATGAGAATAACAATAACAATATCTCCTTCTACATAGGGTTGTTATGAGCCAGCCTATATAAACATACACTTACCTGGCCAGGTAAGTTTGGGTTCTCTGTCATTTCTATTGTTTTAGAGGTCACCTAAGGACTGGTACAGGTACATACCTTGGATGAAGGTATCTATCACTATCCCTTTGGTTACCCAGTTTTGAAAACTCACTAACGTTCCAAAATTCCTTCTCATCTCCCACCCCCTCATCATGACCAGTTAGTTTCCAAGTCTTGTTTCCAATTCTATTCTACCTCCACAATGTCTCTGGCATCCCCTTTCACCCTCTTCTCCAATAACAAAGTCATCATCTTAGGTCAGTGAGCTCCCGCTACACCTTGCCTAGATAATGACAACAGTCTTCTAACATATTTTCCTGCCTCTCTCCAATCCATCCTCCTTAAACCTATTTAAACTGTTAAAACAAATCTGACTATATCACGTTCCCCATTTGTGGCCCCCAACTACCTCTAGGATAAAACAAACTCTTTGGGACACTCAAGGGCCATTCACCTAACTGGCCAGATTCATTTCACATCACTCTCTCCTTTGCATACTCTATATTTCGGCCAAAGTAGTCTACTTATTGTTTCGTTATGTAGAAGGATGCTGGAACCAGCTTAAAACCAGCTCACAGAGCTGATTGTTAAATTTTCAGTGTGAGCATTTACACCTTGAAAAACAGCAAATCTATAAATCTGGGCTTGGTTTACAGTTTCGCTAACTGCCTTGTCTTAAGAAGGTGACGAAAATGTTAATGCAGATTAAAATTAAAAGTGTGTGGGTACTTTTATTTTTTTTCTCCAAAGAATTAATTGTTAATCACTTACCAGCACACCTCGGTATATATGACATTCTTCCTATTCCATGCCTTTCCTTTTCTTCATGCTTATAATCTTCTCCCTTCTCACCCCTACACCTCTTCAAATCCCTAATTCCAACTGAGGCTTACCTAAAGTCCCAGCTCCTCTAAGAACACTTCCTTCTCTCCTTCCCCAGTTCTTAGAACTCCTTCCACTCCCCAAATCACTCTCCATATAGTTCATATTTGGAAGGGGCTATTTTCATTTTTACCTTGGTTTACACAGTCCCTAGCATACATTAAATGCTTAATAAATGCTTATTGAATTGAACATACATTTATTCATCCTAGCCTCTTGACTAACGAAATCACTTCTATCACCTTCATCTGAAAATGGGGATGGATAAAGTGGTCTCTAAGGTGCCCTCCAACTTTAAATATATGTTCTATATTCCTACTAATGGCTACAAAAGTATTAAGTGGGTATACATGAGATTATATCTTTCAAGAAATGCATTTCTGGACACAGCTCATGTGGAAATTTGTTTTTCTGGACTATGAATATTTGTCATGAGGTTTTTTTGTTTCACTGGAAGGGCAATAAAAGAGATAGATAAAGAAGGAAGAATGAGAAAAGGAGAAAGGAAGGGAGGAAAGAAAGAGAAAGGAAGGAAGGAAGAAAGGAAAGTAAGAAGGAAGGAAGGAGGAAGGAAGGAAGGAAGGAAGGGAGGGAGAGAGGGAGGGAGGGAAGGAAGGAAAAGAAAGAAAAACGGGAGGGAGGGAAGAAAGAAGGAAGAGATGGAGGAAGGAAGAAAAGAAGGAAGGAAGGAAAGATCTCTTCCAATGAGAATTATTATAAAGTCCACAAAGCTTCACTATTAGAGAGGAAACTATTAAAAAAAAAGGCTACTGCTTTATATTTTTAAAATTGGCCTAGCATTGACAACTAAAACCCAAGATAGACAATAACTCCATTTTGATGACCAGAATCATTATTCTAAAATCAATGTGGTTTTAGAAACAAGTGATTTTTTGAATGATTCAATTAGGTAATGTTTGTTAAAATTATTAAAGAAAAGTGTTCTGACAGTTATCTGACAATCCCAGGAAAGAATTCAGTACCAAGAAAATCTTGTTATAAGAAAGTAAGTCCTCGAGAACAGCAAAATAAATAGTAAACCTCTGGTGTAACATACTTTGCTACCTAGCCATGAAAAGCCCTGGATAAGGAATGTCCTTACCTGTCAGGATTTTAAGTTCTATTATACTCCTCTATTTTTGTTAACATCTCTAAGACAGAGGTATCTGCCTAGCACCTTCATAAGGAACAGAGCAGCTAGGCTTGGCATGAAACAAAATAACTGAAATAAGTGTGACTTGAGCTGCATAAATGTATCTTCTTCATGAATACTAATTTCAAAACAGGAAACACAACTTGCATATGCCAGAGGAATAAATTTGTAGACAATGAGACCAGACCCTGCTTGAAAATTCTACCTTTCCTCCTAAGATGCATATGTCCAAGAATTTGACTACTGAAGGCAAGGCCAGACCAACCCAGATGATGCCACTAGAGACAACAGATGGTTTCCTGACTCATCTTCCTTTGGGAATTCCTAACTTCCCCTCTATTGGTGTCTAAAAGATAAGCAACAACCTCTTCATCTTACAAAGCATCCTTTGCAGCATTCCCTTTCTGAAAGACATAAGCCTCAGGGATGCCAGGGAATGTAAAGTGGTGGCAAGGTCAGCACCCAGTTAAAACAATCTTTACCTTCTCCTACTAGAAACCTACTTTCACAACAGAAGAAAACTAGACATTGATGTGGACTGAAGTCTCTTCATCGGAATGTAGTCTCCATGAAGTTAGGGATTACTTTTATTTTTTTTCTTGTTTTGTTTTTGAATGTCTCTAGTTCAGTGGCTGATGTACAGAAGACTCAGCGAATGACTACTGGGGTGAAATGAATTTAAAACACACACACATGGTGGAATGTGTTATTGTTCAGTGATTTGCTCTGTGAAGTTCAGATTCAGTCAAAGGGATGCATCTGAAGATCTAGAGGGCCATATGTGGTCAGGAAGCCACAGGTCCCCACCTCTGTCCTATACCATTGAAAAAACAGACCAAGCAGCAATCTCTGCTGATCTAGCTTTGGCCACTGTGTATTTTCTTAATCAGTCCTTACAGAGAGTACAACTACTATCACACAAGAGCAGGGTTTGAGAAGTTTGCTAATATCATTATATATTACCTTCAAACTAAAAGTACATTAGGAATCATTATCCAGAAATCATGTACTTTTTTTTCTCTCCCCAGAGTTCCAACAGCCCCTCTCACCCCTCCTCATTTGCTACTCTTCATGAGTTCTGAGGAAGAGCCTGGAGGCCTCTCATAAAGAGAGCACATGAGTTTTACATGGGCTTTGGGACATCTACTTTGGGAGCTCTAAGAGACTTTTCTGCTACTGGTTCTCAGCCAGGCTCCAGAAAGGTTACCTGAAGAGTTAACTTCTGAAAAATTAAGCTATTACTCTAGTTAGCAGCATGGGAAACACAAGAACCCAGATCTCCTGAGACTTATAGCCAGGTGGCCTTTTAAATATATGGCTCAAGAAATCACCATGTGCACTAAATATATGCCAACAGTGCTGGCTGTATGAATAGGCCGATGTCCTCCACTTTGAAAAGGAACCAAAATGTGTCCCTGTGCTTCCCCAATAGTTGTACCACACATAGCCTCAAATTCCTATCATATTTAGATTTTGATGCCACTGGAGTTAAACACATCTTGAATGCTTCTATCTGCATAAGCTGATGAGCAGCGCCCATCCCCCCCGCCCCGTGACAGCTAGCTGAGTTTAAACACTCAGGGAATAGGAATTTTAATAAAGTAGAAATGATTTGGGGGCACAAGCAGAGTACAGATTGGATAGGCTTGCTAACATGGGGGAAGGTCAGAATGAAAATATGGGGTAGAGGGAGGGGGCATCCAAATTAGAAAGAATGAAGGAAGGGAAGGTAGCAAGGCCACAGCCAAATTTCTTGATTTTGCCCAGGGCTGGCCCTGAATTTATGGATTTTTAAGAAAGATCATGTTATTGAAAGGATAGCACTTTCCTAACATCTGCCTGTTTCGTACTCTTGGTACAAGTGTTCATTACTAAAGCCACTAATATTTGGAAAAATAATTTCTCCTTTATGATTTGCTAACAAAAATGGTATTGTACCAACGCTACTATGTGAGCTTTGTTCTGTTTGATTTTCCTAATTAGCTATTCTTAGCATGGTTAAAAACTACATGCACAGCTGGAGCCTCAGTGTGAAGCCTCAGCTGGCAGTAACCAGTGGTGCCTAATACTGATTTTTTCCCCCTAGATAAACAAAAGTACACAAACACAAACATGACTGACTGTAAAACTTTTCAAGGTTTTCCTTGCTCAGCTGTCCAAAGTAAACTGTTATCACTGCCATCTTCCCTGAATTTGGTCACGGACAATGACCAGAACAGCTGAGAGATGAGTGATATTTGCAGTCTATTAACACTGATACTTCCTATTTAAAGAACATTGAAAAATATAACAAAATCTTATTGTTTTTATTTTCAATGACATAATTTTAATTAAGGGAAAGTATCTGAATAATAATTTCAGAACAAATCCAGAATTAACAAACTTTCAAAATTAAAGCTGTTATCCAAATTAATGTGGACTACTTAAACAATTCACTGTGAAAACTTAATTGCCCCACTCAATTTTCTATGAAATACGTGTGTGTGTGTGTGTGTGTGTGTGTGTGTATCACATTTCAGGTAAAGAGGACAATTCTACTTGACCATGAGATGCTCCTTCTACCTTTTTTTTTTAATTTTGGTTAATTTTTGCTGAAATTATAAATAATAAGGACTTGGGAAATAGAACTGGGAAACTGACCCAAATGATAACAAGGCGATTTCTGCCTTACAAATCAGTGACAAAAATGCCATAATCAAGATTTTATTTATGCTACTCATCAAATAATTTGTCATTACCTGTCTGCCAATGTTTTAGGCTGTAAAAACATAGATACTAACTTCTTTGGGTAAAAAGACAAATTTCACTAATAATGTTTTCTTGAGCATATTACTATATCCTGCCAAAGTGGTTATTAGAAAAAGTAACTAGAAAAGAATAAGGAAAGCAAAGGGTTGTTCTCTTAGTTTTGGAGCCATAATCACCCATCTAATGACTACAAAATGGCAAAATGACAGTTAATAATAGAAAAATCTCATTATAACTCGAAATAGTTATTTTATAGAAGTCAACAAGTCAACAAAAATATATTAAGTGCCTTAGGCACTGTGCTAAGGATTAGAGATACAAAGAAAGATGGGACAGTCCTGCCCCTGAGGAGCTCCCGACTTGGAAAGACCATATTTCTTTCACTTTCTGACTGTCCAGCTAGGACCATTGAGTAGCAGTTATAATAGAGATGAAGATTTCTGCTCAGTAAGGGAAAGCTTCCTAGCAATTAGAGGCATCCCACAGTGCAGCGAATACACTTTACCAGAAAATCAGTGAGCTCAGTGTTCCAAGTCTCTGAATTCTATAACCCAAGATGAGATTATCACTTATCAAGGATGTTCTAGATAGGAAGGCTGGAACAAATGGGCAAATTAAAGAATCAACGAATCTGGGGCAGCCACAGTCCTTGGAAATCACCTAATTCAAGCCCCAGGCTTAGTGTTGAGTAAAAGCATATATCACTGACCCTGAGAAAGAAAAATGCCTCCACTGTCTTATCACTTATAAACAAAACTTTGAGCAATCCTGAGGAATATGGTTACACTTCTGCCAATTGACTTATCACACCCTTCAGCATGGCCAGTATCCAGTAAAACTCTGAAGACTCTCAAGCTTGTCTTCAGCACCCAATCATATTCCCTTCCACTGCCTTTCTCCCCATTTGGCAAAGTACAGCTCAGCTACACAGTGCTTCCATGTGTTTATCAACCTCCCTCTTTCATTCTGACCCCCATATGGAAAGACATATAACAGAAAAGAAAAACAAACCCCCCAAAACCCTCTGGCATTACTGTAAAATCTGCTAAGTTCATTCATAACAAAACTTATTAGCAAAAGGTACAAATGTGCATTACCAATAAAGTGATTTCAGGAAGCCCCAATAAGAGAAAAGGAAAGGAAATGAGCATCTATAAAATACCTACAACATGCCAGCCACAATGCTTTACAAATATGACCTCATTTGATTACCAAGGCTCAGAGAAATTTCAACTACTTCATGCTTAATTCTACAGACCAACTTTCAAGCTTCAATTTTGATCTCTGTTCAGAGATGCCAGAATCTTTCTCAGCCAGAGAGAACTTTGTGAAGTTATGATAATAACAGACTCCCACAGACAATACAGTATTTCTGTTTAATCATTAATACAAAGACCAGGAGGTATATGTAGATGAGGCCATTTAGCAAATACTGTTTAGTAACACTGCCAAGCAGGAAGGTACAGCTTTGCATTTATCAATAAAGTAATATCAAGAGGTTCAAGATGGCAGATAGGAAGGGAATAAATATCAGAGAAGGTGACTGTGGGGGAAAAAAAATGAGGCTCCCAAATGAACAGCTTAGATAGAATGTGTGACATTCATGTCTCCATCTTTAAATGATATTAAATCATGTTAGCAACTAATAATTTTGTACAGTAACTTAGAAATGGAGCAGTCTTGATTGGAAAGGTCTTCATTTCTCAGATCAGTTCAACTGGCAAAGCAGCTCTTTTTGGACCATGAACACTGTGCCCAAATTCCCATCTGGATTCTCGATTCTCCAGATGTTTTATAGGATCACAGATATGAATCTGGTATGTATCTCAGAGATCATTCACTTTGACCTTTTTGTTTTACAAATGAGAAACCAAGGCCCAAAGCAGTAGAGTCATTTGCCAAAGGTCACATAAGCAAGTAGTGTACCCAGCATTCAAAGCCTGGCCTTCTGAGTCCAAATCCCATGTTCTTTCCAATGTACCATGTTCAACCTTGAACTAATGTATGATCCTTATCTAGAACATCCTTGATAAGTGATAATCTCATCTTGGGTTATAGAACTCAGAGACTTGGAACACTGAGCTCACTGATTTTCTGGTAAAGTGCATTCGCTGCACTTTGGGATGCCTTTAATTGCTAGGAAGTTTTCACTTACTGAGCATAAATCTTCATCTCTTTATAACTGAGCTGGACAGTCAGAAAGTGAAAGAAATATGATCTTTCCAAGTCGGGAGCTCCTCAGGGGCAGGAGCTCCTCTAATCCTTAGCACAGTGCCTAGCAGGGAGAAGGTACTTAATATATTTTTATTGACTTGTTGACTTCTATAAAATAACTCTTTCCATAAGCTCTTTGAATAATTCCTATGTAATAACTTCTTTATAATAACTCTATATGTTAACTCTTATAGGTAATCAAGTTATCCTTCTGTTCACCCTAAACCTGATCTCTAACCAAAGTACACTAAGTTCCTTCAACCAATCTTCAGATGCCAAGGACACCAAAATTCACCCCAAATATACTACAACTAATTTCCAGTTTCCCAGGTTAAGAAAAGTGATACACCAAAGCCTCATGTGAGTTACTGTCAGATGGCTGACCTGATCAGAATGTAATCTCCTGGAAGACGGGAGCAGTTTTTGTCTTGGCACTTAGGCCAGTGCTCCATAAAATTAATAAATTAAATTAAAGTGAAATATATGATATCACAAAAAGTTCATGAATAGGAGACTCATAAGTGGTTATTAAAATAAGTGAGCATAAACCTGATCTCTAGGACAGGGGTTCTTAACCTAGTGAAATGAGTGTGAATTTGCTTTTAAAAATATTCTGATAATTGGGTTTCAACATAATTAACTTCCCTTTATAATCCGATGCATTTTATTTTGTGCATTTAAAAACATTATTCTCAGAAGGAGGTCCAAAGGCTTCACTGCACTAAAATGGTTAAGAATTTCTGCTCTAGACTGATCTTGGAGAGAAAAGCCATGACTTTGCACACATCCCTTTTGGTTACTGTTCGCAACAAAACACGGAACTTCTGGGACCACGTATCTGCCCTAGCATGGAAATACTTAAGTTTCATTATCTGTAACAAATATCACGATTTCTTCAAGTTACAAAAATAGGATATATAATGAAATGCTTCAAGCTTTGCATTCTAATCATAGGGACCTATGGTTTCATTGATATGGGAAAATTCCCAAGGATGACACTCAGGTTGGCAGTTTCACTATATTAAAACATAAAAATTGTCTTGGGTAGGCTGAGCTCCAACAATTAAGTTTAATTATTAACTCTCAAAATAATTTTACCTCTTAGATCTGGTAGTTCCCTCATTCTAGAACTCACTTGAGTGTCATAGAGTTATAGACTGAGGGCTAGAAGGGGCCTTAAAGAACATTTAGTAAAACCCTCCCATTTTAAAGTTGAAAAGAGAGCAAGGCAATGATAGAATTTGAGACTTCTGACTCAGAGCAGTGTGCTGTCTACACTGGAGGTGTCAAACTCAAATGGAAAGTAAATCCCACAGTCAGTACTGATTTAGTAAACGACAAATGAACATTATCCATGTTATATTGTATTTTTTTTTGTTAAATATTTTCTAATTCCATTTTTGGTCATGAGTTTGAAACCTCAGCATTACCCTACTGAGCATTACTCCTCTCCCTATATACTGGCTCCTTTCTGGTTGCCCACAAATATGTTCAAGTGTAACCCAAACAAACAAATATAATATTCTAATGACCCTGATGTATTCTCAAGATAAAGAATGACATCCTTCTTACATTTTACTGAGAAATTTCAAAGAAAAAAGTAGTCCATATTCATCATCTCCATATCTTTATCACTTATTCACTCATCAATTCCTTGTACGTTGACTGCCCTGCTTCCTTGTATCTATCTGTATTTCCAAAGTGCCGGCATACAGTAAACAATTGGTAAGTGTTTTATCAATTAGTTATACATACTAACTGTTCCCACAATTGAAATTATCACTATAATAATTACTATTATATATTACTATAATAATAATTACTATTTCCAAACTCTACATTTTCTGAAAACTTAAGTCACTTCTTCCTAAACCTCATCTTTCAAAATCCCTTTTCTTCCAATTCAAGTGTGACTTTCTTCAGAAAATGTCTGATTCCCTAAGCCAATTGTACTCCTGCCCCTCAAATCCTCCTACAATAATATATGGATCTCCTCCACACATCTTAATCATCTTGCCTTGTATTATACTCATTCCCCTGAATACGTTTCATAGTCAAATTCTAACTTAAATAAAATATATGTTCCATCAAGCTGAAGATGATCTTTTTCTAAAAAATTAATCTTACAAGCTTGAGCCAGCTCAAACCTACAAGAGAGATAACTGTTAAATTTCAGTAAACATTTACACTTTAGAACTAATCAAATTCTACAAACGAGGGCTTGACTTATTTTGATGAGTGTTTACAATTAAAAAAGGAAAAAGAAATAATGTAAATGAAACTTCAAAAGCGTATCCTGTGTGCATTTTTCAACGTCTTGCATATATATATATACACATGTATACACACACACACACACGTATATACATCCCCCCCGTAGACCCACTGTTCAACGTTGACCAGCGTGCCTCTTTTACGCCTATGATAAGAAAGTATTCTGCACATCCCACTTTTGATGGTCTCTCCGAGGTTCTGGGGGCCTAAAATGACTTGCTTAGAATCCCAGCGCCAAGATGTCCACAGAGAGCGTGGACTCGGGTCTTCCTGTGAGGCCTGTTCTCTATCCCACTATACCAAACTGCCTCTCACTTTGAAGAAGAATGGGTTCTTCACATAGATTTGTTTAATCAAATTGTCTGGGGGCTATCTCTGCTTAACTGTGTAACAGTTGTTTCTTCAAAAAGAATGCCATTCAGGGTAATGTGCCATGCATTAGTCCCAGGTTTTTTATTGTTCTAAACTCATATTTCTCATATAAATTGCTTATACGCCAAATTTTATTTTGATTTTTGTGTTTCCAAAAACGACAAAAGCCAGATGGCAATATCCTGGATAGCCAAGGGGAAACTTATATCTTACTTATATCTTTTTTTTTAACATTTAAATTTTATTTTTTTAATTACACATAAATAAAAATTTTAAGTTTTTAAAAATTATTTTATGCTCCATATTCTCTCCCTTCCACCTCCTTGAGAAAGCAAGCAATTTAATGCATCTCACTTATATTTAACCCCCTCCACACACCCAAATCCCCCAGTAAAGTAGGCATTAAGGTAATCCCAGGCACCTGGGAGAAGGAGACATTATCTTTGGTGTTTCCAGCTCTCCCTGACCTTCTCCCTACGATCAACTGCCAAGTCTTGATGATTCATTTTATGAGTCCAAAAGGTCTTGCCAACACACTCTAATTCAGGCCATAATTACCTCTCACTTTACTTCAACGATAGCCTCCTTACCTTCAGTTTCTGCTCCTACCAATCCACAGTTCACACAACTGTCAACAAAATCTTAGGATGATGTTACTCTAAAAGACCCTTAAATTGGGGACAATGTTGCTTGAGGGCAATAACCGGACACCTGATGTCTTTTGAGTTGGGGGAAAGAATTCAAGGGAGCACACAGGCATGCACCAGCACACAGGCACAGGCACACAGACACAGGTACGTGCGCGTGCACATGCACACGCATACATACACACACACACACACACACGCACACACATCCCTAAGTAGTATCCACCCAATGATCACATTCCCCTTTCATTACGTGAGTTTTCACTTGGCCAGGACTTCCATTTCTGAGACCCAGCCAATCCAGCGCATGGCAGAGCCTCAAATTGCACAACTGCCTCTTTCAGTACAGGCTATGGAATAAAGGCACTTATGTGGATTCTGTGAAGCTCTATGCTGTCTATATCTGTTTTTGAGATTGTCATTGGTCACTATCACAATTATCCCTTTCAATTTCCCATTACAGTACTCTAGAAAACATTTTTAAGAATCTTCCATACCACCAATCCTCAAAAAATTGACCTTTATAGTACGAAAAAATTACCGTAGAATTCAGCAAACCTTACTTCTGGTAGTGGGCTGGCGGGTTTGGTCAGGATTCCTCCCACGTAAACAACATTAGGTAGAGTGGGTCGTGGGAACTCCAGTGCCACATCTGTACACAGCATCCACAGGCTGGTCTCCTGAGCCAAATCATACATGGATCTCACCGGGAGCATGTTGTACTTTTTCATTATCCTTTCATATTTTGGAAGAACCAGATAGCTGATCCCTATTCTGGAAATGAGGTAAACACCAGTGTTTTTCATTCTGTCCAGAAAGTTCATATCATCCGTGAGAAGCGAGTTAAACTCTGGAACATAAGACAATGGCATAGGAGCCCCCACTTCAGCAGGGTACCAAAGACCTGTGGAGAATACTGCATACTTCACCCCTAAAAGATGGGCTATAACAAATCCACACATCTCATTAGGGTCCACCAGTAGCAAATCAAATTTTTCTTTTTTCAGGCCCTGAATCAAAGCACTGTTGCCGATCATCATCTCACAGTTCTTAGAATAGTGGTCCAGTATGTCGAACAGTTCTACTATCGTAAATCTCCCAGAGAAAATATTTCGCATTTTGGACTGTAGGAAAGCATCTGAGGTGGTGCTGTTAAAGATCCCTGGGTAGCGCTGGAGTCTGTAATGATTAGATGGCATGATGTCTCTGCCTTCGGATAGGAGAAACACTGTCTGGTGGCCTCTCTCATGTAAGGCTGAGGCCAAGGTCTTGAAAATGTACATATGGCTTTCAAACATAATTGGCGGCACAACGATGATTTTGGCAGCCTTTGCTAGTCCAATAGCACTCCACAGGAGTACGAAAAATGGAGTGTAAGACTTCATAGCTGAAATGACAACCAGAAAATGACTTTAAAACAGTTTATAATTCTTCAGACTGTTTAGAACTTTCAAAATAAAGTACTACACAATCATTATTTTTGACATTCCCAGTGAGATAATTTCAGATCAACTGACGGTTTTTTATCCCCTAAGGACGTATGTTTTTAATTCCCTTACAAATATTAACTTAATATTATCATCAAATTAGCCGCATACATTCTAACCCAGCATTCACGAGGGACAAAGCAGTCATAGACTAAACCACTGCAGAAGACTGCGTGCATCTGCATCACTTTTGTACCTTGAAATCCTCCTGGCTGTCCCTGACAAATGACCTTCAAGTTTAAGCAACAAACATCACAATGCCCCTCCCCATATGAATAAATAAAGATTTTAAATAATCAGCAATTTTACTGTCACAGAGAATGTAAATGTTAATATGAGGAAGAGAATGCAAAACTCGTTTTTTTTCAGATTTTTACTTTAGATTATTTCAAATGACTTGTTATTTTTCAGATTATTCAGGTAATTTATTCAGATTATTTCTAATCTATAGATCACTTTTCCACCCTTTATATTTAATCACTCCCTAATGTTAAATCTACAGTTATACTGCTAACTATTCTGCGATTAAAGGAACAAATCTCAAAATATGGATAGTGCAGCTCATAGCTAATTATGTAAATTCTTGTTATATTATTAGGTAACTGTTATAATAATGGTATTTCTTCCATCCCAAAAGCTCTGCATGTGAAGGTTTTCTCCACTGGGACAGAGATGAAGTTTGTCACTTCACGGACACAGAGACTCTCAGGTAAAAACATTCTTTCTAACCAAACAGATCACAACCTCCAGTTCCCAGATTTTGCTCAGTGTGCTCTCAAGTTAAATGACTTGCTCTCAGTCACACAGAGCCATGTCTGTGTCAGACAGAGTCTGTGTCAGAAGGTAGGTTAGAATCCAGCTATCCTAGGTTTGGAGACCGGCTCTATCCACTACGCCAAGCTGATGTTGCTTTTCTTTGTTTCTCTAAAACTCATTATGATCACCACATATCCTTTTTTCTCCTAACTGCTTTTAGTACCCTGGCACTTTTCCCCTTTAACGGCTTCTGTCAATAAGCACATAACTTCGGACATTAATCCAGGAATGAAGCTGAATAGCATGGCTACTGGTCACAACTCCTTCCAAATGTCCCTGCCTTCATCCCATTACAGGTGCCTGTATGTGACTACGGTGCAAACAAAGCCCAGGAGGGCAGTTCTCCACCTGGAAAGCCCTATTTTCCACACTATCACCTGATTAGGTTACATAAAAATGTCAAATATATCTCTGGCTACTTGTACAACAAATAGTCTGTTCTCTTTCTAAGGGGATTGATTACAAGGAGGGTACTGTGCCTTCTCTTTAGCCAAGCAACTTTGTAGCTACTGGCTCAAAGCTAAAATTGATATTTAAAATCAGAATATACATGCATATGTGTGTTATATTTCATATATTAAATATACATATAAAAACATTAATTTTGGAGGGATTAGAAAAGAGGTTTTTAAAAAAGCTATTTTTGTATGGAAGCTTATATAACTGAATTAAATTAACTTTGCTAACTGCATTGATTCCTACCATGTACATTCTTTGTTAGCTCTACTTTCTCTACAATGTAAAACTCAAAGCATGTTAGGAGACAAGCAACAGCAGACATCTGACCAAGTTTTATAATATTAAGGCCTAAACGGTAATTGCATGTCACCTCAGGTTCTCACCCTCCACCAAAACCACACCCCACAAAGCTCTTTACATCCTGGTCATTTCCAAACCCAAAGACCTGCACTCTGAGCCATCCTCTTCATAAACCTCCCTACAGCAAGAGTTGTGCCCCTGGGGCTTTGGACTGAGAGGTGATAGTCATCTCCCCTGGCCCAGAATCAGGCCTCCTACAAGGCCTTTCATAGTTTTCTTTCACATGTTGCCTTGACCAAACAGAATGCAGGGCTTTCTGAAGAGCTATCTTGCTTGTTTGGGAAATTCGGGATATATAAATATACATATATACATATATATATATATATATATATGTACATATATATATATATATATATACACACACACACACTCACACACATATACATATACACATATATACACATATACATATATGTGTATATATGTGTGTGTATATATATATGTGTGTGTGTGTATGCATATGTGTGTGTGTGTATCCCGAATTTATACTGTAGTTACTACTACAACATAGTAAGCATTTAATAAATGTTTTATTCATTCAGATATGACACTGTACCTTTTATAGGAATTCAAATAAATGGATGCCCCACATAGGGTCCTATAGACAGGAAGACCTGAGTTAAAATTAGCCTCAGACCCTAGCTGTGAGACCCTGGGAAAGTCACTGAACTTGTTTGCCTCAGTTTCCCCACCCATAAAAACAGGAATAATAAACTCCCAGGGTTGCCATGAGGATCAAATGAGATAATAATTGTAAAGCACCCAGCCTAGTGCCTGGAACACAGTAAGCACTAAGTTAGCTATTATGTCAACACACTGCTCAAATATACATTTCTGTGGAAGGCTCCTATTAAATAGCTGGTCCAATGGAAATGCATTCAGTTCATTAAAAACCACAAAGGTGGGCAAGTAGGACAAGGGTACAAATAAGGTAGAGAGGGAAAGGTGGGGGGGGCAAAAAGAGGGAAAACCTTTCCATCCCCCTCTTCTCTTCTTTCCCTGCATGCTATCTATCTCCCTGCATCCATCCTCTGCCCCCATTTCCATTCCAATAACATGAAAGGTAGGGGGTCCAAACAGTTATAAGACTAAGCTCAACAATGAAAGGGATGGCAGCAATAGCTCCATCAACACTGTGCATCACGGCACATCTGGCAGCGGTGCAGTGTCTGCCATCGCTGAGCTTGCAAAGGTCTGCACAGATACCAGACAAACCTTATTCCATCTATCTCGGTACCAAAGAGGAAGGAACTTTGGCTCTTATAAATAATAGTTTAACAAAATGATTAGCAACTGTGTCATTTCATTAAATAACAATAATACAATTATATATAAATATATATTGTATGATAACAACATTAATAATAGCAACAGTTACCATTTTGTGATGCTTTAAGGTTTGCAAAATTCTTTACAAATATTAACTCATTTTATCCTCACAACGACCATAGGAAGCAGGTGCTATAATTTTCCCTTTTTCACAGATGAAGAAACTCAGGCAAACAGAGGCTGAGTGGCTCGCCCATCCTAACACCAGGCTCAGTGCTTTGTCCATTGTACCTAGCTAATTAATTCCTTCTCCCCAAAGTATTTTTCTTAAATATTTATTATCCTTTCAGAAATCTGTAAAAAGTCAAAGTAAATCATTACAACTTGATTAATTTTAAACAAAAAAATAAACAATCCCCTTTAAACTCAAGGCAAGTGAGATGGCTCAGTAGAGAGAACACTGGGCCTGGGGTCAGGAAGGCCTGAGTTCAAATCTTGCCTCAGAAACTTACAAGTAACTTGCCCAGTCATTCAACTCTGTCTGCCTCAGTTTCCTGATCTGTAAAATGAGCTGGAGAATGAAATGGCAAACTACTCTAGGATCTTCACCAAAAAAAAAAATAGACCCATAAAGAATCAGATACAACTAAAACAACTGAAAACAACAACAGACTCAAATTTGAGAGAATTAGTTGTACAGGCTCTAAAAAGTCAGTCCTATTTCAAATTCCAATTTATTTTTAAACACACAGCAATACTCACTGGTTGTATTCACTACAGGGTTTTCATTTTGATTCTAGAAAAATGTGTTGATTAACGTTGATTAATGAGAAGTGCTAAACAGGTTAGGGTTCCAAAATGTGGTGCTAAAAGGTTACTAAGTGTAACTTTTACAATTCTTTTAAAATACACTCCTGGTAATATCTGGATACCATACTGGAAACAGAAATAATACCAGCTTTTCTAAATCTATTTTTTTCTTATTATATGACTTCAATGGAGCTGATTTAATCACTACGGGTACTTAAAACCTGCAATCCACCTCCTCTTCTCCATCATGTCTTAACCCTTACAGGGATTCCTCTAAGTTCTGGGTGAGGGTGGTGGGGTTTCAGGAGCAGAGCGTCTACTCTCTCACAGGGAACACATTTTAATCTTATTTAATGTATAATGAAAGGTAAAATGAACAAGTTATTTTGCTAGGAAGGAAGAAAGGAGAAAAGGGGAGAAAAATGAAGAAGTAAGGTGATAGGAACTGAAGAGGTATTATCTTCAGTTAAATCCTGGAAGCAATTTTAAACAAATTAACTTTGACAATATTGGTATTCATCACAGTATTCCATGTTTTTTTTTTTATTTTGCTAATTTTTAGATAACAATGATTATAACTCTCCCTTTTGTAGCACTTAGTATGAGCAAGGCACTGTGCTAAGTTCTTCCTAATTATTATCTCATTTGAGTCACACAACTCTGGGAAGTAGGTGCTATTATCATCCCCATTTTACAGATGAAGAAACAGAAGTTAAGTGACTTGCCAAATGATCACGAAGCTAGGAAGTGTCTGAGGCCAAATGTGAACTCAGTTCTTTCTGATTCCCAGCCTGGTGCATAGCTAAAAATAGATCCTAAAGATACTATGAGCATGTATCCATGATGGAGGCATTACTCTATCTTCTCCACTGAAGAAATAACTGAGAACTGTTCTTAGCTTTCACAGAAAAAGAATAAGATAATGAAAGTACTCATGATGTGCAATTACTAATATTTGAGAGCTCTATTGAAAATATAATTCCCATGTTTCCAGCTCTTCCTAATTAATAAGCACTATTTTATATATCATCTTAAAGTTTTAATTTATTCAACAAGTATTTATTAACTACCTACAAACCCAGCATTATAAATGTAATTTATAACAACTAAAATAATTAACAACAATTAAACCCTCCCTGCTCTCAAGGAGTTACATCCCTTTGAGGTACATGGCTGAGTAAATACAAAATATATACAGCTTTGAAGGGGCAGGCAATGGCAGCAGACAAAGGTTAGACCAGGCTTCGTGTCGAAGGTGGCCCTTGAACAGGGCCTGGAAAGGATGCTCTGCATTCTCTAACAACATGATCCTAGACAGAGGAGAGGCTGAGCACCAGTCTTCTCACAGAAAAGCAAGCTGAACCATTTAGAGAGTAAGGGAAGGAGATTAATGTCCAGTTAATTTTCAGGTATGATGGAAAATTATATTAACAAGTCATCATGGGGGAAAAGCAATGATGAAAAGGAGGGAGAGGAAAAACAAGAAGAAAGAAGAAGAAAATGGTACAAACAGCATTTTTTTAAATGAGAGTTTTGATGATAAAAATTACCTGAGACCTATTTCTTCAAAGACTAAGTAGGCCTGCATATGCAAAGGCACAGACATATAAAAAGAACAAGTTGGGAATGATGTGTTTTTTAAGGTTTACTTCACTTTAATTATCCAATCTGAGTATACTGAATAAATTCACTACATGATACTTAGAATGCTTACCTCTAATGTTTCCGTCATTTGGATAGAAATAATCTGCTTGCTGGCATCACTGTCTAATCTGGGGGGGAGGGAGAAGAGAGGAGAGGGACCTGCAGCCTTGAGGCCATCTGTGGCCCTCTAGGTCCTCAAGTGCGGCCCTTTGACTGACTCCAAACCTCACAGAACAAATCTCCTTAATAAAAGGATTTGTTCCGTAAAACTAAAAGGTTGCAGGTTCCCCTCCCCTTATCAAATCCCTACTCTTCTATTTCCTGTGCTGAAGACCTTGCTCCTCCCCTTACAATCTGTCTCTGTGTGTGTTTGCACATCTCTCTCTCAGACACACCCTCATTCACCTCCATTCCATGGCCTTCAAGACTACTATAAAGATTAACTTCTAAATGTGTGTCTCCTGATCTAATCTTTCTTCTAAGCTCTATAGCCCTCATTACAAGATACTTGTACATGATTCTCACCAGCATATCAAACTGAATTCATCCAAAGGTAAACTCAGTATTTCCTACCCTCTCCCTCAAACATCATTCTCGTTTAAAATCTTCCAATTCTTAAGTGACCTTTGGTTTTTTCCTCTCCCCAAAGTCTCCTATTTAAATGCTGAACTGGACCTATCATGTCCACCTCTGAAATGTGTCTTGAATCCGTTGCCTCCTCACCATCCTAGAAGAGTCCTCCATACTACTCCCCTGACTACCACAAACAGGTTCCTTCCCACCTATATTATTTCCACATTCCAATCCGTCCTCTACTACTGTTGTCACAATAGACTGTTCCAGAGGATAATTATTATTTCCCTTTCAATATTAATGAATTTCTGCAAACTTTTAAAACCCAACTTAAATGTCTTTTGCTAGTCTCCTCCCCGCCATCATTTCTCTTTCAGGAACTGCTGAACAAATTATGGTATGGAAATGTAATGGAATAGTATTCAGCTTTTAAGAAATGAAGGAATGTTTTCAGGAAAACCTAGGAGACTTGCATAGACTGATACAGAATGAAACGAACTGAAGCAAGAATACAATGTAGACTAACAATATTGTTTTTTTTTAAAAAGCAATTTTTAAAGACTTAAGAACACTCAACAAAGCAATCATGATTCCAGAGGACTTATGAAAAAATGTTTTTCAACTCTTGACAGAGAAGTGATAGACTAACTATGAGGAATGGGACAGATATTTTTGGTCATGGCCAATGTCATCATCTGTTTTTCTTGACAATTCTTAAATACTACAAGATGTCTGTCTGTCTCTCACCTCCCCTCTTCCTTCTTCTCTCTTCCTCTCTTTTCCTTTTTCTGTCCTACCCCTGCCTCCATCCCTCAGTGTTGAAGGGTAGAAGGATAAATGCTTGCTAGGTTTTTGGGGTTTTTTTAAAGATCAAGTACTTAGAGTTACTACGTCTAAAAATAGGGACAGCTAGTTTATACTCTTTGGACTTGCTGATGCTTAAGGTGAATAAACTGTTTTTAAAGTAAATAAAATTTTAAAACAGGAAAAAAATGCCACCCCCTCCAAGAGCCATCCCCCTCAAATGTCATATAATATTTTGTGATCCAATGATCTTAACCATGTTGTTTTGCATATTTTCTATTTCTGCACGTGTCACATCCCCCTACAAGATTTCAAATTTCTTGAGAGGAACAATGCCATATTTAAATGTTCTGTCTTTCCCAACAGCTTAGCAGAGAGTTCCATATAAAGTATCATGGATAGGGTGTTCCTGGAGAACTCTCTAGTTAATAAAATAACAACAACAGCAGTAGCATTTACAGATCACTTTACGGTCTGAAAAGCATTGTACATGTATTAGCCCATGTAATCCTCACAACCACCTTGGTAGTTTATCACCCCGTTTTACAGATGAGAAAACTGATTTAAGTCCAGCACTCTCATTAATTGCACCATCCAACTATCTTTTAACTGGTAAAGTAAGTTTCCAAAGAAGTTAAGTATTTGTCTTTATGGCTACTCCTTGCTCCAAGATGTATAAAGTAGCCTTACAACAGAACTTAAGAAACTATTGATACATCTGCTTTTCTAACCACATGAATGAAGCAGGCTGGAGGGTGCATTACCTCTCCTTCCCATCACTCCAGAGAGAGCAAACGGGCTTGCTGCAGGATGACTGGTTTTATACAACAGGTTTATAATTGACTCCAGTTAACTGGACACTGAGAAAGTTGTAAAGGTTGAGTGTGTTTTAATGACTAATTGGACGGCTAAACAAAACTATTTTTAAAGGCCTTGAATTCCTGAAACATGCTTTTGGGAAATGGTCCTGAAATCTGATTAACGAGGCTTGAATAGAGTTTGTCTCAGATATATGAATCTGAAACCAATGAACAAATCAATCCCTTAGGAAACTTACCGAATTTGGGGGTTAGGTTCATGATTATATAATATCCTGAAGCCAAGATGCCTTCCAAGTTCATATACTGTAAATTGGCCTAGAAAGTGCAGCCACCTGTATCTGAAAATACATATATCTGGATGATTCCCCAAAAGGCCCACCTTCTGCTAAATCTGAGTCTAGACAATCAGTGATCATAAGATTTAGAGCAGCAAAGAATTACAGAAATTATTTAGGCCAATCGCCTCTTTTAATGTATGAGGAAACTATAGCTCAGGGGTTTAAAACCTTTCTCAAGGCTACACAGGTAGTGATTTCTGGACTGCAGGTCACAAAGGAAGTGTTAAGTAGCAAGGTCAAGATACTGACCCAGGTGCTCACATCCATCACTGTGAAGTTCAAATATTACCTATGGAGGTACCAAGAAGGGGAAGAAGAAAGGAAACTTATACAAAGAAACAAACATAAGAATTTTAACGTAGGATCGCATTTTAGCACTTAACATTCTCTTTCTCCACTGGTAATCCAGCAGACTGCCTAGACAATGGTGGCCGCTTCATTAAGATCTGTTGAACCGATTTCAATGAGTACATGATAAATCTGTAGGCTGAAACATTTAAAGGCTACAATGATTAAATCTGGTTCACAGTAAATGATCGAACCTTCCTCCAAAATACTGCATGATTAAATATTTTTTCTGTTTCCTGGCCAGAAAAGCAGCCAGGTGTTCTGGGGATCATGAACAAAAGGATTGGAGCCAGGACAATAAAAGGAGTTTATGGCATACAGCAGCCCTTTCTCAGCCTGAGGTGCTACACTACACTGTTTTCAAAAAGAGATAGGTTAAGAAAAACAAATATTTACAACAAAATAAAATCAACAGCAGAAAGTAAAATGTCAGGGCCACCTGAGATATGTGTTCTTCATGATGCTGCTATATAAAGATGTCAGTCATGGTAACCTATGGAGTCAAGGTGTGGGGGCAGGGTCTTGATGCTAATTAAACAACTTCTACTATTTTTAAATTGAGGTTTACAGTAACAAAGTTTCTTTTTTTTACATCTATCTTCTTATTTGATTAGCAAACAACCCAGATGAGGAGCATTACTATCATTTCCTCAGTCCACATCTCCCTTAACATTTCTATCAATCAGTATCTATTTTGCCCCCACTATGGGCCAGGCACTGGGCGAGGTACTGAATTATAAGTGCAAAGAATGAAGAAGTCTAATTTGCATTCTAAAGGGGGAGATGAAAAGTCCATATAAAAATATAAAAAGTATAAAGTTAATACATATATGAAGAAAGAAAAAATCCAACTTACATTCTAAAAGGTTGGAGATAAAAAGTCCATACAAGAAGGACAGAGTGAGCTCATAAATATAAAGTTAATATTTATACTGACAATGTGGTAAATATACGGCAATTTGGGAGGAGGGCATTAGCTGCTGGAGGGATTATGAATGGCTTCATGTAGAAAATACCTCAACTCTGTGTGTGTATGACTAGGTGTGAGTGTATATGTGTGTGAGAGCAGGAGAGTGTGAGTGTGTGAGAGTGTGTGTGTGTGTGTGTGTGTGTGTGTGTGTGCGCGCCCCTAACTGACCTCCTACCTATGTGACCACTCCTTCTCTGTGTCCTTTGCCGATTTATCCACCATCATGCCCTTTAAGTGTAGCCAATAACCAGCTAGTTTCCCCCCCCCCCACATCTGAATGGTGATGGCAGTTAAACCCATGGTAGCTGATGAAATTACCAAGAGAGAAGATGAGCCAAGCCAGAACTCTGATGAATACCTACAGTTAAGGGCAAAGGAGCCTAAAAAGGAGTAGTCAGACAAGTAAGAGGCCAATCAGGAGAGAAGAGGATCATAAAAATTCAGAGAAACAGCAAGTATCCAGGATGAAGTGTCCAACACTATCCAATGCAGCAGACAAGCTGAAAAGGATTAGGACTAAAAAAATCATTAGATTTGGAACTGGTAATTTGAGAAAAGTAGTTTTTCAGTTGAGCAATGAGGTCAAAAGCCAAATTACAAATCAAGTTAGCAAGCATTTGTTTCCACAGACAATGTGCTGAGTGGGGTGGTTCAAAAAAGCCAACGAATAGTCTCTAACCTCAGAGAAGAGGGAGCACGAAAAGCCACCGTGCAAACAATTACGCACATACAAAATAAACACAGAATACACTTTAAAAAGGAAGGAATTAGGATTAAGAAAGACCAGAAAAGACTTCATGCAGAACATGGGACTTTAGTTGAGACCTGGAGGAAGTCAAGCAGGAGATACGGGGACCAGAATCCCAAGCATGAGGGACAACCAGGGAAAATGCCTGGAATTGATGGTTGTTGTGTTTGAAAAACAGCAACGTAAGAATACTGGAAAGGTAGCAAGGGGACATATTGTTATAATTTCTTTATAAAGGTCTTTAAAAGTCATCTAGAGAAGGGTGAGGAAACAATGAGAAGGGAGAAATTGAAGTCACTGAATGCAGGCAACTTTTTAAAAATGATTTTGGCTAAGAGAGGGAGATGTTTAGGATAATAATTTGAGGGGATATTAGAATCCAGAGAAATTTTTCTTCTTTTTTTTTAAGAATGAGGAATATTTAGGAAAATCTGAAAACAGTAGGAGAGGAACAAATTGCAAGGGAGAGGTTGAAGACTGAAGAGATAACGGATTAGTGAGACTATAATCTGCTGGAGAAGATTAAAGAGGATGAGATCGAGGAGACTTGGTAGAGGGAGAGGTGACCTGATCAATATCCTACTCTTTGTGAAAGACAAGGTGGGGAGAGGGCAAGAGAGGGAGATGATGTCAAAAAAAAAATGTCTGAAATGAAGAGAACTAGAGCAGAGGGAGCTCACATCTAATGCCCTGAATTTCATCAGAGAAGTAGGGAGAAAAGGGCCTCAGCTGAGAGGGGAATCAAAGAAGGAGAAGGGGATTCAGAAGGGAAGATTAGATTTAGAATAGCTTTTGTGGGAATGATATCAGGAATCAATTAGTCAGGAAAAATAAAACTACCCTGCAGTACTGAGAGTCCAATTAAGGTTGCATAATATAAATTCAGTATGGTTGAAAGACTTCTTCCAGCTTTGTTCATGGAAATATCTAGGAAAATCTTGGAGGGGCCGAGCCAAGATGATGGCACAGAAGCAGGAAAATTCCGTGAGCTCCCTGACAACCACCTCAAATACCTATAAAATATGACTCTATACAAATTTTAAAGCAACAGGACACAAATGACAGAGAGAAACAAATCTCCCGCCAAATGGCAGCCCTGCAGGCAGACAGGGAGGGGCTATCACACCAAGCTGGGAGCCAAGCACAGTCCCATGTGAGCCCTGTGGTTTTGGCTCCAGGGCAGTCCCTACCAGCAGCTGCTTGAGCAGACTTCAGAATAGTGAATCACCAGCAGCTGTGGCAGTATCCAGACTTATCAACCCATAAATGCCAAAGACAATGTAAAAGATCAGTGTGGAACTCTGCTGGAACTGGGAGGGAAGCAAGAGCATGGTCCACCCCTGCCCCTGGTGTGAGAAGTGGCAAAGGTGCCATGGGGCTGCCTCAAGAGCTCTGGGCCTGCAGATTGTAGGGGGACCAAGTGACCATTCAGAGGGTAATTGCTCTTGCTTTAACCTGCTTGGATCTGGATTGCTATCTTGGGTAGAGGTCCTAGGATGTGTGGTCAGTGGGCCAGAGCTTGCAAAGGCTGCAAAGAGGGTGCCCAACTAATAGCTCCAGAAAACCTCAGCAATTTGGGACAAAGTTCTACAGTGGCAAAGAGCTTAAAAGTCAAGTAGTTGACTGTCAACATGAGCAAGCAGAGGAAGCAAAGCAAGCACAGCAATCAAACCTTAGATTCCGTTTTGGGGGACAAAAAGGATCAAAGTATGGAACAGGAGGAAGAAAACGAAGTCAGAACTCCTGCATCAAAAGCTCCCAAGAAAAATATGAACTGATTACAGGCCATGGAAGAGCTCAAGAAGGGTTTTGAAAACCAAGTAAGAGAAGTGGAGGAAAAATTGAGGAGAGAAATGAGAATGATGCAAGAAAATCATGAAAAAAGAGTCAATAGCCTGCTACAGGAGACCCAAAAATACACTGAAGAAAAAAACACCTTAAAAAATAGACTAACTCAAATGACAAGAGAGGCCCAAAAACCCAATGATGAGAAGAATGCCTTAAAAAGCCGAACTGGCCAGATGGAAAAGGAATTTCAAAAGCTCACTGAAGAGAATAATTCCTTCAGAATTAAATTGGAACAAATGGAAACTAATGACTTTATGAGAAATCAAGATACTATAAACAGATCCAAACAAACGAAAAAATAGAAGGCAATGTGAAATATCTTACTGGAAAAACCACTGACCTGGAAAATAGACCCATGAGAGATAATTTTAAAATTATTGGACTACTTGAAATCTATGATAAAAAAAAGAACCTAGAAATCATCCTTCAAGAAATTCTTAAGGAAAACTGCCCTGATAGTTTGGAACCAGAGGGCAAAACAGAAATTGAAAGAATTCACTGATCACCTCTTAAAAAAGATCCCCAAAATAAAACTACTAGAAATATTATAGCCAAATTCCAGAGTTCCCAGGTCAAGGAGAAAATATTACAAGCAGCCAAAAAGAAACAATTTGAATATTGTGGAAACACAATCAGGATAACATAAGATCTAGCAGCCTCTACATTAAGGGACTGAAGGGCTTGGAAGATGATATTCCAGAGGTCAAAGGAGCTAGGATTAAAATCAAGAATCACCTACCCAGCAAAACTGAGTATAATGTTTCAGGGGAAAATATGGTCATTCAATGAAATAGAGGACTTACAAGGATTCTTGATGAAAAAACGAGAGTTGAATAGACAATTTGATGTTCAAATACAAGAAGAGAAGCATGAGAAGGTAAACAGGGAAAAGAAATCATAAGGAACT
>CM053583.1:163347595-163368508 GCA_028627135.1 Pseudochirops cupreus
AAAGTAAGATTGTTAACCCATTTTGAGTTGCTTTCCTTTAGAAAAGCAGATCTAAGAACCTGTGCTAGTAGACGCCCTAGGTATGCTAGGGTGCTTGCTGATACAGATACTGAAGCAAAAAAAATGTTCTTTTACCCCAAAGAGTAACATCAAATGGTCACCTGCCCACAAAGAACTCGCAGAAGAATTTTTAAAAGACCTTAAAAATCAAATGAGAGAGGTTGAAGAAAAATTTTTAAAAATAAGAACAATCCAAGAAAAACAAGAAGATTATGAAAAGAAAGTTAACCAAATGGAAAAGGTGATTCTGAATCTTAAGGAAGAAAACAACTCCTTGAAAATTAGAATTGGGCAAGAGGAAGCCAGCAAAGTTACAAGAGAGCAAGAAATAATAAAGAATGTAAAAAGAGAAGGGAATGTGAAACATCTCATAAGAAAAGCAACTGATTTTAGAGAATACATTAAAAAAACCAGAAGGATAACTGGACTACCTGAAAGCTATGATCAAAAAAAGATTTATGTTATGATAATATAAGAAATTACTAAAGATAACTGTACTCCAGTGTTAGAACAAGGGTGAAGGCAGAAATAGAAAAAGTATATACCATTTACCACCTGAAAGAGATTCTATGAGAGAAACCTGCAGGAATACCATAGCTAAATTCTGAAACCCCCAGCTCCTGGAGAAAATATTATGACAAACAAGGAAAAAAAATTCAAATATGGCAAAGC
The DNA here is from genome assembly GCA_028627135.1 of Pseudochirops cupreus. Classification (NCBI taxonomy): domain Eukaryota; kingdom Metazoa; phylum Chordata; class Mammalia; order Diprotodontia; family Pseudocheiridae; genus Pseudochirops; species Pseudochirops cupreus. The sequence goes on from CM053583.1 coordinate 163,348,328, forward strand.
CACAATTAGAACCACACAAGACCTACCAGTGGCTACACTAAGACTGCAGGTCTTGGAACACTCTATATCGAACAGCAAAAGAAATGGGCTTCTGGCTAAAAATATCATACCAGCAAAGTTAAGCATAATCCTGAATGGAAAAAAAAATTAAATTCAATGAATAATCAGATTTTCAGGATTTTATTGCAAAAAGACATGACCTAAATAGAAAATTTGACATACAAGATCCAAGAGAATATGAGGTTCACATCAAAGACTAAATACAAGGGGTTCAATAATGAGATTCTTTACTTCGTACACAAGGAAATGTACACTATGTCTAAGATTGTAAGTAGTAACTGGGTAGTTTGAAAGAAAGACTGGGGTAGAGCAAGTATGATATGATTTGGGGTAGGGCCAAGTATGATGTGATTCTAAACAGTAATTCTGACTAGAAAAAGGTAAAAGGAGTAACTATCTTATACAACTGAGGTATGAGAGGAAGAACTGACACAGGAATTAAGGGGGGAGGAGGGCTGGTAGTTCTGGAATCCAACTCTCACTGGGAATGAGTTAAAGAGGGAACAATACCTAGAAGGGTATAAAAGCCTTCTAAATTCAGAAAGAACGGCCAAATCAATATGGTTGTTTACAGAGCTGAGGTATACAATATGATTGGTTGGAAATTGGGAATGAGGAGCTAGTAACTCTTCACTGAGTCTACCTGTGAGGTTAGAGACAGTGGACCAGACTTCTTTAGATAGCAAACTGACATCCTAGAAGGAGCTTGGTGGTGTATAGACCAGACTCCAAGGTGTCCATTCACATCCTTCAATTTCCTCAAGGCCAGAACAGAATGTGATTAGCTGGGGAACTGAATTTCTAAATTTAACACGTTACAGGGCTGCTGAATTTCTAAACTGGTTACAGACAAAAAAACCATGATTTAGGCAGTTATAGGACAAACTCAATTAACTGCAAATAAGGTCAATTAAAAGATGATAACAGAATCAAGATGATCATTTATTAGCAACTTCAAAGTGTGTATAGACATTCTTCATGTGCACTAAGTACCAGGAACTGATTCATAAACATTTTAAAATATATAGATTCAATGGATTTCATGTTCCTCAGTAACACACACACGCGCGCGCGCACACACACACACACACACACACACACACACACACACAGAACAAACATTAATTTATAGGAGGAAACAAGTCAGCCTAAGGAAAACCATGGATATTGATCACTATGAGAAGTATATTAAATATTGTTATCAAGTATTCTATTAAAGAACTCTTGATAGTCAGCACATTCTCTTCCAGATAGTTGAATATTTGATTTAATAAAAATGATTCATTGAGTACTTCTATCAGTTTTCAGCCAAAGGTAACCAAGCTAAGTGTTTTTGTTTTTGTTTTTTAGGTACCACCAGCATTAGGAGGAGGCAGTTTAGTGGGCCCTGCACTCAGGAAGACCCAAGTTCAAATCCAGCCTCAGATACTTATTAGCTGTGTGACTCGGAGCAAGTGGCTTAACCCTGTTTGCCTCAGTTTTCTAATCTGTAAAATAAGCTAGAGAAGGAAATGGTAAGCTCCCTTCACCCCAGTGTCTTCACCAAAAACAAAACAAAACATGCACCAACAAATGCGGCAACACAGAGTCAGACACATCTGAAACCAAACAAGCAACCAGCATTGTCATGAAGACCCAATGCCCTTCATGTAATTTTTTATACTTTATATTTCATATGCTCAAAGAATTAGAGTTCAAAGAGACTTAGGGATCACTGAACTAATACCATTTCCTTTTACAGATGAAGAAAATGAAGCCCCTGGAGGTTAAGGGACTTGTCCAAAGTCCTATAACAGTGTGTATAAACATGTATGTGGGTAACTCCACTTGGCAGAATTAGCATTTGCTCTCAGGTCCAGAAACTTAAAAATCCAATGCTTTTAAGTAAACAACACTGCCTCCCAAAGGACATGCAAAAGACTTGTGTATCTTTACCAGGAAATGAGGTGACAAGATGTCCTTACGTTTGAACAATGTAAATTTAATGATACTTGTTTTCCCTAAAACTGTATCAACTCGTCCAAATCTACTGGATGAATTCAAACAATCATGTGAAAAGAGACATTTTAGACCAGAGCCTCAAGTTTCCTCATCTACAAAATCAGATTGGTCTAGATCTCTTCTAAGGGCACTTCAAGCTCTAAATCTATGATCTTCATCTTACTGACGCAGGAAACTCTCAAGGAAGAAACTCCTACTGATAAAAGATGGCCAAGTGCTCTGTAATTTGTAGTCTTAGGGAGCATCCTGGAGCATTAAGAATGTTACCAGGGGAACCTGAACCCGTATCTATATCAATCTAAAGGCAATTCTTTAAGCCACAATCGCCCAATTACTTCAATAATAATTCACTTAAATTTAACCATTTTTTTTCTAAACAGCCAACTTTCTGAATTCATTCTGCCCAAATTGTTTACCTGAAGACTGTATCTCAGCTGAAAAATAAGATTTTGTAACTGTGAAGAGAAAAATATACTTTCACATCCCTGTTTTCACTTACATTAGTGTCCTAAAAATGCTACCCTTCCCTGAGTGTGTAAAATCACTCACTGCACCAAGGAAATGGCAGATTTATGAGTTGAAGTAAAATATCTCATCCAAATGCCATTCCAGAACAGTGTGGTTCAATATTCAACGTGAGACAGTGTCAATCCATGGATACAGCCATTGAGAATCTTTCAAGTTATACCTACCCTTCTCCCCAAATCTTTTCATCCTTCAAAAGACTAGAAGTTTGAATACTGGCTGGGTCACCTGTACTTCTCTGCAGAGAGCAAACTTTCTGATTTCCTATGTAAGGTTCTGTCTAAGGTTCTTATACTCTGCATCTGAACAATTTTCTCTCTTGTGGAAATATATAAAGGGGCAGCTAGATGATGCAGTGGATAGGTGACCAGGTATGTACTTGAAGACTCATCTTCCTGAGTTCAAATCTGGCCTCAGACACTTACTAGCTATGTGACCTGCACAAGTGACTCAATCCTGTTTGCTTCAGTTCTTTACCTATAAAATGAGTGGGAGAAGGAAATGGCAAACAGCTCTAGTATCACTACCAAGAAATCCCCCAAGGAGGTCACAAAGAGACTCAAATGATGCCAAAACAATGGGAAAGAAAAATACAGACTAAGTAGGTTTTAACTGAATTTTAATGCAAGACATACATGCTGAAAGATATTCCATACTAAACTTCCTAACTATGTTTCACAAAGATCAGAGACTTTTTCACTGCTTACCTTAAAAAGATAATTTCTTTTAGTTCAGATTTTGAGCTAGAAGGACCATCAGAAGTTACCTAATCCATCATTTTAAAAATGAAAGACACTGAGTCAGAGAGGTTGAATAATTTTCTTATGGCCCCACAGGAAGTAACTGGCAGAGGTGGGATTTGAACCCTGGTCCTTTGACTCTAGATCCACTGAACCAACAACACTGCTTTTCTAAATAGCTTCCTGATCACCAGATCAGTGTCAAAAATCAAAACAGATTTCCCCCCAAAAGCTATATTCTGAAGGGTAAAGACCCTAATTCCCCATCTCTACCTTATCAGAAAACAAGCATTTATTAAAAACCTACTATGTTTCATGCACTAATAACCATGCAAAGTACTTCACAAAATGTTAGCTCGTATGGCAAGATTGTAGAATTACAGAAATACTATTATATCATAGAGAAAGCAAAACAAAACAAAGTGATTAAAAACTGGTCTACATATACAGACATAATTTAAATGCATCATAAACTGCTAACTATATTTTTTCTGTATTACTCACTTGTGTAATTGTAGGAGGAAGTTTCATTTCAATTAAGGCTATGACTTTACGCCTACAGTAGTAGGCATTACACATACTGACTTTAAGTACACAGTTTTATTTAAATTTCATAATAGAGATTTAGACCATGACTCTTTATGATATAAAATTTTTAAAAAAACTTTAAGTTAGATAAGCCATATTAATCAAACTTAGATTGTGTATAAACATACATACATATTAAGCTGGATTCAATCAAACAACCTTTGCTCTCATTACAAAAGCATCTAAGAAAACTGAATTTTTTGACTAGAGACTACTTGCAAAACTAAGTTTGTTCAGAACCACCTGTACAAGCAGTTATAATGGAAATGCATTATCTCTAAATGTGTATATCATCTCTAAGCAATGCACCCAGACAAGTTACAGATAGATATGTAGATGGATACACAGGCCTAGCTTTCATTAGTATGCACACAGAAGCATATTTAAATTCCTGATAGGGGGGCTTCATTGATAGGGAACTTCCAGATGAAGAAATTAAATTCAGCTCAATACCTCCTCTATATATCTTAGAGTTGCCTAGGACTCAGAAGTTATCCAGGGTGACATAGATGTTATGTATCAAGATAGGGGTCTTGAATCCAGGTCTTTCCTGGTTCAATGGCCAGCTCTCTACCTACTATATAACAGGGTAATATTACCTTTCAAAGGGAAGAAATAGATACGTACCAAATCAAATATGGACTTCAATTATTACAATCCTAATAATGAAGGAATTTACCTTTTCCAAAACTATAACTGTTTAGCTGTCCAATCCATTCTCCATTCAACCACTAATGTGATTTTTCCTAAAAAAAAAAAAAATAAGTCTGATCATGTGACCACTCCCTACTCAGTAAACTCCAGTCACTCCATATTGTCACCAGGACCAAATACCAAATGCTCTGCTTGGCTTCCAGAACCCTTGGTAACCTAGCCCTGTACACTAGCTCCCTGGAAGCTCCACAAACAAGACCCTGCACTTCTCGGCTCTGGGCTTTTGCTCTGGCTGGCCTCCATGTCTACAACATTCTCCCTCCTCTGCTCTGTCTCCTGATCACTCAGACTTCCTGTCGGTTCCAACTGAAAGCCCCAACGTTAGGGGAAACCTCCCCTGACCCCTCTTGCTTTCAGGGCTTCTCCTCTGTTAACTATCTTCTATTTACCCTATGTACTAACTTGTTTTGTATGTATCTGTTTGTATGTTGCTCCTCCATTAGACTGTAAGCTCCCTGAAGGCAGAGACTGTCTTTTGCAACCCCAGTGCTAAGCACAGTACCTGGAATATAGAAGGCACTTAACAAAGATTTAATGATTGCTTGATTATTTAAGTGAATCAGAGAGCCATAGGAAGAATGGGAAAAGTAATCTAAAAAAAACGTAATACTTCTGAAAAATCTGTTAAACAATTTATTATAGAAAATTTAGTATCCTAATTCTTTAACATCTACCACAGAGACCTCAACCTCTAAAATGACCTTAAGAGGAATAAAGGGGACCAACATTTACCACAATTCTAGTGTACTCCGCTCTACAGGTAAGTCAGAACCCCACTCCCATTTATACAGCTGAAGGGGAGGCAGGGGGAAAAGTTTTTACCATCTGAACACACTAATAACAGGCTATGGAGGGAAACAGAAAAACTGTAAAGAGTGGCCTATTTCTAATATGTCCAATTTCTAGGATTGCTGTACAAAAAATTGGAGCCATTTCATGTAGGGACAAACAATTCAAAAAACCTGAGTTATCTTATCAGTACACTGCTCAATTCAATAACTGGTGTTCATAACAATGATTCTGAATCTTAAAAAATGAAAAATTCAAAATTCAGATTATGTATTTTAAGGAAAAGAATTCTCATCAGAATGTTTATTTTTCAAAGAAAAAGCTGTGGGACCCTAGGAGGCTGTCTTAGTTATGTGGAAATTCACTTCCTACCTCTAAGATTTTACAAGAGAAAGGGTTCTATTTTGACAAGAAAGAAAATGTTCTTCACAATCAACCTAGGAAAGCACTTGCAACAGAAATAGCTCCAACTAAACTAAACGTACTGGGATAAAGGTACTAGTTGGTTTAAGGTGGAGGGGGATTTGTTTCTTTTAACTTTCCTCAAAATTTTGATGGCATTTTATAAGATTCATTTTTTTTCTCAAGATTGCACTGCATTTTAAATCTTCATAAATGGGTCATAGAGGTTTCTGCAGTCCAACAATCATTCTCTTACACAGATGTAGAAATTGAGGCCCAGAGAGATTAAGCAAAATCTCCCAATGTCAAAAAGGTACTAAGTGGCAGAGGGAAGACTGTAAACCACAAACCTGACTCCAGATTTTTCAGTCTTTCCATGAGCATTTCTCCAAAGACTAGTAACACACATCCAAATAGAGGCCATACCGAATAGTTAGAGAGGAGTTTCTTCATCCAGAGATTCCTATACTCAAGAAATTACAATAAAAAAATCTAGCTTAAGCCTTAAAGTTAACAAATCAATTTTCTCACAACCCTGGGAAAAGAGTAATGCAAGTTTTTGTTTGTTCTTTTAGAGTGTATCTTTAATTTCACTGGTGTACAGAACTCTCAGGAAGGAAATAATTTCTGCTCCTGCAGATGACAGCACCTCTAATAAAAACTTAACACAAATATGACTGATTATCCCCAATTCACAAGTAAAGAAACTGAGGCTTAGAGAGCATGAGTGACTTTGGCCCATACTTGGACAGCATGTGTCTCAGAGAAGGGTTCGAACTTCAATACCCTGACTCCAAATCTAGCACTCAGATGACAACAGGAGGTTGTCTGGAGAAACAGACCTCCTCTCAAAATAATTCTTCGAGTGTGTAAAATAAAATGTATAGAATTGCAAAGGAAATCAGACCAAAAGAGTTATCAAAATATTAAAACATCAAATTCACAGATCCCAGGTTAAAAACCCTGGATTCTATTATGGGGCTTCAGCCCAGTTAAAAAATGTTTTTTACTAAAACAAGGTATACTTATTAGCATTTTTAGTCACTGACTGTGCCTACCACTGAATAAGTCTTGTAAAGATGAAATGGCACCATAATTCAAGAACTGTTAACTGTTAACAAATGCAACAAAAAACCACTCCAATTATCTTCCACAAGAAGACTATTTCCTGCCTTACAAACAAACTTAAAAGCAATCTGCAAGCAACTGGATGTCCTATGGTGGGAGACCATACTTTCCTAGCAGTTTTTGCCAATGTGATTCACTTGTCTTCCAGTTAGCAAGACCTAAATGTGAATCCTGCCTCACCTTACTAGCTAAGTGACCCTGGGAAAATCACTTATTTCAGCCTAAGTTTCCTCACCTGTAAAGTGGGGATAATAATGTTAAAGGGTTGTAGTGAGGCAGAAATTTGCTAATATATTAAAAATGCTTTACAAACCTTCATGCACTACATAAATGTTATCATTATTATGAATAATAATAATCTGTCTACCCAGATCACAGTGATAACTGTCACCTCACCTCATGGAAAACAAGTCATAATAAAAGCTCTTCCCACTGGAATGATCTATAATGACTGCTGAACACAGACACCCTATCATATTAAAAACGCCAAAATGGCTAAGGTAAACCAACTCTTGATGTCTGAAGCCCTTAAAAGGAAAGCACTGGAACTGACATTTAATTAAATTAACGATGAACTGGTGTCCCTGGAACTGCCACATTAGAGTTCACAAACCTGGAAATAATTAAAAGCCACCAGGGATCCAGACTCATCCCTTCTCGTACGGCTCAGACACTCACTAAAAAGCGCTCTCCTTCCTTCCTTCCTTCACCTGTGAGCCAAACTCACCAACAATTTTTCTCCGGAGCAGCTCAGTTCAGTTCCTCAGAATTGAAAGGACAGCACTGACCAAGACCATAGCAAAAGAATCTCGGTCACACTTGGCAAGTCACCAAATAGCCACACCTTCTGAGCTTTTCCATCAAAAGAAATGTACGTGAGGAATCAGGAAAATCACTTCCCTACCCACTTCCTCATTTGTAAAAACGTGGGGGCCCCCGCTGGGGCTCAGAGATGAAAAGCGACAAACTCGGGCTTCCCGGCTACAAGCCCGCGGGGGACACAGGAGGCGCGGGTGTTCTCCTAAGATGATGGATAAGCATCAGTGCCACAGGTGGAAGCTGCGTCTCCCCAAACTCGCCTTCTCACTGAGGACGAGAGAGAGAGAGACAGGCGTGCGGCACCAGCAGCATCCCAGGGAGAAGGCGCCCCGAGCCGTCACTCTCCAGCAGCAAAACGAAACCTGCAGCCTCCGCTCCCCGGCCCGTCCCCTTCCTAGCACAGGTGTTGTCCCGGACCATCTCCCAGCCCCCACCCGCCAGACCCCCCGCCGTCCTACAAGGCCAGACACCACCTGCCCCAGTCTGCCCCCGCATGCCGGGGCACATCTGGCTGCACCTCACGTCCCCGGACACCCCTCCCCTCCCTCACTTTGCAATCCCTCTAGTTCAAGGGCAACCACACACCTTCTCTGTGTCACCCCCGGAGCCCTGGACCCTTTCCTCCCACTCCTCATTCGTAGGGACCCCCAGGGCGGCCGCACGTGGACTTTTAATAGCTCTATCCACCACTTCCATGAGTTCCTGATAGCATGAAAACAACATTTATTAATAACGATAACTCCCAAGAATTTGCCCTCCAGACTTTCCATTCCAGAGTTTGGAGCTAGTTTTATTTTCTTGGAAGTTTCTCTTCCCTCCCCCTCCCGGTCCCTTCACTTGCAGGGAGGACTTAAACTTTAGATGTCCCCTTACTACTCTCTGTTCCCAGGGTGGGGGTGGGGACGGACCCGCCGCCGTCACTGGGCTCCGGGGCCTTCTTAGCGCCCACGGCTGGGGGGCCAAGGGCCGGGCTGGCCCAAGGGGGAGGCGAGTAACAACCCCACACAGACATCCGCCTCCTTCCGCACCTTGAACCCAGAACTTGACGGCTCGGGGCGGCCCTTTAAGTCCCTCCCGGATCCACGGGGGGCGAGGGGAGGCAGTGACAGTGGCCGCTACACCATCCACCCCAGCTCGGGGATGAGAGGCCACGCGCCCCGCCCCAGGTTTGGCAGTGGGGGTCCCGCCCCCCCTCACCTCGTTTCCCGGCTGCTGCTGCTGCTCCTTCGGAGTCACCCCTGCCTTTGTAATCTTAGCCCGAGACAGAAGGAACCCGTTTTCCTGCTCAAATTTCAGGTGTCGCCGCCTGCCTTAGGCGGCTCGGGAAGTGAGGGGATTCCTTTTTAATTGCGGCGGTCGGTCGTTGGCCCTCAGCTCCGCCGCTGCCCGCTGCCCTCCCCGGCGGGCGAGAGAGGGCGCCGCCGGGACCCCCGGGCCCTGGCCCGCGCGGGGCTGCACCTGCCTTGTGGCGCGGCTAGGGGCTCGGCGGTGGGCGCTCAGCTCCGCATCCCACGGGGGCTGGCGCTTCACGCGGCCACAGCCTGGCCGCTCCCCTGGCGCATGGACTCAGCTCCGCTCGTGCCCGCAGCACTGACGGGCCGACGGATCGGCCAGGGGCTCCCGGGAGGAGGAGGAGGAGGCGAGGGAGGAGGAAGCGGAGGCGCGCTGGCACTAGCGGGCTGGCCCCTTGCGCCCCCTCAGGGAGCTGCTCTTCCACTCAGTCCCCCGCTCGTTCCCCGCTGCCAACCAGGGGACAGTCGCTTGGTCCCGCCCCCTGCCCCTCCCCCCCCGCAGGGCGTGTCCTGGGCCCGCCGGCCCCCGCCCGCTGGGGTCCCTACGCCCGCCTGCTTTCCCCCTCCCCAGCCACCCCAGGTCTCCTGTTCCCTTCCAGGAGCCCCTCACCTAGCGTGGCTACGTCCCCTCCCCCCTGGCTCTACCTGCCCCTGCCCCTTCACCTCCAGGCCCCTCCACCCCACCCCGTTGGAAAGTTTCCTGAAGGGACCGGAGAGATGAAAAAGAGCCCCCTGGGGGGCGGGGCGGGGGCGCGGAAACCTCTGACCCTGACCTCGACTCTGACCCAAATTTCTCCCGGGAGCGTCGGGAAAAACCGAGTCTGCGTCCGGGCCAGCCGGGGGAGGGGGCTTAGACTCGGCCACTGCCCGCACCGCATCCGGGTGGCTTTCTAGAAAGTGGAATCTTCAAGCCGCAGACCTTTTTGTTTTGTGCCAAGTGGGCATCCCCGGCAGGCAGCGGCTCCCGGTTGGACCAGAGGCGAGGGGCGATCGGAGACGCCTCAAGCCGCGACCCCGAGCAAGCCCCCAGTCCCACCTGTGGCGGCCAGCCGAGCCCAGAGACTGGGAGGGAGAAAAAAGAATTCATTGCAGCCTTTGCCAGGCGAGAGCAAAAGAAGTCAAAAAAAGAGTCTGGGATGCGCATCACAGCAGGTGCATAAAGTAATCTCGTGCTGTGTCTCCACATTGCTTTGCAGCCAGAGCATCGTTGTCCCTCCGGGTGTTTTAAACCAAGTTGAGACTCGGCTTTCAGAATACCTCGTCACCCTCACTGATGGTGGCAGCTTTCTCCAGCCTCAGACATGATACCTGGGTGGCGTGACCCCAGGAAAGTCGGCCTCAGTTTACTCATATGTGAAATGGAATTGCTAATTAGAGCACCTGCCTCTTAGGGCTCTTGTGTCGATAAAATTCGTTAATAGTCTTACAGCATTTTTTGCAAATCTTAATAAATATTTACTAAAAGTCAATCAACCGGTGCCAGATACATGGTATGTCTCAGTACAGATACAAATAAAAAGGAGCTTGCAATCTACTTAAATGCAATAAACGAAAGAAAGAGTAGGGGAAGGTACTGGCCAAAATCCGTAAGAGAGCAGCTTGGTGGGATATGAAAAGATGGTCGGTCTGGGACCCTTCCTTAATGAAAGTTTTGTAGTTTATGCCCCCAAATCTTGATGTGTTATATAAATGTTGTTGTTCTATGTATTAGAGACCTGAAATGTTTAAAAACAGGGACTAAGTACTAAATTTCTTAATTCCATTGTGAGTTGGAGAATATTTTTAGCTTTTAAAAAAAGATTCCATTTAAAGAACTTAAAATAAAATTTTCAAAAATTTTTAAAAAGAATTTAAAATAATTTGTAACCAACATTAATGATACCATGAGGAAATCACTGATACAGATTTAAAAAAAATGATTGCAGGCTCATTTGTAACCTGGGGTATTTGTGGTTATAGCCCTTATGTAAGGACTATTACTAGGTCATACCTAGAATTTCCACTACCTAGGTGGATAGAGTAATGGGCCTGGAGTCAAGAAAACTCATCTTTGTGAGTTCACATCTGGCCTCAGACAAGACACTTGCTGCCTGTGTGACCCTGGGCAAGTCACTTAACATTGTTCCCCTCAGTTTCTTCATTTGGAAAATGAACTGGAGAAGGAAATGGCAAACCACTCCTGTATCTTTGTCAATAAAATGTCAAAAAGGATCATGAAGATTTGGACAGGACTGAAACCCTCAGGCATTGATTTCTTAATCCCAAAACTATCTATGTTTGTGTGTGCTGTATTTCTAAGTAACTGCAGCAAGTGATTGTGGTCATTTGGGTCAGATGGGTGAAAAAACAACTAGTTTGAGGATCCATTTGTCGACCTCCAGATAGAACAGCATTACAGGTAACCATATAAATTTAAATTATTGTTTCCCCTAAAATTCAGGAATTACAGCTCGTCAAGCAAAATGCATTTGAAAATGAATGTGTAAACCTATCCAGATGACTACCGAGATTTTTTTCAAAACACTTCATTTATTTGCCAGGTAACAGAAGATTCTAGGAAATTCACTTTTAGGTCTTTTTAAAACCTTTACCCATATTTCATACTTGAAAATAATTTCAAAAAAGGACTCTTGTCTCTTAAATAGAACCTGCCGAATATAACTAAAACCTTTTTATCAATGAGTATCATCACTGTGAACAGCAATGATTGTGCTTTATGCAGTGCATTGATAATAAGACTGCTTTGTAGTTTATTTAAACAAACTCACCATGCAGTTTTAATTTAAAAAAAAGTGGTATAATAAGAAGAGTGCTAGACCTGGAATCAGGAAGATCCAAGTTTAGATTTGGCCTTAGATGTTTTTATTAGCTTTGTGACACTGAACAATTAATTTAAACTGAATCTGCCTTAGTAAACAGGAATAATAGCATTTGGATACCTGAGCGGTTCTGTCATACAAATATTTTTTGAAATGTCTTTTTGAATATCCTTCAAAGCCATTGTTTTGTAAGCCACAAAAAAAAAAACCCTCTCATACTTTTATATATAATTATGTCACACTACTTTTTAACATACAGGTATACCAGGGCTTTGGAGATGCTTAGGGATATTTGTCCCAGTGCCAAAATAGCCCCAGACCACTATACTTTAGAGGGTTCTGGTTACTGCTTTAAAAACTTTTTTTTTTAACTTCTTCCTTCATAGATGTGACTTTGTGCTATATATGAGACCTTGGACCTATTAGGCCCAATATTGTGGTTCAGTCATTTCAGTCCTGTACAATTCTTTGTGACACCATTTTGGGGATTTTCTTGACAAAGATACTGGAGTCATTTGCCATTTCCTTCTCCAGATCATTTTCCAGATGAGGTAGTTGAGGCAAAAAGGGTAAAGTGACTTGACGTGGGTCACACAGCTAGTAAGTAAGGTAAGATTTGAACTCAGGAAGATGAGTCTTCCTGAATCTAGGCCTGGCACTTGTCCACTGCAACACCTAGCTGCCAATACAACTTTTAAAATTTGTTGTTTCTCATTTCTCTTAGCTAGGAAACCAGATGACCAAACTGTTTAACTTTGCTGATGAAACAAAAATAAATTGTCTGAGTAAGGGCCTTTTAAATTCAACAATGAATAAAGTACATGAGCTTTTTGAACTTTTTAAATATCCTGGTCCCTCCCAGGGTGTTTTGTTTTGTTTTTATCCTTAGTTCCACAGCCGTAGCTACCCTTGAGATAGGTAAAATTATGTTACTGTATGAGATAGCCATTTATGAATATGTCCACAAAAGCACAGGCTCACTATCACATGTAGATTTCAAGCCTCCTGAGGACAGGGACTATATGTCTTCTCTCATTTTCCATAGTTCTCACATGGAACACTCTCTAAGCCTGACTATACCGCCAAGTCATAAAATCTGGAAGAAGTGGGATTCACACACTTAAAATATGAACTTATGAATAACTTCTGGAAGTGCTTAATAAACGTTAAAGTGGGTAGTGGTTAAAGAGTCAGCCTCAATAAGAACTGAGTTAGTATTTCTCTCTAACACAAACTGACTGTGTGTGGTTCTGAAGCAGGTCACTTAATTTCTCAGCTCCCCTAGGCAGCTTTGCATTTTTACAGGAAATTTCCTCACTAAGAATTCCCTATACCAATGAAATCACAAGTCTAGTCCAAATAATAAAAGTACTATGAAAGTGGTTGTTGTTAAGGAAAGTCTCACTTTATCTTTAAATCCAACCTTATGGATTTGATTTTATAATCCTTTAAATATCTTTTAAGACTCACCTTCAAACTCATTCATCTTGAAATGTGGATTCCAGAGCTGGATAATTGTTGAGTCATGTCCAACTAGTGCAGAGGATGATGGGAAAATTTCAGTTCAGTCAACACTTGACAAGAGTATTGTTTGTCAACAATCGACAAACAATAAGAGCCTACTTTGAGTGAAACTCTGAACTGAGTATTGGGGAAACAAAACATAGAAAATGAAAGAGTCCCTGTCCTCAAAAAACTTACTTTTTTTTTCCCTATTACAGAGATTTTACCGTGAGCACAAATATATGACAAAGAGAGTTGAACCCATTAGAGGAGATGAGGTCTACTAGGGAGTTAGTGAAGACAGCTAGGAAACAAGGATCCAAGAAAACCCTATGGTGTGTCACATCAAGAAGAAAGGATATGGATGAGAATCCAGAACAACAAGATTGAGGAGTGGTTAGAGGAGTAGGAGGAAAACTAGGAGAGAGAAAAGGCCTCAAAGCCAAGGGAAGAGAGGGTGGCCAACGGTTTCATAAGCTTTGGATCAAAGAAGATGGGATTAATCAAAAGCCATTGAATTTGTCTGGTAAGAGATCATGGGTAATGACCCTCCTCCTTGACCCTCTCCACCCTCCTGTTTCACTAAAATAGGATGTGAGTTTCTTCATCGTCCCCACTTCACAGTGTAAAACCTGTCTACATTTCACTTGTCACTTCCAGCTTTACTCCTACATTGGAGGAAGAGGTGGGCCTTCTTCCCCAAGCCAGTTCCTTTTCCTGTGCCCTCAATGCTTCTACACCTCCTTCCTCCTTAAAGTTACTCCATCAATTTGACCCCCTCCCCACCTATCTTATGTTCCATCTCTCTAGACATTTGCTGTCTAGACCATCAGCCTACAAACATATCCACCTATCCTTAGGAGACCTTCACTTCACCCTTATCTTATTTCTTTCCTTTCACAGCCAAACTCTAAGAAATATACCCTCAATGCCTCTGTTTCCTTCTCTCTCATCAATGTCTGGCCGTTTGGCTTCTGATCTTACCATCTTACTGTAGCTGATCTGTATAGGATGTCTTGCAGCACTCAGTCTATATTCCAATGATTCAGTAAGAGGAAAACCCCTGCTGAGAAAGATGGAGAAGAAATTTTGTGGGCTTGAGAGAAGTAAAGAATCAATATTTAGTAGAATGGAAGATTCTTGAAAGCAGGAACCATTTCATGTTTACCTTTGTATGTCTGTCTAGTACAGAGCATGGCTTGTGGGCACTTCATAGATTAACTGAGGCAGATAAGATTTTTTTAAAATATACTGCGCTTCTATTTTGTGCCAATTATTCCTACGATCATTAAAAAGTGTTGAACAGTTGACTGTTCAGCCAGTTTAGTAAAGTTTCCCCATTCCTTGAACAAGATATAATAAAGTCATAGACTTATTAAAGTAAAATTAATTTTCTAAGTCACTCTGTGTCCATTTTAAAAAGGGAGCAGATTCATCCAAGTTTTACACTTTGGGAAGAAATGCATTATCCACAAAATGTTGCGAAAAAAATTTCCTGAGTGTTTTTTTTTCTTCCGTTATGACAAGACACACACAGTCAAGTGGAAAGAGCCCTGGACAAGGAGCCAGGTCTAGATGATCTTGAGCAATTGAGTGGCTCTGGACAAATCACTTATCCTCCCTAAACCTCATATTCCTCAATGACAGGGTTGGATGAGATAATCTCTAAATCTCCTTCCACCTCTAAAGTTTTCTGATTCTTTTTCCATCAAGATGTTAAGTAAGCCTAAAGATTTTTGAATGCTCAGAGGCCCTACTCATCATGGCTTGGAGGTAACCTGGTTTTTCAAAGACCACATCATCAGGGTACTACCTGTAGGAAATTCTACGGAGATCAGAAGGAATTCAAGTTCAGCCTTGGCAATGGCCTGTGGGTCTGTCATCTGAGGACCTAGCCGAGCTAAATTCTTAAAGGCTTATTAGTTTGAATGTAGAGTGGTTGAAATGTTCAACAATCGAAAGTCATAAAAACCATTTAATTTGCTGTTAGTGTAGGGATTATCCATGCTGACAAAATCATTGAGCATTCAATAGTTAAAATGTGCTATAGTGATCCTTTCCAAATCTTTGGATACTTCCCTACTTATCTCACAACTCTCAGAAATTGCTTGGAGAGATATTAACCTGGAGTCCATGAACTTCCTTGGAAAACAAAATATTTTGAGAACTTATTTCCATATAATTGGTTTCCTTTCTTATGTATTTTATTTTATGGATTAAAAAACAAAAACATTATTCTGAGAAGTTCATAGGCTTAACCTGACTAAGCACTGTGCCCAGCATTGAAGATACATAGAAAGAACTGTCCCTGACCTCAAGGAGCTTACATTAACTGGAGGGATGCAAAATATTAGCAGATATAAATACTAAATGTGCAGAATAAATCCTAAATAATGGGGGAAGATGTGGCTAACAGCTGGAGGATTGAAAGAAACACTTCTTGAAGGATGTAGCCCTTGAACTGAACCTTGGAACCTAGAGTTTTCAAGACACAGAGTTGGGGAGGTTAAACTTTTCAGGCAAAAGCTTCGTGTCAGGAGATGGAGTGGCATATATGGACCACTGCAAATATACGTAAGTTTGTCTGGAATTCGAAGTGTGTGAAGGGGAATAATGTATAATCAACCTGGGAAGCAGGCTAAGGCCAATCTGTAAGGGGTTTACAAAAGAATTTGCATTTTATTTTAGGGACAAAAGGGAGTCACGGGAACTTCTTAAGGAAAGTGACATGGTCCTATCTGTGCTTTTATAGTATCAATTTGGAGGCATTGTGGATGTTGGATTTGAGAAAAGAGAAATGGATGTCTCAAGAGTCTGCTTTCTGAACTTGATACAGGCAAATTAATGCAAGCCCTCTTTACTCCTCTTTGAATGTAGAGAGATGTTTAGTCTGTTGACAAATGAGACAACCAAGTCAACAAGCATTTATTAAGAGCTTTCAAAGTGACAGGCACTAACTTCTAGGGATATAAAGAAAGCGGACAATATAATCCCTACCCTCAAGGAGCTCACATTCGAATGGAGAAGGTAACATGCAAGCATCTATGCACAGAGCAAATCAGAGATCATGGCAGATGTAAGACGCCAGTGCTGGGAGGGATCTGGAAAGGACTCTTGTAGAAAGTGGGATCTGAACCCAGCCTCAAAGGAGACAGAAACGAGGAAGGATGGCATTCCTGATAGAGGGGATGGCCGGGGAAAAGGCACAGGGTTGGGAGATAAAGTGTCCTGTTTGAGGAACAAATGTTCCTCAAACACTGTGACTACCACATAGGGAAAGTGAAGTTGAATAAAATACAAGAAGGCTAGAAAGTTTTTTGACAGGATTGTATTGTGAAAGGATCTAAATGTCGAATGGTATTTTGTATTTGATCTTCAATACAAATTAAAGATCCAGTTTTAATCATAATAACACCAATAACTTTTTTTTCTTAAATGAGATGTGTAAAGTGCTTTACAAATCTTAAAGAACTATATAAATGCTAGCTACTACTATGTAGCATTTTGTAATTTGCAAATGTTTCATGTCTATTAACTCACTTAACCCTCACAAGAACCATCTGTTATTACAGATGAGGAAACTTAGGCTAAAAGATTAAATAATTTGCCCAGAGTCCTACAATTGTTAAATGTCTGAAATTGAACTCAGACCTCACTTTCTCAAGTCCAATACTTTTTATGGAGAGGTAAAAGGTTTCTGTTATGTCTGACTGGTATCTCATCTCTAATGGCCTAGTTTGTAGGACAGCAGATATTAGCTAACAAGACCTGCTCCAGCTCGACATCGAACTGGACATTTCTATCACTGAAGATTCCAATAAGGAATATTCCACATATAGGGGAATAAATATAAGAAGAGGAGGGGACATCTAGCACAGAAATAGCTTGTACCTCTGAGCCTTAGAAACTCAATGAGAGGGGCAGCTAGGTGGCACAGTGAATAGAGCACTGTCCCTGGAGTCAAGAGGATCTGAGTTCAAATCTAGCCTCAGACATTTAACACTTACTAGCCTTGTGACCTTAGGCAAGTCATTTAACTCCAATTGCCCTACCTTTCCCCTCTCCAAAAAGCAGAAAAGAAAAAGAAAAGAAACTCAATGAGAGCCCAAAGCCAGAAGGAAGGAAGGAATCTAGCCAGTAATTCCTGAGTTAACCTGACAGCTTCTGGCCATCAAAATTTACCTTCCTTTGGAGAGGAGAAGGAGAGGGAGAGGGAGAAGGAGAATATGAGCTGAGTTACGCAACTGACTGGGTCTCATTCAGCCAGCTCTGACTACTCACAGGTTGTGTTTGTCCTTCGTTTTTGAAGAGGACCATGACATCAGGGAGATGATGACATGACTTGCAGTCGACTTTGATTTGAGTGAGGGAGGGCTGTGCAAGATCACCAGCCTCACTTTCTCCTCCAGAGCCATGTGAATATGCATAAATACATATATTTATAATATAGAAAATGTATATATGCATTTGTATATGAAAATATAAAAGTCCAAAATTAATAAAAGCATTTTCTTCATTTCTTCAAATTTTTACAATACTTTACCATGAACAAATATGAGAATTCTACACTATTAACATTTTACTTTCATTAATTACCCATGACATTTGTGAAGTTTGTTGTGGTTTGTTTTTTTGAGTTTTTGTTTAGCTGATTACCTGCCTTGGTCTTGTCTTTCATTAATTCCTACTTTTCCTGAAAAAGTGTTCCTAAGAATCTGCATTCCCCAAATACCAGTGTCTGTCTGTCTGTCTATCTGTCCATCCATCTATCTATCTATCTATCTATCTATCTATCTATCTATCTATCTATCTATTTATCTATCTATCTATCTATCTGTCTATCTATCTGTCTATCATCTCTTTGATGCAGCTTCTGTGTCCTCCTCCCCCATACACTTTACCATTGGCTCCAGGTTCCCTGATTCTGGGTCTAGGAGCATAAAAAGTCCCAACCTAATGGACTCTCCAATTTGATTGTTGCCTGAAACCACAAGTCACCAAACTTTGATGACTAACCAGACATGTTTCCAGATGGAGAGAGGCCAAGTCAAGGGATACTAAGGGCTACTTTATGCTGGTTGCATGTCTTTGCTGTGTTAAGGGCAGAGTAAACCTCCTCCTTTGTTAAACATTCAGTGACTTGTGAATGCCTCATTTCATCCCAACATCTAATCTTAACTAAGAGGGTGCTCCCATTAGAGCCATACCCTACAACATATTTAATCAATAATCTAGATCAGTGGTTCTCAACCTTCCTAATGCCATGACCCTTTACTACTCGTATGTGGGCATATCTGCATGTGGGCAGACCCACCTGGAGACGGATAGAGGAGCAGTGTCTTGGTTCCTAAGACCATTGGAAATATGTGTTTTCCAATGTTCTTAGACGACCCCTGTGAAAGGGTCATTTGACCCCCAAAGGGGTCGCAACCCACAGGTTGAGAACTGCTGATCTAGATTAATTTGATCAAGGACTCAGCATCAATTGAATCCCTTTTATGATCAAAATAGAATAAAAGCAAATATGTAGCAATTATAAATCTTAATTAAAACAGTAACATAATGCAAGCTATATAAAGAGTATATATATGTGTATGTGTGTGTGTGTGTGTGTGTGTGTGTGTGTGTGTGTGTGTGTATGCTGTACCTGTTGCTTATTCAAGAGACTTTAATACACTACAAAGTATATGGAATAATGTAAAAACTTTTTCATTCCCAACAGCCAGCCTCCACCTCCACAACTCCATTCCTTCAATCACTACACCTAGGACTACTTAACTCTTGGCTGTAGCTTTAGCATGATCCAGGCTCTGTGACCAATTTAAGGGAAAAATAAAGAGGCTCCTTAGGTTCATAGTTCAGACAGGTCAGTAGCAAATACTCTTGGTTCTAGTAATAAAATTCTCATTTTGTTCTTTGATTTCAAGCTCCAATCTTATGATGTCATTGCAGCAGTTGGGTCGCTGTCTTCCTTGGTTACATGATCTGTAATCCAAAGATACAAGTCCTTGCCTTGTTCTCTTATCAGTCCTCCCAAGAACTGTATTCTGTCTTTGAATTCCAGTCCCCTCAGCTGTCCTATTTGCTCTTTGGCTTCCCTGGAATGGACTGACTGCTTTCCTGTATCTCTGAAAGTTATCTATCACCAGACACTCACCTGACAGGATGCCAATTCACTGTCTTCTGGCAGGCTCATCTGCCATACTTAAATGATCCTGTTCACCTATTTGCTTGAACAGACCTACATACTTACCCTGCTGTCAAGAAACCCCTGGTGCTGTGTTCCCTACCAACATACTAGTTTGCCTAATCAATTGACCTCTGCTTTAATTTTCTTATTCGAGCTAGCTGCTTTCACAGTCATGTTACCTACTGCCTTAGTTCTCTTGATACATCACCTACTTGTCTAGTCTCCTTTCTCAGGCACCCTCCTGGTTGCCTTGCTAACCTCAGGGTCTACCCAGAATCCATACTAACTAGTGATAAAGTCTTCCATCCCCTTACTGTGTCCCAATACTAATGAGTACATAATGCACATAAAAATACAGCTCTTTCATGTCATAAATTTGACTCATTTAAAAATATATTAGTTATAATAAACATTGAAATAATTTTGCTTACATTTTCTGAACTTAGAGATCATAAAATTTTCAGGGTTCTAACAACCTCTATTTACAGAGGAGAAAAGAAAGGACTAGAGAAATATTAAAAATTAAAACCTAAGGATGGTAAGAAACCTTAGAGATTATAAGGGTGTTTGATGTCATCAGCTGCTGGGGGTGCACCACAACAGCCTGGGGA
>CM053583.1:163369008-163386141 GCA_028627135.1 Pseudochirops cupreus
GGGTTTATGGAAGTGCACACTTCTGTAGAGGGACAGGGACAGGGACAGGGTAGAGAGTGCAATAGGGGGGATGGGAGAGGAAGGAGGGACATGTAAACAGTCTCAAAATATGCCCACTGTGGAGAGGTTCTGCGTAATTACACATGTACAGCCTGTATTTGATTGCTTGTCCTTCCAGTGGCAGTGGGTGATGAGGGAGGATGAGAAAGAATCTAGAACTTAAAGCTCTATAATCAAATGTTAAAAATATATATATGCATATGTGTATATATATATATATATTATTATTATTATTAAATACATCCAACTGGAACTTGAGATACACAGGCACTGTGGTAGGGAGATGCATCTTGCCCTATTGGAAAGTTGGAGGGGTGACGGGGGAGGACATAGGAGAGAATAGATTGGGGGAGTGGTTGTGCAGTGGGATGGTTGTTTTGGGGTGGTGGGTAGGGGAAAGATGGGGAGAAAATTTGTAACTCAAGATCTTGTGGAAATGAATGATATAAACTAGGGTAAATAAAAGTTAAAAAAAAAAAAAGACCAGAGCACAGTCTAAGAGAGCCCATATCTTTCCCAGGATGACACTGTCTCAGAAGCCCCAAAACCTTGCTTTATCCCAGAACTAGCTCAGAAAAACAGCAGCAGAAAAAAGTCTGACCCTTGAAATAATGCCTCTTCACTTTAAAAAGTTGAGCAAAGCCCAACTTTAACGTAAAGTACAAAGTCTGGAAAATAGACTGGAAAAATGAGCAGATGAAAAAACACGTGACCATTAAAAATCTACTTGCTAAAAAACAAGGAAGACCAGGACATAAATTCAGAAGAAGACAACAATGTAAAAATATCTACCAAAAAGCTCAGAGAAAAATATTAATCGGACCCAAGTACAAGACTTCCTGGAAGAATAAAAGAAAGAGAGAAGAATGGTAGGGGAAAAATTAGAAAAAGAAATGAGAGAGATGCAATAAAATTGTGAAAAGAGAATTACGAGCTTCATAAAAGAGGCACAAAAAATACTAAAGAAAATAACACCTTAGGGGTGGCTAGGTGGCACAGCGAGTAGAGCACCAGCCCTGGAGTTACTAGCCATGTGACTTTGGGCAAGTCACTCAACCCCAATTGCTCCTCCAAAAAAAAAGAGAAAAAAAGAGAAAAAAACACCTTAAAAACCAGAATTGAACTAATGATAAGGAACAACAAATTTACCAAAAGAAAAGAACTTAAAAAGCAGAAAAGGCCAAAAGTAAAAAGAGGTACAAAAATTCACTGAAGAAAATAATACCAAAAAATTAGAATTGGGCAAATAAAAGCTAACGACTTGAGACATTAAGAAATAAACAAAAAAGTCAAAAGAATAAAAAACTACAAGAAAATGTGAAATATTTTATTAGAGAAAATAACTGACCTGGAAAATAGATCCAGGAGACATGGTCTAAGAATTATTGGACTACCTGATAGCCTTGATCAAAGAAAGAGCCTAGACATCCGATTTCAAGGAATTTTCAAGGAAAACTATCCCTATATGTTAGATCAAGAAGGTAAAATAGAAATTGAATGAATTCATCAATCATCTCCTGAAAGAGATCACTAACTGAAAATCCTAAGGTTTAATGTAGCCAAATTCTAGAGCTCCCAGGTCAGAGACAAAATTTTGTTAGAATCCACAAAGAAAACGTTCAAATATCATACAATGACAGTCAGGATCACACAAGATTTAGCAACCTCCACGTTAAAGGGATGGAAGGTTTAGAAGCAATATTCCAGAAGGCAAGGGAATTAGGATTATAACCAAGAATCATCCACCCAGAAAAGCTGAATATAATCCTTCAAGGGAAAAAGTTGACATGTAAAGAAATAGAGAACTTTCAAGTATTCCTGTTTAAAAAGTAAACAGAGCTGAACAGAAAATTTTACATTCAACCACAGGACTCAATAAAAGTATAAAAAGGTAAACATGAAAATGCAATTGTTAGGGATCCAATAAAGTTAAACTTGTTTACATTCCTATATAGGAAGATGATAAATCTAATTCTTAAGAACATTAACTTTGTTAGGGCAGTTAAGAAGAGTTTACATAGACAGAAGACATGGGTGTGAGTTGAAAATGTTTGAATGATTCCCTCCCCCCTCTCCCTCAAAAAAATGAAAGGGAGAGAAAGAGGGAGGAGGGGAAAAAAAGAGGTACAATGGGGAAAATTTTTCATGGAGAAATACCACTATTAGCTTGGTATTCAAAAAAGATCAAAGAAAAAAGGAAAAGTACACACACACACACACACACACACACACACACACACACACACACACCAGATTTTTTTTTTTTGTGGTAGTAAAGAATTGGAAATCAAGGGATTGCTCATCAAATGGGAAATGTCTGAAGAAGCTGTGGCATATGATTATGATCAAGTACTATTGCACTGTAAGGAATGATACATGGATTTACTTTTTAGAAAAGTCGTGGCAAGAACTACATGAACTAATGAAAAGTGAAATGAGAAGAACTGGGAGATCATTGTACACAGTAATAGCAATGTTGTAATGTCAACTGTGAAAGACTTGGCTACTCTAATCAATGGCATTTCCAAAGGATTCATGATGAAAAATTGTTGTCTGCCTCCAGACAACAGAGAACAGTTCTGTGCCTCCAGAGAACTGATGAACTCTGAGTGAAAATTGAAGTTTAATTTTCTCATTTAAAAAGATTCTTGAAGGAAATATGGCTAAAATGAAAATATGTTTTACATTATTTCACATGAATAACTGATATATTGCTTGACTTCTCAGGGGGTGAAAAAGGTGGTGGGATGGAGAAGTCATAATTTAAAAAGGAAAGAATTTTACAAATAAAAAATGATAATTTTTATATTAAAAAGTACAATGGGTCAGATTTTTTTAAAAGTGCAAAAGCTCACTGAGGAAAATAATTCCTTAAAGAAATAGAATTGGGCAAGTGGAAGCTAATGACTTCATGAGATTCCAAAAAACAACAAAACAAAGCTCAAAGAATGAAAAAAAGAAGAAAAATATGAAATATCTCATTGGAAAAACAACTGACCTAGGAAACAAAATCAGGAAAAATAATTTAAGAATTATCGAGCTAGCTGAAACCCAAGATGAAAGTGAGCCTAGACATCATATTTTAAGAATTACCAATGAAAAAGTCCCTGCTAAATTAGAAAAAAGAATGTAAAAGAGAAATTGAATGAATCTACCAACTATCACCTGAAAGAGATTTCAAAATGAAAACTCCGAGGAATACTATAGGCAAATCCCAGAGATTTCAAGCCAAAACAAAAATTCTTCGAGCAGCCAAAAAGAAACAATTGAAATATCATATTGGTCCAGGATCATACAAGATTTAGCATCTATTACTTTAATGAAATGGAGGACTTAGAGTATAATATTCTAAAAGGTAATAGAGTTAGGATTACAATAAAAAATAACCTACCCAGCAAAATGGATAATCCTTCAAGGGGAAAAAAAGGGTTAATGAAACAGAGAAAAGTATTCCTGATGAAAAGACCAGAGTTGAAGAGTAAATTTGACTTTTAAACACAAAACTCAAGAAATGCACAAAAAGGTAAATGTGAAAGAGTAATCATAAGGGATTCACTAAGTTCAAACTGTTTACATTCCTATATGGGAAGATAGTAAGTTCTAAGAATTAAGTGATTTCTAAGAACTTTTTCATTATTGGGGGAATTAGAAATATTTGACTGAGATGATTATGTCAGGATGATGGATGAAAAAGAGGGATGGGAAGAGAGGAAGAATGGGAAAAATTATCTCACACGAAAGAGGTATACAAGGAAGAGCTTTTATATTGGAGAGGGAAATAGTGGGAGGGGCTTGGGTGCAGCATTTCAATGTTGCTCTCATTTAAATTGGTTTAAATAGAGAATATACACACATCTATCTATTATCTATCTTTCTATTCATCTATCTATCTATCTATCTATCATACAGACATACACACACATGTTTGATTGAGTATATAAATCAGTCTTACACAACTGAAAATTAAGAGGGAAAAGGTATAAGAGAAAAGAGGTATCTTTGTGTGTGTGTGTGTGTGTGTGTGTGTGTATGTGTGTGTGTGTGATAAAAATGTGTGAGGCAGATAAAGAAAACAGTGGTATAAATAAAAACATATTTTAGAGGAGGGGTGAGGAAAAGAGAGAAAGAGAAGGATGAACAGAAGAAACTAGAATAGAGGGAAACACACAGTAATCATAATGTTCTAAATTCACTCATAAAACAGAAGCAGATAGCAGAATGGATTAGAAACCAGAATCTAACGATATTTGTTTTATAGGAAATACACTTGAAACAGACACACACAGAGTTAAAATAAGGGGCTGGAGCAGCATGTATTATGCTTCAGCTGAAATTTTTAAAATGCAGTAGTAGCAATCATGTTCTCAGACAAAGCAAAAGCAAAGCAAACTTAATTAAAAGACATAATAAGAGAAACTACGTATTGATAAATCATACCATAGAAAATGAAGTAATATCAATGTTAAACATATATGTCCTAAATGTCATAGTACCCCAAGGAAAGGAAAAGTTAAGTGAATCACTATAGGAAATAGTAAAATTAGTGAGGGACCTCAACTTTACCCACTCAGAAGTAGATAGAATTTAACCATAAAAGAAATAATAAAGAGGTTAAAGAGATGAATGGAATTTTAGGAAAAATTAGCTATGATAGACCTTGGAGAAAATCAAATGGGAATAGAAAGAAACATACATTTTTTTCTCAGCTGTACATGGTACCACCACAAAAAAATAACTATATAGTAGGACATTATAAAATCTCACAAACAAATGCAGAAAAGCAGAAATATTAAATTCACCCTTTTAAAACCATAATGCAATAAAAATTATATTCATTAAAGAGTTGTGAGAGCAAAGATAAGAAATTAATTGGAAAATAACCTAATCCTAAAAGAATGAGTGAGTTAAAGAAAAAAAAATCATAGGAAGAATAGATAATTCCATTAAAGATGACAACATACTAAATATTGAACATATTAATGAAACAACATACTAAAATTTGCAGGATCAAGCCAAAGCATCACTTAGAAGAAATTTCATATCTCACATCAATAACAAGTAATGCTCACATCATTTAAAAAAAAGAGAGGCTATTTCAAAAGTCTAGAGGGGGAGGAGGATGACTTCCGACTTTCAGCACATGTCTCTCTAAAGAGTAATCCCCCCCCACCCATTTTGTGAGATTATTTGATTTTGTGGTTGAGCTAAAATCTTATCTCACTCCTACATTATTGGAATTTATATAGCATATTTTCAAATGTCAAGTTTAGGATACCTATGAGATTTCCATTGAAAATATCTAATAGGCTCTTTGTGATAAGGTGTAAGAGCCTAGCAGAGACTGTGACTGGATATATAGATCTGAGAGTCATCTACAAAGAGAAGAAAATCGAATCTCTGGGAGTTCGAGGCAAATAGACTGTATTTTTTTTCAATAAAGTATAAGAAAAGGTCCAATTGTGAGTATGGAAGAAGTGTGTTGTGTCAAAAATTTGAGGAGAAAAGTGGTTTGAAACAGCTTTTGGGGAGACAGATAGAGGATTAATTGGGATGAAGTGAAAGGACTGTCTTGTTCAAAGCAGGTTAAGGAGTGGGAGTGGGGTGCTAGTTGAGATTAGATAACAAAAACTTTTAGTGGGTCAAATCTCCTGAACTTATGGGTGATTTCTCTGTCTCTACTCAACATTGTATGAGCACAGGAAGGAGCAATCCAGGGATGGAGTTTTGGCAACATAGAATCATAGATCTTGAATTGGAAGATATATTAGAAGCCAACAGCCTTTTAAAATTTTATTCTTATTTTTAAGAGAAGAGAAAACTAAGTTCCAGAGAGGCAATTTGGTCAAAGTCACTTAGGTATCAGGTAGCAGAAGTGGAATTCAAACTCAGCTCTAGAGTGTCTAAGTTCAATGTTATTTCTGTGTTCCTACTAATGGTACAGATTTGGACTTACCCATGCATCCTTATGCTCTGCAGCATTTGTCCAAGTTCTCCTATTTATTACTATTTATTACTTGATGTGAATGTACTTTGGGCCTTACTTTCTCTTGACATCATAAAGATATCAATGAAGCACATGGACTCTCCATCAATTATCCCTCCTTCTTCCAACTTGACCATCCTGTTTACTTTTGGGTGCCATTTCTACACTCAACCATGGTATCTTATTTCATTGATTCTCTATCAAGACAGTAATTTCATTTATTTCTTTTTTCGTCAGAATATCCTGAAAAGATGAACAATCTCTAAAGCAGAAACTAACAATTTTAAAAGATTTTGTCAAGAAAAGCAAAACAAAAATAGAATGGATTCACTTTGTTGAATGGTATTTGACTTACAGGATTTTCTAATAGCTAGCTCAGCACCTGGAAATTCCCTTTGATAGAGACTTTCAAGTAGGGATGGGCTGATGAATGCAGCATTTGTTTGATGTTTATTTAATACAATTTCTGGCACCATTTAAGGTCTCATAACCATGCTAAGGAGTAGTTAGGTAATACCATGGATAGAGCAATGAGCCTGGAGTCAGCAAGACTCATTTTCCTGAGTTCAGATCTGGCTGTAGACACTTACTAGCTATGTGACCCTGGGCAAGTCACTAAACCTTTGCTTCAGTTTCATCATCTGTAAAATGAACTGGAGAAGGAAATGCCAAATCTCTGTAGTATTTTCACCAAGAAAATTTCAAATGGGATCACAAAGAGTCAGACACAACTGAAAACAATTGAAAAATAACACCAATACCAACCGCCCTAATCTGTGCATTCTCTGTGGTTTTTAACTTTGTCTCAGCCACAATAAAAATGCCTAGTGAACATCTATACCCTGGACCTTTGTATTCAGAAGAAAGGTTCCTCAAATTTTATATGAATTCAATATGAAAGTCTAAAGACTATGTTCATTCAAATGGGAGTTATACTCTGAAGTGCCACATATATGAGGGGTACATATTTGATATATATTTAAATTTATTTGTTTGTAAACCCTGAAGAATTTATAAACTGACATAAGTATCCATTTAAAATAGTTTAATTGAGAGGCTAGACACATTCAATAACGCTGTTATTAGTTGAAAGATTTTTTTGCCACTTGCTTTTAGAGTCTCCAGAATCTACTATCAAATACTCCGAGTGTTGACTTATATTTGGCCTCTGAGAGTTGTTTCAATTTTTAGAAAGGGACAAATGTCATTTGGAGTCTCTCCTGGTAAGAATATAGGTGTTTTGGCTTCAGGACTCTAATTCAACAAACATGGATATATGGAGTGAAAATCAGAAAGATCTATGTTCAGGTCCCAACTATAACACAGTGTTTGAAATACGTTTCAATTCTGAAGTGGTCTAATTGATGTTTTGAAATTTTTCTTTTGCCTTTTTTAATTTTATTTTTTTCAATTATATGTGAAAATAATTTTTAACATCCAGTTTTAAAAGTTTTGTTTTAAATTGTTTTCCTCCTTCTCTCCCCTCCTTCTGCTTTGAGAAAGCCTACACTTTGTTACACATTATACACCTGAAGTTTAGAAAAACATATTTCCATATTAGCCATGTTGCAAAAGAAAATAGACTAATCCCCCAGGAGAAAAAAAAGAAAGTTTTTACCTATATTCAGACTCCATCGGTTCTTTCTCTAGAAGGGGACAACATTTTTCATTGTAAGTCCTTCGAGATTATCTTGAATCATTGTAATGTTGAGAATAGCTAAGTCATTCATAGTTGATCATGGTACAATACTGCTATCACTATGTATAATGAACTCCTGGTTCTGCTCACTTCACTCTGCTTCAGTTCATGTAAATGTGCTAGGTTTTTCTGAAAGCATCCTGCTCGTCATTCTTATAGAACAATAAAAAGTTCATTGCAATCATCTACCTTCACTTCCTTGCCGTAACAAAAAGAGCTCCTATAAATATTGTTGTATGTACATATACTTTTCATTCCTTTTTTTTTTAACCTCTTTGGGATGAAGACATAGTAGTGACATTGCTGGGTCAAAGGATAGGCACAATTTTATAGCCCTTTCGGCCTGGTTCTAAATTGCTCTCCAGAATGGTTACATCAATTCACACTTCCACCAACGTTAGTGTCCCAGTTTTTTTACATCCCCTCTAGAATTTCTCGGTTTCTTTTTCTGTCATATTAGTCAATGTAATATGCAGAAGGGGGTGCCTCAGAGTTGTTTTAATTTGCGTTTCTCTAATCAGTAGTGATTTAAAGCATTTTTCTGTGACTATCGGTATCTTTGATTTATCTTGACATTTTTCTTCCTAGAAAAATCAAACAGGCAAGGTCTTTGAGGAATGTTTTGTTGAAGGAGGTTATCCAATTTTCTTCCATTATGATATTATCACTTTCATAGGATACTAGGAAAAGGTAGCACAGTATGGTATACATAGAGGTAATCTTAGAATCTGAAAACCCTGGGTTCAAGTCTTTGCCTCAGACACATGCTAGCTGTGTATACCTGGGCAAGTCATTTAACCTCTTCCCGCCTCAGATTCCGCAAGTGTAAGATGAGGAAAAATAGTATATACCTCCTATGGTTGTTGTGTGAATCAAATGAAATAATATTTGTAAAGGGCTTAGCAGAGTGCCTGGTATATAGTAGGTGCTTAATTAATGCTTATTCCCTGACTTCTCTTCACTTTTCAGTGCCCTAGGCAATTCTCTAACATTATAAGTTGCAGAGAAATTGAAACTCTTAATTGATAGAAAAAATTCCTTTCTAAGAAGTTTATATACTTATAAAATTATAGCTCTGGTAAAAAAAAAGTTATTGGAATGATCATGAGAAGTGTGTTCTTTCATATGTTTATAAATTGAGTCATAAGAAAAGAAAAACAAAATAAATTATTTTATTTTGATTATAACACTATCAAGACTTTCGTGAGATCTTTGGATATCCTTTGGTTCAAGACTGTAATGTACAATATCCTATTTAAAGATCATAAGATCATAGCTATAGATCTGGTAAGGAATTTCGAGGTCACCTAACCCAGTTCCCTCATTTGATAATGAAGAAATTGAGGTCAGAAATCAAAGGGATTAACCCCAGGTCAAAAAGGTAGCCTGTTTTGAACTTAGGCTATCTTTTCTTTATACAATAGCAACAAATGAATTCCCACGTTTTTGGAGGTCTAGAGCACACACTGTCAACTCCCTGATTTCATTTGTCCTAAAGAACTAAGGGACAATGACAGCTCCCTAAAGAAGTTAGTTCTCCAACTAGCATCGTCTGGAGCTATGCAAGTTTCTTCCTCTGTTGGGCAAACTTGAATTGTTGAAATAATAAAAGAATTATCACAACAATCAATCCACTCAAAAATTCAGTTAATTAAAAGACTCTGCTTTTGTATAAAAACAGACTCAAGAGGAGTAATGTATATTATTTCATAAATTATTTAATAGACTCTAATCATGACTATTGTAAATCACCTGAGACTAAATGCAGAGACTTTCACATCCCATGATATATCTGAATTAATCCCACATTTAGGACCTGCAATACAACATTATTAGATGTCTTAAGTGAACCAACTACATATAGCTTAGTGTTGTCATTTATATTCAGTTTAATTTAAGAAATAATTGTGGCAAAGTCTTAGATTCCATCAAACCTGGGTTTTATTTCCATACTTGATACATACCAGTTGTGTGATGCTGGGCACCTTCCTTCTCCCAGTGCCCCTAAGCCAAAGTTGCAAAATAGCTGTAGATTTGCATTGGCTGAGGGAGATTTTCTACCAGGTGTTCTCTACATCAGTGAAATCACAGGTCTAGAACAATAAGCCCTCCTTCAACCTCTTAACCCCCTCCACTCCTAAAAAAACAAAGAAAGAAAAACACAAAACCTAAACTGGCAAGGAAATCTAAAACAGAGCAGAGTTGTATTCCACTTTAGTGGAGGGATGACCCACATGCCATTGAAACCAGAGATCCCCAAGGGAAGGATGGAAACATTGATAATGAATTTGATATGGCAAAGGAGTAAGGTAAAGCAACATTACCATTTCCTTTCTTCCCAATTATTGTTTTTAATCTTATAATTTATATAGCAAAGGACCCTAATAGTGTTGGTGTTCACAAAACATCTTTTAAGGCCATAGATTTCAAGCAGAAAGAGGTCTCAACCCCCGCCTGGAAATACAAGGAAATATAAGTCCAGATACATAATTTATAAGTGAAAGAGCCATGTTTTGAAGCCAGTTCAAAAAGAGGTTGAGGTCTGGAAGGGCTCTCAAAGACTATCTATCTATCCAGTCTTCACTGGGGTCCATGAATTTAAAAACATTCTGAGTTGGGGTCCATAGGATTCACCAAAGCAAAAGGGGCCATGGCACAGAAAGGTTAACAACCCTTGATCTAGTCAAACTTCCACATTTTGATAGATGAGGAAACAAAGGAAGATCAAGTGATTTTGTTCAAGGTCACGTGGGTGAGAGAGGCAGGCTCTGACTTCGCTCCAAAGTCAGGTCCTTGTACACCAAAGGTTAGATGCTCTTCCACAATACACTTCTTTTCTTGTATCATCAGAAGTCACAAGATATCTCAGATGACAATGGCTATTGAAACCACTTCTCTGCTTAATATTCATACAAAATGAACAATTTAGGGGCAGAGTCAAGATGGTAGAGAGAAGCCAGGAAGCTGCCTGAGCTATCTCTAGTTTCCCTTGGAAACAAAGTTAAATCAAGTCTCTAAAAGAATCCTAGGGTGACAGAATAGACAAAAAGACAGAGTGAAAGCATTTTTCAGTCAAAGATAACTTAGAAGGATTTCAGAAAAGCTCTGTCTCACTTGGGTACAAGAGGAGCAGAACCCCATGCAGGCAGTGTCTGGGCAAGTCAATGGGAGGCACTTAGCCACAGCACAGATCAACAACCAAGGACCTGCAGTCCTGGCTCAGCAGATCAGTGGCACAATAGGCCAGCTATGAGTCTTCCAATCCCAGTGCAGCAGGCAAACTACTAGCCCTAGAACTCAGGGCACAACAGATGTGACTAGGTTGAGCTACCCCGTTGCAGTGGGCTAGCTGCCAGCTTATCAAGCCTCAGGGCAGAGAGGTAGTGAACAGATCCCTGGCCCCCAGCACAAGAAGCTTGGGACAGTGCCCTCTGTGACCTAGAAGCAGAGCTCAACTTTAAAATATGAGCAAAAAAACAGAAAAGAACCCTGACCAGAGAAAGCTATTGTAGTGATGGGGAAGATCCAAACACAAACTCAGAAGAGGACAGCAATGTCAGAATGCACAATTGAAACCACAAAGGGGAATATGAATTGGTCTCAAGATCAAAAAGTCTTATTGGAAGGACTCAAAAAGGATTTAAAAATCAAATCAGAGAGGCAGAAGAAAAATTGGGAAAAGAAATGAAAGATATGCAAGAAAGAGTCAACAGCTTGGAAAAAAAGGAAGGACAAAAATTGACTGAGGAAAACAGTTCCTTAAAAGATATAATTGGGGGATGGTTAGGTGGCAGAGTAAATAGAGCACCGGCCCTGGAGTCAAGAGGATCTGAGTTCAAATCCAGCCTCAGACACTTAACACAAAACTAGCCGTGCGACCTTGGGCAAGACACTTAACCCCAATTTCCCTGCCCTTCCCCCTCCAAAAAAAAAATACAATTGGCCAAATTGGAAAAAAAAATCCATTGAAAAAAGCAATGCCTCAAAAAGAAGAATTGACCAAATGGAAAGGGAGGTACTAAAGTTAACTGAAGAAAATAATTCCTTAAAAATTACAATTAGGCAAATGGAAGCTAGTGATTCTATGAGACATCAAGAATCAGTCAAATGAAGTCAAAGGAATTTAAAAAATAGAAGAAAATGTAAAATAGGACACTGGGGAAATGACTGACCTGGAAAATAGATTCAGGGGAGAAAAGTTAAGAATTATTGGACTGCCTGAAAGCCACAGTTGAAAAAGAACCTGGACAGTATCTTTCAAGGAATCATTAAGAAAAACTGCCCCTGTATCTTAGATTGAGAGGGTAAAATAGAAATCAAATGAATCCACCAATCACTTCCTGAAAGAGATCCCAAAATAAAAACTCCAAGGAATATTGAACCCAAATTCTAGAATTATCAGGTCAAGGAGAGAATTTTGAAGAAGTAGTAAGAAAGAAACAATTCAGATATCAAGAAGCCACAGTCAGCGTTACACAAAATTTAGCTGATACTACATTAAAGGATTGGATGGCTGGGAATATAATATTCCAGAAGGCAAAGTAGCTTGTATTACAACCAAGAATCAACTAACCATTAAAATTGAGCATAACCTTTCAGGGGAGAAGATGGGCTTTCAATAAAATGGGAACTTTCAAACTTTTCTGACAAAAAGACCAGAACTGGATGGAAAATTTGATCTTCAAATATAAGACTCAAGAGAAGCACAAAAAGGCAAACAGGACAGAAAATAAGAATAATAACAAAATGCAATTTAATAAGTTTAAACTGTTTATATCCCTTCATGGGAAGGTGATACTTGTAATCTGTAAGAACTTTGTCTCTATTAGAGGACTTAGAAGGGGTATGCACAGTGTGAGTATAAGTTGACTTTGATGTGATGATATTAAAAAAAATTAAGAGGTGAAAAAAAGGATTGTACTGGGAAAAGAGGAAAGGGGAAGGGGGTAGAAGGAGGTACATTATATCACCTCAAGAGGCACAAAAGACCTATTACTGTAGAGGGAAAGAGGGGCAAGAGATGAGCATTGTTTGAACCTTAATCTCATCGGATTTGGCTCAAAGAGGGAATCACATACATTCAGTTGGTATAGAAATATATTTTACCCTATGGGGAAGTAGGAAAGGAAAGGAGAAAGACAAAGGAAGGGGTGGAGAGAAGGGAGAGCAGATTGAGCAAGTTAGTGTTTAGAAGCAAAGCACTGATGAGGAGGGACAGGGTAAAAGGAAAGAGAAAAGTATAAACAGGGAGAAAAGTAGGATAGAGGGAAATACTCAGTTAGTAATCATAACTATGAATCTGAAGGGGATGAACTCTCTCAAAAAATGAAAGCAGATAGCAGAGTAGTCTAAAGACCAATTTTCTACAATATATGCATATGTTATGCTTGAACAGAAGTGAAGCAAAACAAAACAAAACAGCAACAACAAAAACCCAGGGGTAGCAATCCTGATCTCAAAGCAAAAGCAAAAAGAGATCTAATTAAAAGATGTAAGGAAGAAAATGACATCTTATTAAAAGGTTCCATAGAGAATGAAGGAATATCAGTATGAAACATATATGCATTAAGCAGTATAGCATCCAAATTCTTAGAAGAGAAGTTAAATTAGTTATAGGAAGAGATGGACAGCTAAACTGTACTAGTTGGGGAACTTCAACCTCCCCCTCTCAGAAGTAGATAAATATAATCATAAAAACAAACAAAAAAACATAAAGAATTTAAGGAAATGAATAGAATTTTAGAAAAGTTAGGTATGATAGACCTCTGGAGAAAAATGAATTGAGGTATAAAGGAATATGCCTTTTTCTCAGCAATACATAGCACATACACAAATATTGACCTCACAATCAAATACAGAAGGACAAAAATACTAAATGCTTCATTTTCAGCTTATAATGCTATTAAAATTGCATGCAATAAATGGCCATGGAAAGATAGGCTAAAATTAATTGGAAACTACATAATCACGTGAAAAAAAATCCTCCAAATCACTAGTGATTAGAGAAATGCCAATTAAAACAACTCTGAGGTACCACCTCATATCTATCAGATTGTCTAATATGACAGAAAAGAAAAATCATAAATGTTAGAGATGTGGGAAAATTGGGACACCAATGCATTGTTGGTGGAATTGTGAACTGATCCAAGCATTCTAGAGAGCATCTTGGAACTATGCCCAAAGGGCAATCAAACTATTCATACTCAATGATCCACTATCAGCTCTGTATACCAAAGAAATCATAAAAAAGGGAAAAGGACCCACATGTACAAAAATGTTTATAGCAGCTCTTTTTTTTTTTTTGTGGTAGCAAAGCATTGGAAATTGAGGGGATTCCCATCATTTGTGGCATGGCTGAACAAGTTGTGGAATATGAATGAAATGGAATATTATTGTGGTATTTAGCAATCTGATTTCAGATAATCTGGAAAGATTTACATGAACTGATGCTGAGTGAAGTGAGCAGAACTAGGAGCACATTGTACACAGTAACAGCAATACTGTGTGATGACCTACTCTGATAGACTTAGCTCTTCTCAGCAACACAGTGATCCAAGACAATTCCAAAAGACTCTTGATGGAAAATGCTGGCCATATCCAGAGAAAGAACTATGGATTCTGAATGCAAATTGAAGCATGATTTTCACTTTCCCCCCTCTTTCATTGTTTTCCCCCTTGGTTCTGATTCTTCTTCCACAACATGACTTATGTGGAATATGATTAATATGATTGTGCATGTATGAACTACAACAGGTGGCTTGCTGTCTTAGGAAGAAGGAGGGAGAAAAAAATTTGAACTCAAAATCTTATAAAAGTAAATTTTGAAAACTATCTTTGCTTATAATTGACAAAATACTATTAAGTTTTTTTTTTTTTGCGGGGTTGGGGAGAAGAAAAAGAAATAAAAGGTATTTCCCAAGCAAAAGCCCTACTGTGAGCAGGATGCTAGGGGACTTCTAGGTTAGGAATGCAGCTGCAGCTGGAATGGAGCAGAGACTCT
This sequence comes from Pseudochirops cupreus, assembly GCA_028627135.1. Taxonomy (NCBI): domain Eukaryota; kingdom Metazoa; phylum Chordata; class Mammalia; order Diprotodontia; family Pseudocheiridae; genus Pseudochirops; species Pseudochirops cupreus. Next base: position 163,383,751 of record CM053583.1, read on the forward strand.
GAACAGACACTTCTCAAAATGAGTCACAGCTACCCTTTTACACTACTTTTCCTCCCAGGGTTATCCTCTCCTCTCTAAAATCTTTGTAAAATGAAGGTATGAATTCTGTCCTCCTCAGGAGTGAATGTAGAAATTCCCCTTTGTTATCCCAGTAATTCTGCCATTAAAACAAACAAACAAACAAACAAACCACCAAGAGAACTTTAATAAATAAATACTTCTTTATTCATTCCCATGGAAATCCTTTGGGGTCATTAAGAGAATGTTGTCAATCATTCTAGAAACCTTAGCCTAGGAAGCTAGAAGCAGACCTGTCCATAGTCACGCACAGGGTTAATGATAGACCTGGGAACTTAAACTTGATGTTTCCAAGACAGTGCTTTGAGCAGTAGACCATACAGCATCATGTAGAGAGCTACCTAAAGAAATAGAGTTTATTAATATAATATTTGAGTTGAATTCCAGTTGCATAAAAACCAGGAAATGTGGAGTCATTGCCCACTGCATTGTTAACTCCCTCAAGCATACCCATCACAATAGGTCTTTCATGAACTCATCACACAATACATCTACTGTAAATGCCAAACACAGGGATGAAAGGAATCTGATGCAACAACCTTCTGCATGTCACTCCACCATGAGTTATGTTTTGTATTCTAAAGGTATATGAGTTACACAGTCCAACCACTGTGCCACCCATAGGCGTTCACCAAAATTATCAAGTGGAAAAGACAGAAGCTTGTATTTGTGAAAAAAAACTAAATTGACCAGATTTGTATGTGGCAGAATAAGTTTAAATTAGGGATCCCATGTAAAATACTGATAAGGGGGACTTCCTTTAGTCGGTATCTTCAGAAGTTGACCCAGAAGCATTTACTGAGTACCCATAAATATGCAGCCCTGAGCCAGGTATTATAGGAAAAACTAAATAAGCATTAGGCCTGGTCTTTGCTCCCAAGGAAGGGGAAAGAAGATTCAGTAGCCTGATCCTACAGCCTGAAATACCCTTTCATGGTCCCCTGAATATTAAAGGAATTTTTTGTGTGTTAGCTTGCTCTATTCTGACACATTATTTCATTAGTCAGGGTTTGAAGGATCTTAAGTAAGCCTCCAACTATGTGAATGTAGTTTAATGTCAGGTACAGCTAAGTGTAAGTACAATGATGTGATGGGTTCAGTGTTCTGTCATTCTCTAAAGATGAGGAAATTGACAAAGGGAAAAAGGGAAATAGAGAATCTGTGGATTTCCAACCTGCTGTTCTGCCATAGTGACCCATCTCTGGATGGAATTCTGTCATCTCCTTGCATACAGAAGATGCCAAATAAAATCTTTGTGGAATGGAAGCAAATATCCAGTGTTCTATTATTGTTAAGTCATTATTCAGTCATGTCTGACTCTCTACAACCTCATTTATTTATGATAAGCCTAAAAACTTGAAACTACTTGGTCCAGCTTATAAAAAGAATGACCAAGTTGGTCAGGGGCCCAATGACTGTCAAAACATGAATTTGTTCTTTGGAAGGGTATTGTCACTTCTAGTTACTCTAATGAGTCATCTGAATTTCTTTATTCCTCTAAGTTAAAGCTAAAGCTTCAGGATTTAAGTTATATTATTTTTTTAGGTTCAGATCTTATCATATGTGCCAAAGGAAGGAAGAAAGGAGAAAGAAGAAGGGACAGAAAAAACAAAAAACAAAGAAAGAAGGATAGAAAGTAATGAAGAAGGAAAGATGAAATTAAAATAAAAATAAAAGAATAAGAAAAAAGGAAAAAAGAAAGACAAAGATAACTGTTGAGTTTTAAACTCTGATTAATATTTTTATTATTAAAGCTGACGTTTGTAAACTCTTTGGTTTCTAAAATGCATAAATACATTATATAACTCAGATCTTACAACAATCCCGTAAAGCATATAGTATAAATATTATTTCCCCTATTTTCATAGTGAGAAAACCAAGACTCAGAGCGCTAAAAATGAACTGGGATTTAACATCAGGTAGTGTGACTCAAAATCCAATGCCCTTTTCACTATAGCACATCACCTCTCTTTTAGGACAAGTTCAACTGCAACACCACATAAATTAAATAAATTCACATAATTTTTGATTTTCATTGGTGTGGGTGTTCTTATTCACTGACAGAGATTGCACTTGATAGACTTCAATTTGGGAGTGAATATATGGAAGAATGAATGAAAAAACATTCATTAAGCTTCTGCTATGGGTTAGCCAATATGTTAGTGCTGGGGATACAAAAAAGAAGGTGAGTTGGAGCCTGCCCTCAAGGAGTATACATTCTATCATGGTAGAGAAAACATAAAATAAAATCAAAAGGTTGGAAAAAAAGCCATTAAGAAAATGTAAGGTATACAGTATTTCTTTTTTTTTTTT
>CM053583.1:163386641-163409963 GCA_028627135.1 Pseudochirops cupreus
AGCTCAAACGAAGCAAGTTAAAAGCAGTCAATTTTTCCACTTTCTGACAATGTGCCCTTGGGCAATTCACTGCACTTATTGAGTCTTATTTCCTTCATCTGCAAAAACTGGGGATTGGTCTGGGTGACTGCTATTCTAATAGGTTTTATTTTATTTTATTTTATTTGCTTTTTGGAGGGGGGAAGGCAGGACATTTGGGGTTAAGTGACTTGCCCAAGGTCACACGGCTAGTAAGTGTTAAGTGTCTGAGGCCACATTTGAACTCAGGGCCTCCTGACTCCAACTCTGGTGCTCTATTCACTGTGCCACCTAGCCCCCCCAATAGTTCTATTTCTAGTGCTTTATATACATATTCCAATCCTATGGCTTGGTTATTCAGTTACCTTAATTAGTGACTAAATAGATACATTTTCCTAATTTTTTTTCAACCTTTTGATTTTATTTTATGTTTTCTCCACCATGATAGATTATAACTTTAGCAGCCACCTTGCAGAACACATAGGGAAGGAATATGATATAATGGAAAGATCTCTATACCTGGAAGCCAGAGAGATATAGGTTTTAATCCCTGCAGTCTACTTACTGGTTTCAAAACCATGGCCCACCGTCCAGTCACTTAATCTGTCTGATTTGTAAGATAAGGAATGATAATAATATGCACGATATATAATTTATGGTTGTTTTTTCATGTGTTATCTGTAAAACATATCCGTATAATAATGTAGATAGTATCTAACTAGTAGTGCGGTTGTGATGGTCAGATGAGATAATGTACATAAAGGTCTTTGCAGACTTCATAGTATCATAAGAATGTTAGTTATTACTGAGTGCAAAAACAGTAAACCCCAACATAATATTATCGAAGGAGAACTGGATTTGGCGTCAGAACTCCTGCCTTTAGATTCCAGTTATGTTATTGTTACCTTGGATAAATCATTTGACCCTTACCCTCTCCGGCAATCAGCTTTCTCAGGTATAAAATGAGATCATCAAGGTCCCTTCCAGCCTAGAGACTTAAGCTGTCACTGTTTATTTACAAGACCAACGGACAATTCTGATGTATTGAGAGGCCCATCTGAAGACAGATGGCATCAGTTAAACACACAACCCATTATGAAGAGGTATGTCAACACAAGTACAATTCTAGTGCTTTCTGCTCTTTGATGAATATAGATCAGGACATGTATATAGACTGTGTATTCTCAATGCTTGGTTTTCTTCTGTTTTAGACTAATCCTATTTAGTCACTGAGATAATATAGCACAATAATACAGTATTACATATAATTGCAGGTGGTTTGATTTTTGTTGTAGCAACAAGCCAGAAGAAACAAAGGACTTTGCTTCTTTTTAGGTCAAGACTTTTCCACTATTTCAAAATGTCTCAAATGACCAATCGACAAACATTTGTTAAGCACTTTCTACATGCAAGGCATTATGCCAAGTAGGACCTAGGGATACAAAGAAAAACTTTAAGCAATTTCTGCCATTAAAGAGCTTATATTCTGGAGAAGATAATACAGACACTATATGCATACACACATGGATATACACATACACACACAAACACACACATATTTTTTCCTTCTTCAAATTTCACAACCTGCTGGCATGACCCCTTACCACTTACTCCTTTATTCACTCTCTGAGGAAGGGACAACCCTTCTCCTTTTCAAGCATAACTACCCTACATGTACTCTTGCTGAGGTAATTATCTCTCTCAGCATCACCCCATCCCTACACCCAGCTCTGGAACCATAGTAAAATCAGTATTACCATTGCTTCTAGAAAGAGTATGTCAACCCATTTCCCTATGGAAAAAAAAGCCACCATTCCCAGTGGCTTTCCAAACCAAAATATCCATCCCAAATCACCACTTCCCTAATAAGTATTGTCTCCTGGTATTATAATTCGAGGTTCTTAAGGAGGACTTTGCTTTTGTATTTCTATCCACATTGCTGGGCATACAGGAAGAGCTAAATAAATGCCTTTTCATTTATTCATTGAGTCATCTTACTTCTTTGGCATAGGTGCGATCACGCAATTGCATTACCTCTCACAATTTTTATGTTCTTTGATTAGGACATATTCTGATCTCTTGTGCCCTACCTTAGTCTGCTTCTCTAAGATACAGAGGAAGAATAAGGCTCAATTTCATTGAGAAATGAACTATACTTAGTCTCTCATATGTAATATTTTAGAAGAAAACTCATGAAAAACCTCAGAATAGATACACATTTTAAAGTACTGTAGATATTATCACTACAGGGGTGGCTAGGTGGCACAGTGGAACACTGGGCCTAGAAGCAACAAGACTTGAGTTCAAATGTGATGTCAGACACTTACTAGCTGTGTGACCCTAGGCAAGTCACTTAACCCTATTTGTCTTAGTTTCCTCATCTGTAAAATGAGTTGGAGAAAAAAATGGCAAAACACTCCAGTATCTTTGCCAAGAAAACCCACAAAAAAGGGGTCACAAAGAGTTTATGAAAATAATTAGACCCAGGACAGGAAGGAATTGGGTAATTGGCACTGTGTTTTTCATATTTACTCATCTCTTCAATCCCTCAACTCCTATTGGGTCTTTTTTTGGGTGTGTGTGGGGGGGTAAATAATATTTTATTGTTTTATCCAATTACATGTAAAGAAAGTTTTCAACATCCATTTTTTATAAGATTTTGATTTTCAAATTTTTCTCCTTCAGTCCTTCCCAGCCTATTTCCCCAAGATGGCAATCTGATATACATTATACATTTGCAATCATGCAATATTTCCATTAGTCATATTGTAAGAGAAGAAACAGAACAAAAGGGAAAAGCCACACACACACACACACACACACACACACACACACACACACAAAGTGAAAATAGTATGCATCAATCTGCATTCAGACTCCATAGATCTTTCTCTGGAAGTGGACAGCATTTTTCATCATGAGACTTTTGGATTTTTCTTAGGCAAGCTAAGTTTGTCATAGTTGATCGTTGTACAATATTGCTGGTGCTGTGTACAATGCTTTCCTAGTTCTGCCCTCTTCATTCAGCATCAGTTCATGTAAATTTTTCCAGGTTTTTCTGAAGTCTGTCTAATCATCTTTTCTTATAGCTTTTCTTACAGTTTTCCATTTCATTCATATACCACAACTTGTTCAGCCATTCTCCAACTGATGGACATTCCCTCAGTTTTGAATTCTTTACCACCATAAAAAGAGCTGCTATAAATACTTTTTTTTTGTACATGTGGGTTCTTTTTCCCTTTTTAATGATCTTTTTGGGATACAGAGCTATTGCTAGATCAAAGAGTATGAACAGTTTGCCCTTTGGGCATAGTTCCAAATTGCTCTCCAGAATAGTTGAATCACTTCACAACTCTATGAATAGTGCATTGTCATCCCAATTTTCCCACATCTTCTCCAAAATTTATCATCTTTCTTTTCTGTCATATTAGCCAATCTAATCGACGTGAAGTGGCACCTCAGAGTTATTTTAAATGGCATTTCTCTAATTAATAGTGATTTAGAGTATTTTTTCATATGATTATAGATAGCTTTAATGTCTTTATCTGAAAACTGCATGTTTATATACTTTGACCACTTATCAATTGGAGAATGACTTGCAAATATGACTCAGTTTTGTATATATTTAAGGAATGAAGCCTTTATCAGAGACAATTGCTATAAAATTTGTTTCTCAGCTTTCTACTTTCCTTCTTATCTTGGTTGCATTGGTTTTGTTTGTGCAAAACTTTTTTAATTTAATGTAACCAAATTTATTATTTTTGCATTTCATAATGTTCTCTATTTCTTATTTGGTCATAAATTCATTCCTTCTCCATAGATCTGACAGGTTAACTATTTCTTGTTCTTCTAACTTGCTTATTGTATCACCTTTTATGTCTAAATCATGAACCCATAATGACCTTATTTTTGTGTAGAGGGTGAAATGTTAGTCTATACCTTATGCCTAGTTTCTGCCATACTATTTTCCAGTTTTCCCAGCAGTTTTCATCAAGTAGTGAGTTCTTATCCCAGAAGCTGGAGTCTTTGGGTTTATCAAACAGCATTTTACTATAATTACTTGCTACTATGTCTTGTCTACTTAATCTATTCCATTGATCCACCACTCTACTTTTTAGACAATACCAAATAGTTCTGATGATTGCCACATTGTAGTATACTTTTAGATTGGGTATGGCAATGCCACCTTCCTTTGCTTTTTTTTTTTCATTTATTTCCTTGACAGTCTTGAACGAGGGATGGGGAACCTGAAACCTTGAGGCCACATGTGGTCCTCTAGGTCCTCAAGTACAGTCCTTTGATAGAATTCAAGATTCACAGAACAAATTCCCTTAACAAAATAATTTGTTCTGTAAAACCTGGACTCAGTCAAAAGGTCACACCCAAGGACCTACAAGGCCACATGTGACTTGAAGGATGCAGGTTCCCTATCCCTGTCTTGACCTTTTGTTCTTTCAGAACAAATAATAATTTCATAATTATTTTTAATAATTATTTTATAATTTTTTAAAATTATTTGATTATTTTATTTTATTTATTTTATAATTATTTTATAGCTCTATAAATTTTATATTTACTTTTATAATTTTATAATTATTTTTATAGCTCTATAAAATATTTTTGTAGTTTGGTATGGCACTGAATAAGTAAATTAAATTTGGTGAATTGTCATTTTATTATATTAGCTTGGCCTACCCATGAGCAATTGATAATTTTTCAATTGTTTAGATCTGACCTGCTGTGTCTTAAAGTTACACAACCTGGTATGGGCCAGTAGTTGAATGAAATCACATAGAGTGGAAGGCAGAAAAGAAAACAGAAAATGAGATTGGGAACAGAGTATTTATATTCATTTTCTCTTTCACAATGTTTACCATATCTGTATCTGTAAATTGTTTATTTCACCTTGTAAAATCTGAGAGCAAAATACACACGTGACAGTTTGACACATTTAAGAGGATTATTGCTATGTAAATGGAGTGTAACCAAATATTCCTTCCTTGAAAGAAAAAAAAAGGCGCAACAACAACATTAGAGGAATCTGTTCCAAGTTATTTTGTGGGTCTGATCTTCCTCTTACTGTACCTTGCTCCCTTCCCTCAAAAGTAAACTGGAAGAACTTGTTCCATAAAGGGAAAAAAAATCATCCATATCTAGGAGCTTTACAAAAATGGCATTCATCTTTCCTAGAACCTTGTTATAACACAGTGTTTACACTAGAGTGTCCAGAGTCAAAAAAAGAATATATCCTGGATCTTGAATAGGAGAGTTTAGTTATTGAAATACTAAAAGGACCTTATTAAAAAGGAGTTTGACTTATAAAAGGTTTTATAGTAGAAACCTTAAGAACCACACTATAGAGCAGCTCTGGTATAGAAATGAATGCAGCATTTCTGAAATGTTTGCTTCTTTCAATCACTTCCCGTGTTCTGTTGTCTCCTATCTTCTTTGCTTTTTTTTTTTTTTGGAGAAGGAGGAAGATAGGACAGTTGGGGTTAAGTGACTTTCCCAAGGTCACATGGCTAGTTTGTGTGTTAAGTGTCTTAGGTCACATTTGAATTCAGGTCCTCCTCACTCCAGGGCCGGTTCTCTATTCACTGTCCTACCTAGCCACTCCTATCTTCTTGATCCACTCATTGATGTCATATCACTATAGTTATGGTCGCCATTATTCTTTCTGTGTTCCATGAGGCAGTTTGGTGGCTCAGCAGATAGAATGCCAGTCCTTAAGTGAGGAAGATGGGAGTTCAAATTCAGCCTCAGATACTTACTAGCTTTGTGACTCTGAGCAAATCACTTAAACTTTATCTACCTCAGTTCCCTCAGCTGTAAAATGGTACTAATCATAGAACATACCTCTCATGGTTGTTCTGAGGGTCAAATGAGATAATTGTAAAATGCTTTTAACAGTGCAATGCACAATGTACATGCTATCTTCTTTTCCCTCATTCTATAAACCACCCATTTTCTCTGGCCTAGGTGAATTTAGTTTAACTTTCCAACAGATATACTTAAATGGATCCATGAGCTCATCTTGGAAGATCCTTCCAATGAATCTGATCCCCACCATCTATTTATCCTGTACATTGAACTTTGGTCTGTGTCCTCCTAAAAGTTTGCTGCTTGGTGTCTATCCAGTGTGTGAAAGGCCTTCTTTGATTCCTCCTGACATTGAGTTTGCCAGTGGAATGTTCTGGTCATCCACCTTTCATACCTTGCCTTGACCACACTACCGGGCCATGTTCTCTTCCTATCATATCTTTCCTTGATGTCATGTTTTAGTATAGTTCTTTCTCATAACTCTTCATTGATTATATGGTATAGGCTGCTCACATCCACCACATACCTCTCTATGTAATATGCATTTTGAATTCTTTGGAGACTGTTTAAGCAATCTTCCACTGACATACAACAATACTAGTAGAAAGGTGATTTTTTAAAAGAAGGACTTTTGTTTACCGTAGAATCTTGATCATGATTTGATCAACCAACAAATATTTGTTAAGCACTTATTATGTCCTAAGCATTGTATAATATTCTGGGAATATATAGGTTAAAAAAATATCCCTGCTTTCAAGATGCTCACATTCTGTCTGCTTTGTTAGCAGAACTTCACAAATTTCTGAAGGTCATCCAGTATGCTCTCCTCCTCTTACTCAACTCTAGTCCCAATTTTCCAGCTTCCCATTATCACATGGGACTTATTTTATTTTCAATCCATGAATGTATTCACTGAGCAACTTCTAGGTGACTTGCAAAATGCCAAGCATTGTATGAGAGATACAAAAGGAATATAAGAGATAGTCCTTAATATCAAGAAGGTGAGACATTAATCTATGCAACAAGCAGAATAGAATAAAGGGTGAATTAATACAGTGGGTACAGCAAATGCTCTAAGTTGAGAACTAGTGCCAGACAGAATCTTCATGAAAGCTTTCATAAACTAGGTTTGGATGGGTAAAATTTGGGTAGGCAGATAGGAGTGGGATGAGAAATGTTTTTTCTAAAAAAATTAACTTTCATTTATTTTTAGTTTACATCATTCAATCCACAAGATTTTGAGTTACAAATTTTTGCCCCAACCTTCCCTTACCTACCACCCCAAAACAGTGATCCCACTGTGTATCCCCTCCCCCAATCTGCTCTCCCCTACATCCTCCCCCATCACTCCTCTGACTTTCCAGTAGGGCAAGATGGATCTCCCTACCCCAGTGCCTGTATATCTTATTTCCCAGTTGCATGTAAATAATAATAATAATAATAATGATAATAATAATAATAATAATAATAATATATAAATATATATTTTAAACATTTGATTTTAGAACTTTAAATTCTAGATATTTTCCCTTCCTCCCTCATCACCCAGCCCCACTGGAAATACAGGCAATTCAATACAGGCTGTATATGTGTAGTTATGCAAAATATCTTCACAATGGACATATTGTGAAAGACATACTATATTTCCCTACATCCTACCCCCCCCACACACTTGTTCTGTTCTCTACTTTGTTCCTGTCTCTTTACATAAGTGTGTGCTTCTAACAATCTTCCTCCCCAACTTCCCCTCCCCTCCATCATTCCCCCCTCTCATCCCCTTCCCCCCTACTCTCCTGTATGGTGAGATACCCAATTTAGAGTGTATGTCATTCCATCCCCAAGCCAAATTCAATGAGAGTAAGGTTGATGCACTCCTTTTTGCTTTCCTGTTCTTCTCCTCCATTGCAGCAGTTATCCCTTGCCTTGTCCATATGAGAAAATTAACCCCATTCTGTCTCTCCCTGTCTCCTCTCATTATATTCCTTTCCCACTTCTCAATTTCACTTTTTAAAATATCATCTCTTCCTATTCAATTGATCCTCTGCCCTCTGTCCATGCATATCTGTACACAAATATACACACACTCACATATGTAGTCATACACATATATATGCTCCTATATAGACATATATGTATACATATATGTATATACATTTGTATTCCCTTCAACTGTCCTCAAACTGAGAAAAGTTTCATAAGTTACAATTACCATTTTTCCTTGTAGGCATGTAAATATTTCAACTTTGATAAGTTCCTTATGATTTCTTTTCCCTGTTACCTTCTCATGCTTCTTGTATTTGAATGTCAAACTTTTTATTCAGCTCTGGTTTTTTCATCAAGAATGCTTGAAAGTCCTCCACTTCACTGAATTACCATATTTTCCCCTGGAACATTATACTCAGTTTTGCTGGGTAGATGATTCTTGGTTTTAATCCTAGCTCCTTTGATCTCTGGAATATCATATTCCAGGCCCCTCGATCCCTTAATGTAGAAGCTGCTAGATCCTGGGTTATCCTAATTGTGTTTCCACAGTGTTCAAATTGTTTCTTCTTGGCAGCTTGTAATATTTTCTCCTTGATCTGGGAACTCTGAAACCTGACTATAACATTCCTAGGAGTTTTCTTTTGGGATCTTTTTCAAGAGGTGATTGGTGAATTCTTTCAATTTCTATTTTACCCTGTGGTTCTAAAATAACAGGGCAATTTTCCTTGAGAATTTCTTGAAGGATGCTTTCTATGTTCTTTTTCTGATCATGGCTTTCAGGTAGTCTAATAATTTTTAAATTGTCTCTCCTGGATCTATTTTCCAGGTCAGTGGTTTTTTCAAGGAGATATTTCACATTGCCTTCTATTTTTTTCATTTGTTTGGATCTGTTTGATAGTGTCTTGATTTCTCATAAAGTCATTGCCTTCCATTTGCTCCACTCTAATTCTGAAGGAATTGTTCTTCAGTGACCTTTTGAGATTCTTTTTCCATCTGGCAAATTCAACTTTTTAAGGTATTTTTCTAGTCATTGGCTTTTGGGGCCTCTTTTGCCATTTGAGTTAATCTATTTTTTAAGGTGTTATTTTCTTTAGTCAGGTTGTTGACTCTCTTTTCATGATTTTCTTGCATTATTCTCATTTCTTTTCCCAATTTTTCCTCCACTTCTCTTATTTGGTTTTAAAAATCGTTCTTAAGCTCCTCTATGGCTTGTAATCAGTTTACATTTTTCTTGGAAGCTTTTGGTGCGGGAGTTCTGACTGTGTTGTCTTCCTCCCATTCCATGCTTTGATCCTTTTTGTCCCCAAAAAAGGAATCTAAAGTTGGATTGCTGAGTTTTTTTTTTGCTTCCTTTCCCTGCTCATGTTGCCAGTCAATTACTTGACTTTTTAGCTCTGTGCCTGATGTGGAACTCTACTTCCAGAGGGTAGAGTTGTGTCCCAACTCACCAGGGTTTTCACAGCTGCCAGAGTTATTAGGAGGCTGCCATCTCTACAACCCCCTCCTCAGCTTTGGCTCACTGGTCACACACCTCAGGACCACCACCCAAGACCACAATCTCGATCCAGGTAAGTTAAGGCAAGGGCATTTAGCCTCTGAATGGTCGCTTGGCCCCCCTGCAATCTGTAGGCTAGGAGCTTTGAAGCAACCACGTGGAGGTGGCTGCAGAGCCACTGTACCTCCACCATTTCTTGTGCAGGGGGCTGAGACCGGACCCGCTCCTTCCGCCCAAATTCAGTTGAGTTCCACTGATCATTCACTATGTCTTTGGCATGAATGGGTTGATAATTCTGGAAACCGCCACAGCTGCTGGTGATCCACTCTCCTGAAATCCCTCCAGCCTTGGCTGGTTGGCTACCCTGGGCCTAAAATTGGGGATTCATGCAGGGCTGGGCTCAGCTCCCAGCATGCTGTGATGAATCCTTCCTGTCTGCCGGCCGGGCTGCCTTCAGTGGGAGATTTGTTTCTCTATCACTTTGTGGGTTCCAGAGCTCTCAAATTTGTTTAGAGTCATTTTTTGTGGATATTTGAGGTGATTATGGGGGGATGCGGAATTTTCCTGCTTCTGCACTGCCATCTTGACTCTGCCCCCCAAGAGCTATGAAGTTTTGTTATTTGACTTAATAATTCTGGTTTTTTTTTGGAGCAGGGAAGGCAAGGCAATTGGGGTTGTGACTTACCCAAGGTCACACAGCTAATAAATGTGTCAAGTATCTTATGCTGGATTTGAACTCAGGTCCTCCTGACTCCAGGGCCAGTGTGCTATTCACTATATCACCTAGCTGCCCCGAAAGATCTTTCAAGATGGATGGGGAAGCTTAAACGGAGGAAGGGAGTACATATGGTGAATGGTGTCTATGGATAGCAACAAGACAACACTGGCATTAAGAGTTCTTGAAGACTAAAAGAACTAGATAGTAATGTGAGGCCACATAATGTAGAGATTTAGATGAGAACTTGGAAGTTGTACATGAGACCATGGAATTTAGAGGTGAAAAGACCCTATCATTTTATAGGTGAAGAAACTGAGAGCTAATGTAATGGAAAGAGTCCAAGGGTGAAGAGCATGACTAAAACTAGGAAACTGTGACTCTCAAATGAAATAATGGCTATAAAGCCCTTTGCAAGCCTGAAAGTTGTATATAAACGTCAATTATGATTATTGTTGGGCAACTAAGTGGCACAGTGGATAAAGCACTGGGCCTGGAGTCAGGAAGAAGGGTCCAAATCCAGCCTCAAACACTAGTTGTGTGACTCTGAGCAAATCACATAACACTGTTTGGATCAATTTACTCATTGGTAAAATGATCTAGAGTAGGAAAATGTAAACCACTCCAGTATCTTTGCCAAGAAAACCCCAAATGGGGTCATGAAGAGTCAAGGATTGAACAATATTATCAACAACAAAGTTATTAGTTATAGTAGTAGTAGCAGCAGCAACAGTAGTGCTGGTTTTGGTGGCGGTGGTGGTGGTGGCAGCAGTAGTAGTAGTAGCAGTAGTAGCAGTAGTAGTAGTGCTATAGTAGTAGTAGTACTGTTATAGTAGTAGTAGTAGCAGTAGCGTTATAGTTGTAGTAGTAGTAGTAGTAGTAGTAGTAGTAAGAGGAGGAGAAGCCACAATTTTGTCACAAAGATGATAATGACTTCATTTCCTGAGCCTTCTATTTCACTCCTGCTGAACTCAAGCCATGTTTATAGAGCAATTCAGGAGAATGCTGGTAGTGAATTAGCAGGGCTCTGGGGAGTGAAAGTGTATGCATACACACACTTTTAAATTTAATCTGGATTATTAACACTTTTTCAAGTCTAGACAATAAAACAGTAAAGTAAGCCCTGATCTTGTAGTGTTTGCTGATTTCTGAGGTGTAAATAATCACCCTGAAAATTTAACAATAGGTTCTTATAAACTGATGAAACTATTTCTACACACCCCTGAAGATGGAGCAGTAAGGGTTCTTCCCTTAAAGTTTAAGGCTGCAGTCTCCAATTAATGGATACCTATTCTTTTTTCTAAAGCCAGTTCTGCTTATGCCTTTGATCCCATAATCCTCCATCATACTGCCCTCATCATTATTCTCATTGTCTAATTTTCAATCTCTCCCCAATTAGTGACTTTTTACTTAATGCCTACACATGTGCCCTGGTCTTTCTATCCTAAAAACCAAAACCAAAACTAAAACCCTTCACCTGAACCTGCCATCCCCTCAAGCTATTTTCCTCTCATTCCCAGACTAATTCTTAGAAGAAAAAGAAGAAGAAAAAAAGTTATATTCTTCCTTGCCTTCAGGTCTTCTTTTTGTCCCTCACTTCCTAATTCCTTAAAATTTGACTTCCAACCTCATTGTGTAGGTAAACTTGCTCTCTCCAAAGTGAGCATTGGTCTTTTAATTGCCACACCTCACAGTCCTTTTTTAGTTTATTCCTGTTAGTTCTGCCACACACAATGCTACGGATTTTGTTCTTCTTGTGCGTACTCTCTTCTCTATGCTTTCTTGTGCTGCTGCTCTCTCTTCTTTCTCCTCCTAACTGTTTGGTGACCACATTTCAGTCTCCTGAGTTGGATCACCAGCCACTGTGCAGTGGAAAGGGCGATGTATTTGGACCTCAGCTCAAAGCTTGACTCTGATTTATATAGAAATACCAATGTATTTCTATGACCTTAGATGAATCATGCAATCCCTCTGTGTCTGTTTCTTCATATATAAAGTGAGGAAGTTGGGTTAGGTGACCTTTAAGGTGTCCTCCACTCTTAGTTCTATGATATTTTTAACCACATCCACCTCACCTGCTGAACATCATCTGCCCAGGATCTGTCCTAGACCCTCTTCTCTCGTCTCTCAACACTTACGGAGATCTCATCAACCCCCTCATGGTTTTAATTATCCTCTCCATGAAGGACGCCCAGGTTTATACATCCAATCCCAGTTTATCTCCTGAATTCTAGATCTAGATCACAAATGCTTTTTAGGCATTTCTTCCTGGATGCCATTGCTAGATCTTCAATTCAACATATCCCGAAAAGAACTCTTTAACTTTTCCCCTGAATTCTTCCCATTTTCCTAAGGGCCTTATGTTGGTTGAAGACACAGCCATCCTTCTGATCATTCAAGTTTGTAACCTCAGAATCATACTTGAGTCTTCTTTCTTTTTCACTGCCCCATATGTTGCCAAGTTTTCTCAATGTTTTGTTTTTGTTTGTTTTGTTTTGCTTTTGTTTGTTTTTTTACTTTCATTACAATTTTCCAGCATGGCTAATTCTTAATTCAGGACTTCATCTCCTCTCACTTGTACTATTGCAACAGTTTCCTAATTAGTTTTCCTGTGTAGAATCTCTCCACTCTACAATCCACCTATAGGTTGATTCCAAGTT
The DNA here is from genome assembly GCA_028627135.1 of Pseudochirops cupreus. NCBI lineage: Eukaryota > Metazoa > Chordata > Mammalia > Diprotodontia > Pseudocheiridae > Pseudochirops > Pseudochirops cupreus. Next base: position 163,399,333 of record CM053583.1, read on the forward strand.
GATCTTCTTAAAACTCAAGTGTGTTCATGTCATTCTTCTTTCTGTTCAAGGAACTCTGGCTCCCTACTGCCTCTAGGATAAAATATAAATTCTTTGTCATTTAAGTTCATTTACTACCTGGTTCTAGCCTACTTTTCCTGCTTCTTTACCTTCACATATCCTAGGCAAATCAGTCGACTTCCAATTTTTGTATAGGTTATTCCATCTATCATCTCTGTGCCTTTGCCCTGGTTGTCCTCAATTTTGGATGTATCTTATATTTATTTACTGTTCTGTGTATATGTTGTCTCCATGTCCCATGTAATCTCCTTAAATTCAGGGGCCTTTTTTCTTTTTGGTCTTTTCATCCCTATTGCTTAGTATAGGGCTTGTGATATTAAATACTTGTTGAATGAATCAATGAGTAGATAAATGTATTCAAAATTAGTAGTTGTCAAGAGTACCTTTATAGACTTCATCCTCTATCTGCTCATGGAGGTAGGAATAGAGGCACCCTTCATGCACTGGCATCTTCTTCTTTTTTTTTTTTACCTGTCCAACTCTGCTACTCCCCTTTCTATGTCATACTTTCAGCACTGTAGAATCTCAAGTTGTATCAGGATTCTCTTTCTTCCAAACAATACCTAGTATCATACATGATCAGCAGCTTTTCTAGGAAAAAGTCTTATGCCCCATAGCCACTCTAATGGTCAATGCTTTTAAAAATTTACATTCATTTTTAAAATTTTGAGTTCCAAACTAGGTATAAACCAACATCTTACACAGTATAACAAGATAAGGTTAAAATGGGTACATGATTTAGACATAAAGGTGAAACCATACATAAATTAGGAGAGCAAGGAATAGTTTATCTGTCAGATCTACAGGGAAAAGAAGGATTTTTGACCAAACAAGAGATAGCATTATGAGATATATAATGGATAATTTTGATTATACTAATTTAAAAAAAGTTTTTACATGAACAAAACTAATGTAACCAGCATTAGAAGGAAAGCATAAAATTGAGAAACAATTTTTATAGCAAGTATCTCTGATAAAGGCTTCATTTCTCAAATATATAGAAAACAGAGTCAAATTTATAAAAGTACAAGTCATTCCTTAATTAATACATGGTCAAATGATATCAACAGGTAGTTTTCAGATGAAGAAATTAAATCTATCTACAGTTACATGAAAAAATGCTCTAAATCAAAATTTGTTAAAAATGCAAATTATGGCTAATATGACAGAAAAGTAAAATGATAAATGTTGGAGAGGAAGTGGGAAAATTGCTACACTAATGAATAATTGGTAGAATTGTGAACTGATCCAACTTTGATTATACTTATCATTATGACTGATCTAATTATGCTGGTCTACTCATTTTTTCTGTGCACATAATATTCTATCACCAGATTCTGTAGTTTTGTACTGGTTATTCCCCATGCCTTCCTGCTCACCTTGGCCTCTTAGTTTCCCTGTCTTCCTAGCTCAAATCCCACCATCTGCAACCTTTCATCTACTTGTATATATTTTATATGTACATACATTTATATATTTTCTCCTGTGTTAGGATGTGAGCTTCTTGAAGGCAAACATGGTATTTTTGTCTTTGAATCTCCAGTGCTTAGGACAGTGCCTGGCACATAGTAGATACTTAATAAATGCTTATTGACTAATTAACTAATAATGACTTGCTGCAATTTAGTCTAACTCACCGACCCTTTCCCCATGTATGTCATTCTTGAATTTTCAGAGGGCTATGGGAAAGAGGAAAGGAACACAAATGAATGAATGATAGAATTGCAGGTAATTTGGCACCAGAGTTGGTGAGAATGAGGGCAATGGAACAAGACATTCCAGCAATCCAGAATTTATACCACATTGACAACTCCTAAGGGTATAACTTTATTCAATGGGCAGTCAAATCATTGTAGACCCGAGTAAGGAAAATGATATGACAAAGGCAGTATACTTGGACAATTTTGTGCTAATTAAGTAGTCTTGCATAGGCTTAGAGAAACATTCAGCATACTGTAACTCTACATTTAAATATTACAACAGGGATATCAGGAAAATGAAGTTACTACTTGCTTTACTTTTTTGGGGAGGGAGTGGTACATCATTTTAAAATGTTACTCATTATTTCAATAACATAAATACTGCATAATTATACTAATTTTCTTGTGAGGAATTTAGTTTTTATTACTAGCAAAAAAAAACTACATCCTTAAAACAAACTTAGGAATTTGTTAATTCCATTTTAAATAAATAATGATATGTTATCTAAGATCATATTTAATTGTTTTCCTTCGTTGTTGGGAAATGATATATAATCTTAATAAAAATTTTAGACTGAACCTGTGATTACATTAGTAAAGCTAACCCTGTGACTAATTTTCTTTTACCAATGAACTGCCATGTGTGCTCTGGTATTTACAGTCTTAGAATATCACCTTGGGCCTCCAGGGTGACATGACCAGTATGCTTCAGAGGTAGGACTTGAGCCCAGGACTTCTTCACTCTAAGGCTGGATCTGCTTCCACTACATCCGTTTGCCAAAATAAGCAATTTTTCATTCATATTATGCATAATCTAAATATATATACATCTATAATAGAAAAATACAACATTAATGCAAACTCAAAATATACAGTACAAACAATGATATTTACCATTCATTATATATCTGAAAAACATCATATGATCATCATTTGATTATTTAGAAGGCCCTTCAGTGGTTTGAAGTGCCCTAGGAACCCTATATACAAAATTTTAAATAGTTATGCAAAAGAGTCAGTCAAAAAATGGATAAACGACAAGTGGCAGGAAGGGCATGTGTTATAGTAGGAAGGCTGTAAAGTCTGAGAATCTCCATTTAAATTTCACCTTTGGTGCTTTTTGCCCATGTGATCTTGGTCATTCAAACTGCCTTAAGTCTTTCTTTTTTAATCTTTAACATAAAAGGGTTAGACTAGATGACCTCTGAAGTCTCTTTTAATTCTAAGAACTTGTGCTAAACCATCTTTTACTTTAGTAGCCAAGTACAGAGGTGGGAGTAAACCCAAGCATTCATTCAATCAATCAGTTACCAAGTATTTTTTGAGCATGTACCATGTGCTTGGCACCATCTTAAAGGCTTCTTAAGACATATGTACTTTTTAGTCAAGCATTCCTAAAGCTCTTTGGAAACATCAAATGTCTTACGTGAGACCAGCATCACTGATCTCATTTTACAAATGCTGAAACTGGAACTTAGGGAAAGTAAGGTGTTTTTCAAGGTCACATAAGTCAAGGAGTAAGCCAATAAAAGCTGGATCTTACTAGCCTTTTTTTTTTAACAAAATGATGACATTTCAAGTTCTACTTTCCCAGTGAAATTAAAACAAAGAAACATCTTTCTTTTTCAAGTTCAATCCATCGATTAGGAACTAGACTTTGAGTTTATATGTTGTAGGGGCTATTGAAAAGTAGATGTGTATAAAGGGGTAGGTTGGAAATCATCTTTTATCAGTGTAGTAACAGGGTTGTCTTTTACAAAATAATTTACTTTCAATTACCAAGATTTTTGTAGAAAAAGGCGCCTGGTGGTAAGATACTTAAAGGAGGCGAACCCTTCTAAGACATTCACCTAGGCTCATACTGAGATTTCCTAGAGTGAGTTTTCCTTTTAGAAGTCTTTAGTAAGGTATTAGAAGCAAGAACCACAAAACCACGACATTACACTCTTATTATATATGAGGTATCTTGGGTCTCAAAGAATCAACAAATTATCAAATAAATATTTAATGTCTGCTACTCATGAAGAATTTTTATATACTATCTTGGGGAGTATTAAGATCTGTCCTTTGTCCTCAAGAAAGGCAATGAGTCAAAGAAGTGGCAATAGTAATCAATTGGAAGAGTTGAGAAGAAAGACATCAATCTGAAAAGTAGATGGAAGTGGGATTTCTGCTTAACGCTGCCTCACAGACAACAACAAGGACAACTTCTATTTGCTTTGGTAGCAACCCATTAATTAGAAACAAAGACATTTGGGATGGGTTAAGGATAAAGATGGGGGAAAAAAACTCACTATAAATAAAGACTCCCTTAAGAAATGAGGTTTTTGAGCTTGCATCATGCTTCTAATTAATGTGTTAGGCAAACAATTTCCTGGGTAGTTAGTCATAAGGATCAACTCAATTCCAGCTAATGTGGAGAATTAAGATATTTTGAAGTGGAATGTTGAGAGTGTGCTATGCTTGTGTTTCTGTTGATGACAAGTGACAGTATGGTACCAAGTTCAGGAAGATTTATCTGCCAGAGAAGAAGACAAAAGTATTGGAGCAATTTCTTACTATTCCCCAAGGTTTGAATATCGATTGACTATTCCTTGTACAAGTGCTTCACTGGAAACAATAGGAAGAAATAAATTTGCAGAAGAGGCAGAAGGGAGGTTCCAGGAAGAACTCACCAATTCAAGAAGGGGTGTGCATGAATGGAGGAAGAAGGCAGTGAGTCATGGTGGTGAAATCTGGAGAATAAAGTAGGGCTGTCTTGGACGCTTCCTCAAAATGGACGTTCCAGCAGAAAACAACGGCTGCTCACATGAATGAATGATCAAAATCTCATTCTCTTTTGCCTCCAAGTCATTAGGATTTTGAGCTTCTTTTTCTTTTTATCTGTCTACCTATCTGTCATCTATTTATTTTTGTTGCATTTTGAGTTCCAAACTGTCTTCCTCCTTCCCTCCCTCCCTCCCTCCCTCTAATTGTGCAGTAGAGAAAGCCAATATTTGAAACAAATGAAATGAGGGAGATCTTAAAAGTCTCTCGTACAAAAGGTTATCAGGTCCCCAGAAAATGATGAAACTACACTGAAGTTCTCAATATTGAAGGTAAAATGGAAAACACATACCAAGCAGGATAGTGAGAATAAGCAATGATTTTCTTCTCACACTGGCACAAAGAGGTGAGAAATGCTAACTATTCAATCATCTACAAAGTGAAGATAGGATAAAAATTCTTGCCTAAGAATCTTTCCAGTTAATTCTAAAATACTTAATTTTATTATTTTTAAAACAAAAGTAAAAAACAGAAGATAAAAATTGAAAATGGCATTTCTCTGGAGCACTCTATGCAGTGCTAGGAGGGGGAGGAGGACATGCTGAGCTACAATGATGACTAATGAAATTTTTATTCCTTTCAATAAGAAAAGCTTAAACAAATGTGCTGTGTTATAATGAAACAGTCATTTGTCCAAACTCTGATTCCTGGCCCATCAATACCTCTTTGTGAGAGGTACATCCCTAAAGTACGTCTTTGTCTTGGGTGGAATGCTACCAGAGGCGTTTAGTGCAAGGAGGCTCAGTAGGGTAGCCGGACATAAACAATGAGGCCATACAGAAGAGAAAATGAAAATGTATATATATTTTTCTGTACCACGTTCTATTCATTACCTGATTCAAGCAGTCAGAACAATGTGTTCTAAAAACTCTAAATTATAGCACGCCTAAGAAATGGTGTTCAAACATTTAAAATTGCCAATGGAACACAATATGTCATTGGAAACAAAAGAGCCACTGACAAATTATTCTCATTAGTATAATTCGTGAATATTAATTCAGAGTTGTTAAATTAATTTTCTTTTGAATTCTCTGAGATATTCTCTCTTAAACATGTCTTCCCAAATATATCTATATCCATATGTATCTCGATTAGAAGTTCTTAAATTGATGTCTGTGAACTTGAATTTTATGTTTATTACTGTATTTCAATGTATTTGGTGTCCTTTGTAATCCAATTGATTTTACTGTTGACATTTAAAAGCATGATTCTGAGAAGGGTTTCATAAACTTTACCAGACTGCTTAAGTGGTTCATGATACAAGATATTTAAGAGTCCCTGATATGTGTTTACCAATATTTATATACTATCACCTATTTTTTATTAATCCCTCACTCAATAATCTATCATCTATCTCTTATCTCTCTACCAGCAACCCATCTATGATCTATCACCTGTCAATTATTGATCTATTATCTGTTTACTGATCATCTAATGTCTATCTCCCATCTATCATCTATCTTTTTTTCTATCTATTCACCCATCATTTATCTGTAATCTGTCAAATTAACTACTTAACAAGCCTTTTATATCTTTTAAAAAGACATTTTGTTTCTCCTAATTGTGTGTAAAAACATTTTTAGCATTTAAACAAATTTGAGTTCCAAATTGTCTCCCTCCACCCTTCCCCTCTCTCCTTTATTGATAGAGTAAGCAATTTTATATAGGTTATGCACGTGCAATTATGCAAAACATGTTTCCATATCATTTATGTTGTGAAAGAAAATACAGACAAAATATAAACATAAAAAATTATAAAAAGTGATATAATTTAGGTAATTTAGTTTTATAGTCCTCTGATCATCATTCCAAATGACTCTCCAGAACAGTTGAACTCATTCAACAGTGTCCCAGTGTTTCCACATCCCCTTCAGCCTTGTCATTTTCCCTTTCTGTCACATTAATCAATTTAATAAGTTTAAGGTGGTACCTCAGAGTTGTTTTAATTTATATTTCCCTAATTAATAGTGATTTAGAGCATTTTTTCGTATGATTATAGATAGCTTTGATTTCTTCATCTGAAAACTGCCTGTTGATATCCTTTGACCATTTATCAATTGGGTGAAGAGTTGAATTCATGTTAATTTGACTTAATTATATGTATGTGTGTGTGTTCATGTGTGCCTTTATCAGAGAAACACTGTAAAATAATAACCCCTCTCCACTCCCAGCTTTCTGCCTTCCCTCTAATCTTGGTTTGCACAAAACCTTTAAAATGTATTATAACTCAAAGTTATCCATTTTATGTCTTGTAATGCTTTCTATCTCTTGTTTCATCATAAATTCTTCCCTTATACATAGGTGTGACAGGTAAACTATGTCATGTTCTCCCAATTTGCTCAAGAGATCACCCTTTAACTCTATATCATATGCCAATTTTGACCTTATCTTGGCAAGATTTAGTATATTTCCTTATCTCTTTAATTAGACCCATTTTTGCTTTTGTACTTTCCTTAGTGAATATCGATGCAAAAATTTTAAATAAAATACCAGCAAGAAGATTATAGCATTATATCACAAGGATCATCCACTATGATCAGATGGGATTTATACAAGGATTTCAAGGCTGGTCCAACATTAGGAAAACTATCAGCATTGATATGACCATATCAATAATAAAACCAACCAAAAATATCACATAATTATCTCAATAAACACAGAATAAGTTTTTGACAAAAGACAACACCCATTCCTATTACAACCACTAGAAAGTATAGGAATAAATGGGTCTTTCCTTAGAGAGATAAACGATATCTATCTAAAACCATCAGCAAGCATATTTGTAATGGTGATAAGCGATAGGCTATCCCAATGAGATCAGAGGTGAAGCAAGGCTGCCCATTATCACCATTTTTATTTAATAGTGCACTAAAAATGTTATCTACAGCAACAAGAATCCTATTGTACCATAAAAAATGACAAGGGAGGGGTGCTTTCAGAAAAAGCTTGGGAAAAACCTATGTTAACTGATGCAATGTGAAGTGCATAAGAACCAGGAGTTTATTTTATACAGTAACAGGAATACTGTAATGATAATCAACTGTGAAAAACTTAGCTACTCTGATCAATAAAATTATCCAAGACAATTCTGCAGGGCTCAATATGAAAAATGCTATCTCTCTCCAGAGAGAACTGATGAACTCTGAGTGCAAATCAAAGAATAATATTTTCACTTTATTTTTCTTTCCCTTTGTGTAACATGGCTAATATGGAATTATGTTTTACATGATTTCACACTTATAAACAATGCCATAATGCTTGCTTTCTTGATTGGTAGGGAAGAGGGTGGAGGGAAGCAGAGAATCTGGGACTTTAAGTGTTAAAAAAAATGTTTAAAATAAATGATAAACTCTAAAAATAAATGTCCTAAAACAAATATATATATATATATGTATATGTATATGTACATATATATAATATGTGTGCATACATATGCATAAATGCACATATACATATATACATACATATATACACACATATATCTCTATCTATCATCTATCTACCATCTATCTATCTATCTATCTGTCTGTCTATCTATCTATCTATCTATCTATCTATCTGAAATAGCCAGCATAAATGGAAGATAATCCTATTGGGAAGGCACTAGTAATGTGTATGGGGAAGGGATGACTGGAGAAAGAGGAAAGGTGACTAAGAAAGTTGTCTTACAGAAAATGGAATTTGAACTGATTTTTGAAGGCTACCAGGGGAGTCATGAGACAGAGGTGAGCAGGGAAAGCATTCCAGAGGCAAGCTGGGAAATGTATTGGCATTCTTAGTTCCTAGCCTGTTGTTGAGGGGTTACCAAGTTCAGGTTTAGTAACATTTGAATTCCTTATCTGTGGCACTGAGCTGTAGACACTGAGTCAGATGATCTTGGCTCCCAAAAGCTAGCTCCTGATGAGGCAAAGACCACGCTGGATGACCATGGCCCCTGGGCCATGGTAAGGATATCTAGCTAGGCATTTGAGGTCTATGAATCCTTCCATCTTTAGCATTAACTTATTGCAAGGCCGCTGCTCATAGAGCAGTTCTGTCTTTTTTGAAGGGTAGTGTGGGTGAAGACCCCTAACTGAAATTCTTTTTCCTTCCACATTTGTTTTTGGTTTCATTTTCCTTCATTTTGCCACAATGTTTTGTTTGTCTTGAGGCAGTTTCTTTCCTAGAACCTTTCATATTTTCATAATTACCAGAAATCCCGAGGTCTTGATTTCTTCTTATTATTCTAATCATGGATTCATAATCTTTTTGTGCTGTGTCCTTTTGGCAGTCTGGTTAAGCCTATGGACCTCGTTTCTAAATAATACCTTTAAATGCCTAAAATATAAAACATATAGCAAAAGAAATAATTCTATTGAAATAAAGATGTAATTTTTCCCATCTAAGTTGGGGTCCACGGACCCCAGGTTAAGAAGTCTCTAATCTCTCCAAACCAGAGAGATTTGTCTTCATTTTCTGAGAGAGCTTTCAGCCCTACCTTATAGTTTCAGGCTCAATTTTCTTCAGTTCTTTTCAAAAGGTTTAGTGTAAAATAAAAAATGACTGAGTGTATTTTTATTGTGAATTTGAAAAAAATAATATGAGGGAGATTGTATTTTGTTTGGTCTGCATGAATCCTAATTTTCAATTCAATTTAAAAAATAAACACTAGGAAGCCTGCCTACAATTTGCTATGTACAGTTGATGGAAAACAATCATAGAGTACTTTAAAAGGCATTACTAAGAAGATGCCATTTATTGCCTATTGTTCCTGGTGTGTTTGATTATACTACAATAATACCACAAACCACTGATTACTCAGCTGTTGCTTATTAAATTTAAAGATAATTCAACTTCTGTAAATAGGATCTTCTTAGGACAGAGACCTTACTGGATGCCTTCCAACTGCTTTGGTCCCATCATTTTCATATTGTTGTTTCAATATCCACTCAAAATATAGTCTAGGCATCAGGCACTGGGTCTCCATATCTTAAAGCACAGCATGGTGAATCAAATTGCGGTATTTTGAGGACCTACAACTTTGTCAGTGAGAACAATGCTTCTGCTGACATCAATCATAATCATTTTATGACTTAGTCTAGGGTCTTGAGAGTTGCTGTAACCAAAAATTTTGACCTGAGCATGAACGTTTTCACACTTAGCCTGTCTGGTCCATCACAGGCACCTGTACTCAAATTCTTTCCAGTTTGATACACCTGCCTGAACTTGTGTTCTGTTAGAACAACCTAGAGTCACCTTCAGAAACAAGAACCTAATGAAGGAGAGGGAATCATAAACCATTCACCAAACAAGAGTCAAAGTCATAGAGGCAAATGGAATGGAATATCATGACCAGATGTGGAATTTTATTCTTTGGAGATCTTAAAAAATTGTGCTAGGAGGAATATTGGTAGATTAACCAGAACCATTTAATAAGAACCTTCTAGGTACTAGAGACTGAACAAACAGACATTTACACTAGATTAGTTGTTTTTTTCTTCCTTAAAGTGTATTAAAAACATCTTCAGGGGTGGGGCGGAGCCAAGATGGCAGCATAGCAGCAGCATCATATCGCAGCTCTCACATAGCCACCCCAAAATACCCATAAAACAGGACTCTAAACCAATCCTAGAACTCCAAAACGCACACAAAGATACTTCCCACTAAAGTCAGCTCGGCTATGAGGAACCATATCAGCACTGTGAACTGAAACCAGCCTGGCCTGAAGCCCAGGCTGTGCCCCGGGGGTGGCTGGATGAGAGGAGTGGAGGAGCCTCTCAGGTGAGTGGATTAGCAGCAGCTGCCAGTGGAAATTGCGAAAGGGGGAGACGAGCAGTCCGGCCCGAAGGCCTCCAGAGCAGAAAAGCAAAAGGCAGAGGTTTTGCTCCCGCCTCTGCTTTGTAGCTTCCCACCCACGGCCTGCAGACAGCAGGGGGACTTAGTGATTGTTTTCAGGCCAGTGCTCTCGCGTTGAGCAGCCTGGATCCGGTGGATCCGGATCGCCGTCTTGGGCCTCCATCTTGGAGTCTTTATTATCCAGTCTGCCAGAAGTATATAGGAAGACTC
>CM053583.1:163410463-163446760 GCA_028627135.1 Pseudochirops cupreus
CCAAAAAGTGACATAGGAGAGAATAGACTGGGGCAGGGGGGAAACACTGGGATGGCTGTTTTGGGGTGGTGGGCGGGGGAAAGACGGGGAGAAAATATGTAACTCAAAAAAAATTTAATAAAATAAATTAAAAAAAAATCAAGACTTAAATGACTCATGAGAGTAAAGGTTCAGACTATTCATTTAACTTCCTGGTCACTGGGAATACAATGAGCCACTAGAAGCTCTCACTCTTCTGTGATGCTTGACTGGTAGATCACCACTACATAGAAGTAAGGAAGTGGCACTCAGTGAGTAAACATATGGTCTTCATGATAAATTTTCTTCCTCTGCTATGGCTAAGCAAGTAGTTAACTTTCGAATCACCAAAGAATGCTTCATTCCATCCCAATATTAGATCTAGATCACCAGGATATTGGCATAAGTCAAGGCTATCTCTCAAAAGGTTAAAACATGCTGGGTGGTGTAATAATAATGAGAGAGCATTTTATATGGATGACATTGATAAATTAAAATGCTAACAATATTGAAATCAGAATAAGAGGAAACAGGTTCAAATTTAGAAAGATTGAGACAGATTAAATGTAGCCAAGTATTTCTTTGGCAATCTCTTGAAATTATTTTATCAGCCATAAGAAGAGAAGGGACTGAATATTTTTCACGTTGGGATTGAGCTCTCATAACTTCATTTTTGCCATTAACGACATGCTCAGGATCACACAATAATCGATTTACAGCTTGAAAAGACCTTAAAAACCCAAAAATAAAGTCTGGTTTTTCAATGGTGATAATGTTTGGGAGTCATTGTTAATCATTTTGTTGATCAGAGTTCTCACTTCTTTCAAAGTTGTGTGTCTCTACTATGTTGTTGTTATTATTGTGTAAATTGTCCTCTGTGTTCTGCTCACTTCAGTCTGCATCAGCTAATAAAGATGTTCCAAGATTTCTTGGAAACCATCCCTACATCTCTTCTTAGGGCACAATAGTATTTCACTACTTTCATCCAATAATTTCCATCACATTCTAAGCATAATTTCTCAGCCATTTTCCAATTGAGGACTTTCATCCCCACTGGGCCTTCTCTAATTAGGAATTCTCTGAAGGAGAATAGCACAGACTTTGCAAATTGAATACAGCTCTATAGACTGTAGGAATCCCAAAAAACAAAACAAAACAAAAAACTGGACCTATGATTTCATTGGTAGAGGAAACTGCTTCTACCAATGCAGCTCAGCCCATTGGGGAGTCCTCTGGATGCACTTAAATGTTAAATGATTTGCTTAAGGCAAGTGAGGAACCTGAGGCCTGGAGGCCATATGTGGCCTTCTAAGTCCTTGGGTGTGGTCTTTTGATTGATTCAGAGTTTTATAGAACAAATCCTTGGGATTTCTTCTGTGAGGTTTGGATTCAGTCAAAGGGCCTCACTTGAAGACCTAGAGGCCTGTATGTAGCCTTGAGGCTGCAGATTCCTCAACCCTGATCTTCGATCACACAATATATGTCATAGACTCCACCTGAAACCAGGTCCTCTATCTGCTATGCCATGCCACATCTAAGAAGTTTACTCTGTTGGTAGCTATGTGGTGTTGAAGATGGAGCACTGGACTTCAGGGTCAAGACTTATATTCAAATCAATCCTAATATATTTACTAACTGTGAGACCCTGAGGAAGTTAACAAACCGCTGTCAGTTTCACTTTTTTTATCATAAAATCAAATAATAATAAAGCATCAACCTCAAGAGGTTGTTGTGATTGTCAAATTATATAACCGATTTCCATACTATTAGATTACATTATATGCATTGCATTATTTCATTTGTAAATAATAATTTATCCTTATACGTATAAAATACTTAAACAAACATATATAATTTAATCTTCACATATAGATATGCGCATGGAAATATAATCTATCTATAATTTGATACAATACATATATACATAATACACATACACATATGCACGCTTGTGTTTGCACACAAACATATATGTGTATATGCATGTGTAAATATATCCTTGAAAACCTTAACATGTTTTACCAATGTTATAAATGATTCATTGATTTCTATGGGGATGTATGAAACTAAGCTCTGTCAGTTGTATGTTTGCTAGCAAACCAAGTCAGTCATTAAGTTTATAGAAACATAGAGAGTTTCTTCAGGACACATAATGAGGAAGTGATAGATGATGCACAGCCCACATATTCCACTGTTAGTCACATAATATTTAAAGTTCTATAACAGGAGTGTCCATTTTTTTTTTCTTTTTTTGGTTCCCATTTTCCTCACTCCATCTGAGGGAAATTAATTCTATCATTTACTGTGCAAACGAACAAAAGAAAGAAAAATAAAGAAATTATTTAATTTGTGAAGCATACTTTATTTGGTATACATGATATTTTTTCACTAACTACCATTATGCAATATTTCAGTAGTTAATATGTAATATAGTTATATGTAAAACATGTCTCTGTTCTTCTTTGCCAAGATTCTTGTATTCATTTGGTGCATACATACCCCAGATTGGAAAACCCTGATCTAAAGAAAGCCTTGAGAAATCAAGTACATTTCCTTGTGGGAGGATTTATTGGAAAAAATATATAAGACATACAAGGAATAGGAAAAAAAGATAACAAAGACCAATTAAGGGCCTACTATGTGCCAGTCACTATTCCAAGTGATTTACAAGATCATCTCATTGGATCCTCATTGGATTGGGAAGTAGGTGCTATGACTATTCCCATTTTACAGATGAGGAAACTATAGCAGTCAGACGTTAAATAACTTACACAGGATCACACAGCCAGCAAATGCCGGAGGATCAGACCTCTATCCACCACGCTCCCAACTGCCAAAAAAACGTAGAAGGCTAAGATTTGCATGTCCTCCCAGACATCCACATTGATGAGATAACAAATCCTCTGAAGACTAGAAATAGAAGTATCACTTTTTTCTGTTCTTACTTGCAAGCCATTCATGGCAATACACCCCGGCCAACTTATGTTTCCCACTTATCTTGTTGAGTCACTTGCAATTTTTAATCTTCAGTGATTGTGGTAGTCTTTGGCTTGCAGCCCTAGAACATTACCAGGAGTATAGTGGTGCCTACTAGGTGGTGTTGTAAAGGGCAGCTTAGAATCTTAGAAAGTGCTGTGCTGTCTCCAAAATGGCACCTAGTATTCCATTCTGGGGTTGGCCTGAAGTGCCTATCCTTGATATGTGTAGTGATAGCTTGCTTTGTATATATCGGTTTGCATATTGTCTCTCTTTTGATTGTAAGCTTCTTGAGGTCAGGGACTGTCTTGCTTTTCTCTCTCTCTTTTTTAAGTGCTTAGCACAGTGTCTGTGCTGTAATAAATGTTTATTGAATTGAACTGAATCAATGCACTAGGAACCCATCTGTAGACACCGCCCCTGATGTTCACTTTCTAGGGGTGACAGGCAAGTCACCTCACCTGTCAGGCCTGTTATCTCACCTGCAAAATGAGAGCATTGGACTGTGTCTCTGAGATGCCTTCCAGATCTATAGTCTAGTAAACATCCTTTCACTAATTTGATTTTTACCATTTGGATTAATAGACCACCTTCTTTTGAATGGTTATAGAATTTACCTACTACAATGCTGTCTAAAAACTGGTAGAATGAGTACTTTGGTATTTACAAGCAAAAACATCCAGTTCTTACAATTTATGGGATTTCATTCTTCCACTTGCACTATATATGGAACATAACAGCAATCTCAAAAGCAAACAATTATATAGTGTTTTATGGTTTACCAGTTGACCTCTGAGGTGCTGCATGAACATTTTGCAAGCTTACAAAAAGTAGGGTATCATTTTACTTAATTGATTAACCAGTGAGTCAGACCAATTCTGGTTTTGCGTTCTGTGGTATGGAGGAAAGAGTGCTGAGGTACAATCAAAGGACCCAGCTTCTTTTTTTCTTCATCTCCTGGTTTCAGTCTCTTCAGGCTTTTTTTCACCATTCATTTCTCTGTAGCCTTCTCACCACAGAAGACAGAGAGAGAGAATAAACATTTACATATTGTCTCCTATGTACAGTGGTAAGCACTTTTAACAAACATTGTCTCACTCAGTCCTCACAACAATCCTGAAATAGATGCTATTATGATCTTCATTTTACATTTGAGGAAACTGAGGCAGACAGAGGTTAGTGATTTGCCCAGGATCACACAGCTAGTAAATGTCTGAGGTCAGAGTTGAACTGAGGTCTTCCTGAGTTTAAACCCAATGGTCTATCCAGTGCACAATTAACTGTCTCTAAATAAGATCACTCCGTCCCTATAACCTCTTGGGTGAAGTGAAAGCTAAATCTAACACATGATTTATATTTTCCCGTGAGACTGATTGAAGGATATGAGTTATTGCAAAGATGAATTGTAGCTGGCTGACTCACAGATAGATAATTAAGGCAGTGTGGGCAAATGCTGCCAATAAGCCCCTGGGGTACTTTATTTAAGATAAAAGACATACTTCTCTGGGTCTATACTTTCTTCTTATCCTGAGCCAGCCTTTTCCTTGTTGATATATACATAGCTGAGGAAGACTTACAAGATTAATCTTCTGAAACAAGTCCACTATAAGCTAGAGATCTGCTTTCTGGTGAAGAAGTTCTATTTCAATCCTAACTAGTTAGACCTCCCCACTCCTCAAGCATCACTGACATTTTATGGCTAGTAATTTATGGGATAGCATACCCAGGAGATCATGGATAGTCTTTTTTTTTTTTAAAGTGCTAACTGGTCAGAGCGCCTGGTCTCATCTTTTCCATACTCATGATTTATTTCTGTCCCTCAGTGGCCTCCTCTGTAGTTGCCTTTTTTCTTACATGAAACCTATGATGGGTTATTTTGATAATTAATCTAATGTTATATCTAACATATACTATAAAATAGCTATATATTATATAATAATATAGATAATAGTGTCTAATATAGATATTATGCAGTCATTGACATTGGGAGGTAGCAATTATCTCAGACTATCTAGCCTGCTTAGCTTGGATACCAATTCTGAGAATAACTTTAACAGGAGCCACTATTATCTGAATAGGGGGGAGTGTGGATTGACCTTTTGCAAAAGCTTGAATAAAAGGTGGGGGAAGCTATTGCATATTTGATAAGCACATTTTCAAAGTCACACAGCTGATTTTTAAGTTGTAGATATGTGATTCCACTCTGCTTATTCCTTATTGATTACAACAAACACATATACATGTATACATTTGACATGGCAGAGCGAAACAGCCTTAAAGGCTCTTCTTCAACTCTAAATTTCCCATGCCTTGGTTAAACAGGACACCTAAGGGGCTTAGTGAGAGCATGCTGTGCTTGGAGTCAGAAAGATCTAGATTCTAATCTTGCCTCAGATCTCACCTACCTGTATGACTCTTGGCAAGTTTTACCAGGTGTATCTTATCCTCAGTTTCCTCTTCTGTTAAATAGGGTTAAGAATAAGACCTTCCACACAGTATTGTTGTGAGGATCAAATAAGAGAATGTTTGTAAGAAGTGCCTAGCTCAATGCGTAGTAGACGCTATGTAAATGCTTATTTTCTCCCCCTCCCTTTTGAGATAAGAAAGCTGATGTGAAATGTACAGTAAAGAAAGTCTAAAGAGACAGAGATGGAGCCAGGAGAGGAAGGAAAAAGAATTGGGGTCCTTTGAAACAACCTCAGTGCTCTCTCCTCCATACTACAGAACACAAGACCAAAATTGGTCTGAGGGGCTGAAAAGTCAACTCAGTAAGATGATACCCTATTCCATGTAGACTTGCACCTTGAAAGTCCCCTGGATTAACAAATCAAATACATGCACAGAGTGTATATCTAATATCATACCCATGTTCATGTACTGATGATTGTTCACTCATTTCCCAGTCAGTGAGTGCTCATATTTTTAGTTTTTTATTATCACCTATACACATACATATATATATATATATATATATACACACACATGCATGTTCTCATGCACACACATACACACACACACATACACACACACTACTGTTCAGTCATTTCAGTCATGTCTGATTCTTTATGATCCCATTTGAGATTTTTGTGGCAAAGACACTGGAGTGATTTGTCCT
The DNA here is from genome assembly GCA_028627135.1 of Pseudochirops cupreus. NCBI lineage: Eukaryota > Metazoa > Chordata > Mammalia > Diprotodontia > Pseudocheiridae > Pseudochirops > Pseudochirops cupreus. The sequence continues at coordinate 163,416,573 of CM053583.1, forward strand.
TTCCTTTGCCAGTTCATTTTGCAGATGAGGAAACTGAGGCCAACAGGGTCAAGTGATTTGCCCAGGGTCATACAGTTAATAATTGGCTGAGGCTGGACACAAAATCATAAAGACAAGTCTTCCTGATTACAAGCCCTGTGCTCTATCCACTGCACCACCTTGCTGCTTCCCCATACCCTCGACCTCAATCCTGCTGCAAATATTTTCAACTATGTGGATTTTTTCTTCCCTTCTGTCTTTGTTCAGGCAGGAGGTAATGAAGGCCTGAAAGAAGTAACTAGATTGGTCCCCTCCTAAATAGAGAGAAGGAAAAAGATTCGAGCGCTGTTGTGGAGGAACACAAAAATGACAAAATATGGCCAATGATTGGATTTGTGTGGTGAGTGAAAGAGAAGAATTTAGACTGACCTTTAGGTTACAAATCTGAGTGATAAGAAGGTGGTGCTGTGCCTCATAGAAATAGGGAAGACTGGAAGAGGGGAGGGCTTGGAAAGGAAGGTAGTCAGGATATTTAGAGATACCTATAAGGACCTATGATGTAATAAATTGTTTAATCAACAGCCATTTATTAAGTATTTACTGTGCTAAGTACTAGACATATGAAGAACAACAAAAATAGTCCCAGTCTAAAAGAGTTTATAGTCTAATAAATGTGAAACTCAAGTGAGATATATGGGTTGGATATATGGATCTGGAAGTCATCTGTATAAAGGTAACTAAACTCATAGGAACTAATGAGGTCATCAAGAGAGAATATAGAGAGAAGGAAAAAAAGTGGTTCCAGGACAATGCCTTGCCACCCACAGTTAGATGATATATTTGGAATGATGGTCTAGCAAAGGAGTCTGAGAACGGTTGGTAAGAAAGGTAAGAAAAAAATCATGTAGTGTTGTGGAAACAGAGAGGAGAGAGTTCAGTAGAAAGTGATGAGTAATGTCAAAATGCAGAGCTCAAGAATGATGAATATATATATATATATATATATATATATATATACATATATATGTATACATATATGTATATATAATGCTGCCTTATATTTGGAAATTTAAAAAGTTATTGACATGGTAACTTTGGAAAGAGTTTTACTTGAATTATGAGGTAGGAATTCTGACTACTTGGAAATGAGTGAGAGGAGAGAAAGTGGGTAATCAGCATGGAGTAATTCTAGGGGTTAGAGTTTTCATGGATGGGAAGACTTGGATATGTTTTTATTCAGTAGGGAAGGAATTAATAGATAGGGAGAGAATTAATATCAGAGATAGGGTGGCACTGGTAGAAAAAAATGTGGAGTAGTTAGGATCATGTGTATATGCAGAGAGGTTGGCTTGACGAAAAGAAAAAAAAGTTGTATCTTCATTAGAGATTGAAGTAAAGGTGAGAAGAATAGACAATGATATCAAGGACTTTTGAGTTGTAGAGAAGGGAATAAAAGGAAATTCATGGTGAATGGTCTTGATTTTTACAAAGGTGAAGTGGAAAGTGAGGTCCTCAACTGAGATGAAAGGAGGAGAATGTGATATGGGAGGCTTGAAAAGAGAAAAGAAGTTAAAATAATGGCTATAGGGAGTAGCATATGGAACCAATTAGGCAGAATGAAAAGGATTACCATTCTGTAGTGAGGCTCCAGTTGAGATCACATAACATAAATTTACAGTACATCTTCCATGTCTAATCAGTAGCTTGTCATTAAGAAGAGAGGAGGCAGATGGTGGGAAATCACAGATTTGGACCAAACCTACACAAGTACAAGGGAAATAGAATTGAAACCAGGAAAAGGAGGGTAGGGAATAGGAAAGAGGGTACCAGAAGGCTAGAGAACATTGGTATTCCAGTCAAATTAAAGCAATTAGTATTTATTAAGCACTTGCTAGGTTGCAAGCATTGTGTTTAGCACTGGGTATACAACTGCAAGAAGAAAGACTGTCCCTGCCCTCAAGGAGCTTACTTTGGATGGGGGAAGTTAACAAATAAAAGGGAAATGAAAGGGGGGAGGGGCAGATAGGAAGAGATCAAGGTACCCAGGTTGGAACATTGTAGATCAAGTCCAGAGAGTCAGTAATACAGCCTAGAGAAGAATAAAGATTTGGCTAGACTGGTCAGCCTCCTCAAAATGGACATTCTTGGAGGGACTAGGCAATCACTGGGAGAAGCCATAGGGGAAAAGTATACTTCCCATGTATAAAGTGCAGCCTGGAGTGAGCTTCCAGGATGGAGGACTTTCTGGGGCATTAGATAAAATCTGCTGGAGTACATCCTGGAGAGAAATAGTTGTCAGTGAGGCCAGATGAATTCTGAATGGGAGGTGGAAATAGCACAACAAAGCTGAAAAAATGATCATATTTATGAATAAATAGAGCAGCATCCCATTAATTTTTGACAACATAATATATAAATATATGCATGTTTGTTTATGTTAAACTCTATAAAAGTAAAACTCAAAGAAAGTGGATACAGTGAATAAATAAATTGGAAAGTTAACTATTAAGAATTATATAGTCTTTTCATTAGAATTATACTTCCTGCAATAGGTATTCAGGGTGAAATCTAGAAACACTCTGAACTTCCTTAGAAATTGGCATATTAAGCAAAAATATTATGAGTAGCTGTCAGAAAATTTTAGTGACAACTTCTCATGCACTCTCAGGTGGGGGAAATTGTTTTCATCTCTTTTGCAATTTCCTCATAAAAAGAAGTTAGAAATGTCAAAAACGACGAATTGATTTATGATCATTGTTAAACTCTATTTTAGATTATACTACATTAAGAAAATTTTAAAAAATAGTAAGGAAAAATTACTTAAGTCAAAGAAACATAATTTTGGAGCATTAAACTGTAGACATAGATTAGTTAAGAATCTAACATGGGAACTTGGGAAAAGAATTGTATCATCAGTTCAGTTCAACTATGTCTACTATTGTCCTGAGAGAAAATATACACTTTCCTTTGTCATTATTGGCTATTTTGTTGTGTCAAGAACTTGTCTAATTTTCACTTTTCCTTTCTAGAAATTAGAGTGCCTTAAGCCAGAGATGAAATTAGATGTATGCTAGGTAGGGTGATATTTAGAGTGCAAAAAAGAAGACAAATGCAGAGAAGGATACTTTTAAATAGGATTATAGAAATGAGAGAGTTCTCAGGGGTCATATAGTCCAATTATCTCAGGTGGAGAGGGGAAGAAGAGTGACAAGGACCAAATGTCAGAACTAGGATTTCAACCCAGGTCTTCTGTAACAAATGCTGCTGTCTATATGGGGGTCGTGGTGGGTATAGTGCCAGGCACTATGCCAATCACTTTTTACAAATATCTCATTTCATTAATTAAATTTAATATTATGTTTTGAAAGGTCTCATATTTTCAGTGCTAGAAAACTTTGCTTTCCATATCTTAGAAGTATTGATTTTATAACATCAATTCTCATTTTGTAATCTCAGAAGTATTGATTTTATAACATCAATTCTCATTTTGCAGCAAGCAGAAACTCTCTCTGATATATTGACAAACAAGGGGTATAGTTTTCAAAGGAAATAATGGTAACACTTATGTAATTGCAAAGTGCTATACAAATGTAATTGTATTTGATCCTTGTAATAACTCTGGAAAGTAGGTGCTATTAGTACTCACATTGCAAAATAAAGAAACTAATACTGAGAGAGGTTAAGTGATGTGTCAAGGGTTGCACAGCTACAAAGGATCTGAGGTATGTAGGATTTGAACACAGGTCTTTCCCATTTAAGCACATTTTTTTCATGGCTACCACTGAGCAGCTAAACTTTATTCAAGGGACATAAATACCTTGTCCTAGATCTGTTGAAAGCTACTCCTTGGCCAATTAATTATCCCACTACAGAGTGAGGGCAAGCTTTATTGAAGATTGCTTGCCTACTATTATCAATCATCCAGTCAATCCACAAGCATTTATTAAAAGTTTGTTATGTGCCAGGCATTGTGCTAAATACTGGGCATACAAAGAAAAGCAGAAACATGGCCCTTGCCCTCATGGAACTCACATTTCAATATTGCATTAGTCTGAATTTTCATCAGTGTGCCTACTCTCTTTTGAGACATACTAACACTGCTTAGACTCAACTCTTGAAGACTCTCTGGGTCTTTGAGAAGTTTCCACCACTAAAAATAATTCACACCATGGCCAATTTGGTAATGAACCAGATTGAGATGAAACAGATGATCCAGGGGTGGCTAGGTGGTGTGGTGAATACAGCACTGGCCCTGGAGTCAGGAGGACCTGAATTCAAATTCTGCCTCAGACACTTGACACACTTACTAGCCGTGTGACTTTGAGCAAGTCACTTAATGCTAATTGCCTTCAAAAAAAAGGCAAATAAATAAACAGATGATCCGGAAAAGAGATATGACCCATCACCCACCAATTATTAAAGGGTTTTTTTTTCCCCCAAACTTGGTAGGACTTGCTAACACTTAACCTTCAGATTTATACTGTGAGAACCTGGAGTCTCTTTCATTTAGTAATTAGGCATTTGAGGAGGTATTTAGTGCATGGAGAATTCTATCAATTATCAAGCGTTTGGATAGAATGCTGTCCCCAGAGTCAGGAAAACCTAAGTTTAAACGCTGCTTCAGACTCATACTGGCTCTAGGATTTTGGGATGTTGTAAAATGGGGGCACTGAGCTAGGTATCCTCGAGCCCCTTTTCCACTCAAGATATAGAGTCCTGTGATAAGTATATCCATCTGTGAGTTTATTCATTCATTGACGTAAGTCTTCCTCAAATTTAGAACTATCCAAAAGTTAATGGACTGCATCTGGAGTTAATGGAATCACTTTTTAGAGATTTTCAGGCAAAGACTGAATGACTATTTGGCTATGGAATGTCTATGACATTAAGATTCTTTTGATGTTTGAAATTCTGTGAGTGTTGAGATAGGCAATTATCAACTTGTGAATCATATGGAGACAGTTGTTACCACCCAAGACTCAGTGATGTAGTTAGTGCTTTCCCTATAATCATGTGGATACTCAGGTCTAGAGTACATTCTAGAAATGAAATGCAAAAAAATTGAATAGTTCAAGCTATTAGCCAATTATGTAAGAAATGTGAAAGCATGCATTTACGGTTAGGTAAGTCTAGGTAAAGCTAAAGAAAAATGCTGGCAATTTGTACTGTTTATTTGTAGGGCATAAGTACCAACAAACTGTTGAGAAGCAGTGTGGCATGGTTGATAAAGAGCTGTCTCCAAAGCCAAGGAGATCTGGATTTGAGTACTGTCCATGATGCATACTGGCTGTGTGACTCTTGGCTATCCATCCAACATCTCTGTCTTCTAGGTTACTTCTTCAAGACTCTAAGCTTTCAGAACTGGTGCTAACCTGCATTGGTAGAGGAAATTTCCTTATTCCAAAGCTCCCTATGCCAGTAGAATCATAACTCCATACCCTATCTCCCATCTTAGAGTACAAGCATCACAAACCTTTGGGACTGATATACGTAGAATTTTTTATTTTTGTCTTTGGAAGAAGATAGAAAGAACATGAGGATTATCCTAGCCAGGGGAAACCGTTTCATCCAGAGTAATGGTAGTGGGAATTTGAAGATCTTCTCTGCCCTTTAACAAACTTAAGGAAATTTGAATATCTTTCCTTCTTTGAAGATCTTCCCTCCCCCCTAATATGCCAAATGTAATCACATAAAGAGCCTGTAGTGGGAGGAGCTTTCTGGAGGGTGGAGCAGAGCCCACAGGAAGCTGGGAGTCAGAGGCAGCTAGATGGTGGGAGAGAGAGGACAGCTAGGCTTGTGAGTGTTCGTTTGTGGGAAGACTAAGAGGATGGTGTGGCTTTCTGTGGTGTTATGCTATATTACCTTCTTTCTTACTTTGACGGAGTTGGCTTTCTGGTTTGCGGATTCAGTTTTCTGATGTCTGAATAAATGTTTTGCTTCTGTCTTCTATATGAAGAGTCTCTTACATTTTGTGATTGAGAACTATAATTGCCGTTGGCACTGTGAATATTGCATTCATTGGCACTATACCCAGTATGCCCAAGACTACCCAGCTAGGAGCCATCAAAGCTTTTATAGTACAAAAAGTCCTGTAAGAGAATATTTTACTGTATATAACTTCTTTTCCATGATCCATTCTGGTCAAGGGCATGATTTTGAGAGGAGAATGCTTTAGAAGATGCTTAGTTTGGCAGGAATCTAAGATTCCAGAACTCTCATGCCATCCCTCAAGAAAACGTCTAGCTAGAATGTTCTAATTATATGCTACTAAATATGTAAGGAACCAGAAGCCTGGGCAGAAGATTCAATGTAGACAGCACAGGGCTAGCTTAAAATACGTATCAACTTCTTTCCTTGTCTCCTGTTCCTTACTCAGGAAAATCAGGTTTGACTAACCTAGTATCTTTGAGGAAAGCAAGGTCCCTTTTTGCTTGGATTAAGAAATGATCATCAGGTTTAGGGTCTAATTTCTGTATTTTGCTATAATCCTCTGACACTCTGAGATGGGTCTTTAGTCTTACCTTTGTAAGATTGTATTTAAAACGTATAATGCAACCAAAGTAAATTACCCACTATTTTAGTCATCCTATCCTCTTCCACCTCCGTGCACTTGAAGGGATCGTTTCTGATGTCTTGAAGATGTTTCCTGTTATTGGTCTACCTGGTAAAATCTTTCTCTTCCTTCAAGACACAGCTCAGAGGTCAACTTCATCAATTCTTGCCCAATTTCTTCAAATATGAGGAATTTTCTCATATTTCTTATAACATTTTAACTACATACCACCTTGTTCTCCCCATTTTCCAATCTGCATTGTAGTTATTTATGTGCATGTTGTTTTCCTGGGAAATTTGTATCATCTTTGCTTCTCCAGGGACTTGGACAATGCCTTGGACACCTATTAGTTGGATTCAGGTGTTAAATTGTGAAGTTGTGAAGTTCCATTTATTCCTTATTGGACTGTAGTAGTGAAAAATGCTGGCCAGAAACAAGGTGGTATGAATGGAAAGGGGAATGAGATAGCCTATTACTGGGCCTCTAAGAAGAAAACAAATTGTTTGAAAGTGGACTAAATATCTGAGAGTTGTCCCTAGGCAAGGGTATATTGTTAGGGATCTCCAAATTCTTCCCCAGTTTAATAAATAAGATCGCTAGCTCTCCAGTCCTTTGCCACTGATACCCTCTAGCCTCACCTTGTTGGAGCCATAGTTTGTTATTGGTTGGAAGCTGAGATATTCTTCATCCTGCTCTATAATTGGCAGGATAGATGGAAAGGGGAGGTGGGGGATGGGGGTGAGGGTGTAAATCCCAGAGCAGTGGGAATAGGAGTAGAGTAGGAAGAGATGTTTTTGTGGCATCTCAAATTCAAGCTACAAATATATTCCAAAGAAACATCACTGCCTATGGTGGTGAGGGTCTTTAGTTACGTTAGAACCACATTCCAGAAAAAAAGAATCATACTTCAGGTATATCTTTTATAAAACTCTTGTGAGTTTCTTGTGGGCCTAAAAGCCTGAAGACCATGCATAGGATTTTCCATATGGAAAAACATGCTCCAAATTTCAAACAACCATCTTAAAAGTGAAATTTTAGAGCACAACTTCTCCCAAATTTGAGAACTATTCATTTTATGAGTTTCAAGATCCAAATTTACATAAAAGGACATATCACTAGGGTTTGGGAGAAGATGGAAACTACACATATAATTGAGGAAAACAGTATCCACTAGTGAGAAAAAATACTGAACTCTTAGTAAAAAAAATTGAGTCAGAATATCTGGATTCTAGTTCTGATTTTGCCATATCACTTAAATTCTCCAAGACTCAGTTAATGAATTTGTAGAATGGGGGAGTAACTCTTACATTACTCATGTCATGGGTGTCTATGAAGAAGACTTTGTAAGCGGTTAAGGGATTTTTAAATTTTCATATGTTAAATATGTAGTATTATATATTCATAAAGAACTTAATATTTTCTTTGAGGACTAACGTAATGTAATGAAATGTAGGAGAAATAGACAAATCATTCATGACAAATACATGGTTGTTCATGATGTGATTTGAAGCTTACTGAATAGCAGTAGGAAGCACAATGTCTCTGGAGTCAGAGGATTTAGGCACTGATCTCTGATGATTACTACTTGTGTGACCTTGGGCAAGTCAATTAGCTTCTAGGACCTCAGTTACTCCTTTGTAAAAGGAAGGAGTCAGACTAGGTGGTTTCTACTATGCCATTCAATTCTAGATTTATTATTCTTCCTGATGGCCCAGTGGATAGAGCCCTGGGCCTGAAATCAAAAGATCTGAGTCCTAATCCAGCCTCAGACACTTTGTGACCTTGGGCAAGTCATTTAACCTATCTTTCCCTGAGTTTTCTCAATCATAAAATGGGGAAGATAATAGCAACTACCTTGTCATGATGATCAAATGAGATAATAATTGAAAAGTCCTTAGCACAGTGCATGGCACATGGTAAGCCCTACATAAATGTTAACTAATATTATTGTTACTACTACTCTACTGGTGTGCAATTTGATTGAAATGAATATTCTGCATTGGGAATCCATTCTGATCATTTAAGGCAATGCTATAACCTCTTTCATATTTATTTTATTTATTTATGCATATTTTATATTTTTGTTTATTTATTTATAAAATATATTTATATTTTATTATATTTTATGTTTATATATTCTCCTTTTAAATTGCAAATAACCCTGCCATTAGCACCTCAAGAAGAATTAGTTTATATGAGTAGATATCTAAGCTCAAAGACAAGAAAACACAGAAGGCAGTTTTCATTTGGAGTAGGGGTAAGGGAAGTAGTGAGCAGACTTCAGAAAATGGCATACTACCCAGGTAGGTTATCTATGGCAGATAACTGGAGTACATGGTGTTGGAGGCAGGAAGTGGGTATGCTGTATGGTACCCAGCATTCCAAAGAAGGACCAAAAAAAGTGCTGAATTTTAATGATAAATTTTTCCCATTGCAAATTTTGCCAACAACTGGCACTACTTTATTGTGAGATAATAAAGTCCTTTGTTATGAGATACTTTTATCAGAGGCATAAAGATTGCATATTTTTGGAAGTATATCTTTGCATCTGTGATCTACACAGTCATCTGCACTTCCCTCCCTCAAGCATGCATTATCAGAAAGTTCCCTAAGTTTGGTCAATAATCATGATCGTAACCATTATTATTATTATTATAAAATCAATAGCATTTATATAGCACTTTAAGTTGTGTGATACTTTACATATGTTATCTCATTTGTTCCTCATAATAACCCTCTCAGTTAAGTGCTATTATAATTTTCATTTTATAGATGAGAAGACTGAGGTTGTACATTGGGTGGCATAGAAATGGAGTGTCACGCTTGAAGTCAGTAACACTCAAGCTCCTAAATTCAAATCCGACCTCTGGCACTTACTAGTTTTGTGACCCTGGACAAGTCACTTAACCCTGCTTGCTTCATCTCCTCATTTGTAAAATGAATAGGACAAGCAATTGGCAAACTGCTCCAGGATCTTTGCAAAGCAAACCCCAAACGAAGTCATGAAGAGTCAGATGTGATTGAAACGTCTAAACTACAGCAAAGACAGGAATTAAATTCCCGTTCTTTCTGACTCAAAAGTCTAACACTCTTGATATGACAATTAACTGTCTAGATAATATTTGCTCAAAAGTAAAGATGAGGAACCTCCATTAATGTTTCTTTTACTAGACCAATTAGTACAAAGCAAAATACATTTGTATAAAGAGCAACACAAATTGAATGACAAGGAAAATTCTCCTCGAAGGCTCACAGGAGTATAGTTTCCCATAGTCTATATGGGAAGGACTGAAGAACAAAGCCATGGCAATTCTTATTCCTAGCACCGTCCCCAGTGGAAGTCATTCCCAACTCTACTACTGTTTGCTTCCTCAGAGAGCCACCAATATTGTTTGCTGTTTTAATAATGTCACGAGAATGCAAGCATTTTCCCATCACTGCTAGTCACCGATTAACGAATTTAAGCAAAGCTTTGAATCAAACTGTGGGCAGTTGGTTACATTAGCCCTCAGAGAGAATACTTGGTTTTCTTTTGTGAATAAATATTTGCAATTAATACCTAAACAATTGATGAAGCCCTACCGTCGCCCGATGAATGTCCATATAGCCCCAATTCTCCTCCAATCTATAGCTCTACCAAAGATGTTCAGTGACATAAAAGTAAAGCATTACAAATAAGATGAAAACAGGCAAGGATATTATCTTTCTGGAAAGAATGTATCCATCATTCTTGTTGTTGGATTTTCCATTGCAAATTCGCCAAAGAAGAAGGATCCCTGACATGACCTTGCTTCTGGTGTTTTAAGGACAAAAGTTTAAATTGTTGCAAAATGTCTGAACTTGATCTACTGTTCCTTCAGAAATGGCCCTCTCACGCCAGAGGGCAAGAATGATATATAGCAAATGTGATGGTGTCAAGTTTTGTGGCCACTTTTGACCCCTTTACACTGCTAGTCTTCTGAAAAAAGAAAATTGCCTTTGAAGCCCAAGGAGAGGCAGAGCAAATGTTTTAATTCTTCTTATTAATGATGTAATAGCATGTGCTAGGAGTAGAGAGTTCCATCTAAATCTTCATGCTTGAGTACCCCTTTCTTGAGCAAAACTGCTGAATCAAGTGGATGCCTTAAATGTGCATTAGTGGAAGTCAGCAAAGTCATTTCAGGGTTGACAGGAAGACAGTGCAGGTCAGGAAGCTCAAGCACAGCATCACTATCTATTTGGGGTGATTCTTCCTGTAGGGTCCTCCAGTAGAAAGTAAGCTCTTTGAGGGCAGGAACTGTTTCCTTCTCTGTCTCTGTCTCTGCCTCTCTCTCTCTCTAGCATTTTGTAATGTTTTATAGTAGTAAATATGTCTTCCTCCCCTCAGTTACTCCCAGATTTAGCATGTCTGTGGCCATCATTTTAAAAAAAAATGGTCCAATCCCAATGATGTGTAACCATTGCTAGAAATGCTAGAGATGCATACATTTAATAGCAAAAATATTCAATCGATATGAATAATGTAAAAATAAATCCATATTCAATAAATTCCAATAATGTGGAAGTAAATCACGTAGCAAAATATTTTCAGTGTTCAATTGGCAAAGGAGTTAAAATCTGCAATTATAGAGGGGTTACAATATAATTCCGGATTCTGTCCTAACGTCTTAGCAGAGCTAAAGAGCAGTCTCTTCATACTTTCAAACCAACAGATAGATGCTTGCCATGCGATAGAGTCCATTTCTTAGAGTCTTGAAAAATATATTGGCAGCAGGCTGAAGAACGGCTTGCATATCTCACCTGAACTTTGTAATCATGATAATCCACATGGTATATTCAGTTCGGTATGCCAGGATTGCCCTTTGCAACTGGTTGCCTTCTCCTAAACCATGGCTCTACATTTTGAAGATTTCTTTTTCTTTTTTTTCTTTTAAACCTACCTGCTTCTCACACCAGTCAGGTTCCTCACTTCATAATTTCTCTATGTTCAGGGCTCACACACAACTAAAGTATCATGAGAGATGAAATCAGTCCAAAATGCCCCTTTCATAAACATTCGTTAATTTGAATTGCAATATAATTGTGACTTTGACAAGTAGAAAAGAGAAAAAAAAACTTGAAAATACTGAACTAAATACAAAACAGATTGTTGCTGTTTAAATAATTTGCTGGTCTCTAAACTTATATGTTTTTTTAAGGTCATGTGAACAAGAACCCCATTTCTGGTCCTATTTAACTGCACACACACATAAAACCATAAAATGTTAAAAATTAAACAGGATTAGTGACATAAGGCCAAGTTTCTGATAACAGGTATGTTATACTTCCTCTGAATCACTACTTCAAAATGCATTTACACTCTAGAAATGCCCCCAGAAAGTGGGGCTATGCTAGCTAATATGCTAACCCATATTCTAAGCTACCCTGTGGTTGGTTGATCTTATGTACTGCAAGCTCACACCAGTGTGCTTCCTATGAACAATCAGATAGTAGACTCAGTTAGGTCTTAAGAAAGGCATTTACTCCAATAGCAATCAACAAATATTTATTTAGCTCCTATTCTCTCACTCTCAAACTGATGGACCATCTTTTTCACTACTGTTAGAAGCTGTGGTGTATGAGGGGAAGAGAGGAGGAGGGCAATTTCTTCTTTCTCTCCTGAAGCAATTTTACCAAATAACTGGGCTGAGCCTGGACTTCCTTGAGCTCTTCTGAGATTAGCTAATTAAACTCCCCAGGAGGTGTTGTTGTTTCCTCATCTACTCTAGCTCCATTTTCTATCATAAAGGATTCTTAACTCAGAAAATGATCCGGGACAGCTAATTAAATGCTCCAGGAGGCTGGCTAATTTGTTTTCTCTTCTAATACTATTGTTCCATTCTTGACTTAGAAAGGAATCAGGGTAGATACATCTTGTTTACACATTAAAATGTCATCTAGTGTGACAATATCAACAGAAGGTGGGGCCTAAAATCGGCCTCCAGATCTGTAGAGTATATATAATTAAACAAGGTCTACCTTACCTATCTGAGAGCAATAGAGGAAACTGGACAACTCCAAAATCTCAGCCTAAGATATCCTCATAAAACTAATGCATATACATAGAAAGCCAGCATGGTTTAGTCAAGAAGATTGGGGCCTGGATCCTGTCTCAGATCTTTACTAGCTGTGGGCCTGGATGCCCCTAGGCAAGACACTCAACCTCTGGGCTTTCAGTCTCTGCTTCTTCTGTCTATGTGTATATAGAAGAATATTCTCTCTCTCTCTCTCTCTCTCTCTCTCTCTCTCTCTCTCTCTCTCTCTCTCTCTCTTTCTCTGTCTCACTCTCTCTTTCACATATATTCTGCATATATATATACATACATACATACATATATGTATGTATGCACACATGTTCATATATACACATGTATAGGTATGTATACATACACATATATGATAATTAAGCCTCTTTGAAGAAAGGATTCAAACTTTTTCTCAAAATTTAGATCTGGAAGGGACCTCAGATGCCATCTATTCCAAAACTTTCATTTTATAGATGTGGTAGCTGAGGCCAAAGATGTTAAGTGATTTCAGTGGGACTAAATAATTTAATCATATAGAATTGGTGGGTCTAAGAACAAATAATAGAAAAATATATGATGTAAATAAATATAAAATTTAAAAAGCACACTGAATCTACCATGAAAAAAACAAAATGAAAACTACATTATAAAGACTTAAAACTAGGACCTGTGTAATGGCCAACCACAATTTCAGAGGACTAATCATGAATTGTTCTATAGACTACCTGATGATAGGTTTAAGATTCAGAATAAAGTATATATTTTTAGTCATTGAAAATATAGGAATTTTTATTTGTCTGTGACTATTAGTTACAATGGTTTCCTTTTTTTTTCTTTTTCTTTTAAATTTGGAGCACGCGTAGATAGAAAAAAAAGCTTGTTATTTAAAAATAAAGTGAATTAAGTTTTTCACTTGAAAAAAAATTAGAGAAGGTAATAGCAAACTACTCCAGTATCTTTGCCATCTCCTCTACCCACTGAGAAGGCAAGCAATATGATATCAATTATACATGTGAAATATTGCAAAAACAAAATTCCATATTAGACATAATTTCAAAAAAAGCAAGAAAACTAAAGTGAGAAAATTACATTTTAATTTACACTCATAATTCACCAGTTCTCTCTCTGGAGAGGAATAGAAATCGCTCATGATGAGTCCTTTGAAATTATCTTGGATCACCGTATTGAACAGAATAGCCAAGTTTTTCACAGTTGATCGTCATTACAACATTGTGGTTACTATGCACAGTGATCTTCCTCACTTCACTTTGCAACAGTTTGTATAGATCTTGCCATGTTTTCCTGTAACCCCATCCCTTGTCATTTCCCAAAGCACAATAGTACTCTACGACAATCATATGCCACAATTTATTCAGCCATTCCCCAATTGATGAGCATCCTCTTGATTTCAACTATTTGCCACCACAAAAAAAGCTGCTACAAATATTTTTATGCATATAAGTCTTTCCCCTTTTTCTTAGATCTTTTTGGGGTACAGACCTAGCAGTGGTATTGTTAGGTCAAAGGGGCTACAGTTTTATAGCCCTTTGGACCTGCATCCAAATTGTTTTCCAGAAGGGTTGGACTAGTTCACAACTCCATCAACAGTTCATTAGTATACCTATTTTTCACTCATCCCTTCCAGCATTTGTCATATCTGATGGGTGTGAGGTGGTACCTCAGAACTGTTTTAATTTTCATTTCTCTAAGCAATACTGATTTAGAGCATTTTTTTGATGTGACCTGTTCATATCCTTTCATTAATTCAGGAATTGCTCTTTTTTTTAATACTTTGACTCAGTTCTTTCCTTAATATATCTTTGAGAAATGAAGTCTTTATCAGAGAAGCTTGCTATGAATTTTTTTGATATTGTTTCATTGTCTATGGTAACTTTAGGAAAATGTAGTTTCCCTGATTATCTCTTTTAATTAGGTCTATTTTTGCTTTTGCTTTGTCTGAGATCATGATTGCTACCCCTGCCCTTTCAAAATTAAGCTGAAGCATATCAGATTCTGCTCCAACCTTTTATTTGAACTTTGTGTCTTTCCATTTCAGGTGTATCTCTTGTAAAATCTCTTGAATTTTAGTTTCTAATTCATTCTACTATCCGCTTCTATTTTATGAGTGAGATCGTGGTATTGAGATTCACAGTTGAATTCTGTGTATTTCCCTTCATCCCATTTTCTTCTGTTTCTTCTCTCGTTTTTTCTTGTCCCTCCTCAAAAGTCTATTTTGCTTCTAACCATTGCCTCCCTTATTCTGTCTTCCCTTTTATCATCCCGTCCCTCTTTCTCTTAGCTCCTTCTCCTCCAATTTCCGTTTCACAAGTTACATATCTCAAGTTACATGTCTATACACAACTTAGTGTGTGTATGTGTGTGTGTAGACGGATATAGGTATATTTGAACCAATTCCAATGAGAATGAGGTTCAAACATTGCCTGCCATCTTGCTGTTTTCCACTCCACTGTAATAACTCTTCCTTGTGCACCTCTTTTATGTAAGAAACATTTTCCTATTCCACCTCCCCCTTTCTTCTTCTCCCAGTGTATCCGTCTTTCTCCCACCTTCATTTTTTCTTATTTTTGGAGGTCATTCCAATGTAATTGACTCTCATTCATGTTCTCTGTCTATGTGAATTTCTTTAAACTGCCCTAATACTGATAAAGTTCTTAGGACTTGCATGTACCATCTTTCCACACAGGAATGTAAACAGTTTAAGTATACTGAGATAATGGTTACTTTTTCACATTTACTTTTTCACGCTTGTTTTCCATTTGAATGTTCATTTTTTTTATTCAGCTCTGTTCTTTTTATTAGGAATGCTTGAAAGTCTTCTATTTCTTTAAATATCCATTTTTTGAGGTGGCTAGGTGGTGCAGTGAATAGAGGACCGGCCCTGGAGTTAGGACCTGAGTTCAAATTTGACCTCAGACACTTAAGACTTTCTAGCTTTGTGACCTTGGGCAAGTCACTTGACCCCAACTGCCCTGTCTTACTCCCTCCAAAAAACAAAAAACAAAAATAAATAAATGTCTATTTTTTCCCTTGAAAGAGTATACTCAGTTTTTCTGGGCAAATTATTTTTAGTTGTAATCCTGACTCCTTTGCCTTCCAGAACTTCATATTCCAAGCCCACTGCTCCTTTAACATGCTGAATTTTGTGTGATCCTGATTGTAGCTCCATAATACCTGAATTGTTTCTTTTTGACAACTTGAAAACATGTGATAAATCAGTGGGAACACTTGAAAAATTGCCATATGTGACATCATACCACACTTTGGCTTTCCAACAATGTTTAACAGTTCCATTAAAGAAAAACTTTACTGATAATTAAGGGATCTGTGGTTACTAGGAAGTGATACTAGAATTTCTTTTGTTTACAAATGAGTCAAGATATATTAGTAATGTCTCCAATAGAAACAAAAAAGATAAGTAGTCTGCATACCCTAGGTGTCAAATGTACATAATTGTTAAACCACACAGTGAAACCTAAGAGCTTGAGTTCTGAATATTGTCCAATTTCCTCTACTTGGTAAAAGAAAAAAATCCTGCTTTTAGTGTTACAAATGTTTACCGAGTAGGCAAAGCCAGAAATGGAATTCATTGTTTTTTTTTTCCTGGCTTTATCTTTTGGGAAAAGATATTTATGAACCTATCTCAACTGAGAGTAGAATCAGCACAAATATTGACCATTTTATTAACAATATCTTACATTTAAACAGTATTTTAGATTCTAACCACCATCACAACTCATTTCTTTAATTTTTCAAACATTTACTTCTGTGTGCACCCCCAAAACTGTGTGCAATAGAAATCCTTACCCAAATAATACTCGGAGGTTTCTCAAGGTAGGAAGCAGAAAAGAATGGTTTATTACGATCTGGAGAAAGGGCCACCCTCCTGACAAATGGTTAGGAAGGAGAAGCAATTTACAAAAGGAAATGGTGAAATTATAAAGCCCTAACGCATAATTCTCCCCCACCCCCTCTTCACCCTTTTCTTCCATTGGCTGGAAGTCAGGTGCACAATTTAAGTGCAGCAATCTACCTTGAGTACAGGAATAAGGAAACAGTAGACCACTCAATGTACATTTGAGAAAGCACTTCTGTCCTTATTTGGCATAACATATGCTGAGGTATCACTGAGGAGAGGGGTGACTCCCTACCACTCTGAGTTTTGAGTCCTTGTAAATCGTGTGATTTCCAGGGAAGGGGAGCTTGGGGCTGTTTCCCATGAAAAGCCTTACTAGATTTTAGAGTATGGTCTGAGAAGTTTTCACTTTTCTCACTCACTTCCTATATGCAAAACATACATGTTACTTTATCTGATCCTGCAAATGACCCCCCATATAAGGCATGTATTATAATTATCACTGTCAATAAGCATTTATTAAGTACCGCCTATATGCCAGGCACTGTGCTAAGAAGATGAGATATAAAAAAGTTTTTTAAATGTCCATAACTCAGAGTTCACTTCAGTAGGGAAGAAAACATGCAAACAACATGTATCAGATCTGTACATGTGTGTGTATGTATGTATCCATGTATGTATACATCTTTTATGATATACACGAATATACATAAATGTGCTATACCACATGTATATAGTACATACGTATATGTATGTATGTGTATGTGTGTATTATAGTATAAACGAGAGATAATTTCAGAGGGAAGAAGGATTTGTCAACCAAAAATTTGAGGTTTATACAAATCAAGACCTGTCTAAAATCATATAGTAGGAGACTATATTGTCATAGGAAAAACACTGGATTTGGCTTAAGAGCTTTGGGGTTTTAATTCTAACCCACTGATTTATTGCCCATGATTCACAGGGCAAGCCACTAACTCGAGTGGTAGTGTGGGAAAAACAAAAACAAACAAATCAAAAAAGCAAAAAAAAACCAAAAAACAAACCCCAAACAATCTCTAGTGTTGGAATAAAGGACCTGGGCTAAGATCCTACCTCTTTTGAGGCAATTAGCCTTGAAGAGTCTTAGTTTCTTAATCTGTAAAATAAAGAGGGTATTCTAGAAGGTCTTAGAGGTCTCCTCCAGCCCCATGTTTACAGTCCTATCACCTCTCTGAGATTTAGTTTCCTCATCTTTTAAATAAGTGAATGGGATTAGTTGACCCCTGTAGTCATGCCCCATCCTAAATCTTACAGTTTTGTTATTAAGTGGGAGATTAGAATATGGGTATTATAATTTTTGCTCTAACTTCTCTCCTCTTATGTTGCCTTTGAAAAACAGCCTCTAAACCATCCACAATGTACTTCATTGGCCTCCTAACAAAAAAAGCAAAACAATTTATTAAAATGCCTCTATTTTACATGATCTGATACATAATCCAATTGCCATTTCAATAAATCTACCCAGGGAAATACCTTTAAATATCAAATGTAACTACTATAAATTACCAACAAATAATTGAAAATCAGGAAAATATTCACCAGATCATCTTTGAAGAGGTCTCGGTTTTGTTGATGAAGTAGTGTGGACTTAAAAAAAAACAAAACACCAAACACAGCATCACATTTAGTACTACTATCATTTTTAACAAGTTTGTTTTTCTTCTCACATTATTTGGTAACTATTTAAGCCAAAACACTATTTTAAAGATAAGTGTCAAAGGCAGGCCAGAAGAACTTGAAATTTTTAATAAAATGAATGGTATGAAAAATCATATAATAACTAGTAGATTGAAAAGCCCTCAGATATTTATCTGTGATGCTCATTCTCCCGACTACCTCCTCCTATAGTAATTTAAGCACATGTGCTTCAGATTTTCTAATTGTAACATCATTTTATCACTTCCTATTTGCCTTTTAGGCATTTTGAAGAAGACTGAGATGCTTTGAAGCATCAAACCATAGTTACTTCAATGGATCTGTGATCTCACAGATAAGGATATTCCCTCCAATGGTGCTGATTATAACTCATCCACAGCTTCTCATCTTGTGCAACTCTTCTCCAAGTTTTCCAGAAAAAAATTTTCCACAGGGAATCTACTCAACTTGCTGTGTGCTTCTCTTGATATTGTAGGGGTAACAATGGAGCAACTGGGCTATGTACTCATTATCCTATGCTCCCTAGTAAATGTGAGAGGCAGGATTTGAGCTGTTTCAGTTCTGCTTTGCTCATAGAGCACAGAACCTTCTCTGATGTAGGCACTCCATGCTGACCATGTCTCCCATGTCACACAATCAATTCCAAAGTTCTTGAGAGACACCTTGAAGGTACCCTTGTATTGCTTCTTCTGACCACCACGCGAATGCTTGCCCTATGTGAATTCATTGTAAAATAGTTTTTTTTGGCAAGCTTATGTTTTACATTCAAACAACATAGCTAGCCCATTGGAACTGTGCTCTCTGAAGCAGAGTTTAAATTCTTGGAAGGTTAGTTCAAGTCAGATCCTCAGTGTCTAGTACCTTATCTAACCAAGGGATCTTCAGAATCTTCCTAAGATAATTCAAATGGAAGCAATACAGTGTTTGCTGCCTGGCAACTTCAGGAGAAATGCCAGGAGCAAAAGAGAGGTCTGTATACAACATATGTAGATCTGACCAAGGCCTTTGATCCTGTTAGTTGTGAGGGCTTATGGAAAACTATGTCAGAATTTGGTTGCCTGCAGAAGTTCATCAGCATTGTATGTCAATTTCATGACAGCATGCTTGCCCAGGGTTCTAGATAATGGGATAACGCTCTCATGCCTTCCCAGTAACCAATGGAGTTAAACAAGGCGGTGTGCTTGCTCCCATGCTTTTTAGAATGATGTTTTTGGCCATGTTGTCAAATGTTTTCAGTGAGGATGAACATGGCCTCAAGGTCAGCTACTACAGTGATGTTAAATTCTTCAGTGCGAAAAGGCTACAAGCCAAGACCAAAGTGGAAGGAGTATTGGTGCACAATTTTCTGTTTGCGGATGATTGTGCACTCAATGCAGCCTCTGAAGCTTAGATGCAACAAAGTATGGATCAATTCTCTGCTGCTCATGCTAATTTTGGCGTAATAATTACCACCAAGAAAACACAGGCGCTCCATCAGCCACCACCACACCATCCATACGTGGAACCATTGGTGTCAGCTACTAAATGATGCTCTTCTCAATCTCTTTATTCACTAAATCCATAGGTAACCTAGACTTCAAAAGAATATCTATGTTAATCTGGCTCAGTTTAGGGCTAGCTCTTCTTAATTAATTAATAAAAATAAGCCAAATGAATTCAAAAGAGCTGATTTCTTTTTCAACAGTAAGCCCCAGATACATTGCATACAAATGCAAAAGGGCACAAATAGGTAATACATCGTTTACAGACCTTAATGAAAAAAAAATGGTCATTGGTTCTTGGACCACAAACAAAAGACACAAACCCAAATTGAATCTTAACAGTGAAATCCTAAATAAGGAATAGATCAAAGAACAGGTTATAGAAATAGCCATTAAATGAAAGAAAACAATAATGATGAAACAACACACCCAAATTTCTGGGTGCAGCTAAAGCAGTCACCAAAGGAAAACTCATATCCTTATGAACATACATTCATAGAACAGAAAAAAAATAATTAATACACTGAATATGCATTTCAAAAAAATTTAGAAAGCAATAGACAAACCAAAGATAAGCACAAAAGAAGAGATACTGAAAATTAGAGGAGGAATGGATGAATTTAAAAAACCCTATAGAAACAATAAATAAAACTAGAAGATAATTCTTTGAAAAAACTAATAAAATTGTTCAACTTTTATGGAGTCTTATTAAAAAGAAGAGAACAGAAAGTTAAATCAATAAAATAGTAAATGAGAAAGATTAAATCACAACAAAACCAGAAGAAATAAAAAAGAATAATCCGAATATATCATGCACAATCATATACTAACAAAACTAACAAGAGAAATAAGTTCAAAAATATAAAATACTGAGACTATCAGAAGACCAGATAGAAATGTTAAATTGTGCAAAGTTCAGATAGATGCAGTTGTAAAAGAATGACCAAAGGCAAACACGGATCTGGACCTGATGGATTCATAGGAGAATTCTATTGAATTTTAAAGTGTAATTAGTACCTGTATTGCACAAATTAGTTTCAAAAATTGAGAAAGAAAACACTCTAACACTATCCTTTTATGAGACAAATAGGATACTAATAACTAGACCAAGGAGTAATGAAACACAGAAGACAAACTATAGGCCAACATCTTCAATGAATATTGATTCAATAATTTTTTTAAAATCCTGTCAAATAAACTACTTTCCCCAAGAAATCATTCATTATAACCAAGTGGCATTTATACGAGGAATGCAAGAATGGTTCAACACGAGCACAAGAATGAATATACTGAATCATATTAAAAGCCAAAATATTCAAAACCACATGATCATCTCAATAGCTGCAGCAAAAGGTCTTTGGCAATGTACAACACTCTTTTTTTGCTAGAAATTTGGTAAAAAAGAGGCATAGAGGGACCTTTTAAATGACATAAAAGGCATCTATCTAAAACAAAAAAGCATCCATCATATGCAAAGGTGATATATTAGAACCTTTTCTAATAAATATAGAAGCGAAGTAAGGTTGCTTACACTGCCCACTATTATTTGATATAGTTCTGGAAATTCTAGCAACAGCAATAAGATAAAAGAAATAAATCAAAGACATAAAGATATGCACAGAGGAGATAAAATTATCCCTATTTGCTGATGATAATTTCTATATAACAATAATAACAATAATACAACCAAAAAGCAGTAATAAAAAGGTCAATTCCATACCAAATAATCACAAAATGACAGCCTACCTATACAAAAGACGTGTAGATTCAATTACAAAGTGCTCCTTAAGGAAATAAAGATAAATTAAATAATGTGATGAGTATTCAGTGCTCATGGTTAGGCTATGCCAATTTAATAAGAATGATAATACTACCAAAATTAATTTACACTTTCAATGCTAAGTCAAATTACAAAGGAGATACTTTATAAAAGTCTACAAAATAATAACGAAATCACCTGGAAAAGCAATAGATATAGAATGTGAAGGGAAATGATAAAAAAGTGAATAGCACTTTCGGACTTCAAACTATATTATAAAACAGCAGTCACTAAAATCATCTGGTATTTGTTTAAAAAATTGAGAAAGATCAGTGGAACATAAGAAACAAGTGAGAATCACAAAAAATATGCAGCTCAATAACCCAATGTTTGATAAAGTAGAAAACATAAATTATCTGGGAGGGGGGGAACTTATTTGATAAAAACAAAACAAAGCAAAAAAGTACTGGGAAAACTGGAAAGCTGAAACCAACACTTTATACCATATTCCACATTATGTTCTGAATGGTTATGTAACCTAAGTATTAAAGATTAGAATATAAAAAATAGAAGAAAAGTCAATCAGATACCTCTCACAGGATGAAGTATATTCTAAACCAAACAAGAGATAGAGGAAATTGCAAAAAAAAAAAAATAGATGATGTTGATTACTTGAAACTAAAAAGCTTCTGCTAAGACAAAATTAATGCATCTAGTGTAAGAAAGGAAGTGGCAAAGGGGAGAAAAATTCACCAGTAAGAGAAATGCAAATGAAAATAACCCTGAAATTTCATCTTATACTCTGAAAATCGGCAGATATGACTAAAAAATGACAACAGTCAATGTTAGAAGAGTTGAGGAATAATAGCACATGTATGTATTGTCAGTGAAGCAATTTAGAATTATCCAAAGTGACTAACATGTTCATGCTATTTGAATCAAAGATTCCGTGACTGATGTTATACTCCAAGGAAGCTATTGGTAAGTAAATCCTCAATTACTATAATATGTGTATGCGCGCACACACACACACACACACACACACACTTTTTTTGTGATAACAAAAGAGAATATCTAAGCATTTTCTAATACATGGACTAAATGAAATATTACTGTGATGTGTGTTATTACGTATAGAGAAGCATTGAAAGAGCTGCATGAACTGATGCAGAATAAAGTCAAGAAAACTCTACACATCATACCTACAACAATTCAAATGGAAAGAACAACCACATGCACACACAAAATCAAAAGTAAATGAAACAAAAGTATGAAGATTAAGTAGGATTAAATGGAGATACGAAAGGCTACCTCCAACTCAATCTTTTGTGCAAGTGGGGGGACCACGGTTGTTACACATTGCGAAGACTTTCTGACTTTTAATTTATTGTTTGTTATGATGATAATTTTGCCTCTTTAGAAAATATTATTTGTTATACACGATGGCTTTCAGGGAAGGGGAGGGAAGGGACACTGGGGATAATTATGGTGATAGAAGAAAAAGAAGAAATCAATAAGAATTTACTTAAAAAAAATACAGAATAAAGCTTAGGAAATTGAGGCTTAATGAAGTGAAGCAAATGGTCCCAAATTATAAAGATAGCAAGTAAAAGAAGTAGGTTTCAAGCTCAACTCTTTTGACTTCACATCCAGCGCTCTTTGCATTACTTCACACCATTTTAGGGCTCCAGCTTCTGGCAAAAAAGCACCAGGAAATTGCATAGTTAATTTTATTTCTTGCTTTAAATAGACCTTTGTGGGCATTCCATCCAAGGCCCCTAATTGCTTATTTTAATTTACAATGTCTGAAATCTTTCCCATATTTTACTTTTCTCTTAACATAGTCTATCAAATTAGCAATGTTATAATGAACCTAATGGCTCTTTTTGAGTAAGAGATAATCTCTGTTTTGTGACATGCTCTATATTTTAAAAATTGAACAAACAACTATAGACTCTGTACAAGGCAATTTGCTCACTGGGTGGAAGATTCTGTCTCCCAGGAAGTTTTAAGTTAACGAGATGAGACAAAAACACAAGTAACCATAAAGACCATTATAACATAATAAATGCAGAACAGAGAGTCAATGTCACATAGTTGAGAAAAAATTGAGAATAGTTCCCAAAGTCAGATCTTGGCTTCAACATTTACTAGATGAAAATGACTGTCAATTAACTTCCATGAGTCTCAGTTTCCATATCCGTAAAATATAGATGAAACATTTATAACACTTTCCTCATTCATTATGAGAAAAACGCTTTGTAAAGCTTAAATTACTATATAAGTGTGGAATGATGATGACTATGATGATGATAATATAAAAATAATACTGTGAGAGTTCTGCAAGAGGAAAGGTTACATTTTTCTACAGGTCATCAGAGATACCAAATACTGCATGGACGAATACTGTTGGAAGGGAAGGAAGAGACTGGTTAAGATTGGGGGATCTCATCTCAGACCATAGCTGTTATCACTCTCTCCTAGGACAGGACATGGTATGATAAAGTACCTCTCCTTGTATCTGAAGCACCTGGGGCCCTCCCTGGAATGCCCCATATCCTTAAGCACATTATGTTTTGGCTCTCTATTTCTTCCATGGCTACGCCCCTTTGGATTAGATTCCATTATGAACATGACTCTGAGGAACAGCATTATCAGGAAACTCATCACCCTCTGACCCAATACCTCTCTCCTCCTTTTCCAGTACATTCTTACCCCCAACTAATTTTCTAATCTTTTTCATATCTTCCCCTATTAAGCAAGAATTTATCACAGTGCCTGGCACACATAGTAGTGCTTAATAAATGTTTATTGATCGACTGGTTGGAGGTTCATCTCCCAGTAATGGTTTTGATAAACATATGAGAAAAGATCACCATGAGAACAATCATAGCTTACTCGCCCAACTTCTATTTCAGAGAATAAGAGAGTAGAAAAGTTCAATGAGAACTGAATAAGATTTACAAAATTGAAATAGCATGTATTTTAATGTTTAGTGACTACCCTTCAAAGAAAAGATATTAATGATTAAAAAAACTATTTTGGAAAACATGAAAAAAATCATAATTGGAGTTGGAACAGGAAGGTACTGGAAAAGAAAGAGTGGAAGGAATTGGTTCACAGGGTGATGAGTTTCCTGATGATGAGGTTCCTAGGGATCATGTTCATAGTGGAGTCCAGTCCAAGGGGGTATGGCCAGATAGGAAATGAAGAGAGAAAAAACATAATTAAAGAATCATCCTGTATCTCCTTACTGTCTCTTGATTGTGATAGAAACAATAAATGGTTTATTTTAATGAATATATACATGAAAGGTGATTTGGGTAAAGCATAGGCATGATCATGTCACTCTAGCCTCCTCAATAAACTCCAACAGTTCCAAATTACTTCCAAGATCAAATATAAAGTTCTCTGATATTTAATTCTCTTCATAACTTGGTTCCCCTATGCATTTCTAGTTTCATTATTCCTTTTTATGTACTCTATTGTCCAGACAAACTGTTGTCCTTTTCACTGTCCTTCACATGTAACACTCCATCTCCTATATCTGTGCCTTTACATTGATTCATCTTTGTGTCAGCAATGTTCAACCTTTTCATCTTTGCTTTTTGAAACCCTACTTTCTGCAAGATTCAACTGGAATACTTATTTCCTTATGCATGAGACCTTTCTTAATTTCTCATTGCTAGTGTCTTCCCCACTCCCACCTCTGTCCCAGTCCTTTGCACATATAGATATGTGTATATTGTCTCCTCCCTATGAGTTCCTTGAGGACAGGAACTGTTTCTGCTTCTGTCTTTGTGTCCCAAGTACCTAGGACAGTATCTGGAACAGAGTTTTGTATATGCTTGCTGTTTAGTTGAATAAATGAGTGAGAACATAATTCAGAATGAGGAAAGTATCATGCAGAAGTTACTACGGCAAATATTGTAATAAATTGGTATTATATTTGATGTAATTATGAGGAAAGAAAGTATTTGGGAAAGCAATTTGGATCATACAAAAAAAAAAGTACTCAATAGTTACTAACTTACCTAGTGGAACCCAATGACCATTCATAAATATATCATCAGTTTCTTAGAGAAAATGATGAAATTTGTAAAAAGGAGCACTGTAATTGTTCCAGTATAAACACTACTTATCAATAGTTTTCCAAGACAGGAATGTAAACTCTTCTCTATTTTAATTATAAAACAATAGTTAAGCAAGCCAAACAAAATGGCTTGAAGCTTGAGCATGCATTACTTCACCTTAAGCGTCATAGTTTCACAGCCACCATTCTATTTCACTGGATGCAAGCCAATTTCCCAGGAAATATGTCCATTTTTTTTTCTTTTGCTTTCTGTTTCCTGCTTACCTGTTAAAATTGAAGTCCTTCTTGCAGGCAGGTGGTTCATTTAGGTGACTTTGAGAAATGTCTCCCTGTTGTATAATTCTTAAGTATTAGGAATTAGTTTCACTTGGCTATGAGTATGCCCCATCTCAAACAAGATTGCTCATATGAATAAAAGATGTTTTTCATCAAGTAGACATAGATAACTAGGGCTATTTAGATAGCCTTAGTTTAGATAACTGTGTGCTATTTCAGTACTTGTTTTTCAGCATAAAATAAGTAGGACAACGTCTACATTGCAACAAGATCAGAAAAGAATAAAATTTCTCATTAACTAATTTAAACTTCCATCACAGGGTGATTGCCATGCCATGGTGGGGAACTAAATAAGAACTTTAGTGGAGATCACATTCTTTGGACTACATGTATATGATGGGGAAAAAAAAAGAAAGAATATTAATGGAAGAGAAGAAATGGGATAGTAGATAGAGAGTCAACCTAGGAGTCAGGAAGACCAGGATTCAAGTCTTACCCCTGAAGTATGTTAATTTCATGACAATTTGACCTCTCTGTGACCCAAGAAACTTTATAAGACTATAAGTTGGGCAAGTCACTGAACCTCTTTAGACCCCAATTTCTTCATACATAGAGTGAAAAGATTGGACTAGACAGTTTCCAAGGTCCTTTCTTCTAAATATATGATCTTACCATTTAAAATTACTGACAAGTCACTGATCTGTCTCAGTGCAGGGCATTTCCATACTGGGAGCTCATTATATTAATAAAATCACAGGCACAGATTCCACCCCTCAAACATATAAATACATACACTCACATATACCCCAAATCAGCATGGAAGTGATTTAGTGAAAATCCGTATTTAAATATATCATGATAAGCACACTAGATCAGTATGTACTAGGCCTTATTTCATTTTATAAAATTTCATTAAACTTTTTTATATATTTAAAAATGGTATTGATTAGTTTTTTCTATAACCTACCCAAATCTGCCACTGATATTGTTCATTGTTCATTTTCACCATCTTAAATATAAAGCACTACATCTATATACAATTTTCTTGGAATTTTTACATGGAGAAGGGTAGAAATGAACAGAATAGTAATTTTCCTGATTACTTTACTGTATCTCTGCTAAAAAGTATTTTGTCACTGTGAATAATTTTTGTGCCCAGTGTATCTGATAAAAGTCAATATTAAAATGATAAACAAATCAATGAAAGAATTTAGTTTTAAGGAACACAAGCTTGTATGCTTTTCTCTTTCTTTCAGTAATATGCTTTTCTAACAGCCTAATTGACCTACCAACTTCAGTAGATTATTGAAATGGTGTACCAATATGTTGAAAGGAGATTCCAGTATATTATTTTCTCTTTTACTATATTCTTCTGAATATGAACCCAGATTTTCTTTTACATCATAGTAGCTATCTATGGTTGGGTTCTTTTTCCTTTGCTTACTCATTTTTATTTTGTTTTGTTTTATTTTATTTTTAGCAACTTGTTATAATAATCAAGTTTTAATCCCAAATTTTCGGAAATGTTGCCCTAGGCCTCGGGTCTTCCTTCCTGTTGTTTTCTGAATTCTGTCTGTGGGTTTCATCTCAGGGACTCCACCTCCTCCAAGCCACAGTTAGGGCCCCCAGACACACTGTCCTCAAAATGTTCTTGCTCCCTGCTGGTATCTAACTCATCAGGAGTATACTCATTCCTCCTTATCCACCTGGGGAGGGGGAAAGAAAAATAGGGGAAAAAAGACATTTACATGATAACTTTGTTTTATATTTGGAGGGAATAGCAAATTTTACATGGTAGCTTTACAATTCATCTTTTTTGTTATTATTATTCTTGTACTGTGTTATGGATATGCTTATTTAGTTCCATAAACTGAAAAATAAAATAAATTTTAAAAAAAGAAAAAAATTATCGAAGTTGCCTCAGTGCTCTAGGCAACTCTTAAAGACAATAAGTTTCAGAGAATGTGAATTAGTAGAGAGAGTTTTCTCATTCAGAAGATCCCTGTACTGATGAAATCATAGACCCAGTTGCTACCTCTGTTCCCATCTGTCAGAATTTGATAACAAATCCTGAGAATTAGTCAACTTATTTATTATGGTTTTAATTTCTTAGATGTGTGGTGAAGAAGCAAGCGAGTTAATTACATAGTGAGACTAACTTACTTGCTGCTTCTTTGGTATTTTAGTGATCTTTGATAATTCAACAAAATGTAAGCAAACATCCTCTCTTCTCCAATGAAGAAGTCACTATTCATTGAACAGGTACTATGGAGGTCATAAAAGAGAATAAGAATTGGACCCTGGTCTCTTTGGAGACTTTTAAGCTAGATAATAACAAATCTCAGGAACTGGTCACATGATCTGCATTTCCGTTGCATGTTCCCATTGGACTAGAACCAATTACTACATTTTATATTGCAACTTTGAAGACTGGGAATTCAAATACACATAACCACTTTGTGGGATTCATTATTTGAATCAATTGAGACCTGGTTAAACACTATATCGAATATTTACTATACCATGGTTTAGTATATACTATATCCTATATTAAGACTAAAGTTATAATGTGTGATAGTACATGAGACCAAATGTTCAGAGTTCAGTTTTAAGAAAAAAATCTGATGGAAGCAATCCTTCCTAATATTTCTACAATGGTTTTTCTACACAGTAGTACCTTTGTTTTAGGTAGTTCTCTCAAATCATATGAGGTCTGTTTAACCTTGCAATTCCAACAGGTTAATGATTCAAGGACTCTAACTCATTAAAGTTAATTGGATATGCTTTAATACGTCCTGAAGGTACTGGAATAGATATTACGGTCTCACACTTTTAATATTCCACCTAAATAATACAAATGACTATATTTGAATAAGGCATGCATGGCTTAGGAAATGTAGCATGAAATAGAAACAAGTTTGGGACTATAACTTGAAAGAACTAAAACAAAAATTTTGAAAATGAATTTGTATGACCATTCCTACTCCCAACTCCCACCTCTCCACTGGAAAACATTTTAAAATTGTAATTAGGTATATGTAAATAATAACTATATGTATGTATATTACACACGTACATACACCCACCCCCACCCCCATCCATCCCCACCCCCATATCTATCTATCTATCTATCTATCTATCTATCTATCTATAATGTTTTTCAGGTTTTATCAATCAAAAACAGCCACACAGTAATTGATTATAGTCTATAGTGATGATGAGGACACACAGTGAATCAATCTGTTCAATTGTTGAAATTCTATAGAGAGCAAACAAGGGAATTTAAAAAGAAAAAAAAATCTCCCTTGTCATTTCTGCCTACTTGCAAACTAATTAAATCCAGAAGGGAACCAATGAATCTGGGGACAAGACAGGAACAACTCTGAAACAATTCAGTCTTCCTTCTGTTCCTCTACAGAGAATTATGAATTACAGGGACTCAAATTACATCAGTGCCTATATATCCCAGAAGAACTACCTCAGTATAGATAATCGATTTCTATTGATAGATTTTTTGGGAAACAAACATTTATTAAGTGACTATTGTGTAAAGAGAACTGGGTGACATAAAATTTAAATAAGATATCACTCTAGTCCCCATGGACAAGGGGGAAGAGGAGGAGAAGGAAAGGAGAAAGAAAGAGAAAGAGGAAGAAGGAGAGTGAGAGGAGGAGATGGAAATGTTAAAAGAATTTAAGGAGTAAGGGAGGTCAGAAGTATGTATAACAAAATAATTTGTAATGGATCAGAAAAAGTAGGATGATAGTCTCATATATTGGTATAGGTCTTCATGACTTTAGGCCCAGCATTCTATCCACTGAATCACCTAGCTGCCCCTTAGGGAAGAATGTGGGCCCACTAAAGACCTCCTTCTTTCTTTGTCTACTTCTCTGATAGTGGTAAAGGATTGTAAAAAAGCCTTTCTCACTAATTAATCTCTCTCCCACCCCACATCTGGGGGATCCCTCGACCTGCCAAATGGGACAATCTGACTACATGTGCCTTTTCTTCAATAGGCCAGAAGCATTGTACAGAACCCTGGATGTAGAATTAGAGGTCCTAGCTCCAACACCCAGATAGATCTGTCACTTATTACTTGGATGAGTTGCAAGGTCACTCACCAGTCCTTTTCCTCAGGTTCCTCAACTATAAAATGAAGAGATTGGTCTAGATGACTCTAAGGTTTCTTTTGCCTCTCAATCAACGATCTTCCTGCCCATTTAGTAGATGTGGAAGAATGGATCCAAAACTGGATCTAAGAAACCAGCCAGTCTGTTAACACCTATGGGAGTCTTGGGTTAACTCTATAAGGAGAGGCATCATGATGTAGTTCAGTACTATCAAACTCAAACAGAAATGGGGGCCACTAGACTGTACACAAAGATCCTTGATTTAGAAAACCACATATTCATTGTATCTATGTTTTTTTTT
>CM053583.1:163447260-163469416 GCA_028627135.1 Pseudochirops cupreus
CTTTTTTTTTCCCCTAAGTTCACATCTGCCATTTATTATTATTTTTTCTTTTTTCTTTTTTTTTGGTATTTATTAATTTTTTTTATTTACTTTTAGTTTGTAAGATTCAGTTCCACAATCCCTTGAGTTTCAAATTTTCTCCCCTCCCTCACCACCCTCCCCATGGCTGCATGCAATCAAGTATAGGATCTGCAAATACTTTCACATTAGACATTAGTCTGGTTGTAAAGAAGGCATGTAATCGATGGCATGAACAATGGGAAAGACGAAACAAAACCAAACAAGAAAAAGAAAGAGAGCAGGCAGTTTGCTTCAGTGTACATTCAAACTCTATTCTTTCTAGTCTTTTCTCTGAATGTAGACATCTCTTTCCATCATGAGTCTTTTGGAGTTGCCTTATAGCCTTGCATTGCTGAGAAGAGTCCAGTGTATCAAAGTTGGTCATCACACATATGTTGTGTCTGTGACTGTGCACAGATTTCTCCTGGTTCTGCTCTTCAAAGATGTACATTCTTTAGATGTAGGAAAACATTTAAAAATGAAGAGACCTGTAGATCTAAGTTACGAGTGTGTCTCCTAAAATGTGTAGGATAGTCAAGCCGATTTCACATTGTCTCTTTTCATTCACTCAATGCCCAACCAGACTGGAATAACAGCTGTTATCTTACTTGATTCTGCCCTCTTCTGTCTCTTTGTAACTCCCCAAGTTAGCCTCCATGCTTGGAACTCCTTCGCTCATCTATTCTTGCTAAAAGTCCTTCTGCGGGTGGCTAGGTGGTGCAGT
Organism: Pseudochirops cupreus; assembly: GCA_028627135.1. Taxonomy (NCBI): domain Eukaryota; kingdom Metazoa; phylum Chordata; class Mammalia; order Diprotodontia; family Pseudocheiridae; genus Pseudochirops; species Pseudochirops cupreus. Next base: position 163,448,045 of record CM053583.1, read on the forward strand.
GAATAGAACACCGGCCCTGGAGTCAGGAAAACCTGAGCTCAAATCCGGGCCTCAGACACCTAACACAGAAGCTAGTTGCGTGACCTTGGGCAAGTCACTTAACCCCAATTGTCCTACCTTTACCCCTCCAAAAAGCAAAAAAAAAAAAAATCCTTCTGTTCCTTCAAGATCTGTCATGGCTATTACCTTCTCTGTAAAACTTTCCCTGAATCCTTCTCCTGCCTGCCAAAAGTTATTATTCCCTGCTGCCTGTTCCATAGGAAAAAAAAAATCCCTTTGCCCTCTTCTCCTGCTCCTTTCATCTAGTAGCTCTTACAGAAACTTGGTTCCCCCTGATGATATAGCTTCCCTAACTACCCTTTCCAGTACTGACCGCACCTTCCTTCTCTGATTCTACTGAGTGCCTTGGCTGAGGTGGGGAGTTGGAATATGCCTTGCTTTTCATTGCCATTTCTAGGTTCTCCCTCTTCCGCTATCACTCAGTAACTTCTCCTCCTTTGAGGTTCATGCTATTCGTATCTACAGCCCAATGAAAATTCTGGTAGGGTTTGGTCTGAAATTGTTCTCTCCTTCCCAGCTCCTACTCTCATACTAGGGAACATCAACCTATAGACTGATTCTACCTCTTCAGCCTACTCCTATGAACTACTCCTCCACACCACCTCAGGCACACACAAAGATGGTCACACACTTCATCTTCCCATCTTTTGTCATTACTGAAAAGGCCAAGGTACCATAAAATGTTGAGGTATAGGGTTATGGGCGCTCAAGGCCCCAAAATAACAATGCCTCTGGTCCTGCCGAACGAATTCAACTCGTCTTCTCTAAGCCAAAGTAAAGCAAAGTTTATTAAGAATTCACCATAATGGGTAGAGTCTTAAGGAGCCTGGGTATCTGTAATGCTTGCATTGGGCAAGGGCGCCAGAATCATCTGACACAGCATGAGTCTATACTAGATCATTCTCTGGCACTCTCATACCTCATGGAGGCAATATGGGGTCTTACATAGAGAAAGGTTGTGGGAGGATTTTAGGGATGGTTTAGAGGAGGAGTTTGGGGAGGGTCTTCAGGAGGAGTCAAATGAGGTCAGACTCCAGTGATGAGAGATTAAGGTGGGAAGTACCTGAAGATGAGGCAATGGAGGGTTTGGGAGGATCAAGGGTAGGAAGTTGCTGGACAATGGAGGGCTAGGCTAGTAACAGAGATTTGGGTCTAGCTATAATGAAAGGCTTATGGCCTCAGGCAAATGCCTTATCAAATGGGAAGATTCAATCAGAGTTCAAGAGGGTTCCCATAGCCTGTGCCTCATCATTACCATAATTCATGGCCTTCCCTACATACTTACAAATAGAAAATATCATGCAACTGTTCTTACTGGGTCCTCTACAAACTTATGTTATGTAACTTCCACTTGGGCCTTCACTGCTTCTAGGCAAGTATATGGAAAGTATATCAACTTACTATCTCACTCTCCACAGTGGTTTTTGCAAATTTTTTCATCCCTCCACACACTTCCCGTGGTTCCTCTTCTTCTTACTCTCTCAGCTGAGACCTTGTCTTATAGTTTACAGAAAAAAATAAGGCCATTTACCAAGAATTCCCTCTTCCTTATCTTGTATAACTCAGGTGCCTTCTGCCACTTTGTCTTCCTGACAGAAACTATGCACAAAAATTTTTGCTGTAAGATCAGGCCATGGAAAAATATTGCCAGCAATATTTTTAAAATTAATACAACTGTGTCCAAAATTACAATTTGCCAACTACCAGTTTGTATTTCCCCCCTGTATCTGTGTACCTCAAAAATCCCCTGTGTACCCTGAACCTTGACATAAAGATCATACAGCTCTAGGTGGCTACCAAGATCAGGGCTTGAGTATTCCATTCTCAGAAGAGTGCTTGCAAGCAGATCACCTCATCCCAGGAGAACATGTTCCCCAGGGAGCACATCTTCCCCCACCCCCACCCTCACCCTGAGAGCATGTTGCTCACCTGTGACCTAGCCTTTCCACCTGAATGGACCCATGTCTCTGTGCTCTACTTTAAGTGAGTTTTACTCTGTATATTCCCTTCTCCTTCTCTCCTTCCCCCCTTCTCTATTACTTGCAGATAAAACTTCAACATTGAAGATATCTTCATAATTATGACATATTATTCATGACATCTTAACCCTGACTGTTCTGGCTGACCCATAGGCTTTTCCTTAGACATAAATTGAGTCTCCGGACAAGGACTTCACTTATTGGCAGGTGCATTTGGAGAATTTGTCTCTATCTCTTATTTTCTATAATGGTCAAAGGTTCGGTGCAATTTTTGGTAGTCCACTGGAGGGACTCCCTTAAAATATGTCCTTCTATACCCTGAATCCACCACCTCTCTGGCAGGCAATTGAAAGCAAGCTTAATCATAAGTCTTCTGGAAGCATTCATAGATAGCCATTATGTTGATCATAGGTTTTACCAATTGCAACATTGTCACTACTGTTTTCAGTGTTCTTGCCCTTGTATAAATTACTCTCTTGGTTCTGCTCATTTGATTCTCCATCAGTTTAAACAAGTTTTCAAAATTGTTCATAATACTTTTATGAAATAAAATATTCTTCTGGTTCTGTTGACCACTTGTAACAACAATGCAATATTCACAATAACCATGGTGACTATAAATATGCTGGTGTAGTTGTAAATCACAAAATGTAACAGACTCTCCACATGGAGGACAGAGCCAAAGCATTTATTCAAATACCAGAAAGCCTGGTCCCCAAACCAGAAAGTCAAAGTCATTACAGTAACCACAAAGTTGGTACACATAGTTAATGAAGTGAACATCCACATTCCCAAGACTTCAAAACAAAACAGGCTTCTTCAGTCGAAGATCCTCCTCTCCTCACTCACTCCATTGAGCAAGGATCCTCCTATCCTCAGCCATGGTAGCTGTTCAGCCTCCAGGCCGCTTGCTTCCAGCAGTTCTCATTGTCAGCAGTTCTCTGCAGAATTCTTCAGCAGAAGTTCTAGCTGGCTCTCAGAAGAAGTTCTGCCACCACCAGTTCTGTTATCAAAATCTCTTCCCTCTCCAGCCTGGGCCTCTCCTTATATATGGTGTTAGCTCCTCCCTGTCCCACCCTTCCTGCTATGTCAGCAAGTACATCCCACTGTGGGATTCACAAGTTCTGGATCCCAATATTTGACACAATTATGAACTTGAAACTAAGTTCTAAGTACCTGTTAGCTTGCCAATACCTTGGGCACAGAAGATCTTCAAATCTCATTACCATTATACCACTCCACATCAGTTCATATGTCTTTTCATTTCTGAGGACAACTTTGATTTCAATGGTGAAAGAAAAGCCTTAAAGAAAGACCAATTTGATTTGGTTCCTATAGTAGAAGGTACCTAGAACTTAACTTCTGAGACCATAGCAGCAAAGAGAAAGTGAGGCTGGTGACCTTGAATAGCCTTCTCTCACTCAAATCAAAATCAACTGCAAGTCATCATCATTTCCCTGATGCCATGATCCTCTTTGAAAATGAAGGACAAACACAACAATAACTCTCCACTATCCACTATATTGATAAAGAAACAAAAATTAAAGGTCTTGTATGATGCCAGGGGTGACCAAAAAACAAACTCAGAAGAGGAAAATAGTTCAAAACCACTTATAATCAAAAGATCAAAGAAAAAGAAAACCTTGCCACAGAAACAAGTCTTTGAAGAAATAACTTCAGTTAACAAATAATTTTTTTTTAATGAGATACATAGGGAAAAAGGATAAACAGACCATGGGAGTTGACTTTTTCCCCAGATGTGGCTCTGATAGGCCAAGGCAGAGATCCCACTGGATTCCTGAGTTTTTGAGATCTCTCTGGCTTCTTCAGGCTCCCTTGAAGGATACTTGGTCATCTTATGGTAGATCACTACACTGGGTGGAGGAGCTTATTTGTGTTTCTCTTTGTTTGAATCATTGCTTCATTGAAACCCTTTTTAATCCTTGTCTAGCAGGAATGAGAGCCTAGCTGGAGTTATGTAACGAATTTGTAGTTGACTCAGTCAGACTTTTTTGCCTGATTTTTTCCACCTTCGTTCAGCAGCATGTGTGTAGGAGCAGAGATGATGAATAGTGGAGTGATCTGAGACAGAAGCCTGGGTGGGTGGTAAACAATGACATGATAGGGAGATGAGGGATTCAGGAGAGGAGGATAGTGGAGAGTTATTGTTGTGTTTGTCCTTCATTTTCAAAGAGGATCGCATCAGGGAAATGATGACGACTTGCAGTTGACTTTGATTTGAGTGAGAGAAGGCTGTTCAAGGTCACCAGCCTCACTTTCTCTTCTGGAGCTATCTGGGTCCAGTGGCTAGATACTCATCAGGAAGACTGGAGATGACCCAGGATGCAATGTGAGACTCTGGCTCTTTTAGGCTAAGGCCTTTTCAAGTACTCAGTTGGAGTGAGGTAATGCCCATTCAGTGAATAGGTCTCTTTAAGAAGTGAATCAAGGCATGGTCCCTTTAATTAGAAAAAAAGAAAAAAAAATCAAGCTGGAAGGGGAAGATCCTCAGGGTTTCTGTTCCAAAGAGTTACCATTGACATTCATTCTAAGCCAGGAGGGCCTAAAATATAGTCATTAAGTGGAGCTTGGGCAGGGACCTCTTGTAGTCCAATCTATGGGCTTTAGGGTGAACTAGTTTTAAGGTTTTTGTCAGGGTTGGAAGCCTTGCCCTAAGGGGTAGCAGGTACTTACCTTTACAAAGGAGAAGACCATTTTCTCTTTAAAGAAAGTAATGCTGGAGGGTATATGTTAAGAGGGTTTATTGATGTTACACAGGGAAGCCTTACAGCAGGACTCTAAGGCTGCCTGCCCCTCCAAGGCTTGGATCCTTTTATCTACCCCAGATCCACACACCATAGTGACACAGTCCAGCTGATTGCAATTGAGAGAGGGGAGGTAACTTGTGAAAGGGGAATTGCAATCACAAGGGCATGAAGACCCCAGGGTGTGGAGACATCAGTCAGGAACCTCAGGTATCCCACCTAAGAAAGTCTTGATCAATGCAATATCCCCTGGCCAGGGATGGTGCAATATGCTCTGACTTCCATGTGACCCAACTAATTCCCAGGCCTCAAACACATCACGGTGCCTCAACATTACCACTTGCAATCTGGGACCTATTTATGACCCTTACAGCTTTTGTGAAAGAAGAAAGAAAGGAAGAAAGCTGAGAGTTGAACTAGTTCACCAAGGAGTCAAGATGGGGAGAAGAGAGTGTTTAGTAGGGAAGATGGCTTGGGAGACTTCTGAGAAGTCAAGGAATTTAAGGTAAGGGTGCAATTAAAGCCAAGCATTACATAAAGGAAGGAAGAGGGGAAAGTGACAAAGTCAATAGTTTATGGTTCAATAAGTGGATTTCAGAATTCATAAACATAGAACTGGTACATTTATGGATTGTGGCAAGATCAATGTTACGACCATATTTATATTTTGCTGGGGTAGAGTGGATGAGTAGCGAATGAGAGGTGAATAGGTTGAAGAACTAATTGGTCAGAGGATTTGAGGAGAATCAGTCTATATGTTGAAGTCCCCTAGTATGAGGGTATGAGTTGGGGGAGGAGGGAACAATGGCAAGCTAGGTATCAAATTCATTGAGGAAGGAAGAGGAATGACCTGGAGGTCTATAATAGTAATTGAATTTGAAGATCCCCTTGCATTTGCCATCAAACAGGTACTTAGCACTTAGTTCCTAGTTCATGGTTGTTTTAAGTATTAAGACTCAGAACTTGTGAATCCTACAGTGGGACAGACATGTTGATGAAGCAGGGAGGAGCTAATACCATATAAGGAAAAGCCTAAGCTGAGAGAGGCCAGAACAGCTTGGAGCAAGCTTCTGGAGGCTGGGCTGTTACTGCTGGAGAGAGAAAAGAGAATTGAAAACTGAAATGAGAACTGAGAAGAATTGAGAAGAGAAATGAGAACTGAGGACTGAACTGAGAATTGAGAAAAACTGAGAAATGAGAAGAGAGGAGAACTGGGAAGAGGCATGGCTGTGGTGTTGATATTTTGTCTGTTTTGATGTTACTTTGTCAGATTCATCTGCTGTTAAAGGATGGTGCTGTTGTCACAGAAACTCTGGGACCTTGCTGCTGGTTCAGAAGTCCTGAAAGAGGATTTTCTTGTTGTATGCTTACATAAATCCTGGAGGAGGGTCTTGCTGATGATTTCAGAGGTCCTGGGACTATACTGATGATTTCTGTTGAGTTCTCAGATGTTGTTGATGGGTCTGAGTTGATTTCACAGGCAGAAAGTGAATTGATGAGGATTCCAGCAATGTGAACCAAATGTTATTGTGGCTTTGTTAGGCTTTGTCTTCCCAGGATCAGAAACTGTGAAGGACTTGAGGTGGACCAGACACTGTGAACTTCATTGTGGAACAGAAACTGGACAAGGAACTGCACAAGAAGCTGGACAAAGAAATGAGAAACTGTCTGCCTTTGAACTCAGGTGACAGTGGGATAGATTCAGGCAGGAGTTGGGACGATGGAAGAGGAACCATGGAAGCTGGGAGCCTGCCTTGCAGAAAGATGAAAAGACCTCTCCTTGGATATTTAATTCAAACTGAGAAGATCATGATTTACTAGGGGTGGAGAACTTTGACCTTTACATTTAGATGATTAAGTTAAGGACTTACTAATTAAGGATGATTGGAAACTAATTTCCAATTAAGAAGAGAGAAGACTTTTTGATTGAAGAGATTTAGACAATGTGACCTAGGGGTGGAAGACTTTGGCCTTTGTACTTTGTGTCAATTAAGGAGACTTGCCTCCTTAATGATATTATATTTTGCTTAAAACTATGTGACCACTTTGGTGAAAACTATGTGGCCATTTTAGTAATAAGTTGTTATGCCATAACATTTTGAATGCTGTACTTTGATTCCTGTCAATGTTTTGTCTTAGTTTGTTACTGAATAAATAGAGAGTTTGCTATACTGTGTAATCAGAACTTCAAAAGCTGTTCACAGCCACAATACTCTAGAAAGCTGCTTGTGCTTGGCTTTACAAGGTCTGTAGACAACTGCCACCAGGATAATCTAATGTTCACATTTTAAATATGAGGAGCCTTAGAATAAAAAAGATTGAGTTCAAATCCTGTCTTACATGCTTATTAACTATGGTACTGAGCAAGTAGCATAATGCCTCTTAGGTTACAGTTAATTTCCTCCTCTGCAAAATGAGGACATTCATAGCACCTACCTAGAAGATTATTACGAGGCTCAAACAGAATTACATGTTTTAAGCACTTGGAACATCTTAAAGCACTATATAAATACTATAAACCTCTTTTAGCAGTGGTTTCCTCCTCTGGCGCATGCACGCGTGTGAGTGTGTGTGTGTGTGTGTGTGTGTGTGTGTGTGTTTATCTAAGTCTTCTAAATTCTTTTTTGGCTGTAACTATATGATCTTATACTCAGGGTCACCCACAGACTGTCAGGAGTGGGATTTGAACTTAAACCCTCAGAATCTAGAGCTAGTGTTCTTACTGTTACATATTCCTGCCCTCCAGTTCTAGCTCATCTCTATAATTGCCATTACTTATAACAATTCATTTTTATATAGCATCTCTAACCACAACAGTATGACGTATATAGCATAAATACATTAATCCCATTTTACAGATAAGGAACTTGTTATACATGGTGATAAAAATGGATTATAGTCCTTGTTCAAACTTGAGCTCTGACTGCAAATATAGGGTATTTTTGTCTCTACTTACCCTTCCCTATTTCTCTCTCTCTCTCTCTCTCTCTCTCTCTCTCTCTCTCTCTCTCTCTGTCTCTTTCTCTCTACACACACACATGCACTCACACACACACAGAGGTATGCACGTACATGTTTGTGTGTCTCTCAGCCTCAGTTTTCTCAGCTATAAAATGGTAATAAACTATTTGCATTGCATACTAGTAAAGCTTGCTATTATTTAAATCTTTGTGAAGCATATTATTATGTAAGTTGGAACCATTGTTGATGTTGTAATTATGTAGATAATGTGGTATTGTGAATGGAAACCTGGCCTGGAAGCCAGGAAGATCTGAGTTCAAATCCCATCTCTGACATATTAATTCTCCATTTGTTTGGGTTTTGATGACTCAGAATGAGTATAGATAGCAATTATTTCTGTTCTGTCCAGAAACTCTGAGTGTCTTTGTCTCTCAGATTTGAGAAAGTTACTAATCTAGTAGATGAGGAAAATATAATGAATATAGTTTATGAAGATTTTAGAAAAGCTTTTAATGAAGTTCTCATACTATCCTTGGGGAGAAGATGGAAAAATATGGATTAAATGAGAATATGATCATATGTATTCAGAACTGGTTAGATGACTGGAATAAAATAAAAATTCATGGTTTACTGTCAACATGGTAGGAAGTCTTTAGTAAAATACCTCAGGAATATATGTATATGTATATGTGTATATATTCACATAAATGCATATGTATGTATATATATATATGTGTGTGTATATATGTGTGTATATACACATATACTCTTAAATTAATGACCTAGATAAAGATATAGATAGTATATTCACCAAATTTGTAGATTTGTAGGCAATACAAAGCCCATAGGAAGAGCTAATGTAACACTGAATACCTTGGCTCCCATTGCTTAAAGCCCAAGTATATTACATTTCATCCCTCCTTCAAGCTTCTCTGGATTCAGGCCTGGAAGAGACTTATAATTACATAATTTATGCCACCACACACACTCATTTGTAGATAACTTTTTTTTAAAAATAGCATACGATCAGGGAAGCAAAGTGTTTTGCTCAAGGTCACATTGATAGGAAAGAGAAGGGCAAAGATCTGAACCCAGATCTTCTTACTACAAATCCAGTGTTTCTTCCACTATATCAATGATCTAATTTTAATTAAAATCTTACCATGACAAGGAATTATTTTCTTTTCCCCCATTTAATTTCTTTATCTCATTCAAAGAAACAAGAGCTATCTATTTTTCTTTGATGATATATGTTTTACTTAAAAAATACCCATGAATGTCCAGGATGCCCATGAAGTCTCCTTCTACTTGATCCTCCTTCTCTAATTATAATAACTTTCATTTATACAGTGCTTTATCTTCACAAAGTACTGTTCTAATAATAACCTTGTGGATGAAGTACTTCAGGCACTATTATCACCCCCCCCTTTTTTTTTTCCAAAAGAGGAGAGTAAGATTTGGAGAAGAAAAGGGAATTTGCCCATGGTTACATAACTAGTGTCCAAGGCAAGGTTTGATCCCTGGCATTTTGACATCAGCTTTTTGCCACTATGTTCTTTAAGTGGTGCCTTTAAAAACAAACAAAAACCAAAATCCTTCTGATTTGATTTCAGTTGTTTTTCTTCAGCAACCGTGTTTGGAATAACCATCACTACTACCATGACAATTAATACTACTACCACTACTCCTTCCACTCCTAGCACTACTACACTTACTACCACTACTACTACTGTTACTGCTACTACTACTACCATTATTACTACTACCACTACTACTATTATTACTGCTGCTGCTATCACTACTACTACAACTACTGCCACTACTACTACTACTATTACTACTACTACTATTACTACCACTACTACTATTACTACCACTACTACTACTATTACCACTACTACTACTACTATGACTATTAAGATTACTATTGCCTGCTGATCATACAGTGCTTACTATGTGAGAGTAACCATCTTAAGATTTATTGATGTGGAGGCAAAAGGCAGAGCAAAAAGGAGTCATCACTAAATGTGAATCAGTGGGGGGAAAAGGAGATGATAGAGAAAGTGATTACTATTAAAATGTACAATCGTTTACTTGTATGTAGGGAACAGTTATATCATCATCATCATCATCATCATCATCATCATCATCATCATCATCATAACTAGAATTTGTATAATGTCTTAAGGTTTGCAGAGTGATTTATGTATGTTCTTTTGTTTGATTTTCATCACAACCCACTGGGGTGTAGGTGTTGTTAATTTCTCCATTTTCTAGCTGAGGAAACTGAGGTTGATTGAGATCAAGTAACTTACCTTTAGGTCATACAGCTGGTAAATATCTGAATCAGGTCTGGAAGTCAGCCCTTCTTGATTTCACATAAAGCACTCTATCCAGAATACCACTTTACTTAAATTAACATCCTTTAGTTCTAAATCATCTTGGAAAACAGAGAGAGAAGTTCTAGTAAAGTAGGTACTACAACATTCTAATATTATCTTTTTCATTCATCAAATTGTTACAGAAGGAAGAACAGGATTTTAAAAAAATAGAAATAATAAGTTAAAGCTTTCCCTGGTGAAAAGAATAGTGTGTGTATGTGTGTGGGGGAACAAACAAACAAAAAAACCCATCTTATCAAAACAAGATTTTAACACGATGTTTTTCTTCCCTGAGAAGGTTTTAATTCATCCATCAAAACGTTCCCCTTTTAAATTATTAAAATCAGTTTAAACCATGAGATGGCCAGTCAATAACAATGACAAAACTGGTCCATTTTTAAGCACTTGCTCACCTTGGCAACTTGTTAAAAATTGCCCAACTAGGCAATGTCTTAGAAGATTGCTCAGTTCCCCAGTCCTCCTCTTACTTAAGCTTAGTAAACCACCTTGCTTTGTTTTGATTTAGAGGTATTGTCATCAGTACATTAAACAGTGAACTAAATGCCATAGAAACCCGGATATCAAGTGAGCTACTTGAGCTACCTATGAATTGTTAATTGTCTACGATCCTTAAACTAGATACCTAAAATGAATAGACCACTATCAGCAACAGATGTAAATTATGTGGGTACTGAAAGTGCCCAAAGGCAAGTGGCATGCTAAATTTTTTATGACCTTCCTAAGTGTCTCCTATCTAGTCTACATGGCTTTCCTCAAACTCTGGGAGATCTGCTGTTAAAAGACTTGTTCTATTATAAAAGTAGATTGAAGAAATAATCTCAAATTTTTGTAAAATTTTCACCATGAAAATATGAATGAAGGACTCTATTCTGGCATTTTCTCTATGTGTAAAACACTATTGGAAATATGTTAATGTTGATACTTGATATGTAGCAGGATGATGCAGTGGAAAGAAGAGTAAATTTAGAATCAGGAGATGTCTTAAAATCCTGACAGTAATTTACAGCTTGTATGATCTTCAGTATTCTCATCCATCAAGTGAGGAAGCTAGATTCCCTCTGACATTCTTTCCAGTACCAAATCTATGAATCTTTTATTTTTTTTACACTGAGGGTCTGTTGGTGGGTTTGGTAAAAATTACCTCCAATACTCTATTCATACTGATGCTTTCTGAAAAGTGAAAGATATCTCACCTAAGAATTTAAGCCATCTTGGTCTCTTAAAAACTAATGGTGAAGCTCAGTAGCCTTTAAGTTCACTTAGAAAATGCAACTTCCCAGGGGGCAGAGCCAAGTTGGCAGAGTAAAAGCAGGAACTTGCTTCAACTCCAGCTCCAACCCCTTCTAATACATGTAAAAAAAAATGACTCAAAACAAATTTTAGAGCTACCAAAACTCACAAAGTGACAGACAGAAACAAATCTCCTGCTGAAGGCAGCCTGGCAAGTCAATGGGAAGGGTCTAACACACCAAATTGAGAGCCGAGTGCAGTCCAGCATGAGCCGTGTGGACCCAGACCTGGGGTGGCCCTAACCAGTGGTGCAGACCAACTGGATCAGACTTTAGGAGAGTGAATTACTGTCAGCTATGGTGGTTTCCAGACTTTTCAACCCATAAACACCAAAGAGAAAGTAAAAGGTCAGTAGGAAACTCTATTGGAACTGTTTGAGAGAAGAGAACAGTCCAGGCCCTGCCCCCAGGGCAAGAAGCAGTGGCAGTGTGGGGTCTGCAACTGCTGCCAGATGGCTGCAGATCTTAGGGGACCAAGTGACCATTCAGAGGGCAATCACTTTTGCTTTGACCTGCTTGGATCTTGGGTGGTTGTCCTGGGGTGAGGAACAACAGTGTGCCAGAGCTTGTGGTGGTTGTAGGGAGGGTACCCTACTCATAGTTCTGACAACAACTCTGGCAGCAGCTGTGAAAACCCCAGCAATTTGGGACACAGCTTTCTCCCCACTGGAAGCAGAGTTCTACTGTGACAAAGAGCTCAAAAGTCAAGTAATTGACTGGCAAGATGAACAAATAGAGGAAGAGCAATCAGACTACAGAATCCTTTTTTGGGGACAAAGTGGATCAAAACATGGAACCAGAAGAAAACAACAAAGTCAAAACTCCTGCATCAAAAGCTTCTAAGAAAAATATGAACTTGTTTACATGCCATGGAGGAGCTCAAGAAGGATTTTGAAAATCAGGTAAGAGAAGTAGAGGAAAAATTGGGAAAAGAAATGAGAATGATGCAAGAAAATCATGAAAAGTGAGTCAACAGCCTGACTGAAGAAAATAACATCTTGAAAAGTAGACTAACTCAAATGGAAAAAGAGGCCCAAAAAGCTAATGAAGAGAAGAATGCCTTAAAAAGCCAAATTGGCCAGATGGAAAAGAAATTTCAAAAACTCACTGCAGAGAATAACTCCTTCAAAATTAGATTGGAGAAAATGGAAGCTAATGACTTTATGAGAAATCAAGATACTATAAACAGATGAAACAAAATGAAAAAAAATAGAAGGCAATGTGAAATATCTCATTGGAAAAACCACTGACCTGAAAATAGATTCAGAAGAGATCATTTAAAATTTATTGGACTACCTTAAAGCATGATAAAAAAAAAAGAGCCTAAAAATCATCCTTCAAGAAATTCTCAAAATTGCCCCAATATTTTATCACCAGAGGGCAAAATAGAAATTGAAAGAATGCACCAATCACCTCTTGAAAAAGATCCCCAAAAGAAAAATCATAGGAATATTAGAGTCAAATTCCAGAGTTCCCAGGTTAAAGAGAAAATATTACAAGCCGTCTGGAAGAAACAATTTGAGTACTGTGGCACACAATCAGGATAACACAAGATCTAGCAGTTTCTATACTAAGAGTTTGAAAGGCTTAGAATATCATAATCTGGAGGCCAAAGGAACTAAGATTAAAACCAAGAATCACCTACCCAGCAAAACTGAGTATAATGGTTCAAGGAAAAATATGGTCATTCAATGAAATAGAGGACTTTCAAGCATTCTTGATGAAAAAAAATCAGAGCTGAACAGAAAATTTAACTTTCAAATACAAGAAACAAGAGAAGCATGAGAAGGTAAAGAGGAAAAAGGAATCATAAGGAACTTATTAAAGTTGAACTATTTATATTCCCACATGGAAAAATGATAATTGTAATTCATGAGACTTATCTCACTATGAGGACAGTTGAAGGGAATATGTATGCATATATATGTATACATACATATATATGTAGGTATAGGAGAGTGTATGTGTGCATAAATGCATATGTGAGTGTCTGTATATCTGTGTACATGTATACATAGATAGAGGGCACAGGATCAGTAGAATAGGAAGGGATGCTATCTAAAAAATAAAATTAAGAGGTGAGAGAGAAATATATTAGGAGAAGGAGAAAGGGAGAGATAGAATAGGGTAAATTATTTCATATTGAAGAGGCAAGAGAAAACTGTTACAATGGAGGGGAAGAACAGGAAGGTAAAAGGGAAGGAAACAACCTTATTCTCATTGAATTTGGCTTAAGGAGGGAATAACATACACACTCGATTGGGTATCTTACCCTACAGGAAAGTAGAGGGGAAGGGGATAAGAGGGGAGATGATAGAAGGGAGGGCAAATCAGGGAAGAGTGTAGTTAGAAACAAACACTTTTGAAAATGGGCAGGGTCAAAGGAGAAAATAGAACAAGTAGGGGTTGGGATAGTGTGGAGGGAAATATAGTTAATCTTTCACAATATAACTACTACAGAAACATTTTGTGTAACTACACATGTGCAACCTATATTGAATTGCTTGTCTTCCCAGTGGGGGTGGGTGAGGAGGAATGAAGGGAAAGAATCTGGAAATCAAAGTTTTAAAAACAAATGTTAAAAAAAAAAGTTTGTCTGTTTTCCTTTATATGGTACTGGGAAATAAGATATACAGGTACTTGGGTATAGAAATCTATCTTGCCCTACTAGAAAGTTGGGAGTAATGCAGAAGTATATAAGAGAGAACAGATTGGGGGAAGGAGTATTCAGTAGGATCTCTATCTTGGGGTGGAGGATAGGGAGAAAGACAGGGAGAAAATTTGTAACTCAAAATCTTACTGAAATGAATGTTGAAAACTAAGTATAAATAAATAACTAAATTAGAAAAGAAAAAAGAAAAAGCAACTTCCCAAAGACACAAAGAATAATTCAGAAAGATCTAAGAAACTTGGCCCGATGCATAAGAACCTTGGAGATCTCTGTAGAAAAAACAACAACAACAAAAAAAACACAGAAAATAGAACCTCTGAAACAATATAAAACTGAATTATATATATTTTTAATAATGAAGACTACTATTATGTAGAGTATGATTTTGCCTTTTGCCATTTATAATCAATATAGAACCAAGGAATTTGATTGTATATTGAAATGGACCAGTTTCCCTTGATATTATAAAGGAATTTCTACATTAAACTTTCTGGATCCATGTGAAGAGTCTCTGGATCAAGCCAAGTCTCATGGGTGCTGTACCAAGGAGACCAAACTGAGGAGACAGTAAGGGAGGTGGGACACAATATGGAGCAGCAAAACCAGGCTTTAGTCTTTACTAATATTGTAAGGTATATGGACTTTCAGGTCTGGGAAGAAAAGTTGATTTTCTAATGACCTTTAAGTGTTTTCTTTTACTGGGGCAGTGGGGATGTTCAATCTCACTCTAGCACTTTAATTCAGAAGGAATTTTAATACTCTATGGTAGGTACAACTTGCTGGAAAGGACAATATAATTGTTTTAATTCTTTGTAGAATTAGTCGTGAAGGTTGTGTCATTTTTACATTGGATATATTATTTGTTTGAGTGTTGAATTGGGAGGTTTTCCATTTTTGGAGAGACTAGAACAAGCCAAGATCTAATGTACATGTGGTGGGGACATGAACCAAAAAGGAGAGATTTTGTGAAGAAAAATATTCAAGATTAAACCTTATTCATGTAAACCATAGACTTAGGTTTTTGACCACGCTATTGCGTGTAGTAGATAATTACTAAATGCTTGTTCCATTGAATTGAACTGAACATCAACCTCTAAGGCTTTTGAATTTGAAAGGTAAGAATTCTCTTCTGCTCTCTTAAAATGAAATGTGCTTTTTTATCTTAAGCACCAGCATTTAAGATGACCAATAATATTTTATTTAACTGAATGGTTTTCTACTTTAGCAAATAACTCTTGGCTGGCAGAGTAGAAGTAGAAACTCAGTTGAACTTGCCCAGCATTCTCCTCTAAACAACATTAAAATGATGATTCAAATTGACTTTTGGAGAGGCAAAGCAAAAAAATAAATAAAGTTCAGGATAAAAATTTTTTTCTAGTCTAAGACAATTTAAGAGGTCAGCAGGAGAGGTCCATGACACCAGTGCAGGGGCTGACCCAAAGAACATTCAACTTCAGCATCGTTGGTGAGTGTTGGAGGTCAGATCTCAGTCCATAGAGTATAAAAGGGTGGGACAAATGGTAAGAAAAAGAAAAAAAAAGATTACAAGGGATGCTTTGCTGACACCAAGTGCAGCACCTGGCTCTGTTGGGCAACTCTATCACCCATATACAGTTCTGGGTCACAGTTCTAGGCCAGAGAGGAACACTTCTGGTCCATCAAAAGGGAACTGGAGCCCAAGTTCTAAGATAGAGAGAAGCACCAGCACTTGCTGCTATAGGAGAGTTGGGGATCTGGTGACAGTTCCAGAACCAAGTGCTTGTGGCTACAGGGCAATAAGGGACATTCCTGGTTAAAGACCAAAACTGAGACCAGAAGCCTAGAACAGTGACCACCCCCTCCCAGAATCACACTACCTTGGAAGCACTGACAATTTGCAGACCTTCAAAAATAGTTCTGGAAAAAGAAGTATGAAAACCATGAAGCTTGGGATAGAGCCTTTCTACCCTGAGGTGAACAGAACAACTTTAACACAAAGTATAAAGTCAAGTAATAAACTAGAAAAATGACTGAACAACAGCAACTTGGCAAAAAAAACTTGAACATTAAAAAGATCTACACCAATGGAAAGGGAGATGAAGAATAGCAGAAACTCAGAAGAAAACAGCAACAAGTAAACAACTACAAACAAGGCTTCAAAGAAAAAAATGCTAATTGGACACAAGTCCAATAAGAAAGATATGAATGATAAAGGAAACATTGGGAAAAGAAATGAGAGTGATGTAAGAAAATTATGAAAAGATAATCAACAGCCTGGTTACCAAAAAAAGGGCACAAAAATACTGAAGAAAATATGTAGTAGACTAGACTTTCAGGGGTCCCCCGGCCCCATTAAGGAAATGCTCCCCTTTCCTGTAAGGTCACTAGGCAGATATGCAGGAGGTGTATAATCTTGTTTGTTGATGCTTCCATTGGTCCTATGAATAACTAAGGAAAATTCAGAGTAGTTAATTAACAAGTCTTGTTTGTGACTCCCTGTTTGTACCTCTGGGCATGGTCCTAGGATGAAGTCTTAATGAATACTGAAGCCTTAGGTTGGGGTAGGGAGTGGTTGAGACCAAAGGAGCGTCCTTGCATTGTAAGAATTTCTGCTATAGGAATATAAGCCTATAAGTAAGTTTCTTTTATCTTCGGCTCTATATGAAATGGTTCTGTAATGAACAGACTATGGAATACATCCCTTTCTCTCTCTTTAATCAGCTGGTTTCTAGGCCATGTACCTATGCTAGTCACAGTAAAAATATTTGGCCAGAATTGGCCTAGTCAAAGACACCCAAAAATTCACTGAAGAAAAAAAAAAACTTCTTAAAAAGCTGAATTGGCCAAATAGAAAAAGAAGTAACAAAGCTCACTGAAGAAAAGAATTCCTTAAAATTAGAGACTTGAAACTAATGACTCCATGAGACATCAAGGAAAATAAAACTTAAAAAAAAGGGAAAAAATAGAAGAAAATATGAAATATTTCATTGGAAAAACAATTGGCTTTCAAAATAAAAAAATAAAAATAAGAATTATTGGACTATCTGAAAGTCATGATAAAAAAGGGTGTCTACATATCATATTTAAAAATTATAAAGGAAAACCACACCAATATTTTAAGTCCAGAGGATGGAATAGAAATCAAAAGAATCCATTAATCACCTCCTGGAAGTGATCCCAAAATGAAAATTCCCAGGAGTATCATAGCCAAATTCCAGAGCTCCCAGGGTAAGGAGAAAATATTGCAAGCAGCCAGAAAGAAACCATTCAAGCATCAAATAGACATAATGAGGATGATACAAGATTTATTAACTTCTGTATTAAAGGCATGAAGCATTTGGAATATGATATTCCAGAAGGCAAAAGAACTAGGATTGCAACCAAGAATCTTTTAGGGGAAAAATAGACATTTAATGAAATGGATGGCTTTCAAGCACTCCTGATCAAAAGACCAGAGCTGAATAGGAAATTTGACTTTCAAACACAAGACTCAAGAGAAGCATAAAAAGGTAAACATGAAAAAATAATCATAAAAGACTCGATAAAATTAAACTGTTAGCATTCCTATATGGGAAAATGATGCATGTAATTATTAAAAACTTTTTCATTACTTGGGCAATTAGAAGGGGTCTATATAGACAAAGGGCATGGACATGAGTTAATTATGTTGGGATGATCTCCTAAAAACATTCAGGTATAAAAAAGAGGAATGCATTGATATAAGGAGGAAGGGAGAGGCACATAAGGAAGGGCTTTTACAATGGAAGGGAAAATATGGAGTGAAAGCCAACTATGCTTGAACCTCACTGTCATTGGATTTGATTCAAAGAGGGAAGTATATATATAAATATATATATATATATGCACATATACACACATGTATATGCATATGTATAGATACCTACATATATACTGCATGTATGCGTACATATACACACACATGTATATGCACATACATGTATGTATACAATACACATTATATATGTTATTTTATATACACACACATATAGAAATCTTTCTATCTATCTTACCCAACAGGGAAATAGGAGAGGAAGGGATAAATGGGAGATAAAAGGGAGGGAGGATTAAAGGAGGCAGTGGTCAGAAGCAAATCAGACTTTTGACAAGGGACAAGATTAAAAAAAAAGTAAGAGAAGGATAAATGGAAGAAAATATTATGGAGGGAAATGCATAGTAATCATAACTGTAAATATGAGTGGTATGAGGCCACCCATAAAATTACAGTGGATGGCATAATGGATTAGAAACAAGAATCCAACAACATGTTGGCCAGACACACGCTTCAAACAGGAAGACACACAGATGAAATAAAGACCTGGAGCAAAATCTATTATGGTTCAGCTGAAGTTAAAAAAAAATAGAGGTAGCAATTATGATATCAGAAAAAAAAAACAAAAGAAAAATAAATCTCATTAAAAGAGATAATCAGGGAATCTACATTTTGCTAAAAGGTACCCTAGGCAATGAAATAATATCAACAATTTTTAGAGCAAGTTTCTCAGCTAAAGGTCTTATTTCTCAAATATATAGAGAGATGACTAAAATCTGTAAAAAAAAAAAAAAAGAAGTCATTTCCCAATTGATAAATGGTCAAATGATATGAACAGGCAGTTTTATAGAAGAAGAAATCAAAACTATCTGTAGTCGTATGAAAAATGTTTTTAATCACTATTGATTAGAGAATGTATATTAAAGCAATGCTGAGATATCCCCTCACAGTGATGAGAAATGACAAATACTAGAGAGGATGTGGGAAAACAGGTACACTGTTGGTAGAGTTGTGAACTGCTCCAACCATCCTGGGGAACAATTTGGAACCCCACAGGGCTATGACACTGTGAATAATACTATTTGACCCAGCAATCCTGTATCCCAAAGAGATCAAAGAAAAGGAAAATGATCTATATGTACAAAAATATTTACAGCAGCTCTTTTTGTAGTGGAAAAGAATTGGAAATCGAGGGGATATGCATTAATTGGGTAATGGCTGAACAAGTTGTGATATATTATTGTGAAGGAATACTATTGTGGTATAAGAAATGATGAGCAGGAAAGTTTCTGAAAAACCTGAAAAGGCCTATATGAACTGAAGTAAAGTCAAACAAGCAGAACCAGGATATCATTATGCATTGTATCAGCAATATTGCCATAACGATCAACTGTGAAAGACTTAACTACTCTGATTAATACAATGTTGCAAAGTAATTCAGAAATACTCATGATGAAAATTATTATCTATCTCTAGAGAGAACCAAATCGCATTATCATTTTCTCACTTTTTTTTTTTGAGACATGACTAACATGGAAATATGTTTTGGATTATTACATACATACATACATATATTACATACATTACCTACATACATACATACACACACACATATATATATATATGTATGTATGTATGTATATACATATACATGACTCATTGGATAGAATGCTGGCCCTGGAGTCGGGAAGACTCCTTTTCCTGAGTTCAAATCCATCCTCAGGTATTTACTATCAGTGTGACCCTGGGCAAGTCACTTAACTCTGTTTGCCTCAGTTTCTGCCTCTACAAAATGGGTTGGAGAAGGAAATGGCAAGACACTTCAATATCTTTGCCAAGAAATCCCCAAATAGGCTCACAAAGAGTTGGTCAGGACTAAAAAACTACTCAACTCATTAGACTAATTTTGTGGACTAATCTGACCATCACAACACCTTTAACATTGCTTCTTTGAGGAAACGGATTATAATCACAAACCAGTAATGAGTGCCATAAAATACAATTTATTAGTACACTTGTTTGCATCAATAAATATAATTCATGGGCCATAAAAAGACATGTGATAAGTGTTCCAACGGCTACAGCAATAAAATAGAAATAAGGAAGATATGCATTCAGATCCTGCTTCTGCCTCTGTGTGCCCATGGGCACATCCCTTAACCACTCTAAGCCTTAATTTCCTTATCTTGTAAAATGGGGATAATGTTCAGTAGTAAATGTCTAACTACACAATATTAGTGATAAAAACTGGACCTGCGCTTTCCTTGATGGAAAGTTCTTTGAGGTAAGGACATTCTCTCTACCAATGCAGGTCAACAACTTTACTGAACAGAGAAGTTCCAAGTCAAACTACTCTCTCCAAGGTAGCTAATGATCTCAGATTGCCAAATCTAATGACCCTTTCTCAGACTTCAGCCCTTTTGATCTCTTTACAACCTTTAATATTGTCGTTCTTTTGTCCTTGATATTCTCTAATTTTTTTATAACACTATTCTCCCCTAATTTTCTTTCTATCAAACTCATCACTTGTTTTCATTCTATTTTGCTAGATTTTTATCAGCTCATTCCCCACTAACCATCAGTGGCCCCCTGATTTCTGTCCAGTGCCCTCTTCTCTTCTCCCTTCACACTACTTTACTTGGTACTGTTACTAGCACCCATGGAATCCGTTGTCATCTCTGTATAGATTATTCTAACATCTAATTTTTTAGCTTTAATCACTATCCTGACATCCAGCCTCATATTTCCAAGTACCAATTGGTTATCCTGTTAAAAGAGGATGTCCCTTAGACATCTTAGACTTAGCATGTCAAAAAACTAAATTCCTTGTTGTTGCTGTTTTCATCTCCAAGTTGTTCCTTCTTCTTAAATTCCTTATTACTGTTGAGAGCACCATCATTTTCCCAGTCACTAAGCCTTACAATCTAGGGGGCCATCTTTGGCACTTCACCCTCTCCCTTAGCACATCCAATCAGTTGCCAAGTCCTGTGGATTCTTCATTAGCAACATTTCTCAACCTTCTCTGTCCCTGCTACCCACCCTTGTGGAGGCCCTCATCACTTCACACCTGGATTCTTGCAATAACCACCTGATTCATGTCTCTGCCTCAAATTTCTCCCCAATAGAGTCTATCCTCTACTCAGTTACAAAAGTCATCTTCCTATAATGAAAGTCTGACCATAGCACTCCCTCCTTCCCCATTCAATAAACTCCTGTGACTCTTAAAGATAAATTATTGTAAAGATAAAATCCTTTTTCTGACTCTGAGAGCCTTGTATCCTTCCTACCTTTCTGGTCTTACATTTTGTTCCCTTCTATAAACTATGGACTGTTCTTTGTATGTAACATTCCTATCTCTAGATATCCTGTATTTTCTATTCTTTTTTTTTTATTTACTCATTTACTTTTAATTTACAAGATTCTGTTCCACAATCACTTGAGTTTCAGACTTTCTCCCCTCCCTTCCCCCCCCCCCC
>CM053583.1:163469916-163496574 GCA_028627135.1 Pseudochirops cupreus
GAGACAGAGAGAGAGAGACAGAGACAGAGAGAGACAGAGAGAGAGACAGAGACAGAGACAGAGAGAGAGACAGAGACAGAGACAGAGACACAGAGAGAGAGAGACAGAGACAGAGAGAGACAGAGACAGAGGCAGAGACAGAGACAGAGAGAGGGGGGTGGGGGAGAAGGATAACAATATCTACCATTTATACAGCATGTGAATTTTCGAAGCGTTTTCTCTGCATTCTCCAGTTTGATCCTCACAACTCTGTGAGGCAGATGTTACTATTCTTCCCACTTTACAGCTGAGTAAAATAAGGCCAAGAAGTTAAAGACTTGCCAAGGTCCCCCAGCTGGTAAGTATATGAAGAAAGATTAGAATTCAGAATTCCCCGACTCCAAGTCCCAATACTGTCTACTATGATACTTAAGGCCTACAAAAATGCTGAAGCCTAAGAGTAGAATACTCTTTGGAATTAAGGACATTGTAATTCCATAGTCTCTCTCTTTTTCTTTCTTGCTATAGTTCCATCCTCCTAATGTTTAAAGATATTTTCATGTTCTTAAAAACAAACAACTCTCTTCCTGATATGTAAGAAACTGGGATTTTCTTATATTAAGTGTGGACTCTTGCCTCAAACAACTTAACAGTATAGATTCCAAAATTCCTGTGTTTGACTGTAATTTAGTATAATCATTCCTAAAATCTTTCCTTTGGTCATCTAGCTGGGACTAGTGAAAAACTGCTTTTTATCCTCATACCATATGGTGGCAATGTAACCTCAGAAAATTCTCTAACTGGAGCCCCTATACCCTTTCAGCCACGTGTTACACCGGATAGCAATTCTCAATTTCTATCATCTCTCAAATATACAAGAGCCCTCCTAGAAAAAAAAATGTCAGCATATTACCTCTATGACTCTAATTCCTTTTGAAGACATGGGAAAGCAGGTGAAGTGGTTTTCAAGGAGTAACAGTTTAATAGACATACTTTTATTTTCTGGTGCACCCTGACATCCTCTTATTCCCTGTATTTTTTTCTTCCCAGATAGAAAGATAATTTCCAACATATACTTGGAAATCCATATAAAAATATACAGAGCTTCTGGAAAGGAAAATCCCTTTCCTTGCATGTATCAGCAACTTCTTCAATTTATAATCTTAAAGAGTCACATGGGATATTAAGTGGTTAATTGCTTTTCTGAGGATAACACAGTCATTTACTATTAGCAGCTGGATTCAAACAGAGAAATGTCTTCATGACTTAGTGACCAGATCCCTAACCACCACACAGGCTTTCTCTCATGAGCCTCTATCACTAACAATTTCCATGCACATACTTTTTGAGAAACTTATTTTTATAAAAAGATTTGCCTATAATATTAATTTTCATTTGCTTGTTTTCAAGTCCCAGTAATTACTGGAAAACATTTCAAAAGATAAGGGTTAACCAGCAAAGTAACAGGCTCTATTAATTCACTCAATTTTAAGGTGGAATTAAAACATATCAATTTATCACAATGAAGAAGGCATGCAGGGGATTCATTGGCCTATTAAGCTCTCCATGTAGCACTACAAGTAGGAAGAAGGGATTCACTTAACTGTTTTAATGAAATGATCGTGAGAATATGGTCCAGCTGTTCTGTAGAGGAAGCTTTGGTTGATAAGATGTGCTTGCATGACTCCTTCTTTAAAAGCAAATTTAAAAACAATTTAAAGACTACAGCACTTACACAGATTCTACTTTGCTTCTATTCATTTGCCAAGGGCTTCATGCCATCCTGTGTGTGCTCTGTAGAAACAACTAAACTTTGGTACCATTTCATTGGTATATACACTCTTTAGTTGAAAGATGACATAGGAAACCAGTTGTCACACTGGTTTGCAATTTTGCAGTAAGAAGAAATATGCCACTCAGGATTTGTTGCTAGCTTAATTCCTTCCCAAAAGGGACATGGGTGATTCTAACTTATAAAAATTTAGTTCTTTGGAAGTGTCTTTCTGCGAGATGAGAGAGAGAGAGAGAAAGAGAGAGAAAGAAAGAAAGAAAGAGAGAGAGAGAGAGAGAGAGAGAGAGAGAGAGAGAGAGAGAGAGAAATTGATTGATTTAGAGATTAATTCCTAACTTGCTACTTACAACCGATGCTATATTTATCAAGTCACCTTGTTCCATTTGTAGCTTGAGCTTAATTTCTCCAGCTATGAAATGGAAATAAGGATATTGATCTATTGCATAGACATACAGAAAGGAATCATGGGTCTTTAAGTAGGAGCTATAATTATTAGTGATCTGTATGGACCCATAGGGTATAGAGATGTCCATCTAGAATTTTTGACAGATGCCCTTAGGACAATTTGAAGACAAGTCAATATTATTGATTTGGTTGTAAAAGAGTCTGATACATCCCTTGACTGTGCTGTGGCTGGTGAAGGGAAATTACAAGCTAGGTCACAAACAAGAACCACAGCCTTAGACCATATTAAGGACCACAGATTTTGAACTGGAAAAGACCTCAAAGATTGTCTAGTTCAACCCCCACCATTTCACAGATTATAAAACTGAGGCCAAGACAAGTTAAGTAAATTGCCTAAAGTCACACAGGAGTCAGAGGCATATTTCCAACCACATCATTGGACTCCAAATCTAGGGATCTTTCTACAAATACCAAGCTGCTACTGTGAGACTTAATCATACAATAGAAAAAAATTAAAGATATTGAATATGAGATAAAAAGTTTTGAAATATTGGAAAAGCCACACTAAGTCTGACCTTTGGGCATTCCAAAAATAAGGAAGGACATCGAGGGTATGAAAATGTTAAGAGATGAGTTAAACTTCTCACCTTTCACAGTTAGTTGAAAGTAGAGTTTGGGTAAGAGTTGTCACATGCTTGCAGTTTGGATAATTTTTTAAGCAAAGTAATTTTTTATGTAAATGTCTGAAATTTGAAGGTTCTGTTGAGTGATTGTATTTTGTAAAATGAGGGGTTTGGACTGAATAGTCTTAAAAATCTCTTCTAGGTCTGAGATATCTATGATTCTATGATCTCATGGGATTTCTAAATAAATTTGGTGTAGTGAAAAATAAAACAGTACAATTGTTTCATTTCAATTAATTTATTTAACAACCCTATAAGTATAAGATATTGTTCTAGAAACTAAGGGGGATTATAAATTTGAATGACTAAATTGAATTTAATACCTGTTTATGGGCATCTCCCATTTGCGAAACTCTGAGGAATATGAGACAAAAGAAGTCATCAAGGATCTTAAATTTTCCTCTGGTATGGTGAATGAACTGAATAGGGATAGAGACAGAGAACTAAAAGCACAGGATTTAGATCAAAACTCCAGTATGGCACTCACTATCTGTGTGACCTTGGGTGTCTTTAACTTCTTTATGACTCATTTTCTTTAAGTATAAAGTAAGGGAGTTGGATAAGATGACCTTACAGGAAATGTTTAAGTAAATGTTTTTCATTAACTCATTCTGAGGTCACTTTCAACCCTAAAATTTAAGCAACATTTTTCGTTTTGGTTTTTGTTGCCTGGGTAGGTACAAGCTTAGAGTTTGGTACATGGATAGTGATTGTTCTCGTTCTAAGAACAAAATGATTGTTCTTTGATTAATATTAATTGATCAATTAATATTAATAATACATTATATAATATATTAATATTATAATATTAATATCTAATATTAGATAATATTATCTAATTATCCTCTATAGCAGCAGTTCTCAACCTATGGATTGCGACCAGTTTGGGGGTCGAAAGACCCTTTCACAGGGGTCACAGGGGTCGCCTAAGACCATCAGAAAACACATATTTCCAATGGTCTTAGGAACCGAGACACTGTTCCTCTATCCATCTCCAGGTGGGTCCGGGTCTGCCCACATGCAGATACGCCCACATACAAGTATTAAAGGGTGGTGGCATTAAGTAGGTTGAGAACCACTGATCTATAGCATCATATGAAATGAGGAAGTATAACTTTGCCTTCTGTATTAATAGAATCAATATCCATAGTTAAGTGGTGAAAGAGGTGAGCCTGAGTTCAAATCCAGCCTGAGACACTTTACCAGCTGTGTGACTCTGGGCGTCATTTAATTAGTGATTCCCTCAATTTCCTCTTCTTTAAAATGGGGATAATAATAGCACCTTCATCTCAAAGTTGCCATGAGGAAAAATGAGATAATAATTGTAAAGAGCTTAGCACAGTGCCTGGTACGTAGTAAGTACTGTTTACATGTTAGCTATTTATTGTTATCATTATCTTTATTATTACTACTACAGACATAAATCTACCTAAGTAGTACAGTAGAAAATGTGGTTTCCTCAAAGGAAATGCCATTACTCAAACAAAATGTGCACTTAACACATCTATTGTGGCAGAGCTTAAGAGACAACGGCGTGAGGAGAGAGGCTAATGTGATACACAGTCAGTCTAGTGTCATTTGAAGCCCACATGTGTGACTAGTGCTGTCACTTAATTAATTTTTTTTTATCCCAAATAATTCATGGAGCATTCTAGACTTGGACATGAATATTGGGTGAAAAGGACAAGTCAAAGATGACTCCAGGGTTGTGAATTTCTGTAACTAGAAGAGTGGCAGTAACATCAAAAGTAACAGGGAATTTTGGCAAAAAAAATATGAGTCTGCTTTGAATAATAAGGAGATCACTACGTGATAGTCAGGTGCAAAGGCAGTAGATAGAATGTTCTCTGTGAGATCTGCTAGCAAGCCAGTTTTGCTAGAGCTCCCCAAAAGGAAAAGAGGATATGAAATTAGATGACCACAATCTGACTCATATTTTCCTTTTCAGTTTTTTTCCATATTCTCTTTTCTATATTCTCTATAACTGGACCCCCCATTGACAATGTCAAATACGGTTGATTGGCATATAGCTGTTGGTTTTATGCTTTCCTTGATCTTGGTAGTCAGTGTCATTAAACAGCATTTCCTTCTAAAGGTTTATCTTTCAAGGGATCTTGTATGATGTTAACATAATTATAGGAAAACTTTACTAGGAAGAGAGCCACTAGGAAGAGAGCCACGTAAGTATATTTAAATCATTTTTCTCTTTTATGGTCAATATGAACAACAAACAAAATGTGTTTTCTGTGTTTTTCAGTCAAATAGGTAATTTCAATAGTTTTCTGCTGGAGAAGGTCACCTGTGAAAGTTTCCCTGTTCTCTTTTCATATTTTAATCCAGGTTACCCTTGATATATATTTACATCGTTAGCATAAACATTTTGTAGTGATGAGAAGGTAGGAATATAGGTTGGCATATAAAGTGATTAAGAAATGATTGTTTTTTAATTGTTATTAGGATCCAGTTATACTCCCTGGTTGCTAGATTAAAAACAAACACAGATAAATGTCACATGGGACGGGGAAATATAGGATTGCTATTGGTTATAATGGAATCAGTAGCCATAACAGGCAGCTGGGTGGCACAGTAGATGGAGCACTGAGTCTGGTGCCAGGAAGACCTGAGTTCAAATCCAGCCTCAGAAACTGACTGAGAAGATGTGACTCTGAGCAAATCATTTAACCTCTGACTCCTTCAGTTTCCTTCTCTGTAAAATAGAGATGATAATAATAATAAATAATGATAGCATCTACCTCCCACAGTTGTGGTGAAGATTAAGTGAGATAATAACTGTGAAGTGCTTAGCACTTTACAATTTGTTGGTGGTTAAGTGGTGCAATGGATGGAGTACTGGAGACCTTAGCCGTGTGACCCAGGGCAAGTCATTTATCCTCTTGGAATCTCAGTTTCCACACCTGAAAAACTGGGATGACAATAATGCCCACCTCCTAAGCTTGTTGTAAAGATCCAAGAAGGTAGCACACGTAACCCTTCAGGTTTGCAAACCTTCAAAGACTACACATGTTACCTATTATTATTTGTGTTGTTTTGGTGTCATCTTTTTAAATCATCATTTCCATTAATAATACCATCTTTCAGTTTATTTTTTAGTAGTTCAGTATTTTTCCCCTTTCATGTATCTTCATTATTGTCCCCTCAATGTTCTCATAATCGTATAACTTGCAGTATAGATGGCTGTAATGGTAATGGAAATTTGAAGATCTGCCCTGTTCCTTAATAAGCTGAATGTAATATCATGGAGCCTGTGGTCATTGGGAGTTTGCTGAATGGGTGGAGAAGGAAGGGTGGAGCAGAGCTGAGAGGAAGCTGGGAGGCAAAGCAGTTAGAACAGAGGGAAGAGAGAGGACGCAGGCGAGGAGAAAGCTAGACTTTTAAATGTTTGTGGGAAGGTTTTGGAATGGTGTTGCTCTCTGCAGTATTATTGTGAATAGATTTCTTTGTTGTTATGATGAATTAGGTTTTCTGGTGTTGGGATTTGGCTTTCTGGTGTCTGAATAAATGTTTTGCTTCTGTCTTCTATATGGAGAGTCTGTTATGTTTTGAGATTCAGAACTATGCCAGTATATTCATAGTCTCCATTGGTGCTGTGAATATCTCATTGGCACTACAATGGTCTCCATATTTTGCCATGCTGATCCTCATACAGCAAACACAAGCTGTAATTGGCACAATATTTTCTAGCATGGTAGAAACTTCCACAGACAATTATGAGACATTGTAATAAGACTTTTGTGGAGTCATTTCCCTCTTTCCCCTACCTTTTCTTGATGCATGTTTTTATGTGTCTGTCTGTGTGTGTCTGTGTCTGTGTGTATGTATGTTTATATCCATGTTGGGTTTCCTCAATTGCAAGGGACCTATTGAGACGCTTCCTTGACGCTATCCATACTGCACATTAAAATTGTTAAAATATGTTGCAATATAAACTAATGAAAGGAAAAAGTTTCACTAACCTGTGCCTGACCCCTTTCAAAATAATTTTTATCAAGACTTTTTTATGTCACCTTTATTATTTATTAACAAACATAACCCTACCCCATTCATTCCTTAGCAAACTTTCCTATGTAAACAAGATTAAAGAAGAAAGAGGAAAGAAAGGTAAATTAACAAAGCTATTTAACACATGGACCATGTATGAAGTGTATAAAATATTCAACATTCACAGTTGCCTAATTCTGGAATGAAGGAGAAAATGTCATTCTTCAATTTGTCTTTGGGGTCAGGTTTGGTCCTTGGAATACACAGCATTTAATACCATTTTGTTATACAGAGATACATACACACACATACATAAATATAGATATACATACAGATACATTTACATGTATAGAACAGTTTATATATAACAATTTATGTATATAACAGTGTGTGTGTATATATAGATAGATAGATAGATAGATAGATATAGATATACAGTTTTAATATACATATGTATGTGTATACATTTGTTGCTGTTGCAGTTTCCACTTATCTCACTTTAAGTCAGTTCATATGAGTCTTCCCAGGTGCATATCTTCCTAAGTTTCTCTGACTTCTTCATATTCATTGTTTCTTATGGTACAGTAGTACCTCATTATATTAATGCACCACAGTTTAGTTAATCATTCAGTTTATGTAAGTCTTCCCCATTCATATCTTCCCATGTTTTTCTTCTTCATATTTACTGTTTCTTATGGCACAGTAATATTTCATTACATAAGTGTGCCACAATTTAAGTAGTCACTCCTCAATTAATGAGTATGTTCTTTGTTTCCAGTTCTCATCTACTGTGAAAAGTGCTTTTATAAAGTTTTAGTGTATGTGGGACTTTCTTTTCTGCATTTATTCTTTTGCTCTCTTTTTTACTCTGTCCTTGCCACTCTCCCTCCCTTCCTCCCTCCCTCCCTCCTTCTTCTCTCTCTCTCTCTCTCTCTATCTCTCTCTCTCTCTCTCTCTCTCTCTCTCTCTCCTCTCTCTCTCTCCCTCCAGTCGTCTCTTAATCTTTGTCATTGCCTTCCCTCAGGTACCTTCAATCACTGTTGAAATACACAGTTGATTCCTTTTCTCTTTGACATGCTGTATACACATTTAGCCCTAAATAATGGAGACAAGTTAAGCATTAACTTTTTAATTAGGAGAAGTTTGTTCTTTTCTATTTTATGGGTTGATAGAATTGCTCAGTATATAAAATTTGATCATTTTGTTCAATGTTTTATCTTGTGAAGACCCCCAAATGGTGGGTACAACCCTAAGAATCTAACATATACTGGCTTTATCAAAAGGTTAGGGATGGTGGCAAAGACTATTTACATATATAGAACAGTTTATATGTAACAATTTATATATACAACAGTATAAACCAAACAGACTATGTTTAGTTTCATTTTCCAGTGAATGGTCCACTCCTTCTTTAACTAACTACAGGGACACCAACCATTACACACTGAATCTGTCAGAACACAGTGTGTCCAGCCACAAAAGCACTGGTATTGTTACTGATTTCAGACCTCAAGACCCATAAAAAATGGCCTCTCAACATTTATGAATGTTCAGTGCATCCCATCCCACCAGGTCTCATGGCCCTAAGAATTTTGTTTTCTCAACAATCATATATTATTTTTATTCCTCCTCTAAATGGATATTTGACCATGCAAGATCAGCTTGGTGAGCAATGGTTTTCTGAGGGTCATAACCACATTTGTGAAATAGTCAGGAAGGCCACAAGGGTCTGAATTGCAATCCTGGCTCTGTCATTTCCTACCTGTGACACCAAGGCAAATTATTTATTCTCTCTGAATCCTAATTGCCTTATCTATAAGAAGAGGTGACTGGAATACATGACATTCAAGACTGCCTCTATATCTAAACCCATGATCCTAAGTATTCCTAAATTCAGTTTTAAATGTGCACTCATAGTGCAATTTACCACAGCACATATTTTAGCTAAAATTTTACCATTACTACCTTGGAGATTTTAGTAATTTACTTACCATCTTTGTTTCTTCTGGTCACTCTCGCTGATCAAGAACCCATTCACTTTCCTGAAGCAACCAGTGCTTAAGAATTAATGGGTTGGGAAAGACCATCAGATTTTTTTTTTTTTAGTGTATGTTCTAACTACTGTTAGACAACACTTAGATCGAAGTAACAAGCCTCATTTCCATCCCTTGAACAATAGCTTATTTCTCCCACAAAAGACCTTTCTCTGTTGAGTTCCAAAGAGATATGGGGAGTGAAATGAAAATGGAACCAAGTCTTGATTTAGAATAATTGTTCAAATGACATTTGTCTCAGTTTAAATAGATGAGATTGAAAGAAATCCTTCAGAACTCTTATTGGCTTGTTCTTTAAGGAATATAATGCTAAAACAAAATATTTTGACCACAAGCATATCTGTTTGTACAATTTCAGGTGATAGTTTATTATTAGCCAATTGTCAATTGAACAAGTTCTATTTAGAAGAAGTACATGGTCCCTGTTTCTCAGGAGTTTATTATAAAAAGAGGCAGTGTCTATTTAATGGATAGAAATCTAGCTTTGAAGCTAGAAAGACTTTGGTTCAAGATATGTTTCTGACATTTACTGGTTGTGTGAGCCTGATAAGTCACTTGACCTCTCAGTGTTCTAGGCAACTTTTAAGTTTCAGAGAGGTGCTGCCTTCATGGGTAGGGAAAATGTCCTTACCTGAATGTTCCCCATAACAATAAAATCATAATTCCAGCCTCTATCTTTTATAAACTAGTAAAATGTATTTAAAACAATTGTGAATAATTGTTAAAGTAGTATTAAATATCCCTGATATGCAACACAATGAAACAATTGCAAATAATGATAATAATAATAATGTATAATTTAACTGGGAGTCAATAAACTGTGGGTTCAAATCCTCCCTAACATTTAGGCAACAAGTAAATCACTTAATTTCTACATCATCAGCTTCGGTTTTCTCATCAATAAAACTAGGATAATAATGCCTTCAGTATTTATTCTAGAGAGTTGTTCAACAATATTTAAAGGTATAGAAGTACTTTGAAAAATTTAAAGTTCCATATGTAAACATCAGATATTATTTTGCTATTATTTGTCAGGGAAAGCTTCAAGGTATAGTAGGCAAGCACTGAGCTGCCTGGAAAGGATTTGGATAGGTGAGAGAAAGAAATTCCAAGAAAGAAGAAAGTGACAAGAAAAAACAAGAAAGGAAATGCTTCCAGGACAATGAAGAGACAGGTCTGTCTAAAGTAGAGGGAATATTTAAAAGAGTAATGAAAACTAAAATTGGATGAGTGAAATGGCACCATGTTATGGAGGATGTTGAAATAAAAAAGAGATTTGAATTCATATTTTTTTTAGCATAAGTGAAGTTATGAGGACTTGAATCATATTAGTGATAATGGAAATAGAAAGAAAGGGATAGATAGATATCAGAGGCCTTTTAATGAAAAATAGACAGAACTTGAGATTAATAATAAAGGAGAGGAATGACAGCAAGTCTTTGAGCCTCAGTTACTACAAGCATGGCCACATTATTAAGCAATTGGGTCAAAACTAATAAAATGAAATTTAATAAATGTGAACGTAATGTCTTACACTGACTGAAGAAATACATTTTACATGTACAACATTAGTAAGTTGTGGCTACACAGACGGACATTTGAAATCATTTGACTACAAGCTATACAGGAGTAGATTGTGGAAAATGCCAGCCACATCCAGAGAAAGAACTATGGATTTGGAGTGCAAAGCAAAGCAGATTATTTTCTTTTTTTGTTTTATTTTGGGCTTTTTTTTTCTCATGGTTTTTCCCATTCATTATAATTCTTCTATGCTACATAACTAATGTGAAATATGTTTAATAGGAATGTATGTGTAGAGCTCATATCAGATTGCATGCCATCTTGGAAAGGGAAGGAAAGGGAGAGGGAGAAAATTTAAAACTTATGGAAGTGAATTCCTCTAAAAATAAACAATTTAATAAGTTGGGGGAAAAGAAAACAAAAGAGTACAGATTGTGAGGGAGTATCTAAGAAAATGTAGTCTTAGGTTATGTTAAGAAAAGTATAGCATCTAGGACTAGGGAGGAATTAATGCTACTTTACTTTATCATAATTAGACTATGATGACTATAGATTTAAAGCTAAAAGGGATCTAAGATTTCATCTAGTTCAATGCCCCCATTATACAGATGTGGAAAGTGAATACCAGAGAGTTCAGAGGATTTGCACAGCATTATACAGATAAAAAATGCTAGAGTCACTACTCAAACTCCAGTCTTCTAACACCAAGTCTTTGTCCCTTTCTACTATACAATGTAAACCTGGAGTATTGCAGCCATGTCTGGGCATCACATTTGGAAAGATTTGACAAACTGGGAGATCTCTAGAAGAGGTCAACCGTGGTGGTAAAGGGCCTTCAATTTATACTGTATGAGAATCATCTGACAGGTATAGTTTTGTTTAGCCTGAAGAAGAACAAACATGGGGAGATGGGAAATTAATGGTTTCTCTCAAATATTTGAAAGTCTATCACATCTCAAATATATAGAGAACTTGGTCAAATTTATGAGAATGTGAATCATTCCTCAGTTGATAAATGGTCAAATGATATGAACAGGAAATTTTTGGAGGAAAAAAAGTCAAAGCTATATATAGTCATATGAAGACATGCTCTAAATTGTCCTTGATTAGAGAAATGCAAATTAAAACAACTTTGAGATATCATCTCATATGAATTGGATTGGCTAAAATGATAGAAAACAAAAATGGCAAATAGTAGAAGGGATTATGGAAAATTGGGATACTAATACACTGTTGCTGGAATTGTGAACTGATCCAACCATTTTGGAGAATGATCTGTAATTATGCCCAAAGAGTTATACAACTGTGTGTACTCTTTGACCCAGAAATATCTCTATTAAATCTGTTTCCCAAGGTTATCAGGGAAAAGGGAAAAGACTGTCTCTGTTCTCAAATATTTATAGCACTTCTCTTTGTGTGGACAAGGAACTGGAAATTGAAGGAATACACATCAGTTGGGGAATGGCTGAATAAGTTGTAGTACGTGATTGTGATGGAATGGTTGGTTGGTGTCTTTTGTACTTGGAGAGGACCAAAATGACATCTATGTTGGAGTCAAGGTACAGTGCATTCCATTGTGGCTGATCAGATGATTATGAGCTCTGAAGGCTCTATGACAGGTTGGGAGTGGAGATTTCTCTAAATTTGTACATCTCGTGTTTCTTTTGAGCTGTTGCAATCGTTTTGCCCATAGAGCACAACACCTTCTTTGATGAGAATATACATTGCTGGGTGATCCAGTGCTATTGTTCCCATGTCTCACAATCGATTCCAAAGCTCTTCAGAGAGATTTTAAGAATGTCCTTGTATTGCTTCTTCTGACATCTATGTGGAAAATTGTCTTGCATGAGTTCTTATAAAATTTTTTTTTTAGGCAGATGTATGTTTGGCATTCAAACAATGTTGTCAGTCCATTCAAATTGTGCTCTCTGCAGCAGAGTTGACTGACAGTTCAGCCTGAGAAAGGACCTCAGTGTTTGAAATTTTATCTTGCCAGGAAAACTTCAGAATCTTCCTAAGACAATTCAAATGGAAGTTACACAGT
This sequence comes from Pseudochirops cupreus, assembly GCA_028627135.1. Classification (NCBI taxonomy): domain Eukaryota; kingdom Metazoa; phylum Chordata; class Mammalia; order Diprotodontia; family Pseudocheiridae; genus Pseudochirops; species Pseudochirops cupreus. The sequence goes on from CM053583.1 coordinate 163,482,394, forward strand.
TTCCTGTGTTGTCACTGGTATACTGTCCAGGTTTCACAGGCATATAACAATGAGGCCGGTAAAATGAGGCTCTGTAGACCTTCAGTTCATTAGGCAACCTAATACTTCTCTCCCACACTTTCCTTCAGAGTCTCTCAGGCACTGAGTTAACTCTGGCAAGGTATGCATCAGTCTCGTCATCTATGTGTATATATTCCTGAAACATATACTGTCAGTGTAGATGAACTTATCCACAGCATTCAACATTTCTCCATTTTCTATAACTGATGGTTCCACATATGGATGCTATGGTGCTGGCTTGTGGAGAAACTGTTTTCTTGCTATTAAATATCAAATAAATATTAGCACAAGTTACAGAGACTTGATCCACACTCTTGTTGCATCTCAACTTCAGAGTCTGAATTGAGTGCACAGTCATCTGCAAATGAAAAATTGCACGTCAACTCTCATTCCACTTTAATCTTGGCTTGTAGCCTTTTCAAGTTAAGTAATTTACCTTCAGTCTGGTAGCTGAAATTAATGCCATTTTATCCTCATTGAAGGCATCTAAAATCATTGAAAACATCATGCTAAAAAGCATGGGAGTACACATGTGGTTCTGCTTCACTCCATTGATGACTAAGAAAATGCAAAAGCATTGTCCATTATCCACAATCCATGCAAGAATGACATCATGGAGCTGGCATACAATAGTTATGAACTTCTCTGGGCAACCAAATTTTGCCATGATCTTCCATAAGCCTTCATGAATGACTGCATCAAAGACCTTGGTCAGACTGATGAGTATTGTGTACAAACTGGTTCTGCTTCTGGCATTTCTCCTGGAGTTGTCAAGCATATCAACTTTCCTCAACCCTTTCTGAAAGGCATACTGGCTTTCAGGTAAATGATCATCTTCCAGGTGAAGGATCAGTGTATTAAAGAGGATTCTGGCAAGAATCTTTCCTGCAATAACTAAAAGAGAAACCCTCTTGTGATTGTCACAGGACACCATATTCCCTTTTCCTTTATAGAGATGGACATTAGAAGCATCCTTGAACTCCTGGGGAATAACTTCCTCTTGCCATATAACTTGGAAGATTTTGGTCAACTTTTGCATAACCAAAGGAGCCCTGCCTTGTAAATCTCAACTGGAATAGAATTAGGACAAGGTGCTTTGCCACATGAGAAGAGCCTAATGACATTCTAAACCTTTACTTTGATTGGAAGTTCAGTTCAAGAGGGATTGACTTCGACCTGAGATATATGGTCAGTGACTTCAACATCAAGTGTTGATAGTCTGTTAAAAACATTATGAAAGTGTTCAGCTCATGTTTCCAGGAGCATGTCCTTATCACTGATCCATGTGCTCCATCAACACTGAGTAACCAAGATGCACCATGGCTCTCTGACCCATAAAAAACCTTCAAGACCTCATAAAAGTGTTTTGCATTGTAACTATCATCATAAAACTGAATTTCCTCAGTCTTCTTTCTCAGCCAGGAATCCTGAATCTCTGTAAGCTTCACTTGCACTTTACTTTGGATGGTGTTAAATGCTGCCTTCTTTGAGATTAGATGAACTATCCTGCTGGTAAACTCTGTGGAATTCTCTTATTTCACTTAACAGTTTCTGAATTTCCCCATCATTTTCATTAAACCAATCTTGATTTTTGTGAATATTCTGGCCCAGATGAGCAACGAGGTGCTGTATACCAAATCTCTGAAAGCTGTCCACTTTTTTTCTGCTACTCTGTTGGCAAACTTGTGGTGGCTTAGTTTTCCCTTGAAGTTGACAATAAGCTATTCAAGCACATAAAAGCACTCTAATTGATTGATATCAAGCCTTCTAGTATTCAGCTTGCCTTGGGGTCACCACTTTTGCTGAATGTGAATGTTCAGCTTGGAGAAGATAAGTTAATCATCAGTCCAGCACTCTGTCCTATACATCACCTTTGTCACACTCAGCCTGTCTTGTCTCTTCTTACAATGACATAATCTATTAAATGCCAATGTTTGTTATAAGAACACATCCATGAAGTTTCATTGCATTTGGGAAAATGGAAGACAACTTTGGTGATGAGGTCATAGGATGCATAAGTCTTCAATAGTAAGTAGCCATTGCCATTTCTTTTTCTGACTCCATTACTCCCAATGACTCCTTGCCATGTCTGACAGCTTGTGCCTACTCTGGCATTGAAGTTACCCAGAGTTACAAGCTTTTCTTGCTTTGGCACATTGATAATGAGGGTTTCCAGGTCTACATAGAAATTTATTTCTTTGACTTCATCAGAATTTATCATGGTGGAACATATGCAGTAATGATGATGGCATGGCACCTGCAAATGGCAAATTGTCCTGAACCTGTTGTTCACTCCTTTTGGGAGGCATACAAGTTTATTGACAAGATTTCTTTTGATTGCAAAACCTAAGCCAGCTTCATAGCACTCCCAATCACTATGGCCAGTGCAGAAAAATGTGTATACATCTCTGACTTCTGTAAGCTGGCCTGCTATTTGGTTGCAATACCTGCTGAGTTCTGTCACAATGAGAACTTTGTCTTTCAGAGTCTAGTGGATTTCATGTTGTCCATAGGTGTATGCATATTCCATGTACCAGTCTCAGCAATTCCAACTGAGATCTACAAGGCAGGGCTCCTTTAGTCATACAAAAGCTGATCAAAATCTTCCAAGTTACATGGCAAGAGGAGGTCATCCCCCAGGAGTTCAAGGATGCTTCCGTTGCCCATTTCTATAAAAGAAAAGGAAATAGGTTATCCTGTGACAATCACAGAAGGATTTCTCTTTTAGTTATTCCAGGCAGGATTATTGTCAGAGTCCTCCTTAATAGGCTGATCCTTCACCTGGAAGATGGTCACTTACCTGAGAGTCAGTGTGGCTTCATAAAGGGCCAAGAAACACTCAATATGGTGTTTGTTGCTTGATAACTCCAGGAGAAATCATATTGGTTGCATGAGTGGAATCATATTTGCAAAAGTTTTTGTATATTTTTTTGTGTTTTGATCACAGGTTAGGATACCCTTCTACAGCTATAAGCTAGACAGAGTTGGGTTAGGTGAAGTAGACAATTTTTAGGGCACCTGTTTTAGCCCCTTCCTCACTCCAGGAAATGAGCAATGCAGTCCCTAAAAAAAGGCTGTTCAGACACCTGACAGCTGCCAAATCCCACTGCTGCTTCAGTCCAGTAAAAAGATGACCCTATACCCTAGGTCACTTGTGTGCAGAGTTGTGATAATAGCTCCCAGTATGTCTGTACCTGCTGCTTTGTCACTTGCCCATCACAGGATTTTGAGGTACATAAAAATGTTAAAATGGCATGGGTGATGCCTTTTGACTTGTGTATTTAAGTGAGGCAGCACTGTGTAAAGTAGTCAGCCTCACTCTTTCATCCAGAGTCTTTGGAATCTAGCAGCAAGACAAAGTCAAGATGACTAGCTATGGCCCAGATGCAGTGGATAGCCTTGGCATCTTCAATGTCTATCTAACCTCTAAGAACTCCACAGTGCCTGCTTCAGCTGCCTTAATGGTCAGTGCAACAAAATTGTTTGATCTGCTTATTCCACAGAAGGTCTTCACTGACTTGGGGTAGACACCTTCCTAACTCACTGTTGGGTCTGAGGCCCATCACTTACTTTCAAACTGCTTTAGCACCTCTGCCAAAATGACTTAATAGGGTCTGGACATTCCACATGCTACAGCTTCTTGGAGCCACAGGTGAGATTTGGTGGATCCACTAGACATCAAAAGTGGAAAACATCCCTGAAAAGGCTCAACAGCTCTCACTCCAGAGATACTAGTCTTCCCTGAAGTCTTAAATCCCTCTGATGAAATTCTACCATTCTATAAGAAAGAGCAGTTTGTGGGGGCAGAGTAAGATGGTAGAGAGAAGCCAGGAAGGTGCCTGAGCTCTATACGGTTTCTCTCAGAGCATTAAATCAAACTCCTAAACAGGTTCTACAGTGACAGAACCCACAAAAGATGGAGTAAAACCACTTTCCAGTTTAAGATAACTTAGAAGGACTTCAGGAAAGGTCTGTCTCACCCGGGTAAAGGGGAAATGCAGCCCACAGCAGATGATATCTGGGTAAGCCAGTGGGAGGCTCTTAGCCATAGCACAGATCAGCAACTCCAAGTTCAGCAGACCAGCAGTGAGGCCTCCAGTCTCAGCACATAAGACAAATTGCAAGCCTCAGAGTCCAGGCACAAGTGCGACTAGGCCAGGCCACCCCCAGCACAGTGGACAAACCACAAGCAACTTGGGCCCCAGCATGGAAAGCCAGTGGCCAGTCCACTGACCCCCAGCATGAGAAGCTTGAGATGGTGCCCCCTGTGCACCAGAAGCAGAGCTCAATTTTAACGTCACTAAATAGGCTGAAAAATGAGTAAGAGACAGAAGAGAGCCCTGACCATAGAAAGTTACTATGAAGACAGGGAAGATCAAAACACAAACTCACAAAAGTGCTACAATGTTATACTGCCTACATGTGAAGCCTCGAATGGAAATATGCATTGGTCTCAAGCCCAAAAAGTCCTCTTGGAAGAGTTCAAACAGTATCTTAAAAATCAAGTAATAGAGGTAGAAGAAAAATTGGAAAAAGGAATGAGCTATGCAGGAGACTTATGAAAGAATCAACAGTGTAGAAAAGGAAGCACAAAAATTAACTGAAGAAAACTCCTTTAAAAACAGAATTGGCCAAATGGAAAAGGAAGTACAAAAGCTAACTGAAGAAAATAACTTCTTAAAAATTAGAATTGAATGAGTGGAAGCTAATGACTCTATGAGACATCAAGAATCAGCCAAAGAAAATCAAAAGGATGAAAAATAGAAGAAAATGTAAAATGCCTCATTGGAAAAAAAAACTGACCTGGAAAATAGATGCAGGGGAGATAATTTAAGAATTATTGAACTGCCTGAAAGCTATGATAAAAAAAAGAATCTGAACAGCATTGTTCAAGAAGTTTTCAAGGAAAACTGCTCCTATATGTTAGATCCAGAGAGTCAAATAGTCATTGAGACAATCAACTACTCACCTCCTGAAAGATAGCCCAAAATGAAAACTCCAACGAATATCATAGCCAAATTCCAGAATTAGCAGGTCAAGGGGAAAACATGGCAAGCAGTGAGAAAGAAAGAATTCAAATAGCAAGGAGCCACAGTCAGGATTACAAAGGACTTAGCAGTTTCTACATGAAAGGATCAGAGGACTTGAAATATGATATTCCAGAAGGGAAAAGAGCTTGGATTACAACCAAGAATTAGCTATCCAGCAAAATTGAGCATAATCTTTCAAGGGAGAAGATTAACTTTCAATGAAATGGGGACTTTCAAACTTTCCTGATGAAAGGGCCAGTGCTGAACAGAGAGAAGGGAATCATTTATGACCAAACAAGAGATAGAGAACAATAAGAAATGCAAATGGATAATTCTGATTATATTATATTAAATTTAAAAGTTTTTATACGAGTTAAACCAACGCAGCCAAATTTAGAATGAAAGCAGAAAGCTACGGAATAGTCTTTACAGCCAGTGTCTCTGATAAAGACCTTGTTTCTAAAATTTTCAGAAAACAGACAGATTTATGAGAATACAAGCCCTTCCCCGATTGACAAACGGTAAAAAAAAAAAAAATGAACAAGCAGTTTTCAGATAAAAAAAAATGAATCTATCTATAATCATTTGAAAAAATGTTCTAAATTGTTATTGATTAGAGAAATGCAAATTAAAATAACTCTGAGGTGCCACCTCACACCTATCAGATTGGCTAATATGACAGAAAAGGATAATAAATGTTGGAGAAGATGTAGGAAAATTGGAACACGAATGCATTGTTCTGATCCAACCATTCTGGAGAGCAATTTGGAACTATGTCAAAACGTCTATAAAACCCTTTGGTCCAGTGATACCACTACTAGATCTATATCCCAAAGAGATCATAAAAAAGGGGGAAAAATTCACATGTACAAAAACATTTATAGCAGCTCTTTTTATGGTGGCAAAGAATAGGAAATGGAGGGAATGCCCATCAATTCGGGAATGGCTGAACCATTTGTAATGTATGACTATAATGGAATACTATTTTGCTATGAGAAATGATGAGCAAGCAGATTTCAGAAAAATCTGGAAAGATTTACATGACCTGATACTGAGTGAAGTGAGTGGAACCAGGAGAACATTGTAAACAGCAATAGCAACATTGTGAGATGATTAACTTTGATAGACTTAGCTCTTCTCAATAATACAGTGATCCAAGACAATTCCAAAAGACTTACGCTGGAAAATCTAACATCATCCAGAAAAAGAACTGTGGAGTCTGAATGCAGATCAAAGCATACTAATTTTCACTTTTTTTTTCTTCTTATGGTTTTTCCCTTTTGTTCTGATTCTTCTTTCACAATATGACTAATGTGGAAATACATTTAACATTATTGCACATGTATAACATATATCAGATTGCTTGCTGTCTTGGGGAGGAGGGAGATGAGCAAGAAAAATTTGGAAATTAAAAATTTACAAAAAATAATATTGAAAACTATCTTTACATGTAATTAGAAAAAATAAATATTATTAAGGAAAAAAAAGAAATAGTGAGTAGGTTGACTTTAGAAAAACATGGAAAGGCTTGCATGAAATAATTGAGTGAAATAAGAACCAAAAGAGTATTGTATATAGTAACAGTAATATTGTTTGAAGAGTAAATGTGAATGATTAAGCTATTCTGAGTGATACTGATATTCAATCAACTACAAAGAATCTATGAAGGAAGACGCTATGTACCTCCAAGGGGGAGAGGGGGTTGTATTACATATGGAACTATGCATTATATAGTTTCATATATATGCATATACCCATATACGTGTGTGTGTGTGTGTATGTGTGTGTGTGTGTGTGTTAAATACTGGCCTTTCCTATTGCATGGTTGGGAGGGAGGGAAGGAAACAATTTGAAACTCAAATGTGTCAAGAAAGTGTTTTTTAAAAGCAAAAGAGAAAAACCAAAGTCTTTCATGTAGAAGTGGAGTTGGACTTGCTTACCTTGTCCCCAGAAGGCAGAACTAGGAACAATGTGTGGAAATAGAAGGACAGAGAATGACTGTTTTGTTTTTTTTTTAACCCTGATAATGAAAAAGCAATAAAAGTAGAATGGGAAGCCTCAGATTCCCCCACAGTTGAGGTGTTTAAGCAAAGGATGGATGACTACATCTCAGGTATTCTGTAGTAAGGTATTAATTTTTCAGATGTGGGCTGGAACAACTGGCTGCTGAAGTACCTCCACTCTTGGAATTCTGAGACTTTTTTTTAAATAAAGGAAAGTTGGAAGGTGGTATGCTTGTATGAGGAAGGGTTGGTTTTTAGGGAAGATGAGGTATTTTCCATTTGTAGTACCAATAAATGAGGAAGTAAATAAAATTCTAGGGACCCAGAGTCCAATGAAAGTGGGAATGAAGCTCATCTGAGAAGACAGGATGAGATGTTAGGGACTGGCTAGTCCAACTTTACACTTTATAGATGAAGAAGTTGCAGCCCAGAGAACTTACGTCACATACCCACATTCCTATGAGTAGTGAATACTATATCAGAGCCAGGATTTTGGACCCTATTCTTCCAACTCTAAATCCAATGTCTTTTCCACTATATCAAGAGTTGGTAACATAGTAGTGATCCTTGAAGACAGCAAGGAAAGTGCTGTCTGATGGCAAGAGTTTAACAAAGAAAAAGATCCCAATCATTTTGTCTCCCTTGTTTCTATATTCATTCAAAATGTTTATTTGCTGTAATGTGGAGACTTGAACCAAGCTATTACTAAGTGGTTATTAAGTTCATAGGCAAGAAACAATGGATCAAGTTGGGTCAATTTCCCATCCTTTATCTTTAACTACCCATGGTACTAGTCTGATTGACTTGCTGTTTGATAGATAAATTCTATTTCCGTTCTGTTCTTTTACTTATAATAGAATTGCACATGTGCTAAAAGCCACAATTTCAGTGGATTTGGTGGGTAAAAACCATTCTGTCTCATCATTTGCTTTCCTTCTCTTAAGAAAAAGGCATTAAGGACAGTCAGTTTGCATAAGGAAATAATTCTCTGTTCAACTGAAAACTGCTTTGAATATCCATTTCAATTTGTTTTTATCAACACAGTATAGGCTATTTCAAAACCGTTCAGTCTGGCAACCATACTCATTTATCAGGATGGATTCTACTAGGAGGCTCTGGGTTCTTTTCCTCAGTTCAACATCGGAAGCATGACTTCTGTGTAGATGATTTGCAGTGATAAGCATTCCATAAACACATGGCTCTAATATATATAAAGTATGGATGCCTAAGCAAGCAATGGCAAGTAGAATTAGTAGCTTCTAGGGTTACTATGATAACTTAAAGGCTCCATAATCTCATCCAACACCCTTCAAACAGGACCTCTAAAAATCATGCCTGAGTTAAGCCACTGAGCTATGGAATGGTTGCTCTCGGAGTGAATTATCTTGATTAGGAGAGTTTTGTTCATCGTATCTATAGGCCATTGGCCATCCCATCCAGGGAGCTGGATTTCTGCCTTGGTGACCAAGGATAGAGTGCAGGAGTATGTCAGGAAAGTGACTAAGACATTTCCACATGTTCCTTGAGATGACCACAATCCAGAACACAGCAGAGAAAGGGAGGGAGAAAGGACATTTCCCCCTGACTATCCTCAATAAAATCAAAGTATTATTGTTGTTTAGTCATTTCCAACTCTTCATGACTCCAGTTTGGGGTTTTATTGGTAGAGATACTAGAGTGGTTTGCCATTTCCTTCTCCAGTTCATTTTACAGATGAGGAACTGAGGCGAGCAAGGATAAGTGACTTGTCCAGGGTCATACAACTAGGAATTGTCTGAGGCTACATTCGAACTCAGATCTTCCTGATTCCAGGATCGATACTCTATCCGCTGCACCATATAGTTGCCCCTGAAAGCAAAGTATGTACTCGGCAAATACAAGGCCCTGGTAGCTGTGGGCATCAGGAAAACCTTCATGCCAAATGTGAATACCACCTTTGAAAGAAACTAAGGATGCTAAGGGGCAAAGAAAGGATTGAATTCCAATAATGAGAGATTGCTAGCCACTTTGTCTAAGCAGTATAATTATGTGTGAAGGGACATACTGTGTAATAAGCCTGGAAAAGGAGGTTGAAGCCAAGTTGTGAAGAGCTTTAAATACCAAACAACTATATATACACCTAATCCTGATGTTAATAGGGAGCCAGCAGAGTTTGAATCAGTTAATTATCAAATATTTATTAAGGCCCTCTCCTAGACTCGAGCAACAAGGCAGTACAGTGTCAGGCCTGGAGTCAGGAAGACCTTCAAATCAGACCTTAGGCACTTGCCAGCTGTGTGACCCTGGGCAAGTTACTTAACCCTATTTGCCTCAGTTTCGCATCTGCAAAATGAGCTAGAGAAGGCAAGTGCAAACTACTCCTGTGTATTTGCCAAGAAAACCCTAAATGAGGTCCCAAGGAGTCAGATAAGACTGAACAACCTAGACACAGGGGATACAAGTAGAAAGAAGGAAAAAAAAAATCCCAGCTTGAGAGAAACTTATATTCTAACATCCCCTGGCATTATAATAGCTCCCCAGGTTCCATGGCATTTCCTGGGTCACCCAGCACCCAAGGGGGAATGAGTATAAGTATTAAGTTGAGTAGGAGAGTTATGTGCTCCTAGAGAGTGTGGAGCTAAACTTTTAGGTTCAGATAAAGCCTACCCTCTAACAACTTATAGTCTAGGACTCAACTCACTATAAATAAATCCCCTTTGTTGTCATTTTAAAAAAAATGCTAAATTGATGAGTCCATTAAGACTTGACCTTAAGGGATATGACAGAGTAAAAGCACAAAATGTTACCATTTGAAAGTCATCTCCTTCATCTGGGAATAATTTTAATGGAAAAAGACAATTCTTTCTGATGTGACGCAGATGGCTCCTTAAAAATAATGAAACATCTGTTCAACTTAAATTTTTTTCTTGGTTGGAATTTAGTGTATGGGCAATGCCCTTTTGTCCTGTGCCAGGGAAAAAGATATTTCAAAGAGGCTACTTTTAAAAGGGGTCTTAGTAGAGTGCAAAACAAGACTGCCTGAAACAAAACCATGTTAAAAATTGTTCTCCTAGAGCGCTGGAAATCATTGTTTTGGGGGATGTACAGATTCTGGGACTGGTGGGTGTTTGCGCTACAGCCATATTCCTCAAAACTCAATGTGGGTTATAAAAGCTCCACAAGCTGCTGCTGTTTGCTGTTTGTTTAGGCTGGGTTATGAATGCTATCCAGCAAGAGTGGGTGTCAGAAGAATGTTCTATTTGTTAGAATTCAGTGTGTCATTCCGGTGCTGTTCAGACTGCACTTGTTGGTGTTCAATGATTTCAGTCATGTCCGACTCTTTATTGCAATATTTGAGGTTTTCTTCAGAAAGATAGTGGAGTGGTTTACCTTTTCCTTGTCTGGCTCATTTTACAGATGAGGAAACTGAGTTAAGCAGGATTAAATTACTTGCATAGGATTATGTAGCTAGTAAGTGTCTAAGGCCAGATTTGAACTCATAAAGATGAGTCTTTCTGATGCTTGAAGATTTCAGGCCCAGAACTCTATCCACTGTGCCACCTAACTGCCTGAAATTATACTTGGTAGTGTCCAGATTCAGAGAAGGAAGGCTTGAAAGAATATTATAAATCATCTAATTGTGATTATGAGATGTTTCAACGGACATTTAAAACACACTATTTATTGACCAATTAAACATGTGGGGAGCATATCAAGGTGGATTTTAAGACTCCTTCAGGAGTCAGAGAGGTCTCAGAGACCATCTAGTCAAATCAACTCATTTACATATGAGAAAATTCAGCCCCAGTGAGGTTACTTGACTCCCCAGCATCACATAGGTAGTAAGTGCCTATTTGCTTCTGTTTGTCCTTCATTCTCCAAGAGGACCATGATATTGGAAAGGTGATGCCACGCCATGCCATGCAAGTGAATTAGATTTAAGTGAGGGAGGGCTGTGCAAGGTCACAAACCTCACTTTCTCCTCTGGAACCATCTGGGTCCAGTGGCCAGATATCATTCAGGATAACTGGAGATGGCCCCCTGTCTGAGACAGAAATTTAACCTCCAGAGCCAAAGCTTTTTCTAGACTCAGACATTATTAAATAATATCAATAATTTTATTGATTTGATTTGTTTTTTACGTCACCAAATTTCCTGCTATGACTGTCCTCCCTTTCCTCTCCCAGAGAGCCATCTCATATCCCACTGTCTTATCTTAAATACTATTTATACTGCACTCCAACCCTATCCGGGACATATATTTTCTTAGCACAGTTTCTTCAAATTAGTAATTGTTCATATGCAGCTGGTATATGAAAAAAAATACACTAAGGGAATTCCAGAAGGAACACAACAGAGAATTCTTGTCTTTCTATGTTTTATGTATTGTTCAAACCCTACTGAAAACAATAGTGTCTACTTTGGATGTGAAAATAATTTTAAAAGCTTTGCAGAATATGAAACAACTGAATAGCTTGGTCTCTGCAGCTAAAAGATGGAATTGGAGGGAGAGGAAGGAAAGAGGAGCTTGAAAAGAATTCCTCCTTGTACTTGGACACTTGCCTGGGAATGGTTATCTTACTGCCCTATAGATAAGGTATTTATTACACAAGCTGAACAAGTCAGTGGGTGGCAAATGGATGGGAACATACAGATAAGTTCTGTCCTGCTCGTAGCTTTTTTAATCTACTCTATTAAAACAGATTTGTTTCCTTTTTTTTTTCCAGTAACAACACTCTATTTCTAGATAAGGATCTGAAAAAAAAATTGCCTCCACCTTGTACATAAGAAAATCATTTGTTTGCTTACTTTGTTGTTCACATTAAAGATTTAATTATTCCATTAAAAATCCATAAACCTAATGTAATATATGTAGGCAGATGTGTGGATGGAGAGCTAGCCTCAGGGTCAGCCAGGAACAGTTGGTTACAAAGTGAGCGGTTCACAAATAATGACTGTGTACCTCCCAAACATCCCTCTTAGACTCTAAGCTACAAAAAAAAAAAAAAAACCAAAACAAACAACAAAAAAGCTACATATCTCTATTGGAAATGGGAGTTCCCAATGTTAATGCCATCCCCGATCTAGTAAATATGTTACATATCTGTGTATTATGCAGAAATGTAATATATATAGGCAGAACATGTACACCTCTAATCAATTTGTCTTAACTGTGTTCTGAAGCAACAAGCAGTCGTTTCTGATAAGATTAATAATAGGATCATAGAATTTGAAAAGATAGCTGAGACCATTTAATTCAAATGTTTCATTTTACAGATGAGAAATGTATTGTTTTATTTTATTTTTTAGAGTTGAGATGTATTTTTATTCTTTTTCTGCCAAGTTCTTTCCCTTCCCTAACCCTTCACCCAATGAGGAGCCAAGGAAAGCAAAACTTAGTACATATATGTATAGTCATGCCAAAAAAAAAATCCACATTAGCCATGTGTTTTAAAAAGCAAAAAAAAAAAAAGAGGGCGTGGGGGAAACAAGAAAATATACTTTGATCTCTACTTGAGTGGATCAATTCTCTATCTGAAAGTGAATAGCATATTTCATCAGATTGCCCTTTGGAATTGTGAGTCATTTTGCTGATCCAAGTTACTAAACCTTTCAAAATCTTTACAATATTCCTGTTACTGTGTAGATTAGTGTCCTAGTTCTGCTCAATGTACTTTTCAAATCTTCCTATATTTTTCTGAAACTATCCTCTTTATCATTTCTTGTAGCAAAATAGTATTCCATCACATTCTTATACCACAACTTGTTCAGCCATTTCCTAATTGACATTCCTCAATTTCTTCTTTCTCTGTTCTCCATGGGGTATAGTCCTCATATTGTTGGGTCAAAGGGTATGCAAAGCCGGAGAGATTATTGGACATGATTCCAAATTGCTTTCCACGCTGGTGGGACTAGTTCACAGTTCCATCACAGGTACATTAGTGCTTTTTGTCAGTGTTTTCCCACATCCCTTCCAGCATCAATCATTTTCCATTTTTGTCATGTAAACAAATCTGAGCACTATGAGATGGTACCTTACAGTCGTTTTATTTTGTATTTCTCTAATTATTACTGATTAAGAATATTTTTCATATGACCATAGATGCTTTTGACTTCTTCCTCTGAAAATTGCTTGTTTATATCCTTTGACAATTTATAAATTAAATAATATCTTTTATTGTAAATTTGACTTAGTTCTCTATGTATTTGAGAAATGAAATCTTTATCAAAGAAATTTTCTTCGATGTTTCCCCCCCACACACACTTTCTTGCTTGGCTTCTCGTTTTAGCTTTGTTGCTTTTATTAATGGAAAAACTTTCTTCTGTAATTTTGTGTAATCAAAATTATTCAGTGTACCTCCAATGAACCTCTGCATTCCTTGTTTGGCAATGAGCTGTTCCATTTTCCATGCATCTTGTGTTTTATTCTTGGCTCCATTAATTTTCTTATATATTACCCTTTGTGCCTAAATCATGCCCCTATTTTGAGATTGTCTTGGCATAGGGTCTGAGATGTTGGTCTTTGTCTAGTTTCTGCCAGACTACCAGTACTCTCAACAGTTTGTTTTGGGTTTTTTTTTTGTGAAATAGTGAGTTTTTTGCCCCAATAACTGGAATCTTTGGGTTTATCAAATATCAGGTTACTGTGTTCATTTACTTCCATGTATTCTATATCTAATCTGTTGCAGTAATCAATTTCTCTATTTCTTATCCAGGACCAGACTATTTTGATGATTAGTTGGTAGCATAGTGTGATAGTTGGTAGTACTATGCCCACTTGACATTTTTCCATTAATCCCATCAATACTCTTGTATGCCTCTAGGTGAATTCTTCTTTTTTTTTTTAAATTTTATTTTAGTTTGCATCATTCATTTCCACAAGATTTTGAGTTACATATTTTCTCCCCATCCTTCCCCTACCCACTGCCCCAAAACAGCCATCCCAGTGTATCCCCCCTCCCCCAGTCTATTCTCTCCTATGTCTTCCCCCCTCACCCCTCTGACTTTTTGGTAGGTCAGAATGGATCTCCCAACCACAGTGCCTGTGTATTTCAAGTTCCAGTTGGATGAAGTTAATAATAATAATAATAATAATAATAATAATAATT
>CM053583.1:163497074-163517033 GCA_028627135.1 Pseudochirops cupreus
GTCACCTTCTAAAGATAAAATTTATAGGAGAAAGAATTTTCTGGAATAATTGCCCAGGCTTAACACCCTTTTATAAGCTTCCCTGCCCTGATCCTCTCCATCAGCCCCCAGTGAATCCTACAATCACCATCTCAAACTATTCCAGAAATGATGGTTAATATCCTAAAGAGATTATAAAAAGGGAAAAGGATCTGTACACACAAAAATATTTATAACAGTTCTTTTAATGGTGTCAAAGATTTGGTAATTGAGAGGATGTCCATCAGTTGGGGCATGACTGAAAAAGTTGTAATGATTGTGATGGAATATTATTGTGCTTTAAGAAATGACAAGTTAGATGCTCTCCGAAAAACCTAGAAAGACTTATATGAAGAGAGGCAAAGTGAAATGAGTATAACCAGAAGAACATTGTACATAGTAACAATAATATTATATGATGATTTACTGTGAATAACTTATTCTCATCAATATAACAATCCAAGAAAATTTGGGATCCCATCCCTACCACTTCAATTGTTTTTAGGTTATTTTTAAAGTAAACCTTGGATATAATCCTTGCCTGCTATAACACTAGGTTGATTTTTCATAAGAGTCAAAAACAATTCTTGCTGTTCAGATGGGACTCCAGCATTCAAACAGTATTATATTCGCCATTTGTAGAAAGGGCCTTAAGCTATTTTGGCTTGTCAAGTCTTGGAAACAACCGGGCTTCTGGGTTTTCCTTTATTCTTATCCATAATTATTGTTTCGTCACTAGTGAATTGTCTCTTGTTTGACAAATACAATATGCCCGATACCATATTTTTGAGTTCATAATTGTTTTACGTATGTATATGTGGAGAGAGAGAGAGAGAGAGAGAGAGAGAGAGAGAAAGAGAGACAGAGATACACTTATACATACAAACTTGAATATAGAGTGTCCCAAAAATCTAAGTGGAGTTCTAAGTTTCAATAACTTAGAAATGCACTTAGACTTTTGGGACAATCTTAAATACACATGTAGCTTACCTAGGAAAAACTCACTAAATGAGAAATATTTATATCCATAACTAATTCCCTTGGATGTATTTCTCCTGTCTAAACATAAAAAATTAAGCACAAGATTCTTTAGTTGGCTCCAGTTAAATAAGGAATTTGTAGAATACATCATACTTCCACAGAATGAAAAGCAATTCTAGACCTGAATTGTTTTCTGAAACGGACCATGACCTAAGAAAGAGAGTACGTAAGCAGCAGTGTTCATCTATTTGCATCAATGGCTGCATGGTGTGAACCTTGAAAGAATTTAAACTTAATTTACTACAATTGGAAATACACCCAGCAGGTCTGTCCTTAGTGCTAAGTCCAATCCACAGGATTGTTCGATATTTCCAAGAGTGAGTGAGACTTTCCATATTTACCTTATTTCCTATCCATTGTCAAGGTTAGGAGGCATAGGGGCAAAGAGTGACCTGATATTTAATTCTAACTTATCCTCAGATCTCTATGCCTCCATTCCCAAAGCTCCCCATGACACTTGAGAAAAATATGTCAACATTAAGTAGAATAATTATTTAGTTTTCCATTCACTAGGAGCTATATGTAAGCGTTAGTCATTTCAGAGGGTGAATAATTTCTGAAAACATTATAAACCTTATTTTATCCCGGTCCCAGAATGAACTTATGCATATACATATATACATACATAACATATATTCAGACATGTATTTTTGTATGTATATATACCTGACCACTCTTTGTCTCCTTTGCAGGATTTTCATCCAGGCTTCTCCTACTAAAGGTAAATATCGTCTAGGGCTCCATCCTAGGGCCCTTTCTCTTCCCAATTTCACCCAATGATATCATTAGCTCCTGTGATTTCAATTAGGATCTCTATGCTGATAACTCTCAGATCTACTTATCACCTCTCTGTTGACTTTCAGACTCAGTCTCCAATGCCTATTAGACATTTCAAATTAGATATCCCATAGAGATCTTAAACTTAATATATACAAAACTGAATCCATTTTCTTTCTTCCTCAAATCTTCCCACCTTCTGAACTTCCCTATTACCTTTGAGGTCACCACCATATTCCAACTACCCAGAATCACAACTCAAATGTGATCTTCAATTTCTCACTCTCTTTTACCCCCCAAATTCAATGTCATGCAAAATTCTGTTGTGATATCTCCCATATACCTGCTTCTCTCTTCTGACATTTCCATCACCCCAGAGCAAGTTTTTATCACCTCATCCTTAGGCTATAACAATAGCAAGCTGGTTGGTTTCCCTGCCACAAGTAGAGACTTCTTCATGCTCTATTCAGTTGTCAAATTAATTTTTCTAAAGCTCATATATGACCATGTTACTCTGCCAACATCACCCCCATTTGGTTAATTCAGGTGACTCCCTATCACCTCCAGGATTAAATATAAAATCTTATCTTTCACTTTTCAAGGTCCCTTATAACCTGGCCCCCTTTTAACCTTTACAGTCTACTAGAAATAGACCTTCCAGTATGGTAAGGATTACTTCTTCCCTCATCCCCCCCATAATCTCCATACTCTGCCATCCAAAGACACTGGCTACCTTGCCATTTTTTTATTCAAGATACTCCATTTCCAGACTGGTCATTTTTCATGATTATCTCCCACAACTTGGATACTCTCCCTCCTCATCTTCACCTCTTGACTTCCTTGGCTTTTTTACAGTCTGAACTAAACTCCCATTTCCTGCAAGAAGGCTTTTTAATTTCTCTTTAATTCTAGTGCCTTCTTTATATTGATTGTCTTTTATATGTAGGAGATAATAGTCTCGTTTTCCTCATCTCTTCTGAATAAAACACCCACAACAATCAAGATACACTCTAGTTTCCCTAGGACTACTAAACCAAAAGCGTCTCTTCCAATATATCAAACTCCAACTCTCGTCATGCCATTTATCCACATCAGAAATATTCCACTGTTTTTTAAAAGTACAGATTAAACGTATCAAGTAGGTAAGGCAAGGCAAAGCAAGGCAATAAGCATTTATTAAGTACTTACTTCATGCCAGGCACTGACTACATTCTAGGGATTGAATCACAAGCAAAGAGAAATACAATCTGTCCTGAAGAATCTAAATCTAATTCTAATGAGGGAAAACACCACATAAAAGAGAGGTGAAAGTGATACAGGTGGGGGCCAAGGGGTTATCTCTGTGGAGGCATGGTATTGAATTCCAAAAGGTCAGAAACAGAGTAAGAAAGGGAAGGAATGGTGGCCAGCTGGGGCCCCCCACTCAAAATGGAGGCCTAGGAAGAACTCACCGATGGCAGAAGAAGATATGAATATTAGGTGACTATTTCACTTTTAGGAGGCCCTGGGCTCTGAGGGAAGTTCCAAGGTGAGATGACAGCTAAGGCATGGTGGTTAAGTCCAGAAAATCAGAGGTAGTACTGGGAAAGGGAAGAAAGTAAGAAAAATATTCTATTTTTATATGCCCTTCTATACTTCTTTTTCTTTCTTTTAAAATGTTTTATGATGATGATGATTTTTTTCTTCTCTATCATAACCCATTATTCACCATCTAAAAACAATAGAAGCCCACTCTTGTTATTGCAACAAATGTGCATAATTAAGCAAAGGAAGTCAACACAATCGACCATATGTGAAACTGTATCTCTTATTCTACACATATAATCTCTGACAAAAAGCAATATATAGGTTCCATCATTATTCTTCTGAAATTTTGACTTTAAAATTATGCTGTCATGTAGCCAGGATACTTGCCTATTTGACTGACCATAATTCTTGATTTTATCTGGAATAAACCAGTCTCAAACTGTCTATATTAAATATTAGTTCCAACTCCAGGCTCCTCAATTAATAAGGATATAGTATGGTAAGGCTGGTAGATTTCTCTGGAACCTGATTACCAATCTTATCTCTTACTGTAGAGGTCCAGGTTGAGTAAACTTTCCTATTTGACACCGAGAATTTTTCCATGGTCTTTTGAATGTTGCTAAAGCTGATATAGGCACCTTCTTTATGACTATTATCCCTTTGAAGTCTTATCTCCTCCTTTGCAACCCAAATGAAAAAAAGGGTATTTCCATAACTGATTTCAAAGAATCTTTCCTGGTCATCCTGCAATAAGTCTGTAGTTGCCTGTATCAACATTGAGTTTTGATGGTTCTGGGGTATTTTTGGTTTTGTTTTGTCTTGTTTTAATATCCTACTTCACTTGAGACAAATTCCTCTCTTTCATGACCAAGTTGGGTCAAATTCAAGCTTTCTGACTCCAGGTCCAGCACACTATCCATTGTATCATCTAGCTTAGTTACAGACAACAAAAAATGTACTTTAGGGATTAGCATAATACACTGGAGAAAGATTTCCTTGAGAAAGAATTAACTTTTAATGGTGTCTATAAATGTTACCTCAAATTGGAAGGTCACTCAGACAGACATTTTCAGCCCCCATACATTTTGAAAAGACCCAACATACTGTTACATTAGCCTTCACTGTCTTTCACCTCTAATCCTTCTTTCTGTCAGATGACTTAGAGAAAGCATCCTTACTGCTGAGCTAGTGTTTTTTATATAAAGATCCAATCACATCTCTGTTTTGCTCAAAATCCTTCACTGACTTCCTTTGGCTTAAATAAAGTACAAGTTTTTCAGCCTTATAATAAAATATAAATATTTTAAAATATTTATAAATATATTTATTTATTATATTGATATAATACATTAAATAAATATTATGTAATATTTATAATATATTGATATAAAATATAACAAAATATTTAAAAGGAGCTAACCTACATTTCTGGTCTTGACTTAATATATAATTTCTCATGAGTTTTGTTCTAGTCAAATTGAACTTTTTGCCATCACTTGTACACATCTATCACTGTCTGGGTTTTGAAGTTTAATGAATGTTTTAAGCATTCCTCGGAATTGCTCTCTCTATTCTCCTATTCTTTTCCACCCCCAACTATTAAAAATCAAGTAAAGCAAAATACCACATTGCCCTTGTCCAAATATCTATTTCTCATTTTGCATCTTGAATCTATCCTCTCTCTGTCAGGAGTAGGGTAGCTTTCTTCATCATCTGTCCTGTTCAATCATGGCTGGCCATTGCTTTTATCAGAGATCTTAAGTTTCTCCAATTTATTTGTCTGTGTGTTGTTGCTGTTCAGTCCATTAGTAATGTCTGACTTCATAAATAACCTTGTGGACCATACTCTTCATGGGGTTTTCTCAGTAAAGATACTGTCATTTCCTTCTGCAGTAGATTAAGGAAAACGGATGTGAAGTGGCTTGTCAAGGTCAAACAGCTCTAAGTTTCTGAGGCCAGATCTGGATTCAGGTCCTCCTGATTCCAGGTTCTGACTCTACAAGGTAAGACACCTAGCTGCGGGCCCATTTGTCTTAATAATGTTGTTGTCATATAAATTGTTCTCATGGTTCTGCTTACTTCAATCTAAATTATACATATTTCTTACAATGATTTATTTTTTTCTTCTTATTTTAAATTAAATTTTAATTTTTAATTTTTTTCTTTTAAATTTTAAATTTCTTTTAAATTCCCTTGGTAGAAGGAAGAAACAGCAATCCTGGTTTTTTTTTTTATTTTAGTAAAATAAAGTGGGGGACAAAAATCCTACTCATTGTTTAAGGCTCTTTTCATATTCCATCTGTTCCATGATCCCCTCACTAATTTCCCCTAAGAAGTAGTCATCCATCCCTCTCCCCCTCCATAGATTCATACTTTACTCTACACTTTTCTCACGTACTCTTCATGTATCATTTTGCTTTATACCGATTTCTTCAACGGAGGTTGAATGACCACTTGTCAGGTTCATGACAGTGAGGCTTTATTTGAGTGTGAGTTAAGCTAGATGACTGCTATGGTTCCTTCCAAGGCTCAAATCCAGTGAACCTGTAGTTCTATTTATAGGCAATATGCCAAGTTCCATAGTAGGAATGTAAGTCCCATGAGGTTAGGCAATGTATCTTCAGCTGAACTCTGCCCTCGAAGGTGCTCAATTAGGGTTTGTTGAAGTTAAAGTTACATTAGTTTAGTCTTTTATTTTTATACAATGACAAGAACTTGTTAATTTTTGGTTTAGTCAAACTAATTTTCCTTTCTATAGTTCCAAACTCGTTTTAAATTATTGAGTTCATCACAGTTTAATTTATACCAGAGATGAACATTCAGAGAAAACAGATGTTTGCTTCTTTCCAAAGAAAACTTCCTTATTTTGTGCTGGGTATACTTACCAAACACAGCTCTTGAAAGAAATATTTGTTTTGCTTAAAAATTTTTCATTATACTTTGCCTACTTAAAACTTTATGGTTGCATCCTCCTCTTCTGGGCAAAAATGGTATGACATTTAAGATTTTATGCTCTATTATTAATAATACCATGAGCAAATTCTAGCAGATTCATTAAAACTTGCCCATAATAAATAACATAATTTCCGTTTTACTCAATTTTACTATAGAAAGCAATAGAAAGAAAATAAGCTCCTTGAAGATTAGGATTTTTCCTTGATTTTGCCTTTGTATCTCTTAGGTCAGTGGTTTTCAACCTTCCAAATGCCGCAACCCTTTAATACTTGTATGTGGGCATATCTGCATGTGGGCAGACCCGCCTGGAGATGGATCTCTATCTAAGTGGTATCTCAGTTTCTAAGACCATCAGAAATATGTATTTTCTGATGGTCTTAGGCAACCCCTGTGACCCCTGTGAAAGGGTTGTTTGACCCCCAAAGGAGTCACGACCCATAGGTTGAGAACCATGGCAGTGGATTAAATTGTGTGGTTATGTCAAAGCCAGAAACACTGGAGAGCCTAATGAAAGAGATTCATAACACTCTAAAGAGTTTAGACTAATTATCCACATAGAAATGATAATAATAATGATAGAAATAATAGAAACAATAAGTAATGTTTATATAAATTTTGCTATATGCCAGGCACTGCCCTGAGTACTTTACAATTATCTCATTTGATTCTCACAACAACTCTGGGAAGTACATGCTGTCATTATTATTACTATTTTGCAGATGAGGAAACTGAGGCAAATAAATATTATGTGACTTGTCCATGGTCACACAACTAGCAAGTACTTGAGGGTAGATTTGAAAGTACCTTTTCCTAATTCCAGGGTCAGCTCCATTCATTGGGTCACTTAACTGCCCCAACCAAATGGCTGAAAAAAGTCTATTTCCGAAAATATAATAAGTAGTTTATAGGATCATAGACCAGAAGATTACAGATTTATAACTGGAAGTGACATTAGAGGTCCCTGTTGTGCTGTCAACAACACCCCCCTCTCCCCAAAGAGTTTTAGGGGAAAATCTTGCGTTGAAGGGTATTGGAGAGATATGTTGCAGGTATGAGCAAGCTGCACCATATAACCAATGGAAAATACCAGAGAAAAAGAGGAATAAAAGGCATCAGGGAAATATGTGATAAGAGGAGATGAGCTAGACATAAAGTAAATGTAAAGGGTGGAAGATGAACAATCATATTTCACAATATCAGAAAAAAATCAAGAAATATTTCCAGGATGTCACTACGGGAAACGTGTGTCCTATATGGAGAACAGTTTATGCCTTTTCATTTGGGCAACATTTCTGACTGTTTTCAGAAGTTCATGAATTTGGTATTTCAAGATTTCTGAGCCTTTGAAAGTGGAGGAGTGATCCATCTCACAGATATCTGCAGATGCACATAGGATTCTACCCAGCACATTAATCTGAGATCCTTTATCCTCTAGCATGGTTAAATTGGAGAAATGCCCATTTAAGAAGAAGATGCAATTATAAGAATACATGCTAGAAATTTTGTGCAAGTCAAGAGATAATGGAATGGAATGATGAGAGTGGGATAGGACTTGTTAATTTACTGTATGTGAGAAAAGAGAAAGAGTCAGAGATAATAAAAATGTTTCAAATATGGGAAACATGATGAATAATGTTGCTACTACAAAAGGAAAATCATGAGGTTTAGGGTGGCACATTTGTATGTTGTCTGCTCCATTTTATTGTAAGCTCCTTGAAGCACAGACTCTTTTTTGCTTCTTTTTGTATCCTGAATACTTAATACAGTGCCTGGCTCATAGTAGGTCCTTAATTAATGTTGATTCATTGGGAAAATGACATGGAGCCAAAGGAGATAGAGTCAAAGAAGTATTAAAGGAAATAAGTAAGGAGACATGAAAAGAAACAAGAGAATATAATGTCTGTACAAGTGAGAAATACTGCAGAGAAGTCAAGGCAGGTTAGGTCCTGGAAAAGGCCACTGAGCTTGGTGTTTACAGGTCATTGGTGACCTTTGGGAAAGTAGTTTCCATAGAATGGTGGTAATCTAAAACCAAATTTCAAGGGATTGAGAAAAGGACAGTTACTTGCCAAAGCAAACCATAAAAACTGGCAATGAAAGGGAAGAGACAGATGGGATGGTAGAACTGTCATATTCTTCATGGGGAAGGTTTTTTTTTTTAAGCATTGGGTAGACCCAGCATGATTTTAGACAGATGGGAAGGAGCAAGAGGAGAGGGAGAAACTGAAGATGAATGAAAGAATGACTATGCTACAGCAAAGGAGAGCAGAAGGAATACAGGTGGCTCTGTCTAAGGTGTTTACAATTAGCAGGGCAGGGTAGCAGAGAAGAAAACAGAACTTTATCTGAAAAGGCTTATGCAGTTTTCCTTATCATCACCAATGGTACATTTATCACAAAATGTGAAAAATGCCAAGATTTCCATTGTCTGAAAACCAATTCAATAGTCTTGGTGTCATACTAATAATAATTCACATTCAGATGACGCTTTGAGGTTTAAAATGTTTTCCCCCAACCTACAAAGGAAGAACAGAATTGATTTCTGTAGATACAAAACACATTCCCCATTTTGCCAGGACCAGTTTGAGGCAGAGAGATATTAGGTACCCTGTCCATGGTCACAAGCTTAGACTAAGGAATGGCTGATCAGGGGTTGGAACTCAATTCCTCTGACTTCACATACGAGGTTCTTTCCCCTATCCTACAGATGCCATTGTACCTCAAAGAATCCGAGAATCACAGAATTAAAAAGAGTCTCAGAGGCCTCCTAGGCCAACCTCCACCTTTGTATTAAAACCTGACATGAGAACATCAAGTGTTTGTCTGAATTCCTCCAACACCAATAACTGCTTGGAAATCCCATTGCACTCTTCTAGAATTTGAATAGTTAAGAATGTGCTGCTTGCTTGTTGTTACTTACTTCAAGTCTAAATTTGTTTCTCTTGCTTTTGGCTCATAGTTATGTCTTCTCAGGTCAAGTAGGAAAAACAAACAAATGACAACAACCATGTGACAGTGCTTCAGATACTTGGAAGCAGTCATTTTATCTTCCCTCTAAGTCTCCCCTTCTCTAGGCTAAGCAGTAACCTAAACACCTCCAAGCAATCCTAGTGTACTCTTATCTCAAGTCCCTTTACCACCATGATTATCTTCCTCTGATCACTTTCGAGCTTATCAGTGTCCTTCATAGTCTCTGGTCACCAAAACTGGACAAGATTCTCCATGTATAGTCTGGCTAGGATTGAGCATGATAGGACTGTCATATCCCTTGTCTTGGGTTCTATGCTTTTTTTTTATTTTATTGTGACCTAAAATTGAATTAGCTTTCTTCGATGCCACATTGTGTTGTCAAATCATTGACCCTGAAGTTCACTTAAATGAAGTTCACTTAAATCTTTTTTCCTTTTAAAGTGGATTTTTATTTATCATGCCTGTTATACTTCTAAAGTTGACTTTTTGAACCCAATTTTAAAACTTTACATTGATTTCTATCCTATTTTTATGGAAGACAAGCATAAAATTTACCAGGGTAATGTCAGTTTGTTTGTTTTTTCTTTTGATCTGTAGCCATGATTTCATTGGCTTAGGAAGCTGCCTAATGGGGAATTTCCTACTAGTAAAAATTGGCAACAGTTCTACTACTTGTAGTCTTAGAGAGTTGCCTGCATATCAGAAAGACTTGCCCAGGTGACACACAGTCCATATGTGTTAGAGCTATGACTTGAATTCAAGGTTCTAACTTAAAACCAGATTCTACCTGTATGCCATGTGGTGGTGATATGAAATTGGAGGTTAGCAGAAGGATTGGGGAAGAGTAGGTGGGAGAATAGGGGAGAGGAAGAGGAGAGAAGAGGGAGTTCATAGCAAATGCCTTCAATGTTTTCCGTAAAATATGAGGCCAAGTTCTCAGCTGAGAAAGTGGATGGAAGAAGAACCATGGAACATTTGAGGGGTGATGAAAAGTCATTGTGGATGGTGGGTGATCCCACTCTGTTGTGAGTTAATAAGAGAGGTATAGAGGGACTACCTAATAGCAGTGAGAACTCTATGAAGGGTTTGTTCAGTAATTTTCAAGTGTGTCTGACCTTTGTGACCCTAATTGGGATTTTCTTGGCAAAGATATTGAAGTGGTTTGCCATTTCCTTCTCTAGCTCATTTTACAGATGAACAACTGAGGCAAACAGGGTTTAATGACTTGCCCAGGGTCACATAGCTAGTAAGTGTCAGAGACTGATTTTATAAAAAGAAATCTTCCCTGGCTCTAAGCCAGGTACTCTATCTACTGCACTACCTAGTTGCCCCCAGATCCTTGTTGAAGGTATATAACATAAATTGGTGGTGGACCCAGTCAGAATGGTTATATGATTTTCTCTACTTTTGTTTAATCACGATGTAGAAGCAAAGGTGACAAATGGTGAGAGTGATCCAAAGCTAAGACTTGACTTGAGGTAATCAGTGATATGATTAGGGAATTAGGGATTCAAGGAAGGAGGATAGTGTAGAGTTGAACTGGTTGACCAAGGATTCAAGACAGGGAGAAGGGAAAAGAGTGGCTATTGCATGCCCTGAGAGTGAAGTGAGACATCAACTAATTGAAAGTCATTGTACAGATGAAGAATAGGATTATATAAAGACAAACCCTGAAAAAAACAATAGATTACGATAATATAAGAAGATATCAGAATTCTTGAATATAGAAGTGGTACATTTGTGGATGAAGGCAAGATTAAGGGAAATGCCATCTTTGTGTGTGTGTGGCTGAGGTTGGGTGGAGGAGTAACTCTTAAGATGTGAGTAACTTGAGGGAGAGGCAGTATCTATGTTGAAGTCCTTCAGTATGAGGTCAGGCATTGCAGAAGAGAAAAAACATCATAAGCTGTATATTGAACTAATTGAGGAAAGAAAGGGAATGACTTGTGGATCTGTAGACCACAGCTATCAGGAATTTGATTGGTTGGTAGATAATAGCAAGAATAGGAAGAGAGGTTTCAAAGTGATGAAGAAAGGGAAGAACCTGGGATTGGCAATGGAGAGCAAGGAGTATTTCAAAACCCCCGTCTAGCAGTGATCTATGGAGAATGAACGGAAATGCAGCCTGTAAAGGGTGACAAGGGCAGAAAAAAAATAGCTCTATTTCCCCTAGACCTTAATAGTTTCTCTTGTGTCATTAATATTCATTTCATTACTGCTTTTCAAGGGCTAATAATACTCCTTGTGTCTCTGAAGTACAGGTGCTATTGTAAAATGGAGGTCTGAGATCAAAGCAGTTCAATTCACATGCTGGAGCTTTCATTCATTATGGAAAAATAAAAATCTCTTTCAGTACATGTTCACAAAGAACATTAGGACTGCTGATATGGCTCCTTTATATTAAATTCTGAAGTGTACATTATGCAATTGAACTAGGTAAGAATGAAAAGAGAAAAGAGCACTGGAATGATAAATGGAGGATGCAGTGAAACCATTGACCCTGAATATACCGGTCTCCAGAAGATTTCTAGTTCAGACGCAGAGGGTAAGGAAAGATCAATTAAAGTTCCAGTGAGGCAATGTCGTGGTGGCTGGTGGTAGACAGTTAAAACAGATAATATAAACGAGGAGGAATTGCATTGGTTGGCGAAAAGAAGACTTTTTATTGTTTCCTGAAGGTTCCCCAAAGGACTACTTCTGGCTTGTAGTTGAGGGTAAGCAGAGGTATTGCCCAAAGTGGCTGGGGAACTGTCATCATCCAGGCATTTATCGTGGAACAAAGGAGGCCTAGAAGACACGGAGGCCAACACAAAAATATCTGAGCCTAACCTGTTAGAGTTTAGAATACCACAGGTGACAACAGTAAATGTGAATGAGAATTTATTTAAATTTATTTTGCTTATTTAAAATTCATTTCCTCTAGTATAATATTCTTCAAAATGTTAGCACCTGATTTATTCAATTCCTGACCATTGATCAGTGTTATCATTATTATTATTATTATTATTATTATTATTAGGTCCAGCAGGACCAAACATTTTGTCTTTTACTCATTGTTTTTGTAAATCACTAGACACACCATTTTGACATTAGGCAATTTATACAAGGACCATTAGACTTTCTCTGCAGTATGGGAACATTATATAGTCATGATATATTTGAAATGAAGGAAAATCAGCAACTTAATTTCTAATTTCTTTTAAATGTATTAATTCTCACATACAAGTTAGTCTACGGGGCCATCGTTACTTAAAACCATAGCTCATGAGCCCCTATCAATGTGTTTGCTTTTTCTAGTCAATCAGAGGTCATAATTAGTTCAAATCAGAGGAATTTCATTTAAAAAGTATAATAAGAAAAATAGTTCTGCTGACTGGAACATCTGGAGGACTTCCCCATTTGTAAATGTAGCCCCAAACCCCTCAAATATTGGCCCTTGAAAGCCATACACATTCCAAGGAATATTTTAATTCGGAATCTATTCAAAGTCACAGTTCGTGAACCCCACAGATGTTTTCCTTTTATCAAACAGAAGTAAAACCCCCTAAATCAAAACAAAAACATTTAATTAAACAGAATTGTTAAGTAAATAAGAACAAAATCCCCCAAAGTACACGGAGACACATTGTCCCAGAGTTTATCATACCAACAATGGGAGAGAGAACACACATTGCAAAAATGACTCATGGCCAGAGAGCTACGTCCCAAGAAGAGCAATTCCAGGTCCCTTAAATTACTGTTTGTTGCTTTCTCCCAAAACTGATGATCTCATCTGTTAATCTGCTGAGCTCCCTCAACTGGTTCTTTGCTGAATTGCTGCCACCATCTGCTGGTTCTCTACTGAATTGCAAATGCTAAGCAGCTTCTACAGAAATTCATACAGGTCTTTATTGTAAGTGTAGCCTGTTGCATATTTCAACTCTTTTATGAGTCAGACCTATAGTCATGCACAGATTGTAGGGGAAAAAATGACCTTTAGCTCAAATATGACTTTTTGGGCTCTTTGCTGCCCACATCAGCAACTCCCTCAATCTAGATTGGTGTTGTTGAAGGTATATAACATAAATTGGTGGTGGACCCAGTCAGAATGGTTATATGATTTTCTCTACTTTTGTTTAATCACGATGTAGAAGCAAAGGTGACAAATGGTGAGAGTGATCCAAAGCTAAGACTTGACTTGAGGTAATCAGTGATATGATTAGGGAATTAGGGATTCAAGGAAGGAGGATAGTGTAGAGTTGAACTGGTTGACCAAGGATTCAAGACAGGGAAGAGCACTTCTCTAGAATTGGTAATTCCTTCTAAGTCCCAACATGCCCCTAACCACCCTTTTATTGCCATATTAATCATTTTAGAACTTGATTTAGCTAGACTAGAGGAAGAGTATTGAAAATGGTAACCATTGCTCTGCATTCCTGCCACTGACAATCAATTACTCTCCCTCTGCCCCTAAATCCCTTGTAACTTTGTGAAATTGTTCCCTATGATAGTGCCTTCTGATACTATCAACTAGAAGACTGCCAATGAAGTTATCCCTCTTGCATCTCTCAGGCAATCTTGTACAAGTTTAACATATTCACAGCACAGTGAACAAACAGAGAGCTAGATCTGGAGTCTGGAAAACCTGAGTTTAAACTCTTCCTCAGATACTTACTGGCTGTGTGATCCTGGGAAAGTCACTTAACTTCTCTAAGCCTCAGTTTCCCCATCGGTAAACTGGACCTCACACAAAGCTGTTAGGACCTAATGAAATAGTATGAAATAGTATAGATAAAGTACTTTGCAAACCCTAAAACATTATATAAATGCATAATTCTCATAAGAGAAACCTGCTTGAATAAATGGTCTTTCAGGCTGTACTTTGCTGAGTGAAATGCTGACTAAATAGTCAACAAACAATAAATTTAGCGGAATATTTTATTTTCTGTATCTTTCAATTAGACGCACATGAAGATACGGTGGAAAATTGTCTTTGGGAGCGCGACTGTTACTTTTTCATATTTTTATTGAAGATGATCTCAGAGTGTATGCTGATACCTAAGCATTTTATAGAAAAGCATTCTCTCTATATGTATGTATGTGTGTGTGTGTGTGTGTGTGTGTGTGTGTGTGTGTGTACATAGAGAGAGCGAGAGAGAGGGACGGAAGGAGAGAAAGAGAGACAGAGACAGAGAGACAGAGAGACAAGAGACAGAGAGAGAGACAGAGACAGAGAGAGAGACACACAGAGAGAGAGAGATAGATAGAGAGAGAGAGAGAGAGAGAGACAAGAGACAGAGAGAGACAGAGAGAGAGAGAGAGAGAGAGAGAGAGAGAGAGAACCATGGTGTGCTTGGCACATAGCAGGTACTTAACAAGTATTGATTGATTAATGAAAGTGAAATTAGACCTGCTCTTAACTAGAACACTCAGTACATCAGTCTAGGTTATCTTCAATGAAATGAGAAAACAAACAGGCAGAATTTCATAGACAATTCTACATAACAGACGTTTTTACAGTGGCACAATTGAAATATATAAATATATAATTTTTCTATGTTTACTACCTTTCAAATAGAAAACAAACTCAATAGATCAAAGACAGGTTTAAACGCTCTCCTCTGAAAGATGCTTCAGAGGCAATACTAATCAGATACATTTCTTTATAGACACAACTGCAAAGGTAGCTATATTCAATGATCCTTTGATTATAGATATTAATGGTAGGCACATAAAAGGTAGACAGCTGGTCACCAACAGTCTTCACCAAGGCCATGGAGGACATCCTATGTAACTTCCAATTGGGAGGGGAATTCCTACTAGTTGATCAAATTCTTTACATGTTTCCCATTAATGGATGACATTTTCATTATACATTGATCCCTGGAACACTGAAGGGTCTCTACAATGAAACGCTAAAAGTCAGTCAACCAATGCATGATAAAAAAAAAAATGAATGAATGACAGATGTTTATTTTTTAAAGTATAATATGAATTTAAATGAGTATATTGAGTTAGTCTATCAGTACATTACACTTGACTTAGAAAAAATTCTGATGATGAGCATTGAGTTCAATACACATAATTGAGTCTAAAAGGCTGAATAAAGCACTTACCTTAGTATGTGCTAAGCATTAGGGATAGAAATATAAAAGTAAGACATTCCCTTCTCTCAAGAAGCTCACATTCAAATGGAGGAGACAATATATATGGCAAGTTTTAACTGCAAGCCAGATGGAAAAGTTCTATGGTACTTTAAGAACAGCGGCAACCAGATGTATATGCTTCTTCTTCAAGGTCATTTTCACTGACAAAATCTTATTCATTGCAGAGCCAAGGACTTTGGTGACAAGAACTTTCTTTTAAGAGTTGTCAGCTGCTGTGACTGTAGTATCTGTAGAAGCAATTGCCAGGCTGCATCTCTACAGGGGTTACTTTCCATATTGATCGTTTCAGGCTGGAAGCATTGATATTCCCAAAGATCTTAGGCTTTAGAGTTCTGGGCTGTCACCATGGGTCTAAGGGAGCTGGTGGTCAAAACAATTGTGGTAGTTTGACTTGCCTGGCACAAACTCCTTCCTGTCTTTCCTTCAAGATACTTTATAGCTTCAGCTAGGCTGATCTATGGGTGGCAATTGTTTTGCAGTTGATAGGGATGACTGGAGGCAAGAGAGTGAGCTTGATTATATTAGGGAAGTTTTTCAGAGCTTTCAAGCTATCTATCACCTGCCATCAATATGCACTCTTTTTTAACTGGGTTTTTTTTTTCCTAATGATTCTCTATGACTACTAAACTTGGAATACTAATCTACAAAGAATAAAAATGGTTGGTTCTACAAAAAAAGCAATGGAAAAGTAGATTGCCATATATTGCACCTTCAAGAGGTGGCCAAGCCACTATCAAGGTCATATATGGCCAAAAAAAGAGGTGAACCGATAATAGAGCAAGAGCAAAGGATAAAAGATAGACAGTCCAAACGTTGGGCTGATATCCAGAAGAAAGTTCCCCGAATATTGGGTAGATGTTCTATACGAGATTAGTGGAAGAATATAAATGACAAGTCCATAGTATGATATGGAAAGGATGCATTGTAATCTGTAGGAGTGCCGGATAAGATCACAGTCTTTTGAAGTGCTGAATTATAGAGATTGTGTCTATATAATCATTAAATATAGTAGCATATGGCTGTTAACTAACATAGCTCCATCAAATGGCAAAAATGGTACAAAGCTATATATCACTATCTTTACCTAAATGGATATTCAAAGACGCCCAAAGTGAGAGATTTTGTTTATAGCTTTATTTCGATATTAGACTTTACATCATAAGTTAGAATTGTAATCAAATCTTTCTGGTAGGCTCACATAGAATTTTATGGGCTACTTTAAAAAAAAATATCAAAAGTCCATTGAATTTTCCTGATTTTCATCTTGGCTAAAGAGAAGATAGTTAAATCTTTTTCTAATAAAGAGTAAGTAGACTGAAGTAAAATCATGACTTGAAAACTAGAAAATAATTGAAGAAATTATCTAACCCCCTCATTTTACATCAGAGAAAAATAAAACATGGAAAATTGAAGTCATTTTTCTGAAGAGCTCATCAATTAGTCAATAAGCACTGATCGAGGACCTACTATGGGCCAACCACTATGTGACAAAAGAAGGTAGAAGACAATCCATGCTCTCAAGAAACTCATGGTCTGATGGGGAGAAAACATAAGAATAGCTATGTATAAACTAGAGATATACAGGGTAAATTAGGAGTAAGCATCAGAGAGAAGGCCCTAATATACCACCAAGGGGTATTGAGAAAGTCCTATAGAAGGTGAGATTTTAACTGAGACTTGAAGGAAGCCAGGGAAGCCTGGAGGCAAAGTTGAAAAGGAAGAAAGTCCTTCAAGGCATGAGGGATAGCAAATGAAAATGCCCAGAGCATGGAGATGGAGTGTCTAGTGAGAGAAATAGTAGAGATGTCAGTACTGAAGAAAGGAGAGAAGGAGAGGGGCTAGGAGTAAGAAGACTGGAAAAAGTAGAAAAGGGCTAGGTTAGGAATGTCTTTAAAAGCCAAATGGAGGATTTTGTATTTGATCCTTGAGGAAATAGGGAGGTAATGGAGTTGATTGAAGGAGAAGAGTGGAGGAGGTATCAATCGGTGAGTCAATAAGCATTAATTAAATGCCTACTGTATTCTAGGTATTGTACTTAACTCTGTGGATACCTAGATGGGCAAATGATAGTCCCCGCCCTCAAGGAATTCACAGTCTAATGGGGGAGACAACAAGGAAACAAATAAATACAGGCAAACTATTCTCAGGATCAAAAGGACATGGTTAAATGCTCTTTAGGTTTCCATTCTAACCCAATCAAATCCCACAACCATTTATTAACCATCTACTGTGTACAAGGCACAGACCACTATGCAGGGCATGAGTGTACTTTCTAAGAACAATGTGATTTCCTCTCACTTTTCACATGATGCTCATTTGAAACAAACCTAAAACATTAATTTCTAATAAAGATTAAAGTCACTAGATTCCTCTTAGCATTTTCTAGTGCAGGTCTATGCTTATGTTCTCCCCTCTTTTCTCTGGTATTTAGAACAAAAATGTACAAAGGCTTCTACCAGATTAAAGAAACTGGAGGTCATTATCTGAGGAGAACGTATATCTATAACTCCAAAGAAAATGTACTGTCAGCCCATAATTAAGGTGCTATATTTAGATGCATTCATCTTTATACAATTTTATAGCATTAGAAGTGATGAATTTCTAACAATGACATAATCACTCAGAGGTTAGGTAGCAGGGTTGGAGCCATGGCAAATTTATGAATTAAATTTGTGCTCTTAATTCCATTGTGAATAACAACCCTAACTTAAAGAAAGATTCACTGCCATGATTACAAGCATTATGATGTGAAGATATTGTATGAGTCTCCTTCATTTTCTTTTAGACGAACAGAGCTACTAGATAGCAGTAGGGCCCCAAAAGATCTTGACAGGTTAGAACATGGAGTTGAAACAAAGAAGATAAAATTCAATAGAGGTAAATATAACATCTTACCATTGGGTTAAAAAAAATCAACTTGGTCACATGCAAGATTGAGGAGGTATAGTTATATGGCAGTTTATCTAAAAAATACCTGGAGTTTTTAATGGAGTCCAAGCCAAGAATACATTATGACATTAAAAGATAAAAATAAAAAACAAAAACCTAACGTGAAGTTGGGCTATGATAAGAGAGGCATAATATCCAGGACTAAGAAGGTTCCATCGTACCCATCCTGATTAGACCACGTCTGGAGACTTACAATAATTTTGGGGTGACATTTCTAGAAGGGCATGGATAACCTGGGGACCATCTAAATGATGGGAACCTGGGATGGTAAAGGACCTTGAATCCATGCTATATAAGGAGCAATTGAAAGAACTGAGGATATTTAAAGCTGGGTGGGGTGGTGGTGGAGATAACTCAAGCGTGACTGTTAAGTTGTATTGTATAGAAATATAGAAGAGAAATTAGATTTGTGCTGTTTGATTGCAGAAAGCAAAACCAGGAGAATGGATAGAGATGTTGCAAAAGGACTAATGATAAAGCATACTATCATAGAAAGAACTGATACTGTTTTAATACAAACTGAAGCGAGCTATTTTTCACTTCTTTCCTTCTTTCCTTCCTTCCTTCCTTCCTTACTTCTTTCTTTCCTTCCTTCCTTTCTTCTTTCTTTCCTTCCTTTCTTCCTTCCTTCTTTCTTTCCTTCCTTCCTTCCATCCTTCCTGCCTTTCTTTCTTTCTTTCTTTCTCTCTTTCTTTTTCTTTTGATTCTTCTTGTACAAAATGACTGATATGGAAATGTTTTACATGATTGTACATACGTAACTTGTATCTGATTGCTTATCATTTCAGGGAGAGAGAGGAGGGAGGAGGGGAGTGATAAAATTTGGAACTCAAAACTTTTAAAAATTGCATAAAAATTGTTTTAGCATGCAATTGGGGAAATAATGATGTTTATAGATAATATTTAAAAAGAAAAATAAAAATTTAAGTTTGATTTAGAGGAAAGCTTTCTACAATGAAAACTATATGAGAGTAGAAGATGGTACTTCACCAGATAGTGAAATCTACATCATTGGAGGCTTTAAATCAAAGCTGGTTTTTCAGGCATGTGGTGGGGATGCCCTTTAGTATAGGAGATGGACTAAATAACCGATAAGGCCTCTTCTAGCTCTGAAGTTCAGTAATCCTGCACCAAGTATAATCATTCATAAGGGGGTTTCAAAATGTTTTATGAAGAATGATGATAACATTGGCATCATTTCCCAAATACAGAACCTAAGGCAGAAATAACTTCTTACCTCATCAGGTTCTGTTAGCTTGGCCTTGAAATGAGATACATGATTATAGTGACTAAGCATCTCTTGTTTAGTTTCCTGGAAGTTTCTGGGTTGTTTTCTCTAAGAAACCAATATGACAGAAGAAGGAGGGGAGTAAGTAGTGCAAAGACTAAGAAACTAAATTAGACAGGCAACTCGAAATGAAATAACAACTGAAATACAATGCACATGCAGCACACAAATAAATATTGGTGGAAGCTGAGTCTCTGAATGAGGTGAAAAATGAAAAGATCCTGTTAACATTAAAATAGCCATTTTCAGCATCTTGTCATAGAACATAGTATAATAGATATGGAATCA
>CM053583.1:163517533-163546078 GCA_028627135.1 Pseudochirops cupreus
AGTGACATAGGAGAGAATAGACTGGGGGAGGGGGGAAATACTGGGATGGCTGTTTTGGGGTGGTGGGCGGGGGAAAGACGGGGAGAAAAGATGTAACTCAAAAAAATTTAATAAAGAATTTAATAAAAAAAAATACATAAAAAAATGAGACTGCCTCTGCCCTCAAGGGGTTTGTGTTCTAAGAGGGAGGGACAACATGTGTACATATAATTAAATAAGGTGATATTTTATCCTCAAAATATACAGTAATGCGAAGGAGGTGCTTGCAACATGTAAATCAAAATCTAAATCCCTTGAAGGAAGTAGCAGTTGAAGGGAGTTAGGGATTACACAAATCAGAGATGAGAAAAGACATTTCAGGTTAAAAGATAGATTATGCAAAGGTATGGAAAGAGGAGAAAGAATGACATATATGGCAAAGAGTAAAGCAGGTCCATTTGGAGGTAGAGTGTTCAAGATGAGTATTGTGTGTAATCAACCTGAAAGATAGTCTGAGCCAGATTGTGAGAGGCTTTAAATACCTGAAATCATAATTCATATGCAAGCCCAAAGACCACTGAAGCTACTTGTGCAGAGAAGTTACATGGCCAGACTTGAACATTTAGGAATATTGTTTGAGAAAAGGAGGGATTAGAGAGGGGAAAGAATGGATATAGAAAATGAATATACCAACTAAAAGGCTGTTGCAACAATCATTTTAACATTCACTTCCATAAGATTTTGAGCTTCAAATTTTCTCCCCGTCTCTCCCATTCCCTCTCTCTAAGATGGTGTGCAAACTGATATAGGTTCTACTTATGCATTCATATTAAACATATTTTCATATTAGTCATGATGTAAAGAAGAATTAGAGCCAATGGGCAGAACCATGAGAAAAGAGAAACAAAACAAAACAACAAAAGAAAAGGAAACAGTATGTTTTCATTCACATTCAGACTCCAAAGTTCTTTCTCTGAATGTGGATAGTATTTTCCGTGGTGAGTCTTTTGAAGTTGTCTTAGATCCTTGCATTGCTGAGAAGAGCTAAGTCTATCAAAGTCAGACATTACAAAATGAGGTTGTTGCTGTGTATGATGATCTCCTGCTTCTGCTCATTTCACTTATCATCAGTTCATATAAGCCTTCCAGGTTTTTCTGAAGTCCACTTGCTAGATGAACATTTCTTAACTATATTATAGTGGAGATCCATTTTCAGGTATGGATTGAATTAGATCCCTTTCAATTCTGAAATTCTTTGATTATCAGACATGGAGAATTTTAGTAGTTTTTGCACATCAATGACTGCACAATTTTTTTTGAAGTTTATGAAATATATAAACATTGCTTGTTGAGTGAGTTGTTAAGGCCTCAGTAAAAGACAGGGATAACTTAGTTTGCTCTGAATGAGAAAAACAATGAAAGAAATGTGGAAGGAAGACTTTAGTTCTTTGATGGTCTCAAATTTCATTGGAGAGAATATTTCTTCCATGAGCACAGGTGGACACCATCTATCCTTAAAGAGCTGCTATGGTAAAAAAATTGATCATTTTCTGGCCAAACCAGTGATTAGTTTCTACTAACAGAGTAGGTCTAGTATTTAGAAGTCAAGTTTCAATTCATTGTGAGCCCCATACTCAGAGTCTTTGATGCTTGGCAGCTTCCAGATCTGGGACTGTACTAGCAAAACTATCGAGAATCCCTTGGTCATTGCTCCCACCATGGTGAGGGGAAAAAAGACAAGAGACTTTTAATTGCATTAGCAAAGAATATGACTAGGAAATTCCTTATTAGCTTGATCCCAAGTGAGCTTGGGGTTCATACAAATGTCCTTTTGGAGCAGAAGTGAGGACAAACCTGATGGAAAGAACATACCTTGGTACTTCAGATCTGACAATGGAGAAAAAAACTCATTTGGTTCTTCCTGATGTGTCTGAAAATGTTTCAGTGCTAAAGTGATATTATCTCAAACTACATGCTGTGACATCTAAGTAGTTAGTTTACTTGTATGTTTGCTCCTAAGTTGGTATCTTGGAATTCCAAATGTCAGACAGATGTCCTGAGCTTGCAAAATAAACTATAATAATGACTTCCAGGTTGCAAAACAGCTAGATTTGCTTTTAATACTTTTATATACCCACTTTGGCCCAAGTTAATGTTTCTTGCTAAAAAAAATTAAATAGAAGAGTAATAAAATTAAAAATAATCAGCAACGAATAAAGGGATAGTCAATGTTCCCATATAAATTGGTGATGATGTATAATCTCAAAAGCCTGATCTAGTTTCTTTCCTTAAGAACAGATTCAAAAGTAAATTTCTATACTTCAACATAATGATCATCATGCTTATGAATCATATATTATCACACAGCATCAAATTTCCAAAAGGGTTAATGTAATCATTTTCTCCATATGTGACTATAATATTTTTGAATGAAAAATTATATGGGCTGTGGAAGATGCCCTCAGACAGATCCTCTTACGTCTATAGAGCCAGTTTTCCCAAACTGCAAATGTAGACATGAATGAAAATGAACATTTTTCTTATATTCTGAAGATGTTCTTCCTACACTGGTGTCAATAACATTTGATACAACTTATTTCCAAATAAGATGCTTTAGAAATAATTGCCCATCATCAAGGCTGATACTATAACTACACAGGGAGAACTAGGAATAGTTTACCTGTTAGATTTATGGAGAATGGAAGACTTCATAACCAAACAAGAGATAGAGAACATTATGAAATCCAAAATTGATAATTCTGATTACATTAAATTGAAAAGTTTTTCCACAAACAAAGCCAATGCAACCTGGGTTGGAAGGGAAGTAGAAAACTGGGAAAGAATTTTTACAATCAGTGTCTCTGATACATACCTCATTTCTAAAATGTATAGAGAAGTGAGTCAAATTTACAAGAATACAAGCCATTCTTTGATTAATAAATGGTCAATTGATATGAAAAAGTAGTTTTTAGATGAAGAAATTAAAACTATCTATAGTCATATGAAAAAATGCTCTAAATAACTATCAGAGAAATGCAAATCAAAACAACTCTGAGGTACTACACCACTCCTATCCTATTGTCTAACATGACAGAACAGGAAAATGATAAATGTTGGCGAAGATGTGGGCAAATTGGAATTGCATTGTTGGTGGATCTGTGAACTGATCCAACTTTTCTGGAGGGCAATTTGGAACTATGCCCAAAGGGCTATAAAAATGTTCATAGCCTTTTACCCAGCAATATGATTTCTAGGTCTGTATCTGAGATCGTACAAAAGGGAAAAGGATTCACATGTACAAAAAATATTTATAACAGTTCTTTTTGTGGTGGTGAAACTTGGAAATGGAGGGGATACCAATCAGTTGGGGAATGGCTGAGAAAGTTGTGGTATATGCACGCAATGGAATACTATTGGGCTATCAGAAATGAGAGTAGGAGGACTTCAGAAAAACCTGGAAAGACTTATATGAACTGATGCTGAGTGAAGTGAGGAGAACAATGATAACTTTGTACACAGTATCAGCCACATTGTGAGATGACTAGCTTTGTTAGATTTAATTCGCCTTAGCAATGTAAGGCTCTAAGACAACTCCAAAAAAAAGTTATGATGAAAAATGCTGTCCATATCCAGAAAAAGAGTTATGGAGTCTGAATGCAAATCAAAGCATATTATTTGCCCCCTCTCTCTGTCTCTTTCATTTTGCTTTGCTTCTTCTTTCTCGTGGTTTCTCCTGGTTCTAATTCTTCTTTACAACATGACTAATATGAAAATAGGCTTAATATGAATGTATATGTAGAGTCTATATCAAATTGCACCTCATCTTGAGGTGTGTCAGGGGAGAGGAGAGATGGGCATGAAAATTTAAAACTCAAAATCTTATGGAAGCAAATGTTGAAAACTAAACATAAATAAATAAATTTAATTTAAAAAATTTTTAAAAAGGAGATAATTGCCCAGGAGGGAGTGGTGGTACAGTGAAAAGAACATTGAATGAAGAATCAAAAGATCTAGTTACTAGTCCCAGCTTTGCTACTAACTGCCTTTGTGGGCTGGAGGGCATGTTACTTCCATTGTCTTCAATATTCTCATCTGTAAAAGAATAGGATTGGACTCAATCTCTAAAATGTCCTCTTTCAGTGATGAGGTTTCACACCACACCTGGCAAATTATCAAAAATGACAAAACATGGAAAAAGTCAAAGTCAGAGAGGTTAGAGAAAGACTAGGTACAATTTATACCATTTGGTAGTTCTGTGACGTTTAAAATTTGGAAAATAATTTAGAGTTATTTAAATAAAGTAATTTCCTCAGTGACTGAGTGATTTCACTACTAGTCACATAATCTAATAAGGACGTTGATTAAAAAATCACACATACCAAAGCAGCAATTTTTTTTTTGTCATAGCAAAGAACTAAAAACAAAGTAGATCCTCAGTAAGTGGTGAATGGTTAAGCAAACTGATGTACACAAATGTAATGGAATATTACTTTGTTTGAAGAAATGACAAATATGACGAATAATGAGGAGCATGGAGAAACTTATATGACTTGATGCAAAATGAAGTGAAACAAATAAATAACATACACGATGACTACCACAGTATAAATGGAAAGAAAGAACAAAAACCACAGAACAATAGAAAATGAATGCTGGGAAATTGTAGAGAACAATTATATTTTGAAAGAAAAGGTATGAAAAAACTCAATCCCTCCCATCCTACCTCTTTGCAGACATGAGAGATATAAACTATTTCACATATTTTCAGACTTTTTTTCAAAGTATTAATCCGTTATGCTATTTTTCTCTTTTTGTTTTAAAAATTCTTTAGAATTAAAAATATTTATCATATTAGATGAGTTATGGTGAGAGAGACATTTGGGAAAATATGAGGAAAGAAATAAAATACATCAATAAAATTTATTTTTAAAAATGAATGCTACAGAATTATAAAAACAAAGTAAACAAACAAAAAACACCCAAGTATGACTCTAAGAAGAGATATAAGAAGGCACTACCCTCCCACCCAATATTCTTTTGCACAGGTAGTAGGGGGAGTCAAGAGTCCAGAACATCCTCCTAACTCCAAGGCCAGTGCTCTTCTCACTGTGCTACCTAGCCTCCCCATTGCATATGTTTTTGATTTTTACATGTATTGATCAATTTTACCAATTTTATTTTCACTGTTGCCTCTTTTTTTATTTTAAAGAATTCTTTGTTATATGGGACGGATTTCTAGAAGAAGAAACATGAAGGATATGGGGAGATTTTTTGACTATGTAAAGCAGAATATATCAAAATTATTTTTGAAAAGATCTCTTTTAGCTCCAATATTTTTATCATTCTAAACCTTGTTTTAATGTAATTGAAGGGGGAACTTCCTTTTCTTACTCAAAACTTATTTTCATACACAGTAGGCCAATTTATCATTTTCAATAGCAATCAGAATTTGGTTTGTGCAATCTTCAGAGCTCAGTCAAGCATTTGAGGCAAAATTGTGAATCTGTTGTGAATCTGTAGCACTCAGCTTTTGATAAAATTTTAAGATTTGCTCCAAGGCAGGCATAAACATATTTATTAAACATTTGATATGCTAAAGTTGCTCCAGGCATTGATGGGAATCATTTTATAATTACTGGATGTTTTAGAATTTAACAAAGGCAACCCTTGAGCTCCCTCAGATAATCAAATGATAACTACATTTATTTCTCCAGCTCAGTAGCAAACCCAATATCAAAGGCTTAATAAAGTAGTCTTTGTAACATGTTCTGGAACTTTCCAGTACATAACGGGCAGAAAATATTTTACTGAATATTTCCTGCCTGTGTAAATTGTTGAAGTCCATGAAAAAGTGCAAAGGAAGGAGTTGGGCGCTTTATATTTGTCTGCACAGAAAACTTTGAGTGATTAAAAAATCACTTCTTCATAAATAATATAATTCTACTATCTTTTCAATAGGTGGTTACTACCAAGTAGGTTTGTGTGATTCATTTTCTGAGAACTAAGTAAGTGTTTTGGCTGGCACTACAGGAGGCTGTTGGGGTCTGGCAACTTACTGGTGCTAAGCTTACTGGTTCTTGTGGTGGTATATGCTGTGTGCTCAGGCTCGGCGGGGCATGTCTGCATTTCCCCAGGGCTACACTGAAGCATTTAGAACTCTGGCCTCTGGAGAATGCCTGTTTGCCCGGAGCTAGGCTGAAGTACATGGTGGTTCTTGGAAATGGAGTCTGCTGGTTCCCCTGGCTATGCTAAGGCACATAGGGCCCTGGCATTGGTGTTTGCCTGTTCTACCATTTTAGAGCTCAGGATCTCCTATACAAAGAAAGTTTCATCTGGGGCCGGGGTCACTATTGCCTCAAGCTCTTATTATTAATTCTACTTATGAGCTTAATAATGTTATCATCACATACCACAAGAACTGAGTTGTATAATGTCCTCTCTTGGTCTTCTTTTCAAAACATTTACTAGCCCTGTCTCCAATGTTACTAAAGATACCGTAATTGCAAAATCCAAAGATCCTTTGTCAGTCATCCTCTTCCTTGACCTCTTTGCAGCCTTTGGTATCATTGATCACCTTCTTTTTGATATTCTCTTTTCTAGGTTTTTTTTTTCTTGCAACACTATCAATTGCTGGTTCTCTTCCCTCCTATCTCTCTGTTCCTTCCCAGCCTTCTTTCTTGGATTTTCATCCAGGCTACAGTTGCAAATGATGAGTGTCCCCTAGATCTCTATGTTGGGCTTTCTTCTCTTCTCCTGTCCTATGACATTTGGTGATTTCATCAACTTCTGTTGTTTCAATTACTGTCTCTATATTGATGATTTTAAATCTATTTGTCCAGTTAACCTCTGGTCTCACATCTCCAACAGCCTATTGGCCATCCTTTAAGTGGATGTCCCATAGCCATTCACAATGCATCATGTCCAAAACCAAACTAGTTATCATCCTCTCCTCCCAAATTTTTTTCCTCTTCCTAACTTCCCTATTATTCTGGAGGGTACCACTATCCTCCCAGTTATCTAAGCTTAACATATAAATGTCACCCTTTGTTCCTTACTCCTCTCTCTCATGTACACCCCTCATTTAATTTGTTAAATTAACTTGTTTGCTGATTTTGCCTTCAGAAATCATCTTTTCTTTTTTTTTCCTTTAAATAAATAAATTTATTTATTTTCTTGTTTACATCATTCATTTCCACAAGATTTTGAGTTACAAATTTTCTCCCCATCTTTCCCCTACCCAACACCTCAAAACAGCCATCCTACTGTATAACCTCTCCCCCAATCTGCTGTCTCCTGTGTCCTCCCCCTCATGCCTCTGACATTCTGGTAGGGCACGATGGATCTCCCTACCACAGTGTCTGCATATCTTAATTCCCAGTTGGATGTAGTTAATAATAATAATAATAATAATAATAATAATACATATACACATATATCTTTTTAACATTTGATTATAGAACTTTAAATTCTAGATTCTTTCCCTTCCTCCCTTGTCACCCACCCCCACTGAACGGACAAGCAATTAAATACAGGCAGTACATGTGTAATTACGCAGAACATCTCCACAGTGGGCATTGTGAGAGACTGATTATATGTCCCTCCTTCTTT
Organism: Pseudochirops cupreus; assembly: GCA_028627135.1. Classification (NCBI taxonomy): domain Eukaryota; kingdom Metazoa; phylum Chordata; class Mammalia; order Diprotodontia; family Pseudocheiridae; genus Pseudochirops; species Pseudochirops cupreus. The sequence goes on from CM053583.1 coordinate 163,525,121, forward strand.
TCTCCCCCCTCTCCTTGTTCTATTCTCTACCCTGTTCCTGTCTCTGTACCTGTCCCTTCATATAAGTGTGTACTTCCAGCAACTGTTCCCCCCACTCTGCCCTCCCCTCCATTATCCCCATCCCCCTTACTCTCCCGTGTGGCAAGATACCCAGTTTAGAGTTTATGTCATTCCTTCCTTGAGCCAAATTCAATGAGAGTAAGGCTGATCCTTTCCCTTTTGCCTTCCTGTTCTTCCCCTCCATTGTAACAATTATCTCTTGGCTTTTCTGTATGAGATGGTTAACCCCATTCTGTCTCTCCCTGTTTCCTCTCATTTTAATCCTCTCCCACCTCAGAATTTCACCTTTTAGAGTATCGTCCCTTCCTAATCCATTGATCCTGTGCCCTCTATGTACTCATATATACCCATACTCAGATATGTGTTCATATGCATATATGAACCTTCCTATATAGACATATGTATACGTATATGTATGTATACATTTGTGTTCCCTTCACCTATCCTCATATTGAGAAAAGTTTCATAAGTTACAATTATCAATTTTTCATGTTGGCATGTAAATAATTACATTTGATAAGTTCTTTATGATTTCTTTTCCATGTTTAACTTCTCATACTTCTTGTATCTGAGTATCAAATTTTCTTTTCAGAGAAATCCTCTTTTCTAACATTTCTGCTACCCTATTATAGACCTCATCACTTAACACCTGGATTATTGCAATACCCTGCTGGTTGATCTGTCTGCCACAAGTCCATTCTCCATATATCTGTCAAAGTGATCTTTGATTAAGTAAAGTTCTGACCGTACCACCCCTCTTTTCCATTACCTCTAGTAGTTCCTTATTGCCATATGAATAGGATAGCATATGAAAACTTCTGTTGGTCTTTTAAAGCCCTTCATATGCTATCCCCTTTCTACCTTTCTACCTTTCTACACCCTACACTTTGTCACTCTCCACCTTTGCGACTCCAAGTGTTTTCAATGCCTAGAACTCTCTCCCTCCTCATCTTCAACTACTTGCTTCCCATGATTCCCTCAGGTCTCTCAATTCTCCTTTATACAAGAAGCCTTTACCCAATCCCTCCTCAAATCTAGTGCTTCTCTCTGTTGATTATCTTCAATTTATCTTGTACATAGTTATTTGCATGTTGTCTTCTCTATCAGATTGTAAGGTCCTTTAGGGCAAGGACTGACTTTTACTTTTCTTTGTATTCCTAGCACTTAGCACAATGCTTGGCACATAGTGGGCTTTCAATAAATGTTTTTTGACTGACTGTCATTTAACATGATGTTGCAGTTCTGAGAGGCAATTTGGTGCAATGAGCAGAGTGGAGGCTATGGAAAGGTCTGGGACCAATTCCTGACCTTAACTTTATTAACTGTTGTTTGTGCTTCATGTTTGAAGAGGACTGGAAAGGGGTGCATTTGGGTGTAGGTTATGAAAAACTTTAAATGCTTTTGTAAACAGTGAAAGGCAGAAATTAAATCATTGTTTCTCCTCATAGTCACAGTACTGAATACATGTGTTGGTTGGTTTTTTGGTGTTGGTGTTGAATTTTAAGACTTGGTTGCAAACTTTTAATTAATTTAAATAATCTGAGGTTTATTTTGACTCCAATTATATCAACAAACTCCATCTGGTGTTCTTTTTATTTTTTAAAAAAAGTTTTCATTGCTTTTGGTATGTATAGTACTTGAAAGATAGTTGGGACTTTATGATAAAACTAAATTAAATTAAAATTAAATTAAATTAAAATTTGAAATTAAATTAAAATTTAAAATTAAATTAAATTTAAAATTTAAAACTCTACCATAATTTAAGTAAAGGCATTACTTAATAATACCTCAATGAACTTTGCTGACCTTGATTATTAGTTTGGGGATGCATTCAGGTCAAACTAAAACCAAATAATCCTTGAGATGAAATTTAACAACTTAGATTTGCTTTGGCAAAATTTCTGAATTTTCATGAATCCATTATGATTGCATTTATGGAATCTCTTGCTTTGATTATGTAATATTAAGTGTCTGTCATAGTCTTCTATTCATGATAGCTATTGGAGAAAAAAAATCTCATGTCAATTAAATTTTAAGATTTAACAAGTGCTTTCTAGATAACATCACTGTGAGGTAGATAGGATAATGTATCACCTCTTCAGATGAGAAGAGTAAGGTTTGGAAAGGTTAAATGATTTTCCCAGGGTCACAGGTTTGTTAAGTGTTGAAGTCAAGATTTGATCCCAGGTCTCTGCTGACTTCAACTTTACTATTATTTCCGTGCTTCCTCCTTTAAAAAACACTCAGTTTTGAATAAATAAATTAATGCAACAATGCCTCAGGGAATTATCTAGGAATGAAGCTCCTTTATTAGGAGGTAAGGTATTTTAAAGCAAGCTCAACCTTCATAAATTACACAAAAATGTGTTAGTATCAGTCACTTGAATCAATGAAAATATTCTCCTGAGCTGCACACATGTGTATCTAACTGCTCAGGGTAAAAATGCTACCATGAAAAATCTTTTGACTTACACTCATTTGAAAGTGAACAAGATTTCACACGGTCCAGATTGAGGAGACAAAGCTTGTCTTTAAAATATATCATTTATCTGTTGCTTAGACCCTCCTTTCTTATCCACTCCTCTTACCTTTAGTCCCTATATCCATAGTCTATGTTAGAAACCAATGGATTTACAATCAACTGCTGATGCTTGTCATTGCATGAGTCAGAATGGATAGTTTAAAATCTCTCATCCCATGACCTCCTGGGAAAAATTTCCAAGCTAGTTTGACTAAAGCTGAAGGAGCCCTAATCCCAAGGGCTGCTGGAATATCTGTGCTGCTATTACTACCTTTATCCATAATCTGGAGGCAGTTCTGTTATAACATAGGTGCAACATATCAACACCCTTCTCTCTAATACATTTTCTTCCCTTTCTTTCTTGAGCACAGGTTACAATGGAGGAGTGAACGAGGGAAGGAGCTTGTGTCCTCTCCTACTCCTAAATTCAAATATTTTTCTCTGTATGATAGGAATAATCTTCTAACCCTTTACCTATGTAAATTAATCTGCTTTTTCCTTAAAAGGAAAATTTCCTCAAGATTTGGTTGGCTCAGGAGAACAAATTCCAAGATTGTTGATATCACTCCCACATTACTTGAGTACAAAAAGGTTGAGAAGATTTCCAGGGGATTCTCTGATGCTTACTTGGTGGGTCATGATGGAAAACTGAGGCAAGAAAGTTTCACTCAGCTAAATTAAATCAAGGTTTCCTCAACGACCATCCTTGTCCATTACTCTTCTCCTGCTATTGCTAAGTAAATCTCCTTGTGTTAACTATTGAATGACTTATGAGACTCTCATTGTGCCTAGTATCAAACCTTAACTAACAGAGTATCAACCTGAGTCTCAATTTAAAACTCCCTCTCTCTCAAGACTCCAAGATACATTTTTTTTTAACATTTTCTGGTGTATTTGTCATTATTAGAGCTACTGCTAATGATTTTTTAAACACAAATATCTCCTCTGACATCCTAGAATACATTCCAGTAATTTCTACTTCTAGGAATAAATGTTTTGACATACAAGCATATCATTGAAATGGGTCATGTTCATTTAAAAAAAAAACAAGTATTGTCATGGCAAAGATATCAATCAGATAAAATAGAGGTAATTGGATTATTTTGAGAAAACTCCAGAAACAATGTCTATCACATTTTCCCCACATTTGGATAATAGCAATCACATTAATATCAACCAGCAACATGGTCTAGGAGAAAAAAAATTGGGATAGCTTTCAGGACACCTGGACCCTGTTTTGAGATTCCTAGGGGTAAGTGGCTCAATCTCTTCACATGCCAGATACCTTACTTACAAGATGATTAATTACAAAGCAACTCTCTCCAACCCAAAGTTTTAGGTGTTGTTTTTTTTTTTAACTTTGGAGAACTCAGCAGTATAGTTAGATAAATTGTCACTGTTATGAGTCATCATTTGGAAGAACATTATTTCCTGGTGTTTTCCAAGCTTGTATGATAATATTAACTCACATTTCTAGAGGGATTTAAGGAATAAAAAGCTGATTTCTCACACCTGAGTTGGAAATTTAAATATGATTACTTCAATTAGCTGATAATGTGGTTATAGGTCTAAACCTGGAGTCAGGGACACCTGAGTTCCAATCCAGCTTCAGACACATATTAGCTGCGTCACCCTGGACAAGTCACTTAACCTCTGACCATCTCAATTGCCTCATCTACAAAATAAGCATAATAATAGCTTCTATGTCCCAGGGTTGTTGTGAAGATTAAATGAAATTATATTTGTAATGTGTTTTACAAACCTTAAAGTGCCATATAAATTTTAGCTATTATTTCATAGACAGGAAATTTGAGCCTCAAGAATTTATTGACTTGCTTAGTCATGCTGGACAAAGTGTCTAAATAGAGTTCTCCCAACCCAGATCTCCTTTCTCAAAGTCCAGTGATCTTTCCAGAATATCCTGCTGCTAATGAACATATGAGATAATACTAAAAGAAAAATCTGTCATGAGGATAGAATCAAACTAGTAGAATAAAGGAAGCATTCTAGTCAGATATCCCCCATCTTAACAACATTAAAATGCCGCATCAACTCAAATTCTAAAGCACCATTACCAACAAAAATTGAGGTTAAACATTTTTCTAGCCCAGGACAACTTAGGAGGCTTGAAGAATAGGTCTGTGGCACTGTGTGCTGTAGGGGATAATGGGAATTCAATGTGGCAAGAGTACCAGCTATGAACCTTGGAGGCAGTGTTGGCAGGATTAGCATTAACAGCAGTATTAGGAGTTCTCATTGTCAAGAGATGGTAAGGTGATTGAACACCCTGTCAGAAAGAGATTCTGAGGAACTTCTGTGCTGGTTGCAGGATCAGGCACCATTGGGCAACTACATTGCCCAATAGCCAGTTTCAGGGAGGAACTTGTAATCACAAGTGATAATGGGTCCTCCTTGGGTAGAGGTTATGGTTGTAGGGAGGAGATGAATTGAGGTCTTGAGAGAGGAAAGGCCCTGCCTGTGTAAGGACTAGAGTAGCCACCAGGAGAGCAGTGGTCACACCTCTCCTTGGATCTTGCCACCTTGGAAGCCCTCAAAATGCAGAGACCTCTAGAAGTAGTTCTAAAAAGAGCAGGGCAAAAAAGGATGAAGCTCAAGACAGGGATCCCACCTGATCAGAGGTAACATTAAGTTCAAAGTCAAGAAAAAGTCTGAAAAAATGAGAAAATAAAAAAAGAAGCTTTTTTAAAAAGCTAATTTGGTTACAGGGAAGCTCAAGACACAAACTGAAAAGATGAGAGTAATGTGACAACATCTACAAGTAAAACTTCTAAGAGAGAAAAATTGCAGATTGAACACAAGTCCAACTAGAATTCCTAAAACATGAAAGAGAGAGAAAGAGAGAGAGAGAGAGAGAGAGAGAGAGAGAAAGAGAGAGACTGATTTAAAAATCAAATAAAAGAAGTAGAGGAAAAATTAGGAAAATAAATGAGAGTAATGTAAGAAAGTTATGAAAAGAAAATTAATAGCTTGGCAAAAAAATACTGAAGAAAACATCTCCTTAAAAGCAAGAATTGGAAAAATGATAAAAGAGCTCCAAAACCTCACTGAAGAAAATAATTCCTTAAAAATTAGAATTAAGTGGAAGCTAATGATTCTATGATACACTAAGAAACAATAAAACAAAGTCAATGAATGAAAAAAAAGAAAAAAATGTGAGCTATCTCATCAGAAAAACAACTGATCTGGAAAATAGATCAAGAAGAGATCATTTAAGAACAGTAGGCAGCCTGAAAGTAATGATGAAAAAAAAAAGCCTAGACATCTTATTTCAAGAAATTATAAAGGAAAACTGCCCAGATATCTTAGAGCTAGATGACAAAGTAGAATAGGAAAAAAATTAATCTATCATTTTCTGAAAGAAACACCTAAATGAAAATTCCCAGGAATATCCTAGGCAAATTCCTGCACTCCAAGGTTAAGGAGAAAATATTGCAAGCAGCCAAAAACAAGCAATTCAAATACCTTATATTCCAGTCACAGTAAGGATGAGATAGAAATTAACAGCTACCATTATAAAGCAGTGCAGGGTTTGGAATATGGTATTACAGAGGGCAGTTTATCTGATAAAGGTCTCATTTCTCAAATATCTAGGGAACACATAAATTTTTTATTAATTTAATACAAAATTTATACCAGTATTTTCAAGTGTTTTTAATTTAAAGAAAATTAGTGTTGGACTTTATCAAAAGCCTTTTCTACATCTATAATTGGGAACTGAGACAAATCTATAACAATAAGAGTCATCCACCAATTGAGAAATGGTTAAAGGATGTGAACAGGTCCCTAACTATTAGAGAAATGCAAATTAAACAACTCTGAGGTACCTCATCATACTCATCAAATTGACTAATGTGACAGAAAAGAAAAATGACAAATTCTAGAGAGGATGTGGAAAAATAGGGACACTTTTGGGGGAGTTGTGAACTGGTCCAACTACTCTGTCAAATAATTTGCAACAAATTATGACACACTGGGCTATAAAATTGTGTATACCCTTTGACCCAGCAATACTGCAACTAGCTCTGTACCCCAAAGAGACCAAAGCAAAAGGAAAAGGACCCATATGTACAAAAACATTTATAGCAGCTCTTTTTGTGGTGGCAAAGAATTGAAACCAAAGGGATACCCATTGAAAAAGCTGAGGTGTATGAATATAATGAGATACTATGGGTGCTGTAAGAAATGCCAGAGGAGATTGTGAAGACTTATATGAACTGATGATATAAAGAAAAGTGAGCAGAAACAAAATATTGTAATGATAATTAACTGTGAAAGACTTAGCGACTCTGATCAATAAGAACATGATCCACAAAAAATTAAAAGAATTCATGATGAAAAACAATGTCTGCCTCCAGAGAGAGGAAGAACTCTGAGTGCAAATCAAAGCATATTTTTTCCACTTTCTTTATCTTGTTTTTCTTTCCGCAACATGGCTGGAATAGAAATAATTTTTGAGTCATTTCACAGGTATAATGGGCATTACATTGCTTACCTTTTGAATATGTCAAGGAAGGGCTGAAGGGAGTGAGAGAATTTATAACTAAAAATAAAATTTATTTTTAAAAAAGAAAAACAATTCCCTTGTGGCAAGTTTGTAAGCGGTTATTTTTTTGAAAGATGAGATGAGAAAACAACACTTGCAGAAAGTATTATTTGTGTTTCAGATGGATGTTTTAACTTTGTAAACTTGCAGTGAGGATTCAGTTGAGATAACATAAAATAAATTTTTAGTGTACCTAATCAGCACAATTCCATAATTTTCTCGAGCTCTTTTTAATGGCACAACAGAAGAGAAGAGAAAGAAGTTCAGAAGGAAGCACAGACAAACAGACAGTCTCAAAATTACTTATATACTTGAAAAAAAGCAAGCATTATGAAATAGGGATTCATGTATTCATATGCAATCCTTTTGTTGTGTGTTCCACCAAGTGTGTGGAAACACCCTTTTGTGGTATTTAAGTTAAAAAAAACAGAATTAAAATGGAAGAAACTCAAAGTTCCTGTAGTTTGACATGCTTGCATGTCAGATTCCCTACTGACTCCTCATTTCTTTTGAGGGGATGATTTGAATTCTTCTACTTTTCTGAAAGTCTGTGAGGTTTGCAGGTTTTGTCATTTGGGGGTCTAGACCGATTTCCTTTGCTTCCTAAAATATCACATTCATTTCTTTACTTTGATTTCTCATTGGCATTGTCTAACACAATTCTGTTTGATTTTTCTAAGTATGTGTTTGAATATGTTGTTTGATTTTTTTTCTTAGAATATGTCTGAATTTATTGTTTATTTTGACCATAATACTTCTTCTTGGGGAGAATTGTGCTGAATAATCATGATAGACATCAAAGCCAGTATAAGGAAAATGTAGCAAGAGATATGACTAAGCAATATCGTGCAGGAAGCTAAGTGGAACAATGGAAAGAGCCCTGGGTCTGGAGTTAGGAAAACGAGTTCAAATCCAGTCTTAGACATTTAACAGCAATGTGACCCTGGCAAGCCACTTAAACCTCTGTTTGTCTTAGTCTCCTCATCTGTAAATAGGGATAATAGTAGCACTTACCTCCCAGGGTTTGTAGCAGCAAGCACCCTGGCATATCCAGGATCACTGCTAGCACAGTTTCTTAGATCTGCTCTTCTAAAGGAAAGCAACTCAAAATGGGTTAACAGTCTTACTTTAATCAAACATTTATCATTTACCTAGGGGGTAGAGTCAGTAGGAAAGAGCAGAGTCAGGGGAAAGAGTCAGTACCCTGAACTTCAGAGAATACAGAGATTATAAGCAGACAAAAAATACAGACAGAGAAACAGAGCAGCAGACAGGGCTTCCAGCTGTCTGACCATTACATTCATACCTAGTCACCAGAGAGGGAACCACCAACATCTGGGTTTTCAAAGCCGTGGGGCTCAACAGCTGTCCAGAGTCCTGTCTGGCCAAATCACACAACTCTTTCCAAAGTGAGCCCCAAAGCAAAACCCCACATCAGGGTATATATAACCTTCTTCCGGATCAAAGAATGTCACAACCCTCTTGACCCACTGCCCAATCACAAAGTAATAAGGCGTGGGCATTCCTGAAGAAAAAGCCTCCTGCCACAGGCTCCATGGGACCACATTCAGCCTATTAGCAGGGCAGAGTATACTTTCAAACCAGGGAAGGTTCTCAGAGTCACTTAAGGCTATCAAGTGGCCAGGGTGCAAGCAAGATCTTCAGATTCCCTTTACCATTTCAAGGTTCTTGTGAGGATCACATGAGATAATAATTATAAAGCACTGAGCATGGTGCCTGGTACACAGTTAGCACTGTGTTAGCTATTATTATTGTCCTGAGAACATGTAAAGATGGAATAAAGAGAAGAAAAGTGGAAAAGATCTGCAAAAATTTGTAAAACAATCTTTTTTTTTTTACCCTTAGGGACATTCCAATCCTGAATGTGTTTATAGAAGTGGTAGAAATGTCACTACCTAGAACAAAGACAGGAAAAAAAAATTTGGCTAGGATTAAGTGTACATAAAGGAAATTCATGTTGAATGTGACACAGTTTTAAAAGCACTGAGTGACTGGCATAGCTTACTAATCTATCAAGGGAAAAAAAAAGCCAGAGAAGGAGGAGCTTCCTCAGCCTGACCAGCAGAGCAAAACAGAAGTTACCCTCCATCGAGTTACCAGAGCAGTGTGGTCATACTTTGCCTGTTACAATTGGTGTTCAGGGTAGAAAAGTCTTGGATATACGCTGGTTCATAGAATTCTGCCTAAGCCTAGGTCTAGTTTTGTGTATCAGGTGCTAGGGCCTGTCCTTATATCAAGATGATATTGGGACCTCTGGCCGAGACTGGGGATAGTCTAGTATAAGGGTCATGTGTCCAGCTGGTAAGTGAGAGAGGAAGGACAGTTGGAAGTATCAGGGACAGAGGCCAAGCCAACTCAGTGAATGGGGACTTGTTGAAGGGCTGGAGTCAAACCTGAGGTTCCTGAGCTGGTACTAGGCATGTTGCTGAGCTGGTCTGGGGAGCTTAGAAAGTTGTAAGGTTGACTGACAGGTGAGGAACTGGGTTGTAAATCAAGACTGTGCGGAAAAAAGGTCTAGGAGCATTGGGATGGTCTGGACTTTATTAAAAGCTTCTTTTTGTGGCAAAGCATAGACTTGGAATGCGGCATTTTGTGAGAATCTGTGTTGGAGTATTGGGTCGAGTAAGTATGCTTTCAAGCTATTTTTACCTCGAGAACATTTATTTCCTTTTTCCTCTTTGTTGGAGGATTTTTTGGGGGTTACACTATTCAAAAGATTTTTTTGAAATGGTAAAAAAAAATTATTTCAAGATTATTACTCTACTGTCTTGCCGAAAAGTTAGTGCGTCATATGCTTGGACAATAACTTACCAACACACGTAGTAATTATAGTATTATTATCATTGTCATAGAAATTTTATCTCCATATACAATGTATATAATAATGTAGATATTATCTATATTAAAACAAATATGAAATAAATTTAAATAAAGGAAGGAATAAAAAAAAATTAAGGAGCCATCCAGTTTTCTGATTCAGGGGAAAAAACAACACTGCGAACAATAATTTCTAGATTTAATTTAATGTCAAAATTATAATGGGCTTTCTCATAGAACCACATTAGCTAGGGAAATCATAGAATATGAAAAGATAAAATAATAGATAAAATAAATTAAATGTCCAAATTTCAAACAAAACTATCAAATGGTAATTGCTAGAAGTAATATGAGATTAAAAAGGAAGAGAAACAAAATGAGAATCTAGAATTAGAGTCGAAGCAACATAATAGACTGGTGTCTGAAAATTCTATAATAGTAAAACAATGAGGAAGAGAAATTGTATTCATCCTTTCCCCACTCCTCCAAAATAAAGAATTGAGAAAAAAATGAAGATTTTCTATTTATATGGCCAAAAAGAGAAAAAAAAAAGTGTGAGCCGTGAATGATGCGGTGCATAGAGCACTGGACCTGGAGTTAATAAGATCTGAGTTCAAATTTGTCTCGGACACTGTCTAGCTGTGTGACTCTTAGCAAGTCACTTAATCTCTGCCTCAGTTTCTTAATCTCTAAAATGAGGATAATAATTGCATCTACCTCTTGGAGTTGTTGTAAAGATCAAATTAGATAATAATTGTAACCCGCTTAGCACAGTGTCTGGCGCAGAGTAAGTGCTTTATAAATCTTACCTATTAGATGTGTTAGCTCTTATTGCATGCGTGACTTGTACCATTTGTTGTGGTGGTTTAGTCCGTTTGTCGTGTCTGACTCATCATGACCCCATTTGGGGTTTTCTTGGCAAAGATACTGTAGTGGCTTGCCATTTCCTTCATCTCATTTTACAGATGAGGAAACTGAGGCAGACGGGGGGTAAGTGATTTGCCCAGGGTCACACAGCTAATAAATGTCTAATGCCAGTTTTGAACTCACGTTTTCCTGCTTCCAGGGCTGGCTCTTTAGCCACTTCACCATCTACCTGCCCATTTTATACCATATATATAAATTTTCTTCAAGTGGATCAATTACCTAAATTGTAAATGTAAAAAAAAAACCAAACCATCAGACATTACAATAAAAAAGAGTGATACACTTATCACATTTGTGATGAAGAGAAAAATTCTATCTACTGAACTAATAGTTTAAATTACAGGAGACAAAGTGGATGTATTTGATGGTATAAAAAGAGATTTTCTTGTAGCACAAAAATAAAAGCATTGAAAATACAAAGTGAAGAAACAGATCAGAGAAATGTACTGATCTTTAGTACTCTAGAGATGAAATAAATTTATACATTTGATTTATTCCCCAATTACTTATGTGCTTAAATGTCTTGGTAGTTCCAGAACAACAACAAAAAAATTACAGCTGGTAAATAACCACTTGAACAATTGTTCAAATTCTCTAATAATTATAAAATTACACATAAAACAGGTCTGAGGAACTTTTTTATACCCATTCAATTAATCAAGATAGATAAAAATGTTGGCAAATCAGGGGGAGAAGGGTATGCTATTATTTTGAAAGATCTGTGAATTAATATTTTGGGAAAACAATATGGAAATGAATGATAAGTATTTAAAGTGTTCATACTGTCCCAATATTATGACTTTATTTTTAGAATATGATCAAAGGCAGGAAGATGGAAGGGGTTGTTCAGTTGATTCAGTCATATCCAACACTTAGTGACCCTATTTGGGGCACCAGCTCACACTTTAGATGAGGAACTGAAGCAAACAAGGTTAAAAGACTTTTCCAGGGTCACACAGTTAGTAAATGTCTGAGGTCAGATTTGAATTAAGTTCCTACTCCAGGGTTGGCACTCTATCCACTGTGCCACACAACTACCCTGTGGAAGATGTGAGATATAAGTGTATAAAAGCATGCATAGCAGCTTTATTCACATTAAAAAAAAAAAACTGAAATGTGCCACATGCATATCCAATGATGGTGGATGGGTTGAACAAATGGTTAATGCTTTGCATATAATAGAATATTTTTGTGCCACAAAAAGGGCATAAAAAGAGACAATATGTTGTAACATTACTTTGCCAGGCTTAGGTCAAGAAGATTTGTCTTTAAATCTTGTCTCTGACACTGTATGACCCTGGGCAAGTCATTTATCTATATTGCAAATTTGAAACAACCACCAGAAATTATAAGAAAAAGATGTCATAAAAAATATATATGTCTCAAGTAGCTATCTAGGACTCATTTGCTAAACCATAGACAGGTTACAATATTTGTAAACATAATATATGACTTAGCAAAGTACCTAGAACATTGTAAGCAATTCATTAATACTTATCGACTTGACTTGTTGACATGGGAAGTTAGCATAAGGGGTTCCCCACATTGGTAAAATCACATGATCTCTGCTTATCTATATATAAAAGGATGCACAAGAAAAATTCCAAAAAAGCTATGAAAAGTTTTAAATGAAGCCATGAAGAGCAAAGAAAACAGAATCAGTAACATTATATATGTGTGTGTGTGTATAAATATATACACATTATATGCATGCATGCACACACATATATACATATACATATGTACCCATACACACATATATATCAATTATTGTTTTAGAAAAGTGTTGTAATAACAGCAACAATGACAGAAAAAAATTTAAAGTGCACAAAATAAAAACAGATTGAGTAGACACAGAAGAAAAGAACACATTGATGTTATTATCTCAATATCTCCAGGGTCAGTGACTTCATGACTGTGGCACTTCACTCCACTAATAACTAAAAATTTAGTTGCCACGTGACCGACCTGATGATGAATCACTGAATTTAAGCAGTTTGGTCCTCAAACAAGAGACTTAGAATTCAGAACTGGCCAGTACTTGAAACATTTCCAGGATAGTAGAACGTGCTTTTGCTCTTCTGACGTAACCTTCAAGAACCCAAAGGCAAGTCCACCCCACATTAAGATCTTGGAGTAAAGTATTTTTAGAAGATCAGCATTATTACTAATTTACCAACTATTTGCAACTCATGAACAACTTGGAGGTTATGGATTTAAATACTTGCATTTAAAAAAAATCTTTTTTTTTAACATTAATAGTGACAAAGTTTAGAAAAAAAAAACAGATTGACAAATGATAAAAAACAAACAAACATAGTCTTGTGTTCCATAAAGAACTTGAACTGCCCTGAAGGTGACCTTGGTTAAAGGGATTTAAAATGAAGAAAGAAGGGACAATTATGCTTAAGTAGTTAACTTGGAACAGGCTCCTATCTACCTTAATTGAATTGAGGAGAACTGCAATTCTATTTTTTTCATGACTCTTAAATTTCCAAGTGACGGATGAAAAAACTGTTATAAATGTATTCAAAACTTTATCTAACAACTGGTTCTGATAAATGGAATTACAATAGAAAAAAAGTGGTACCTTAGATCAATAAAGTCACTTGATCCACATTGATTCATGAGTTTCTTCTCCACTTCTATAAAGTGCAGTAGGCACTGTAAATCATATTGTCCTGTGTAGAAATTGAATTTTGCTATTGGCTTTTAAAAAAAACTACATTTATATAAGAAAAGAAGTAGGCAAGGTTAAAAGAAAACAAAACATAGAACAATACTGGAGATATTAACATCAGAATAACACATTGTTTATATTCACAATTCATAATAAGGGGAATTGGTTGATGTCCTACAGAAAGCTGTTGGGGTATCCATCATTGCAACCACTATAGCCTTACTGCTGATAACTGTAGTTGTGCTAACTGGAGATGGCTAGAGAAATTCAGCTTTCAGGGGTTAAAAATGTTACAAATACTTAGGCAAACTCATCTTGCCAACCTTCTTTTTTCCCCCTTTATTAAGCCAAACAATTAGATCTCCATATTCTAACTAAATGGTTGGGGAAGGCGTACGGGGAGGGAGGAGGAAAAGATCATTGTTCTCAGGAACAAACAATGAATTCATTTTATATTCCACCTACAAGGAGACAGTCTGTTAGGCCATTAATCTCATAATTGTAAGGCTTTTCCATTTCAGGACTATATACTATATTTGATTAGCCATAGTTTTGGTGTACTGTTAAGTGGAATACTCTGAAAAGGAATACTGAAGACATCTGACAGTTTGTCATGAAAAGCCAATCTAATTACTGAGCTTTTAGATAACTGCTTAGAAGGAATGGAAGCAATTGAAAGAGTAAATTCACAATACGGCAGCAGGACTTCTCCAAAGACTTCATTGTTTTCCTTCTTTGAGGTGGGCAGTGTCTATCCAGTTAGCCATAGGTTTGATTATAAAACATCTTGATAGACTCAGGATAGAAGGAGATGTCTATATTCAGAGAAATATCTAGAAAGACCAGAGTTTAAATGCAGACTGAAGCAAACTACATGCTCTCTTTCTTTTCCATATTTGGTTTTGTTTCCTCTTTCCCATTGTTCACTCCATTGGTTACAAGCCTTCTATACAACCAGATTAATGTCTAATGTGAAAGTATTTGCAGATCCTATACTTGATTGCATGCCACCATGGCAGGGGTGGGGTAGGGACAGAAGGGAGAAAATTTGAAACTTAAGTGATTGTGGAACTGGATCTTGTAAACTAAAAGTAAACAAACAAATCAATAAAAAAAATTAAAAAAAAAATAAACCATCTTGGAAGCAATGAAGGCAAACTACATAAATCACCAAACCTGGGTCCAAACTACAGATAATTAAAATAGGATTAAATTTAACTAAATGTGGAAAAACTATGCCTTAACATAGGTGGACCATTTCCTTGGTCTCCTAGGTGCTGGAGACTTGCACCTCCCAGTAGACTGGATAACCTCCAAAGTTGTTGGTCACATACCTGAACCAGTTTCTCTTTTTGCTTCTTCCTTAAAAGGGAAGCCATAGAAACTATCCTTGGGACTTTATTGATTCAAGAGACTAAAGATTTGGATTTTAGACACTGATATCTGATAGCCTGAATACAAAAAGTTATGAGGAACTCTAGTGATCTCCTCTCCACATGGCTTTCTTCATAACTTGGGAGGTGTGAGCTCAGTATGGAAGGTGTGAACTCTGTCCTCTGTTGCGAGCCCATGAATTCCCCTGTTGACATGGAAGAAGGGGATTGGCTGAGACAGGAGGCCAGTGTGTATATAAGAAGAGTTCTAGAGACAGAGAGACAGAATTGGGTATCTTCCTCCTGGTCACTCCCATTGGAGGAAGCAGGATTGTCCCAGCATCTGGGAGCTGGGCTGATGGACTGAAGAAGTAAGTTGGAGTTTTTTTGAGAGAGAGAGAGAGAGAGAGAGAGAGAGTGAGAGAGGGAGAAAGGGAGAAAGGGAGAAAGGGAGAAAGGGAGAGAGGGAGAGAGGGAGAGAGGGAGAGAAGAAGAGAGGGAGAGAGGGAAAGAGGGAGAGAGGGAGAGAGGGAAAGAGGGAAAGAGGGAGAGAGAGAGTTTCTCTCTCAGCATTTGGAAGCTGACTGAGAACTGAGATGGAATTTTCCTGAGACCAGAATCTGGTGGAGGCCACCTGGAAGGCTGAGAGGGCTTGCCTGGAAGGCTTCCTGGAAGGCCAATATTCTCCTGGGTCCTAGGGCCAGCTGAACTTCTAGAGGACTGAAGAAGCATGACCGGTATAAGCCTTTGTTGGTTAGTGGCTTGGCTGATCTTTGAGTTCCCGGCAACAGAAGTGGTGAAGGGTTTGAGATGTACTGGACCCTGTGAACTTTGGTGTGTGCCAGGGACTGCCAGAGGACTGGATGAGGACCTGAGAGCTGTCTACCTCAGAGGAATTGATAAGGACCTGGGAGCTGTCTGCTTCTAGATCCAGGTGACTCTTTGGTGGATTCAGGAGGGAGCTGGGACCATGGAAGAGGATCCAGGGAATCAGAAAGAACACCCCAAGTCAAGATGAAGAAAAGGCCTCTCCTTGGATGAAACTGAGGTTTGCTGGACACCAAGAGGTAGAGGGTTTGTGTGGTTTCTAATGACTGTATTTAATGACTGAGTTGATGAATGATGGCACCACGAGTAGAAGTTTGATTATTGTATTATGAATTGATTGAATGATTGAGTATTGATTACTGTATTGTGAATTGATAGAACACTTTGTTCTAAATATTGTGGCCACTGTAGTGAAAACTGTGTGGCCATTCTAATGTTAAGCTGTTATGAACACTCTATTGTGATTTTCTGTGATAAGATGTAATGTTGTGAATATTATATTGTGATATATTGTGAATGTTTGCCTTGATTTGTAATGGAATAAACAGAGTGTTCACTATACTGTGTAATCCAAACCTTAAAAGCTGTTCACAGTAGCATTCTTTTGGGAATCTGTTGGAGTAGGGCATTACAAACTCCTAGATCACCAATCCTTCCAACTCGGCATACAATTAGGGGACTGTTTATCAACATACTGTGTAAGGTTCTCAGTGCTCCTTGACCAGAAGTAGACTTCCTTCATCTTTCAGAACTAGACTGGATCCAGGAAGGGAATAGCCAGGAATGGGCTTACAGGTCAGTTCATTCACATTTTGTATATGTTGCCATGAAACAATTTTTGGAGTAGAATGAAACAGAGAAAATTCTAGGATGATCTTTTCTACTTTACATAGCTAGTTTTTCTGGTTCTTTAAAAAAAAAAGATATCTGGGGGGCAGCTATGTGGCATAGTGAGTAGAGCAATGGCCCTGGAGTCAGGAGGACTTGAGTTGAAATCTGGCCTCAGACACGTAACATTTAGTAGCTGTGTGATCTTGGGCAAGTCATTTAACTCCAATTGTAGCTCAAAAAAAAGGCAAAAAAAATATATCTAACTGCTCTGATGTGTATATAATATAAATTATATATTCATATTTATAAAATAGTTCATTATTAATATAATAATGCATATACTAATATTCATATATTAACATATACCTACATATATATACATATATAGAATGTATACCACATATAATGTATATGTACCTAAATAATATGTGTATATACACAGTATGACACATATATAATAATATAATAATTATATTTATTGTATGTAATGTATTACACGTGTGTGTATCTGTGTGTATATATATGTATATATATATATATATATATAATTTTACAGCTAGCTGACATGTAAATACAAAAACTTCATAAGACAAGAAAAGGCAGAAAGATGTAAAAAAAAACGATGATACATCCTTTCCTTGCAGGGGTAGGGATTGCCAATGGTATCCATACATTTTTCAACATTAAAAATACATCTAAAACTGAGGAGTCAAGGCAAGATTTCTTTATTTGGTTCTTATTTTTCTCTCTCATTATTTTCCCTAAGCAGGAGGATACTATACTTCTTTGTCTCTCCATCTAGTTGTCTCTGTCCATCTCTGTCTCCACTCCCTACTACCCCAAAGAAAGGCTTCCACCCTCTCTCAGTTTCTCTTGAGTAGAGGTATTCTCTCTATTTCCTAAAATGCTGGGACTTTCTTATACTTGAAGAGTTGGAGGATCATTTAATTAGAGCTTCAGGTCTTTCAACAGGACCTTAGATTTCATTGTGATAACTTACTGGAGGTCCTTTCTCAACAAGTGGCAACATCTACTTTTGTTCCCACTTTTCTAACTCGTGTGGTCTTCTCTCTCCCTCCTCCTCTCCTTCTCACTCTTCCTCTCCCTCTCTGGAAATTTAACCCTCTACTGAGATTGGAATTCAAATCAGGGACAGCATTTTCCCCACTTTACTACTACTCTCCTCTACCATCTAACAACATTGGAAGAATATTGGTATTAAACCAGGCCTTTTGTTTGCTTTAAATTGCAGTCACATAAGGCGTACAATGGGAAAATAAGAAAGGTCCGTGATTTGATTCAAATGAAAGCTTCTAGAGCAGTGGTGTCAAAATCAAGTAGAAATGGAGATCATTGTACATATGGAACCCTGTGAGCCATATGTTGACTTAGACAACCCCATATTAACATTTTCTGTATTCTATTATATTTTTATTGATCATATTAAATATTCCTCATTTGTGTTGTAGTCTGGTTTGAACAATACTTGGAGTATTGGAGGCTGAAACGTGTCCCCATGGGTCATGTGTTTGCACTTCTGATCTAGAACACTTAGCAATACATAAATGCACATTAACTCTAGAGGTGTGATGGGAAATACTTAACTATCAGCTTTCCAAAAGCATACGACACACTTTTAAGTTTAATCTGCATTTTACCCATCACTTTCTTAAGTCTTGGCAATCAACAAAATCATAAATTATGCCCTAATTGGTAGGCTTGCTGCTTTCTGAGCTGGAAATGTTCTTGCTGAAAATATAGCTCCATATATCAAATTGTGCCTTGTGCTTTTTTTTTTCTTTAAGATTTCCCTCAGTGGGTACCATAGGTAACCTCTTGTGAAAATGGCAGAAGAACTTGAATTTAGAATAACAGTTTTGGTATGTGATACCTAGCCTAAGTAGGGATGAAAGAAATGATCCCCATTGGGACCCGCTTTTCAACTTAGGCAAGCTCCAGGGAACATTATTGGTAATTCTTAAAGGCAACTGGCCAAGAACATTACTTAGCTCCAAGAGCTCATCCCTGGGAGGCTGTCCCCATGTTTTGGCTGATTTTCAAGCAATTAAACCAAGCTGTGGGAAGAAGATTTAGAAGAGTGTAACAGAATGAGGGTCAGAGTGTGGTTAAACTTTTTTTCATAATCATCCAAGTTCTACTATTCCGTCCAGGAACAGCAAGGAAGTTATTATGTGCCATCTGTTCCTCACAACAGCCTTGTGAGGTAGTTACTATTTCTGTCTCCATTTTACAGATGAGTAAATTGAGGTGACCAGGTGGCACAGTAGATAGAACGCTGGGACTGAAGTCAGGAAGACTCATCTTCCTGAATTTGAATCTAACCTCAGACACTTTAGCTTTGTGACCTGGGGCACAGTTTCTTCATTTATAACATAAACTGAAGAGGGAAATGGCAAACCACCTTAGCATCTGTACTAGGGAAACCCCAAACGGGGTCACAAAGAATCAGACTCAACTGAAAATGACTGAACAAAAAGAAATAAAAACTGAGGTAGCCAAGTTAAGTGACTTGCCCAGGGTCACCCAGCTAGTAAATGTCTCCTCTTTGAAATTCTTATTCTTTTCCTTTTTTAATATTCAGAGTTTCATTCTTGAGAACTTCTAATCCCTGACTTCCCTACTGAATTTTTATCTGTGGAAACCTGCTCATTCTTTTTCTGAACCCCATGAAGCTTCTTCTTCCCAATGTTAGATTATATCCAGTGTTACTTTCCTTCATTACAATCTCCCAAAGAACAAATGAATGAATGAGTAAACAAAAGAAAAAAGAAAGAGAAAGAATGAATGAAAAAGATTTTATTAAGCGCTCAGTATGTGCTGAGCATTGCAGGGAGTGTTGGAAAAAAAATAGGTAAAACAGTTCCTGTTTTACTCTCAAGGAACTTACAATGTAATTGGAGACAACATGTAAAAGAACCTTCAGTGGTGGGATGGTGGCAAAGTCCCAGGACTCCTAAGGGTATAGAAGTTGGGTAAATGTTAAATGCTAGGGGTCCATAGGTTATATTGATAAATCAGATGACAGTATCAAGAATGTGAAGGGTATAGAGGCAGACACTGGATGACTTCAGGAAGTAGTGGCAGGGCAGATGTTAAGGCTTGGTGGTACTCCAACTTACTAGAATGAATAGAGGTGGTGATTCCTCTCATCTAAGCTGTGTGAGTGATAAAGTGGCAAGATTGGTTCTACCTGTCTGGGGCTCTGTAAGGGATAGGGGCAATGGAAGGAGCAAAAGGGCCTCTGGTGAGGGGGAGGGGGTGGATCTTCCTTTACCTACCCACCTCTAGCCATTTTAGATGCATTTTAGGTAACAGTTTTAGGTAACATTTTAAATACAATCATGGTCTTGATGGTCTTCCCATTGCCCCAGCTTTCAAATTAAGTTCATGGTTACTTTTCCCCAACATTCCCATGGTTTAATTCCCTGCATCCAATTTCTTCTTGTGGTAAGAATCAAACCCAGAAGAAAAACTTGCTCTTGTGGTTTTCTTCGTCTTTCAAAAGATAAAATTATCATTAGTGAGCTTTGCTTCTATGGTTATGAAAAAATATTTCTTCTCTTCATTATTGGGTTCCTGGAATAGCCCTCTTGTCAAAGCAATTAAGCTGATTCTATGCAAATTGCATGGTATGAATTCATAGCTTAAAAAAAGGTGGCTACAGCAAAGTTCAGGAGCAGAGTCTGATCACCATGGAAACCAGATTATGACATACAAAACATGGTACTCCCAGACTGGATGGCATCACTTCATTTTTCAGTGCGAAAAAGATGTATACAAATAAAATGAAATTAAATGAGTAGGACAGTACTGAAAGTGATCCCTGCCTAACTTTGTTTTTTATGCTGGGACATCTCTAAGAAACAAAATACAAAGCGTCCCAATCAAATTACGTTCTTCCTTCCCCTTTCAAATCATGTGCATTTAGATAATTAGGTAGTAGAAGATGAGAACACACTGCCCTAACAAAGCAAGACAGTAAGATTTCTGCACGCTTGGTTACCCACCTGTTTCTTATTCAAAATGAGATTCAGAAGCAGAAAAAAATGGTGCAGCATAAATCATAGTGCTAAGCAAACTCAGGTTGCTTTGTTATAAATGAGTCAACAAAACATTTCCTTATTCTTTCTTTAAGGTTATTCATATCTCTGTATCATCTATCTATCTATCTATCTATCTCTCTATCTCTCTGTCTATCATCTGTCTATCTATTTATCTATCATCTATCTATCTCTCTATCTCTCTGTCTATCATCTATCTATTTATCTATCATCTATCTATCTATCTCTCTATCTCTCTGTCTATCATCTGTCTA